>JAYDZK010000202.1:32737752-32759164 GCA_034509185.1 Euphonia xanthogaster | reverse complement strand
TTCTGTGTCTACAAAACTTAAAGCAATGTCTAAAAATTGGGTTAAGAAGTATAACTAAAAATGTGCTAATTACCAAATGGATGCCATGTGAAAATATGAAGTGACTTTTTCTGAGGGAGAAGGTGAACTGTAGCTTCGGTTGAACACCTACAGGGTACTCAATGAAGGATACAGCTGGAGATCACGATAACATTTCTGCTGGCCTTTAATCCTTTTCTCTTGCCATGCCTGTGTTATGCTGTGATACAGATTAGCTACAAATCAGTGTTGAGGCTGAAAATTCATGTTAGCGTGTGCACGCATGGTTTAGGTACCAAGGGGACTGCGCTGTTATGATGGCAGCCATTGCACCGTGGAACTGAAGCACAGTGTGGAAGACAGAGGCAAAAATGCTCTAACTCTTGACATATTTTCATCTGGGTAGAAGCAGCCAAGGAAAAAAAACCTCAAAAGACTATTTTAACATTCATATCTCCCATCCCACACTCCTTCAAAAAGTTGGGTAGGGAGCCACAGTGTTGGAAGAGTAATCTCTGCAATAGCTGAGGTATAAAGCTTTGCATATAGCAAAACCTTGCAGTCCAGCTTTCTGATCTGTAGTGAAATAAAATGTTATTTGCATTGGTACAAATATTTAGCAGTGTAAAAGATGTCTGTAACAGTAAAAGAAAGATAAAAATCCAGCAAATTGAGTTCAAGATGGCATGATGATATCCGCATTTGACATAGTGAGCAAATATAAAGTGCCTGTAGCATTAGCAATCCAGATACTGTGTAACAGAAATCACAAAAATATAACCGTATTTGTAATTTATTATATTAATTAGATAAAAATATATTAATACATCCATATACTGATATTTATACATGTTTAATAATAATGTATCTATATTCATAATTAATTTTTATATCAAGATGAGAATACTTTAATTAAAATCTGTAATAAAGGAAAACATCTGAAAATGAAACATGCAAAAAAGAAAAAAGCTTTTGTTGAATCTAGAAACAGTAAAGAAAAGTGGAATTTAATAATCTCGTAATCATGCTATTTTCCACCTATTATGCTCTCCATAATGACTGTGATGAGCACTTATAATATTCCAGTGTCCAGAAGCCAGTCTGAGCAGCCTGGATTTATCCATCATCATTTTGTGGTTCATTAGACTTTTATACACTGTAGTAGCCAATACGGAAGCATTGGGAACTCTTCCAGGAGTTATATCAGTGCTTTGTTAGTCTAAATGCCACCTTTCAGCCTCATGCTTACTTGTTAAAAAAAAAAAAATAAAAAAAGCCTTACTTTCTGTGGAGTAGTGAAAGAAAAAAACCTCTTATCTTTACAAGGCTGTATGTTTTTTTTTTTTTTTTTTTCCAATAGTATATTATTGTCTGACTGAAACGTACAGAAAATTGTGGCTGGCTGGAATTCTACATGTGCATGTTATGGCCTTAAATATAATGGGCATTCATGTAACTGAGGTGTTGATATGAAAGTATCAAAGACAAACTTACATCCAAAATTGTGAGTGGCATTATAAAAGGCACTATACTTCATGCACAGTTAATGGTATTACAACTTACTGAGAACACATTCACAAGTGAGATGCTCACTGTCTGTGAGCACTGTGCACTCCTTCATTGGAAAGGAAATGGATGGCTCCCCTTCAGCACACTACCGTGGGGCGCATGATCCTCCCTGATTCCCTTTTCTCTACCTCTGGCCTGCTGTGCACTTCCTCTCCAGTTCAAATAACCTGTTATCAGGCCTTGTGCAAGAGCTTGGTGGTGTTGATCATACTGGGAGCTCCTGCAAGGCTGAGGTGAGGTGTCAGCAGCACTGACAGTACCAGGACAGCAGTATGTGCTGCTTGGACAAGATGGGACAGGAGAGGAGGAATGGTGAGAGGAGGAATTCCTTTTCTGAATTGGAAGGGACCACAGTGGGTCATCTAGTCCAGCAGGGTCATCCCAGAGCACAAGGCACAGCACTGCATCCAGATGGTTCTTGAGTACCTCCAGTGAGGGAGACTCCACAACCTTTCTGGGCAACCTGTTCCAGTGCTCAGTCACCCACACAGTAAAGAAGTTCTTCCTCGTGTTCAAGTGGATCTTCCTGTGCATCAGTTCCTGCCCGTTGCCTCTTGTCCTATTGCTCAGCAGTGCTGAGTAGAGCCTGGCTCCAATGTCTTGCCAGCCTCTCTCCAGACCCTGATAGGCATCAATGAGGTCTCCCATCATCTGTCTCTTCTTGAGGCTGAACAGGCCCAGTTCTCTCAGGCTTTCCTCCTAAGAGAGATGCTCCAGTTCTGTAATCATCTTTGTTGCCCTCCCTGGACCTGCTCCAGAAGCTCCATGTCTGTCTGTTACTGAGGAGCCCAGAAGTGCACACAGCACTCCAGATGTGGTGTCATTATGGCTGAGGAGAGTGGGATCCCTTGACTGCTCAGTCACCTGAGAGGAGCTGTACAGGTCTTAGAATGAACTCTGGCTCAGAGGCTTTCCGACTCTGAATAGGCACTGTCTCCCCACGACTCCCAAGTATGTGACAAAGTCCACTACCATTTGTTGAAAGTAATTTTGAACAGGAAATAACCATTCTGAGGTCCCCTTTCCCTAAGTTCTTTTCCAATGCTTTGGAACAAGAAAACCTGGACTAGCGAATCTCTTCATTCTAGGGAAAATTTTGAAAGAAAACCAGGCAACAAATTTAAAGGCTTTAGATATTGAGTTCTGCTCTGAAATCCAAATATCAGAGTAAAAACTCTGAAGAACAGCAGTTTCCACCCAGTGCATGCCTAGCATTCTTTTTGCCCTTAAAATTCACCTTAATTTGGCAAGCATAATTAAATGGTATTGTCTCTCTGAAAAGTATAATCTTTAAATTCTTGCTTAGGTTCACTTAAATTGCCAGTGACATAGTGCTGAAATGTTTAAATAAGGGAGTAAGGGTTTTGCACACGTGCCTCACAGTATATTCTATCAAACAGGAGAAAGATAATCATGATGATTAGTTATGTTTGGGTACAGCATTTTTCTGACAGCTAATCATATCAGAAATATTTCACCATGACTTGAGTATAACTGTCAACTATAGTTTCCATTTTGTTTAATGTATTTTGCTCTGAAACAGTGATGTAACCATTTCAGAAAGATGCTCTCTTTATTTGGCCAACTACGAAGAACCCTCATGGATACCAAGAGGTATCACAAAGTGCTGTAAATTCATCTTTGCATCCACAGAGTGAAGATCATTCTGGTGGCAGATCAAAATAACATTGCTCTGATATTTTCTCACAATGGATGAAAAGTTGCTCTCTTCACTTCACTGCAGTTCACCTCTTTGACTGAGTTTCACTGGAAAAATTATGAACAACAACACAGAAACCCCTAAGTTTTCATAGAAATAGTTAGCATACAGTGTAACAGCCTTCTAATTCTTTTCATATGGGTTTTGTCTCTCACTTTCAACATACAGGCTTCTAAACCTTATTCATTCATATGTGTTTTGCCTATTCTGTCAGGGAATTTTTTTTATGATGATGCTCATTTTAACCTCCTGAACTTATCTTTCTAGCCAGCAAAGGTATAACATTTTGTTCCAGGTGAGTTTTCACCACATCTTTTGATTTTGCTGAAAGCGCCTGTAAGATTAAAGCCAAAGGCAAAATTTAATTTGTCTTTAAACAAACACACATGCACACCCCAGGTTTTATTTTATGGGTGAAGATTTCACTTCCTGTTGACAGGAGGTTTTCTTACTTATTTTGCTGTTTTCTATTCAGAAGCTAACAATACTGATAGCTGTAATTCTGGATAATGTCTGTTTTCTTGATGAGATGGGTCATATTTGGCAGGCCTGTGCACGGGTTGCTGTTGACTGTAGAATACAGTTGCTTACATGTATGCCTGTCAAACAATTAATGAACATGTAATAGTGTTTTAACAGACTACTACAGGTGTGAAATGTTCTCTAAAACAATGCATTTTCCATTCTATATTATGGTAGTAATTCCAGCTGCATAATGTTTAAATATCCCCATCTGCATCATGCGAAGTAAATACATACCATACTTCAAACTGATGTCAGAATTAGTTGTGCTATACTGCTTAACTTCCCGAACCTCAAGATGCTGCCCTTATTACTAAGCTCCCTACAGTGAGATTGATGCTCTGAGCCTTTTAACAGCCAGGCACCTGCACTTGTGTTCCTGATGCCAGGCCAACTCAGAGCACAGGCAGAATTCAAGAATAAGTATCAACCTCTTCAATTTTCTGTGTGCAATGGCTTCAGACCACCCTGAAGATTTTCTTTGCATTCTCCCAGCCCCCTTTTTACCACAGATTTTAGCTTTCTTTTTGGCCTCAGCTCCTGCTTCTCTTGTGTTTATCATAGTAGTAGTACCTACAAAAAGGTAGTAGTTCCTTACAAAAAAATTGAAATATAATCAAAATATTATATATATATAATGAATGTGGGGTAACTGGCACTTCAGACTATTTCCTGTGCCAAGAAAATGCTACTTTTCAGGAATTCACCCTACTTTTTGAGACTATGCTGCAATACTCCTGGTTGTATTCTCATTCTCTGAGCTGTGTCTTCCCAATTTTCCTAGATACCTTATTTTCTTCCTGTTAGTATACAATCCTCTTTGGCAAATGACACTTATAGTATTATATGCAGACCATTATGCAGCCTTATAAACAAAAATTGGCAAATTTGTAACAATTAAAGGCATTTACATTTAACACCATTGAAACCTGGGCTCCTACGATGCTCACATACCAGTTTGCTTATAGACGCAGCATCTAAGTAAAATAAATCATACAAATTGCCCCACTTCTAATCTTCAGAAAATAATTTAATGTAAAATGTAGCTCAAAAAGGATGTGAGGTGCCTCTAGTTTTCTCTCTAAATGTTTTACTTTCTTATTTTTAAAGATCATGAGTATGCTTTTTATTTCAAAGTAAAACTTAGGAATGTAAATTTGACTATGTGCTGCTTATCAAACAGCAATGTAACACTTGCTAATTTCTCACATGTTGGGAGATTTATACAGTTTTCCTCTGCTCTTAAGTTGCAAGTATTTGCATTACAAATAATGCACTGAAAGCACACTAAGCAAGAGTTTCTCAAAACAGAGGCCTGGCAAAATGCAGTTGCACAAAGGGAATTAATTGGCTTTTGTCACTACAATATGTGTTCTGCAATAAGAAGACACATTGCTACAGTGAATTGTAAGGGGCAAGGAAGTTTTGCTTCACAGGCAAAGCATTATGCTCCTCTGACCATAGATGATGCTCTCCTTTTTGATAAGATTTAATTCAGATCTTCAGGAGGTGGCAGTTTTGCTTTAATTTAACATGAGGCATTTGAAATCACTTCCTAGAAAACAACCATGGTATGGCAATTACATAGATGAGTGAAAAGACAGTTGCTGCCTCTGTAATTGAACCAATAGAGTGGTTGTCAGTTTTCATGCTTTTAACTTGTTTTCTTTTTAGATCTGCAAAAAGAAAGCTCATGTTTTTCAAAATGTGGCCTTGAGTTATGCACATTTTGATTCAGAAATATACTAACTTGAATCGTTCCCTGTGGTGTAATCTCTTCATGTAATACACTGAAAGAAACACGTTTTTTTTTTTAATATGGATTTTATTGTTTATATTTACAAGAAATAATGCTACAAAAAAGTTTCAAACAAACAAAACTGCAAATATTTTTAACGAAGAATGTTATTCACATACAATTACATGCCAGTTCCTTTTGAAAAGATGTATTTTATGAGGCAGTGTTACTTTTCAGTATCAATAATTTCTTTCTAGCTCATTTAATAGATTATATGTTCCACTCAAAAAATATAGAAAAGTGTCCAGTTAGAGTAGCATATGATCAAATTTTTTTCCTTAGGCTTCTTCACTAGAAGAGAAATAGCATAATATCCATATTTGATAAATGATTGACCTAAATGTTTACAAGATAGAAATTTCATGCTGTGCATTCACTTATCTGTATAACCCCCTGGCTTTTTTAATCAATACGTGGCATGGCTATTTGGAATCCAAGGAGATTTCTTGATTTAGATTTGCAGTCCAGCTTTTTATATCTACCACTTGTGATAATTCTGGTTTACTCAGGCACATTTATGTAGCACTTGGCAAAGTGAGAAACGTGTGGAGCACATAAGGTGTCCCTCAGACAGAGTAAGTACAGCTGTTTTCGGGACCTCCTGCGGTAAATTTTCAGACTTGCTGCAGAGTGCCTTGAGCTGGTGGTGAATTGATCAGGCTGATTCAGAAAACCATGAGCTGGATCCCTCAGTTATCTTGCACCTGGCTCAAGAAAGGCTGGACAATGGAATGATATCTAGAGGGAAGTGGAGGTCCCACAGCCCAGTGTTGGTTCAGTGAGGCACAGAGGAGCACCCATGGCTCTGTACCAGCCACTGGCCTTGCCCTTCCTTCATCCTGAAAAGCAAGACTTGTTCCAAATCTGGTCCTTCAAGAAGACAGGGATGTGCACAAAGAATCTGGTGAGGCAGTCTTTACTGCTGTCTCAGTGGGTAAAGGAGGACCAAAGTGTTTATTTTACCTCTTATATCAGCTATAAATTCAGACTGAAAGTAACCAAGACCATCATTAAGACCTATTTGCATATTAAATTTCACACCCTCCCCAATGCAAACAAGGAATAAAATGAGACATGTAAAACATGTTTGACCAAAGTCACCAAACCCCACCTATAATATAATGTTATTCCATCCAGTTGGGAAGGGCCAAAAAAATCTGTAGTAGAAAAAGAAGGGAGGTTGCGGGGCAAAAAGCGAGATGAGGAAACATGTCTGTTTTCTCAGGATCAGCAGGTGGACTGTGTCTGTCCTTCTCCACTGTAGGAACACTTTTAGGTGAGCTTTGCATATCCAATGGCATTGGAATAGGCCTGGGAATATTAATTTATACATATGTAGCACAACAGACGTCTGTTACTGTACCTCCCACTGCAATACATATTTACACTCTCTAATTAGCACATTTATCACTAGCAATCCTGAATCTGCTTTCATGTTTCTTCAATAAACCATCCTTTTTATGAATCTAGAGGGTGTAAGTTCTTACTGAACCTAGCCAGACCAGTGCCAGATTGGTAAGATGCATGTGCAGGTTTTGGCTGGGGTAGGGTTAATTTTCTTCACAGTAGCTGGTTAGGGGCTTTGTTTTGGGTTTGTGCTAGAAACACTGTTGATAGTATACAGATACTTTTGGTTTTGCTGAGCAGGGCTTGCACAGATCCAAGGCCCTTTCTGCTTCTTGTACTGTCCTCCAGCAGGGACTTGGTGTCCACAAGATGATGGGAGAGGACACATTTGGAACAGCTGACCCCATCTGACCAAAGGGACACTCCATGCCATATGGCATCATGCTCAGAATATAAAGATAGGAAAGAAGGAAGAAGAGGGAGATGTTCAAAATGATGGGGTTTGTCCTCTCCAGTAATCATTACACAATGGGAGATGGAGAATGAATTGCTTGTTTTGCTTACATGCCCAGCTTTTGCTTTATCTGTTAAATTGCCTTTATCTCAACCCACGGGTTTTCCTACTTTCCAGGTCTCTCTCCCATCCCACGGGTGAAGGAGTGAGCAAGTGGCTGTGTGGTGCTTGTTTGCCTGCTGGGGTTGAGCCACAATGCCACGCTGTTTGTCAATCAGCACTTGTGCAACTTCCTACTGAACTCAACCAGGCTGATAAAGTAGAATTGACCATAAATAGAAATGAAGCCAAGCCACACGCAGCCCTTCTCATGTCTGAGTACAGCTGGAATGCTCAGGGGTTCATTTTCTGGCAGAATTCAGTAGCCTTAATGAAACAGCTCCGCTGGGTGCACTTTAGAGGGTCCGTTCTAGCAGAGGGACTACTGAGCTACACAAACTGCTGTGGCCCACCCTGCACAGTGGGAATGCTGATGTTTCCCATCAGCTAAATGTCTTTCCCCCAGGGCTTATGGCTTCGGTTATTCAGAACTTTTGATATGAAATGTGAAATGCAAAGCATTAGGAAAACTGCTTATGCCTAATCTAAGGACTATTTCATCAGTCCAATTAGGCAAAAAACCCAGTCTTTGTTTAAAAAAAAAACAGAAAAAAGAGAAAAAAAATGAACAATCCAGTATGTGGAGAGGACAGGATCCAAAAGGATCCTTTCTTGTAAATGAAGGAATCTGATTGACAAATATGGGTAGTGTAACCAGAAATTAAATTAGTTTAGGATTCAGAAAACAGATTCAATCATCTCAGACAGTCCACTGCTGGAAAATACCCTTGATATTTTGCAATGAAGGGTTTGTTAAACATCTGGTGTTTCTTTTTAATATTAGTGCTCATGTTGTTATATTATGGTATCTCAGTGCTCTTCTTGACAAAACGTAGGTGGTGCAAATGGATAACATTGTCAGTTAATAACAATTTAGTTGGAAGGTAAAGAAATAAATTGGCTAAGAAAAGAAGACAGCTAACATTAACTTTTCAAGACAAAAAAATGTTCAGCTTGGGTTTGAATCAGCTTTGAACCTGTTCTTATTTAAAAAAAAACAAAACAACTGTTTTCTATTAATCAGTTTTACACAAAAGGGAAAAAGATTTTCTGTGATGAAATATAGAAAATCTTCTATATTATTAATTGAATTTATAGTACATTAAAAGGAAGATGTTCTAATGAAAATCATTTATTTGCTTTGAAGCTAGTGTTCAAGCTGATACTGGAAATAGATGGCAATAAACAGGGAAAACTTATCACTTTATCACTTTATTCATGAAAGAACTAATTTATCTTAGCAATTAGTAATTTCAGGGGGTGGCTGTAACTCATATATCTTAAAATAGTTTTATTTAAATATAAATTGGTTGGAGGGAGATAAGAGTATTTTTCTACACACTATTATATCCCTTATTCATAGTCAATATACAAAGCAAACATAGAAATTTGGTTTTTTTCTTACTTTCTTTTTGAGCAGACTTTGGAATTGACCCAGGGTTTTGACATAAAAATGGCCAATTTCAGCTGCAAAGAACTGTTGTGAGTTGATCCCAGGCAGCAACTGGGCACCCACACAGCTGTTCACTCCCCCAGTCCCAGCAGTGGGCAGGGAGGAAGAAGGAAGAGGAAACTCAATAAAACTCCTGGGTCAAAATACAATCAGTTTAATAAGAGCTTTACCAAGATTTTTAAGTTATTCCTAACAAAAATGTGGTGCTGGTCCCTAGTTGAGTATAAAAGAACTGTGCTCTGAAGTTTTGTAGTAGCTGTACTGTCATTCCTGAATTTTTAAAACTTAAAAAGTATTATAAGTAAAAAAACAGCTCTTGATTTTAGATGTAGATTAATGACAAGCCATTTATTTTGATTTGTTTTCCATAAGGGGGCAAGAGAGAGTTTCTGTTAGGCTTGTAAGACAACATATCAAGTAGGGGCTGGAAATGAAGGGCTGTATATTGCTGGCATGCCAAGAGATCAGCTATACATTTTCCAAATGAAACGTGAAGTTAACCGTCACTTCTGACATTAATTTTTTCCTTATCATGTACCTCATAGAATAGGGGAGCATGAACATGCTTGAAGTAAAGTTCAGCAAAAAGAAAAAGACAAACATACAGAATAAAGTCTAGAACCGTAAATGAAAACTCTTCTCTCCTTCTCATGCCCCTTAAATTCTGATTCTTTAAATGCTTGCCTTTCTTTCCTACTTTTAAGATCACAGGCTAAGAAGAATATCACTCCACTGAAAACAGTTTGCCTTACCTCCAGCAAAGATCACAATAGTAAGTGACCCTCTTACTTGAGTGTTGATACAGGTCATCCTTTTCAACACAAATGTTATGAGTGGGGAATTATTTTAAGTGGAAAGGAGGGCCTGGGGTTCAAGGCTTTCCCCCAGATACAGCAATTCAAACTTGCTTTTCGATATGGTCAGAGGCAACTTTGGGCTGGGACACTTCTTAGCACTGGATTTGAAGTACAGCAATTCTCTAGTCTCTTGTTGGGGGACAATGAAATCCCAGACTGTGACTTTTGCCTCTAGAGCTGTTCTGTGTATCAGACACGTGAATAAAATGTGTGCTTGAGCCTGGCATTAGGATTGTGTGGTTTATAGCAGTTTGGTAATCAGATGACTCATGTCAGCATTTGTTTAATTTCTAAATCTCTGTTGTTTCAGTTTAATTGTAGATCTGTTGAGTTTTGGTATTAAGTTTTTCATCCAAGTCTCAGTTTTGTTACAGGCGAGTTTAACATCAACAATAAAACTCCCTCTGCTGACAGGAGATGTGAGAATTTTGTTTGAAGAAGTTAAGTTCTGGCCAGGCTGCACAACAACCGTCCTAGTCCTGTTTGGATTTAAACCATAGTTCTCATGCTGGAGTTCCTCATCAAGTAGTTTCCAAAGACAGAATGAACTCTGTCCTCAGGAACTTATTTGGAGCATGCAAAAAAGGCATATGTTTCATCTTTGCCTGTGAAAATGAAGTTCTCCCTCTGCTCATTATCTGAACAAGAAGCTTTCATCTTCTTGGGCTATTACATTCTACGTGTGTTAAGCATGGAAATGCATTCTTACCAGCCTTTACTGGACACAGGGGGAGCAGTTTTACTTTTGCATCTTATAGAAAGCAAATGAGATTGACTAAAAGCACAGTACTGCATGCATAATTCTTATTTTCTTTTTTATATGTGTGCATTGTTTTGATTTTGTGAAGTGTTTTCTTCAAAAGGACTGTGGTATTAAATGTTACCCAAGGTAAATACAGATTTGAGAAAATGCTTTAACATTGGAACACAGTTTATCTGAAAAGTTCCCACATAGTTTAACAGAGTTTGTTTGGATTTTTTCAATGACTGGAGAACCTTCCCACTCCTTATAAAATGCTTGTTACATTAATTATGGGGTCTGTTAGACAACTGATTTCCCCGAATCAAAACAAAGGGAATACTCCTGGGAACATGAGACAGTTTCTGAAAATCAGTATCTGTGCATATCAGTTGCCATGCAAACGTGTACTATTGTACTCTGACAAAATCAACAAGCAATTAACTAATTAGTGTTTGTTTCTCAATATGTATGAAGCACAAGGATAGGAAGAAAACTGGCTACAAGACATTCAAAACAGCATCTGCTATGAAATAGAAAACAAGCTTTGAAAGGTCTACTGGTCCAGAGAAAGAAAAGTGCTTTAATTCATGTCATGACTAACTCTTTCAGGGCTGTTTCTACACAGCCCTTTTCAGAGAAAAACTGACTTTATTAATCCTCCTGTCATTTGCTCTTTATACCTTTTGTCATAATGTTATTGGCATATCAGTTGTTTCCTCCATATATTTTCAGTAATTCTCCAAGACGGAGGTTCACTTTGTTGTATATGCCTCAGGCAATAATAAAATTAAATACACTTAAATTAGATTAAATATATTAATTGAACATTATATTAAATATAATTAAATTAGATTTCTCAACTTAGATCTTTTTGGTGAGAATGGTATGCATTACCTACATGGAGGTCACTTACTGTCAGACAGCATGTATATTTCTGTTCATCAGTAATGTATTTGCAGCAAAGAAGATTCAAAATTTCCCCTACACACATAGGTGATGTCTTGGCATGTCTTCTAAATTAGAGATCTGTTGGGCATAGGCATAATTTTGCATGCCCAAGAGTAATTATATGTAAGCATGCCACCACAGTGAAATTGTGAACAGAAATACAATGAGCATTAACAAGTAAACACTCTATGCAGTTTTTAAAAGTTTTAACTTTGTAGTGAGGAACACAGAAGCATGATGAATGAACTGGATCCAATATGCTGTCATATTAAGCCAAAAAAAACCAAAAAACCAACCTAAAAAAAACAAAAGAGAAAATACTTATGGAAAAATTTGTATGCAGTGATACATATTTTAATTGATACACAAGAATACCAGTTCCCTTTGAATCAACTGGAGAAAAAGAAAAGTTCTGGTTCCAAGAAGCATAAATTATGTATCTGCATCTTTTGAGTTGACTTTGCTGTTTCTTTTTACAATGTATCTTTTAATGACTTTTTGAATTATAATTAGTGCATTAAGAAAAACTGTAAAACTTTAAACTGAGTCTAACTTTGGATCCCATTAAAAAACATATCTTTCTGTCTGAGTCCTATTTTCTAGAAAATGTAAAAGTTACTGCTCTTTCCCACAATTCTGCAGGATGGGTAACAGCTCTGCTCTTACATCACCTTTTTTGTAACCTGCTGTGCACACTGCATGTCACATCATTAATCTCAACAACTTTTTGGGACCTGGATTCTGGAGCAGGTTCCCTTCTAAGGAGCCTTCCTGTGGTGAGTAAATAAGTTAAAAGATCTCAGTGTACTCCAACAGGTTTATGACTTGGGGAGGAAAGGAAAGGTTGAAGAAAATGTTTCCTCAAAAGCAGTAACTCACATCCTTTAGTAATTTCTAATGATTGGAATGAAGAGGAAAATGGACTTGTATACAGTGAGGATATTTTTTGTGTTCTCTGCATGAATTATTTTGTGTTCTCTGCATGAATTATTAAGTATAATGATATTTCTAAGAATACCTACAATGTTGCCACAAGAACAATAAAAATGCCTTATCAAAGAAGCTACAAAATTGGACAGTGAAATATTTATTTGAGGATCGTTGCTGTAGCTTTCAAAGGCTTGAATGTAAACCAATTCAAGTATGTGAAAAATTCAATATCCTCCCAGTGGTCTTCAATAAAATTCAGGTGTGGTAGACCAACAAATTGAAGCATGAGGATGCTGCTCACATAATCTTTATTCCATTCTGTTAGAGCATTGCTTTCTATGTCCAGAACTATTGCAGTCTCCCAATCTTTGATCTAGAGGGACAAAAAACACCTTTGAAAGACTAAAATACAATAGCCATTCCCCAAATGGGTCTGTTCACCTTTTTCTACCAAAAACTTTTGCTTGCCCCTCAAACCTTAAGGACTTTTACCACTGCTGGAACACCATGTGCCACTGAATAACCTTTCTCTCAGCTACTGAGGTTATCTGTTTCCATGTGGGCATGGAAATGGAGTGAGATTTGATGTGTGCTACTTGAGAGGATGGTTTTGGTTGGTTTGTTTATTTTTAATGACTTGTTAAGTCAGCAAAGCTGGACACTACTGGGCAGCAATTTTCCTAAGGATTTTGACTTCCTCTTTGATATAACTGTCAGTGTGTATTGAAATAATATGTATTTGAAGTGGCTAACAGTGGGACTGTGAGAAAGAACACTCACACGGCTTTCTCTTCTAAAACCTGTATGTGATATTTGCTTTACCCAAAAGATGCTGTGTGTCTGAACAAAATTAGACCTAAAACCAGGAAGAGATTTTTTTTTTTTTTTGCCAGCCATGTACCTAAATCTTTATTAGGCACTAGATCTCTTGGGGACTTAGTGAACAAAGGTTTCTCCTGGGTACAAACACCCTCCAAGCTTTAGCTTTGTTTTAAGGACTTTGGAGAGAAGGAAGAATGCAAAAGATTGGGGATCTGTGTTATCCATTTTACATGAAAAAAAAAACCAGTTACTAACTTATTCCTGAAAACTCTGAGGTAATGATGATAGCAATTATGGAGTCATTAAGAGCATCAGAAGTGATAGCTACAGCAAAATTGTTTTGAGATCTAACCTGTTTTGAACTATCTAATGTAGGCTAGTACATGCTTGTCCCTATACGCAAAGCCTGATATATGAATGTTGGTTTGTGGGTATCCAAAGCCACAGATGCTGTATTTAGACTTTGTGAAATACCTCCTCTGTCAGGGCATTCTGTGTAAAATAAAGCTGCATTTCATCAGTCTTAATAACCAGCACAACTCACTTACGGCTTTTGTTTTGATTTATAGGGTGATCCTATAGCACTTGTTCTTTAGCATGAGCATATGTAGTTTCATAGAGTTACTTGTGTGAGTGATATTGCAGCAATCAAAGCAATGAATGTGTGGCAGGTTCACTCTTCAGATAAAATGTTATTATAGATTTTTTATAGGTTTCATTGTGGTTTGAAAATTGTTGTCTTCCACTGCCTAAACAGTGGATGAGTCTTGTCAAGTGTGGGAAGAAAACTGATCTTTACACACTAATGCTCACTACAGGCAGACCTCAATGAAAATACACATCTGAGCATATCTAAATGAGTTAGTGACTGACCTTTCCTTTCTTTTCTGTATCAAAACAGATAACTTTGGCACAGAGTTCTTTTTCATGTAGTATTGTGTTGTCAGGCTTGGTTACATTTTCACCAGCATGTAAAAATGGATGCCATGCTTTTAAAATTAAGAATTGAACCTCAATTATATTTAATCAATTTGGAATAAATTGATTAATTGATTTTCCAAGATCCCCATCCATAGAATATCCTGAATGGGAAGGGATACCAAAGATCATCAAGGCCAACTCCTGGCCCAGGCCATACAATATTGTAATAATTTTATCTAAAATAGTCATAGTAACATGAAACAAAAACTGATTCCAGCTATATCTTTCAATTCTGGAGTTGTGAGCAAGTCAGATATATGAATTCTGGGTGATTAAGCTACTAGGCTTCAATAAGTTATATAAGTTATTAGGTATCAATTATTGCCTTTCTTGAAATGAAACAAAAACAAGGCATAAAGGAAAATATTATTTAAGTTATCTCATATACAAGAAAGACTTGAAGGGGTTTCTGTTGCTAAAAAGATCCTTTTAATTAAGGAAATAAAATCTAATGAGAATCCAGCAATTTCAAGTATTGAATCATAATGAAATGCAGTAAAAGAGACAATTTGGCTCCTGTAGATCTAATAGTATTCAAGTTAAGAGAAAGGAAAACATCACAATCTGTGAATGCAGTAGCAGCATTCAACAGTTTAAATAAGAACGGCCTACTGCGAGGGTAGTTAAACTATCTCCTTTATGGGATATTTATGTATCTTCAGCTGAAGTACAAATGTGAAAACTAGAAACCAACCGAGTGAGCACCAACATCCAGAGGTGTCTAGCCCATCTGTTCACAGGACAGTAATTCCAAATTAAATAAAGTTCAGTGGCCAGAGTTATACCATGGAATTGGTCTTCCACATCTGAATGAATGGGAAACTGGGGGATCCAAATAGAGACTTAATCCTGATAATGAAAGTGCTTGAGAGAACAAGGTAGATGTGACATTTGCAGATGAAATTCGGGCATGCAAGCGTTTAGCAGCTCCAGCATAATGACAGACTATAATGAGTTATGAAGGTCCTGTAGAGCATTAATTTATTGTTTCAACAAAAGAACTGCTGTTGATGAATAAGATGTGGTTGTAAAATGCACTTTTTATAGGGACTGGAAATGCTTGCTCTGATTTAATATGAAGAATGAAACCAATAGAGCTGCTGTGGTAGTCTACAGTTAAGCATTACAGAATACACAAGCTGCCATATCCTTGATAGTTTGGGTGTGGGGCAGTGCCTCCTTAGAGGATACATCCTCCTTCCCCATGCATGGATGGCAACATGGTGGCTAAGGGCTGTCTGGAATGATGACCTGGATGCCTTGCTGGTATGCATATATGATTGCAAATCATTCTCTTTTACTCCATGAATAGTGGAGCCCAGGGCCTCCTCAGCTGTTCTATTGCACAACAGGAACTCCTCCTGAGCACGAATGACTCCCAAGGTGCTCCTTGAGGCTAAGGGATTCCTTGTTGCAACATAGTCTTGGTAAGTGATTAATAACATACTAAACTTAGAAATCTTAGCTAAGTGATAAAAAGGATCAATTGTGCATATATAATCCTTTAGTCATAAACCACTGACCAAGTCTGGGATTAGCAGTGGATCCATCTGCATCTAGACTCCTCCCTAAGAAGGAGTTTGGAACTCAAGGGGGTCCTTTCTGAACCTCATGACCCAACAGAAGGGTCTCAGCTTTGTCCAACCCTGTCCTCTATGCAGTAAATAATCCAGTTTACTGTTGAATCTTGTTAAACCACTGCCACATTTACTACTGAACTTTGTTAACTCTTTGTTTTACATCAGCACATTCAGAAATGTTGATAATTCAAACTCTCTACTTATACAAAAAATAAAATGACTGCCTAGACAATACCCTTCAATCTGTTGCATTAATTGAGGCCATTCTTCTGAATCATAGTTCAACTCTTCCCCTTAAGCTGCTAAATACGATATAGAGGACAAACAACCCCATGGGCAAAAATCAGTAAAGCATACTTGATATCTACCTTACCAAGAAACCAAGACATGAAAACACTTCCAATAGCTTTGGTAATACCTAACATACCCTTTCTATTAGATCATAAGTGTTGCTCAGGAGCAGAACATTCATCCTGGATTGTCTTGATAACTAATTTATTTTTCAGTTTTGTAAAATTTGTTCTTTTATTTTCTGTTTATTTGTGACGAAAAGACACATTAGGAAGTGCATCATGGAGTAAAAGTTTACAAGATGGAAAACAGCACACCAAAGTGTGCTTACCTCATAGCATTGTTTTGTTCAGTGTCTTTTTTAAAAACATATTTTTGTACTTGTTTTTGGTGGTAGGCAGCTTTTTTATACCTTTTTGCTGAAATGTTCAGTGTTTTAACAGAATTGGTCATCTTGAGCGAGCTACCAAAACACCATTATATTTGCAATCCGGGAGTAAAAGCTCAGAGAAGAAAACACTTGGTGTAATATTTATAATGAGAATTCTGGTAGGAGAGCAGAGAACAAACTGGCAGCAGGAACAGCTCGAGGGGTAAGAAGTCTCATGCCTTCTTAAATGTGAGCAACAGATATTCCACACGCTGGTTAGCAGGGAGCCAGTGCAACATCTTCACATCATGCGTAGAACATGAAGATATGTAGGTCTGAGTTAAAACTGTATGAGAGGCAACTCGAAGTGCAGTGCTTATAGGCACGGTATTTGAAGGATAAAAGAGGAGGGCAGCTAGTAGGAGATGTGACATTTCACACTCATGATTCTACATTACCAAGACAGTTTTCCTGTTAGAAAATCCTCACATATGTGGATTTATATGTGCTGTGTTCCAGTAGTAAGCTAATATTCATACTGTATCTTCTTATTGAAATGCTTTTCAAATTGATAATAAGGACACTGCAGCAGGCAACACCTTCACCTACAGAACTACATAAGGTACAGGTTTTATATTAGCACAACAAAGATGACTCAGTCCTCTTCAAAGCAGACCTTGAATTACTACATGTCAAGTATTTCCTTACAGCCAGATATCCTCTAGTCCTCAGTTTGAAGTGATTTACTTCACAACAAAGCAATGTTTTTTGCATTTTGGCCCTTAGGCTCTCAGCAGACATTTGTAGAATGAGGGAAAACAAATGTCTGGGTTATACAAAGTTAATAAAACCAGATGCTACTAAGAGCTCACTGTATCACTATTCCATGTACCAACATGAGCACTGGTTTATACTGTTTCAAGAAGAAAGAAAAGGAAGGAGCTACTGTTAGGATGAAATAGAAAAAAAATGCATAACTGGGAATAACATTTAGAAAGTTTATTTATGAAAATGATGATTAATTCTTTGTATTAAAAATACTTTGTGTAGAGATGTCTCTATCCCAAGAAGTATTGTGAAGAAACCCATCAATCCCTCACAGGCATAGGTCTATGATGGTGATCACACACATGAGGACAGCACTTGCATAATTTGTCAAGGTAAAACTGGCTCATTAATGATCAAGGTCACAGTGAGAAACAAGAGTTATGCCTTAATATTATCATCCAGGTAACTGGACATTCCCTGTTAACATGGTGAGCTCAGGCAATGGGCAATATGCTTTTCTGTTGGGGAATGTGTAGCAGGAAACATGACATGAATTTGGATGTGCAATAGCTCTTCCTTTCTGCTCTCTCTCTTACCTCCTCCTTCTGAATACATGAATACTTATGCTTTAAAGACCTCACAGCATGGCAAACAGCAGGCTCTGGGAGCAATCCAGTAAAGCTGGAATAAGTGGGTGGCTCCTAGGTTGAGGGTTTTTGGTTTAGCAAACACCTTTTCCCTGGTCATGGGGATATGTATTTCAAGCACTATTTCACTGTGCTTAGCTTTTATCCAAAGTCCAGTAAGACCTTCAAGGTGAACAAATGACAAATTTTTTCTTTAATCTTGAAGAAAATCTTCAATGCAAAAGTAATTTCAATGGAAATCAGACTTCATTTTTTTTAAAGCAAATTTCTAAATTTTTCTAAAAATTAAAAAGTAATGAAAACTATGATGTTGCCAAGTCGTATATTAACTAAATGTCAGGATGACTTTTTCTCTCTTTTTATGTGTTATCTCTGTGACTAACATGCTTGTCCAATCTAAATGTTAAACTTCAATTCCTTTTTCTGCCTGAAGGGATTAAAAGCTGTGTTTCTCATTTTAGCCTAACAATACCAGGGTGTGGTCAGCTCTGAGAAACTAGTAGTTTACTCCTTCCAATTTTGAGACATTCTCCTGCAAAGTAGACCTGGTTACCAAGATAGCTCTTTTCTACTTAGTGAAACAAGAATAAATGGAAATCAAGAGGACTCTAAATCTCTGCCTGTGGGGTAACTGCTTCGCTCTCTGTGTTTTGCAGCTGGCTTGAGTTAGTGTTGCCCTATCTCTGCTGGAGGGTTTCCCCTTCCTTTTCTCTCCTCCAGACTGAGCTGAGCCCCTGCTACTCATGTGAGGACACCAGTGATTGGTGACAGCTGGAGAAGAGGATTTACATATAAATTTACAGAACATCCAGATTTATTGGCACTCTAATAAGTAAACTGATCTTGCTTACGATGTCAGTCATATATATATTAATGCTGGGAGACTTGGGAATAATTGAAAGAAGAGTCACTTTTGGTGAGCACATCTTACTGAGCTGTGACCTGGCAGCGTACCACATCCTGCGAGTATGGCAACAGCTCTCATCATGATGTTTGTTATTTTCACACCTTGGAGTTTCTTATTTTTTAATAGAATAATGGTTTTGTTGCTGTCTTTCATTTCATGAATCAAGCCTGCAAGATCTGACTCAAATTTATTACTATCTTTGGGAAAGCTGATTTACATTGTTATGTAAATTTGATTTTTATTGCAAAAAATGTAATTAACTGCTCATTGTAACTTTTCCTACTTCAGTTCCATAATTGTATATTTTGCCTTAAATAATGTGCACACCATGATTTATTCTTCCTTCTCTTTTGCTTACCATGTCCTCATAGAAACATAGAAAATGTTTGTAAATACAATATTAATTTTTGACATTTGAAAGGGTTAAATCAGAAAAGTTTACTCTTGTAATTAAACTCTATGGTTCTGAACTCATAGAACTGCTTTCAGGACCTTCTTCAGCACAAACTCTTCCTCAACTTTAATATATCTTTAAAACTCTAAATATACTGGCTTCAAATAGACAGCATATTGATGTCTGAGGAAAAAATTTCAGGTATTGCAGGCAAAGAACTCAGACACGTTTGGTCATAATAAATTGCTCTGGTGTATGGTTCTTGGCTGTTTTAGCCATATGGAATCACAGCAGCTGTAGTTACAGAGTTGCTGATATGCTTTAGATGTGAAGGAAGCTAAATATTTTGCTAGAGAAAGCTGCAGTGCCCTGTAAACAAGTATTTCTACTGGTCTTAAGTGACACAGGAGCAGCAATTGCAACTCGCCTTTCCGACTGACAGACTGATGCTCTGCCCTCCTGAGGCATTCACTCTGAAGAAATTGCTCTGCAATGGCAAACTGAGCTCATCTTTTTATATTAACTTCTCTGAATTAATTGCCTACTATGCATCTTCTCTTTGGTGCACATCTTCTTTCCAGTTAAACAGTACTGCTCAAATGTCAGCCTGCCCCTAGGTTTTTGTTGGTAGCAGCCTCATTATTCTCTCAGTATCAATTATCTGTGTAAGTTTGAGGTGTATTTTGTCTTTTAAATTTTGTGTTCCACTGGACTCATGAGATCAGTAGCCTTTACTAGACCCTGGTGACAAATCTAGTTAGGCAGAGCAATGAGCAAAGGTTTCAAACTACTGCCCCTGCCTGGGACTTCAGGGTCCTAGGTGGGTGGAAGCCTTTTGTGGAAGGAGAGTCTTCATTCCTGCATGTGTGTTCTTACTGAAACAGTTTTATGAAAAATCATTCTGCAGATAACAAGAAACAACACCCAAATACTTTCTTTGGAAGGGATGAAGGGATGTAATTTTGATGTGGTGAGCAGTCATGAAAGTGTGTTAAGATGGTGAGGCAAAACAGCAGTAATTGAGGCTGCTGTACCTCCATTTTCAATTTTATTTTCAGGATAAAGAAATTGCTGTTAGAAGCCTGAATAGGTGAAATCTCAATAAGAAAAAAAAAGATGAATAAGACAAGATAAAAATTGCAACGAGCGAATGTACCTGTGTATAGCTGAGAATTAAGAGAATTTTTAAACTAGTGCCAGAAGGTGAGAGAATTTTGAAAAGCTTTTTTTCCTTTTAATTATTTATCAGAAAAGAAGAAATACATAACAAGCAGATATAACTTTAGAAAACCTCTCACGTTTTGATCTGCAGGTCATACATCATGACCTAGAAAAAGAGAAAAAGTAGTTTAATCTTCTTGAGTGAGCTCCATAATACAGAGGTATCTGCTTAATGTTTTGATCATGATGAAGGGGATGCTTGTTTAGACACTTGCCCTTACGGGAAGACTTGACGGTCTTCAATCTTTACAGTGGACTTGTCTGGAGAAGCCTGAGGCTTGTACTACCACTCCCTCCACACTGCAGCTCAGGCTGAGGTTTTCTTTAATTTCAAGATGTGTCAATTGAGTACAACTAGTAAAAAAAAAAAAAAAAAAAGTCTTTGTGTCCTCTTTCTGCTCTTTCTGTCCCCTAAGACAACGAGGTGATGAAGACTGTATCAAGATAGGTAAATAGCCAGGTGTATTGTGGAAATTTGGTCTATGCCGATTGTTTGTTTTATTTTGACAACCCCACGCTGGACCGCTGCCTCAGCACCTTAGTTTGTTAAGCTAAGACTTTCAAATTCAGACTTATTTTCAAACGTGAAATGAGAATCAGGGCACAACGTGGATTCTAAGCAATGGAGATACATGTTGTCCTGTGTCCCCTCCCGTTTCCCGCCCCATTCTCCGTGCTGAACTAAAGGCTGAGGGATGCCATTTCTGCACAGCTCTCCGAAGGAACCGGGAGAATCCGGGAGACCGCTCCGCTTTTTACTGCGGAGAGAAATAAACACGCAAATAAGCCCCTTGCCTCCCCTCGCCCCGGGATTCCACGCACCGTTTCTCTACTCGCAGCAAACTGATTTTTAAGGAAAAGCAGAGAGCGGGGGAGGGGGCGGATGCTCCGGCATGGCACGCTCTGACGGCGCG
>JAYDZK010000202.1:32679673-32737475 GCA_034509185.1 Euphonia xanthogaster | reverse complement strand
TTCCTGTAATCTGTTGTTAACTTTTACAGACCTTGGAGAAAGGGAATGAGAGACAGTTGATAAGGATCAAAGCTGTTTTTTATTTCTGCTTTTTTATTAACGTTCTTTCTGGGTTTTTTTGTTTGTTTGTTTGCTTTTTATGTTGCCCCCCCCCCCTTTTTTTTTTTTCTTTTTACCTTTTAGTTTATTAATAATTTCTTTTTTTTTTTTTTCGGTGGGGAGGTGTGGGGATTTGGTTTGGTTGTTCGTTTGGTTGGTTGGTTTGTTGATTTTTTTTTTTGTGTTCTTGTTGCTTTGGGGTTTTTCGCGGGAGAAGCGCATCGGGGCAGCCGCGCGGGCTGGCGCTGCTGCCGCCGTCCCCTCGGCCGGTGCCGGCTGCGGGCACCGGGTGAAGGTTCCCGTCGGCTCCGTGGGGCTGGCGCTTGGACAGCAGCGGGCCCGGCTACCGCGGTCTCTCAGGGGCGATTTCACACCCTCCTTCACTTGGCACCACCCTCAATGCCTCTTTAACAATGAGGGGTTTCCGAGTAAGTGTGGCGTGTCGCGACAAGAGGGAGCCCAGGTTAGAAAACCCTGGCGTGGGAGCACAGGCGAACTTGGTCTTTGTTTGTAATCGTGTTTTAAGCAATTTCGTGTTTAGTTGATGCTCTGTGTGTGGGAAGGTGGATAGAAGTACCAGTCCTTGCAAAACCAGACAGTAAAAGCTGTGGAAATGTGTCCGGAGTTGTTCAGGTTCCCCCCGCTGTCGGCATATCTTGCTGAGACTATCTGGACAAGGTTCCTCCTGATCTGGCAGTTCACACTTTTCCTCTTCCTCCGTGCGTTTTGTCCGGACTTCTTGAGAGCACAAGCGTCAAATCCCTTCTCTCACTTCTTCCCTGTCTTATTCTTTCTTGTATTTGCAAGCTGTGGCCAGGAACGAATTGAGAAGGAAACACAATCTTGTGCTTTAATGCAATTTAAATGGTCTTCATTGCCGAGCAGAAAGGTAATGAGCTGCCTCGTCGTTTTCCTTCTCAGTTCTAAATCCTGCAAAGTTTATTTATCTTGGTGTGTATGGAGATGTGTAAATCTGATAGTTATTGTTGTGTGTTTTCTTAAATCCCTCTGACAGTGCATGGACTGAAGTAAGTAGACAAACTGATGTATTACCTGAGAGAAGGAGCTTATCTTGCAAAGCATTTCCTTTTTAATACTGATCAGCTAATATATACTCTGCCACAGCACTTCATTAAAAAGTTGGGAGCTAATTAGCTGTTTCTTACAGCTAGAGTTCCCGATTTTAATTAGAGTTCCTGTCTTTAAGTTTAAACTGATTAAAGCAATGCCAAAGCCATTCTGGTTATTTTCAATGTTTGTTTAAAAAAAGGGGGAAACTGAGTAATTTTAAGCTCTTTGTACTTCATGTTGAAAAACAAACACTTCTGTTTGGGGTTCTGTTCCTGATTCTGTAAGGGTGTGTGGGATGAGACGATTATGTTTATCTTGTATTAGAGTGAGGAAATAAACTAACTAATGGCAGTGAAACTCACATGTTTGTTGTTCAAGGGTCATTGGTTTCAATGCGAAAATCACAATTCGGGAAGGAAAACTCGAATGTGTTAACTAACAAAGATGTGGATAACCTGTGAGCACTCAGGTGGATTTCTCACTGCTCCAACCATGTACAGGGCTCTGTTTGGTGATTCCTATAATGGTGACAGCTCTGCTGCTGTTGAATATTATTGACCAAAAG
The DNA here is from genome assembly GCA_034509185.1 of Euphonia xanthogaster. NCBI lineage: Eukaryota > Metazoa > Chordata > Aves > Passeriformes > Fringillidae > Euphonia > Euphonia xanthogaster. The sequence continues at coordinate 32,735,740 of JAYDZK010000202.1, read as the reverse complement.
TCTCATTCAAACTTACCTAAAGCTGTCATGGTGGTTAAATATCATCCTCCATTATGTCCTCTATTAATCTCATGTGTATACTTCAGACTTCATTCTGCTGAAGAACAGTTACTAGCCTTCGACTTAAAAAAAAAAAAGGGTCAATCTATGGCTCCTACATGGGTACCCTGCTATGTTTTAGATAACATTTTAAAACCTTGTTAGGGGTTTGAGAGATTTGCAAATTAGTAATTCCTGAGGGAGTTGTTATGCTGATAAGACTTCCAGTGTCTTTATTCTGAATATTTCACAGCACTCTTGACACCCTTTATGGGAAGAGTTTAATGTTTGTTGTACACTGCTAAGCACTTGTGACAAGATTTAGTAATGGATACTTTCAAGTACAAAAAATCAAGTTCTGGAAAATGCAAAGCTAAATGAATGACACCCTTTTAAGGTGCACGGATGGGGCAAATTGGCAGTGCTTGAAACTCTCCTGTAGACTGACAGCTGACCTTGACTTTAACTCTATGAACTTGTTTGCTTTCAGTATTTGGACGAGTCAGCACTGTGATAATACTCATGTTATGGCAGAAAGTTCTCTTGTGTTTTCTGACATTAAAAGGATATTGATGTTATTATTGTTATTATTTCATAGGGACTGAATTTTGTGCAAAAAAAAAACTTCTTTGCAAAACCTTTGGTGTTAATTTGCCATCACTAGATATTTGCATTCAAGGTGCTTGACTGCCCTGGTGTCAGGTATGCTGCCATTGGAACCTATGTAGTCAAATCTCTAAGTCAATGTGACCAGATTTTCCATATGTTTGTTAATGACAGAGCACATGAACTAATATAATGCCAACATGGATAATGAGGTGAACCATCATCTGTGTTTTTATATTTGATGTGGGATGTTGATATGTGGCTGCTGTGATTTTTAATATTCTCAGAATAACTGTCTGACTTAGACAATTGGCTTTTCTCTTGTGGGTGAAGCAAGTTGACATATTAGGAATACCTATGTGCAAAAATTAAAGCATTTAATAGGTATTTAGATGACTTTACTGGCTAGACAGTTGTCCATACAACCTCAGAGCAAAATGTCCGAAACGTGTTGTTACATGGAAACATGGAATCATGGAGTGATTTGGGTTGGGATCTTATGGATCATCTAGGTTAAAACCCTCTGCCATGGTGAGGGACATCATGGGAATTGGAAATGTCTCTTTAGTCTGTGGAGTCTTACAGCTAGGAGTAGATTCATCTGCTGGTAGTCTTTTCCCAGGCCATATGCATCTCCTTGTAATTTTGGTCCTCTTCTCCCTTTTCAGTTCTCTCTGGTTTCTGCTGTTGCAGCCGTGCTGCTGCCAAATGCCTGTTTGCTCTTTTTGCTGCCTGTTTGCTTTGCTGCCTTACCCCTTCTAGTTTTTCAGTTTTGATTTTGTTTGGAGTTTTTTGTATGTATGTAATACATTTTGTAGTCCAGTAGATGTGCTAGTTGTGTCCCTGCCCATGGCATGGGGTTGGAACTAGAGGATCCATGTCCCTTCCAACCTAACTCATTCTGTGATTCTTTTAGCATACAAGACAATGAAATTATACGCTTTGACTTGAAAAAAAGTTAGGGTCTTTAAAGAGAAACATCTTGTTATATGAAATTAAATCCAGAATAGTCTCATCATCTTAATGGCAGTGCAAATTCAAATAATGACTTAATAGAGGAACTTAAACCTTTAATGTGATGAGAATAACCTTGTTAATTATCAGGGTTAATGAGGTGCATTTCTTTGAAGTGAACGGAGTGATCACAGGCCAGAAAAAAGCTCTCTCTTCTGCTGGGTAGTATTTTTCCAATTCATTGGTTAATGAAAAGGGGAGTTTGTTCCAGGCAAGTGTGTGATATTACAGCAATTTATATCAGATTCTTCAGGAAAGAGGGATAAGCACCTATTTAAAAGGTAGACTTAATGATACAGGTAAAGCAATAATGAGTAGTAAGCTAACTTTAAGTTGTTTTCTGTGCCATTTCGATGGTTCAATGCCTTGTTTTTCTCCCCCAAATTCATTGGCAAGCAGGCATATACTGAAACTTAAATCTCACAGATTAGAGTTTCATAATTTAGAAATAGTGGGGAGTTTGATAATATTGCAATATTCAGTGTAATTTCACTGCTCCTTTGGTTATTTCCATACAACTTATAACTTTTCTTCTATGGAATGATTTTTGGGATGCAGAGGCACTAAAGGTGCTTTGGGTGATTGTACTGCCACAGTGCTGTCCTCTTGGTGTTGGGACAGGTGTACAAGATAGGTCTTGTACTGTATTGTGAGAGGCTTTCACAGTGCTGAGCTGTGGATGGCTGTAAAGTTAATTTCAGACTAGGTGACTACTGAAAAACAAAGTTTCTGATTCTGCAGTGAAGATGATAATATTATTTATGGCTCTAAATCTTATAAAATAAATGTTTTTTCACGAGGAGTGTGGCTTTCAAGGCGTTGAAAGCTTTTCTAGTACCTCGTGTTTAGGAAGAGTTGTAATGTTCCTGCCTGGATTTTGTCCCATTGAGTTTGCTTGTCTGTTACCAAATTTCTTCACAAGAATGACTTCCAGAACTGACCCATCTATTCCTGTCCCTCTGGCATGTGAGCATGTCTGCTGTGGGGCAGTAGTTGGAGGTACAGCACAGTGGGAATCCTCAGCTTGTCAGCTGCTACCCTTTACTGGCTTGGCTGAACCCTTTATGCTTTGGAGTGAGGTAGAACTTCATCTTAGTTGCAACTGAGTGCATTTTTGCAAAGGCAAACTGCGTGATTTCAAGCTGACTTTGTTTCATTGGTAGCAGCATGGTTGTGCTTTGTTGACAAAGAATGGTAGTCCAAAGCCTCAGACTTCAGTAGAATAAAATACGTAACTTAAGTCTGGAAGGTCAAGAAGGGTATGATGTACTAGGAATGTTTCTCCAGTTGCTCACCAGCAACTGAAATCCATGTTTGGTCCGTTTGTACCTCCAAGTTGACTTTCAGGTAGACAAAATTAAATGTCAAATGTGGTTTTTGCAAAAATGTTATGTTCAATTTGATTGTATCAAAATAGTGGGCAGTGTACTTCAAAAACTACTTTAGAGCACTGAGAAGTTTAATTACTTCTAAGCTATTCAGCAGGAGAGTTTCCCAGTCTGAAAAACAGAGGCTTGTTTCATTTACAAATTGGAACAACGTTTGTCCTTGCCCGTTCATCTTCATTGCTAGATGAAGTTCTTGAAACAAGGTAGTGGTCACTGACTGATTTCCTGTAAGGCTTTCTGTTTTTCTTATAGGAACAGTTTCTCTATTTTTTTCACATCTTTAGAAGTATTACAATTAACTGCTCCCTTGTATTACATTATTTTTTTTTTACTTCATGCTGCGTTACACAGCTCTAGCGGGGACTCACTGCAGAAGGGAAATGACACCAAGTTCTGCAGGAACTTGCAGAAATGTATTCCTTGTGGCATTCTATGGTTGGGTCTGCCCATGAGGAAATGCAGGGGGCAGCTTCTGTGCCTGTCAGAGTTCTTTTGGTTATGCTGGGTCATTGAGTGAAAATGTTTTTGACGTTAGTAGTTTACTAATCCCAGTTTTCCAGTTCCTGCCTGTTGGCTCTCTAAAGCAGAGGAGACATTCCAAACAAAAGCACAATGAGGGAAGGCCAGGCCATCTTTGCTGTCATGGGAGCAGCTTCCTTGGCCTCTGTGGAGTGTAGTTTACTCTGTGATGGCTTGATGACTTCTCATGGAAAATAGGTTTCTCTCTCTCTTCCCCAAGGTTGTCTTCTCTGAAGTCTTTTCCAGGTGGAAAAAAAAAAAGTAGTAATGTTGTTAAGGAACCAAGAGACTTGTTTAGCATGGAGGAAAAGTTCGAAGCAGAAGCCAATTATTAATAAATTGCTTCAGAAGTTAAACTGATCTAACACGAACCAAGTTAAACACATACCTAACCTAAGGGACAAAATTTTGGCATGAGATAAGGTAGTAATAAAATAGGGACTAACATGAGATTTCTAGCCAGTGGGGAAGTGACCTTTTGTAGCTATCTTCTGCCAGGACAGGGCTGTGCATGTGTTACATGCTTTCTAAAACTTCCTCAGTATAGGAAGCAGAGTGGGGTCAGGCATTGATCTCTTCTCTTTGGTGACCAGTGTGTTGGAGGAATGGCTTACAGCTGCATCAGGGGAAGTTTAGGTTGGATAATAGGAGAAGATGTTTTCCCCCAGATAGTGGTTGGACACTGGAATAGGCTTCCTAGGAAAGCAGTCACAGCACCAAGCCTGCCAGGGCTCTTAGGCATGTGGTGTGACTCTTGGGGTGTCCTGTGCAGAGACAGAAGTCAGATTCCATCATCCTGATGGGTTCCTTCTAACTCAGGATACTCTGTGATTCTATGTGGTCTAAGTTTGGTCCGGTGTAAGACATTGTAGGACTTAATAAGTGTGGTGAAAGGAGGCTGGGAGAATAACATGGAATGCAGCTTGATCCTCGTGTATTGCTGGAAACTGTGAGTTTTGGTACCTTTTTCTGTAGCAAAAGGACATGGGCTGAGCTCCAGGTCTCTGATTTTTGGGGTTGGCTGAGTACAGAGGCAGCCATCGACTGGAGTAAAGGAGAAAAAACCCTTGCTCAGAGGCAGGCAGAAGAGTGGAAGTTCTGCATGCTAGCACAGAGCAGTGTGTAAGAAGATGAAGTCTAATCATGCTTCCCTGGTCTTGGGTCATCATCAGAAAGGGATGATTATGTTTCCCAAGGGAAGACCTTGTACCTGAACATTTATAGTACGTGAAACTGGCATCAGTCCTTGCCGTGTAATCTATGAATGCAGGCACATTGCTCTCCTGGCCTCCGATGAAAAATGTGCTACTTTACCTCATGGCTGCTTTAGGCTCAGAGGGTCTTTGGAGAGAAACCTAAAGCACAGCTTCTGACTGCTGACTTCAAAAGATGTCCACTATCTCCTCACAGTGGTGGGATCTATTTAAGGTCTCTCTGCCAAGTGCAGCCAAGCACAAGTCAGCTGATGCTACTGAGTTGTTTCTCTAGCGAGTACTAATAATTTCAGTGTCTTGTAGAAAATTTATTTATGTAATGACAGTATCAAATTGTCCTTGTCTGTTCTGGCTCTCTGTGTGGGTAAATGGCCATTAAAGAGCCAGCTGATGGGTCTGGGTTTTTGTGGAGACAGATGCTTTTCCATAAAGTTGATAAACATAACTCTAGAGGATTGAAAATATTTACTGTGAAATTTCCTTGTTTGTGTAGTACCTCCTTAAAAATAAAACAGTAACATCAGTACCTTGGGTTAGTGGAAGTCCTAAAAGATATGAGGTGTTGGCTGGAAGATGACATACCTGCAAAAAGGCCAAATTAATTCCACCTCCACATGCTTCTCAAATGCTGGTCTCCACAGCTGGTGGGATGCAGGATTCTGTGGAGCTGGGAGGAAGGGACTGACTTTCCACTGGAGGCAAAATGCATCAAAAAGATAATAGCTCTTTGATAAAGTCTTGCTAGAGTGAAGAACTCTGAGAATTCAACTCTGCAATTTTATAAGGATATGCTGAAGTTGGTAAGGTGGGCAACTTAAGGGAGAGCAAAGCCTGAGAAATTAAATTTTATCATTTCCTGTTCTTCTGGAACCTCACAGAGGGGAGGAGAAAGCAGGATCTAGATAAACTGAGTGTTTTCTTGTAAGTTTCTTACATGAACAGTCCCTTGCACTTTGTGAGTAACTTTTTTTCCTTTTTTTTTGTGCCTTTTGAGCAGCATTCATAGTAATAGTTCTGCTCATTCTATTCTCTCCTCCTGTGAAAAAATCCTTATGCAAAACCTGTTCAGTCTGTAAGTGTTTGAAAATAGCTGTGTTTTATTTAACTATGAACAAGAGGACTTCAAATGCATGTGTTTTGCTTTGAAAGAGAGCGGAAGGCAATGTTACAAAGAAGGAGTTTTGGCAATCAGAAAGAATGCTGAAGAGAAGTGACAGAATGTGAAAGGGGCAGATTTTATCCCTACTGAAAGGGTGTTGAGGAATTTAAAGAGGAAGAGTAAAAAAAAAAATGTGGAGGGGAAGATGGAGGTAAGGATTTTGGAAATGGAGAAAGATCTAAGCAAGCTAAAGGAAAACCAGCTGTTAAAATATGTGATGGTATGGGATAGAAGTGAAAAGGAGGAGAGAAAATATTTATGATAAGAGAAGATTGATATAAGTGGGTGAAATGACCAGAGTGGAAAAAGGAGTAGAATCAAGATATGGAATGAAGGATGATGATCACTCTGTGTGGAACAGGAAGAGAAAATTTTGTTTTAAACATGTTGTGTTGAAATTTTCAGAACTCTTGTCTTCCCTTGTGCTAAGGGAAAATGTCAGTCTGGTGCTGCAGGCTGAGAGAGGTGAGACTGCCACAGGTCCATGCCCCAGTTGCAGCCAGGCAGAGCACATCCTCCCAGGACACAGGGGATGCGCTCCCGCGGCTGCCGCACGCGCTGCGCTGCCGACAGCTGTTCCCACGGCCCAGCTCAGGCTGGCACTTCCAGTCACTCACCCCGGTCTCTCTGCTGGCTGGCAGGCAGAAGCTGCTGCACTCACACCCCTGTGCACGTATGCAGAATGAGCAGAGCCACTCACCCAGAACAGAGCTGGAAAGGGTTTAATAAGCATGTAGGACAGACTGAGCTGATCAGGGCAGCGCACAACCAGGCAGTTGAACCAACCACCACCAAAAATATTTGCATGCAACTGGCCCTTTTTATCCCCTTACTCCTCTGTTACCCATGCTTGCTCTTTCCCAAATCCTTTAAATCCATTCCTGGCTTTGGTTTTCCCTTATAGCAAGTCCAGTGCAATCCCCAAATGCCCCTCCCTTACATCCCATAGTATGTCCCACATCTGTGAGCACTTGTGGTGGGTTTCAAAGCTGAACAGTGTGACTGAGCTCCTCCTTGGGACTGCCCTGAGAAGAGCCTTGATGGGGCCTCCCCCGCTTTCTTCAAGTCCCTTAATTTGTGTCCCTGCCTTTTTCCATACTTTTCTGTCCCCTAGTTTGTGTTATTCTGCAGCCCTGTAGTGTTCTGGCCTCATTGAGAGAGCCCCATAATGGGCAGATTGCTCTTGTGGTGGGACTGGAAGAAGATGGGCCAAGTATAATTTGTGCTTCCCCACTTGCCACTGTCTCTCTGTGCTCCGTTGCTAGGGTGCAAATGAACTTTTATCATATAGTCTTACCTATATAAAACCATCTTCATTTGCTATGGAAATCTTAAAGAGTAAAATAATTTTGATGAAAATTCTCTGTTAAATAATATACAGGAATGAAAAATGTGTAATTGTTATAAAGCACATGCTTTCCTCCTTGTTTGGCTTTATGCTGTGGAATGCTAAATATGATGTATGACCTGTGAAATCTTGTCAAGTTCAGGTTTTAAAGCAAAAGTTTAAAGGGTATATTGTTCAGCTAAAGGACTACTCAGTAGCAATAAGCCACAGCACAGGTTACAACACTACTTAAACATCTGTGAGGAATCCAGGTAATGGTAATTGTTACAAAACAAATCTGAGGGAGCGCTTCTGATTGCCCGTGGTGATGTTGTACCTAATGGAATAGAACTAATTTTTTTCCCCAGAATTGCCACCAGCATTCCTGTATATGCCTTTCAGAGCTTAGATGACTTCTATACTATAATTACTTCTTTTTAAACTATGATTAAACATATGCGTGTTCTGAAAAGCTGCCATTAAGATACGCTTGAATTCATGAAAGAATGATTGTGTTCCGCATTGCAACTGGATTTTTTGGTGCCTTAGGACCGAAGGCAGGACCCTGCACAGAGGAACTGTCAAGCTAAGCTAAACCCTGCAAAGAGTACTGGGGACAGGGGCACAGAGTTCATCAGAGATGTTTCCAGGAGTGGGAATAGGAAACACTAAAAGTCTAGGTTTGTCTAAGACCTTGATTGAGTGCCATGTTTTACACCAAGTGATTCCCTTCCCTACAGGAAAAGAAATAGAAGTATGGAAATGGAAATGAACATGGAGTTTGAATGTAATTGGCTGTGAAGTGAGGTGTCTAGCTAATTAGGCATTAACAGGGAAGTGTGCTTTTTTTCTTTAAAGGGGCAAAAACTAATCCAAGGAACGGCAGGATTATGGTTTTGACGTCAGTGTTAATCAAGTTCTTAAACTGCTTTTGTAGGAAGGGATATTTCTGTGCATAATGGTAAAAGAATATTAGAGAAAGGTATTAGGAGTTTACCAAGGAGAGTGGTACTATTAGGGAATGTGACAGATCAAAGGCCCCTTTTGCCTCAGCTGTGCTTATATAGCTGTTTTCATCACTAAACTCTAAATAAGATAAATTTTGTTTTTAAGGAACAAAATACACTGTCAACCTTTTCTGACTTGTGTCATGTCATTATTTCGAAGCTTGACTTCTTTGGCAAGATGAATTCTGTAGGGTAAGTACTCTGTAAATGTGTGGGGATAATCACAAGGGAATTATTACCTGGAATAAGACAATGCTGATAGGAGAGCAAATAACCATGTGTATAAATTCTAGAAATTGGAGCGGGGTTTCTAATCGATAGAATAAACTGCCAGTTGAAGGAATTTTGTATCAAGCCATATCTTACTGCATTAAAATAATGTCTAGGAGATTTCTGAAGAAGGTTCCATAAAGATAGTAAGATGCCTGTCAGAGCAAGAAACTAAATTCATGGAGCATGAGCACTATTTTCTGTAGTATTTTCCTATAACAGTGTTCAAAAAAAGTGAATGCACCAATATCAAAAGTATATTTGACAGCAGGTGTGTGTCTCTCTCCATGGTGGTATGCAGAAAGGTTTTTCAAACAGAAGCAACCAGTTTCAACAACTACAACAAAGTGGAAACAGTTTGGACATAGCGGCATTTTCCCTATTCAGGTGATTTCAGCATGTAGAAATTTTAAATTGCTGAAAAAGCTAGAAAGGAGTTTTCTTGGGCAAAAGTTCCGAAATAGATAGTTGAAATGATAGTTGAAGAGTGTGATGTGATAAATTATGAATACCCTTCTTTTACTCTAATCATCTATTTAATAAAGTAAGCTCTTCTTGATATATGACATTGGTCATTGTTACTTGCACCTTTTGCTGGGCTTTAAACTCCCTCTGTGATGTCTGCCAGCCTTTTGAGTAGAAATTTTGAGGGTTTCAGCAAGGTTAGAGAGCTGAGCTGGCAGGCAGAAGATAACTGTCAAATGCTTTTGCAAACTCAAAGACTCTGATGCTTCAGTATAGGGGCCTTGAAATAACATAGATTGATTCTTGTCCAAGGAATGATTTTCTCCCCTTCCTCAGAAGATTTATTTGCTTGTGGAAAATAGCAGACCTCAAAAACACCTGGTTTTGTGCTAGGAAGACTTAGACTTTATTGGCTAAAGCTTCTGTAACATTTAATGGCTGGTCCAAAAGAAGGTTACTCTGAAATTACAAATGTGAGTCATTCAGGCTGTGGGAGATGAGGGTGTGAGCAGCCAAAGTGACACTGCCTGCTGCCCAGGAGCTCTGGGAGAGAAAGCTGCTTGGAAGTAAAAGTCCTGAGGAAGCAAAATAAGGAGGAGAAAATGATATAGAAGGGAACAAACCTGAAGAGATGGATATTTGAAACCTGAGAAGTCAGATTGTACAATGGGGAGGTGATATTCAGAGTCTAGGCTAGAAAAGTGATGTGCTAAGAAATAAAATAAGAATTAGTCTGGTAGGATGTGAGTCAGATGAGGACACTAATGAGAGAGGATGACAAGGAGCTAGTTGAGAAGAACAGCACTGCCTCTGTGATTTGAGATGTGAAGGCAGACAGGCAGGTGTGCCCACCTGAAGCCAGGTTGAGGTGCTAGTGTGACAACAGTGTAGACCAAATGTCCATTTGATTTGAGTTCTTGATCACAGGGGTAGTAACACCTTGGCACTGTTCCCTACTTTGGCTATTACAGCAGACCCCAGTTACTCTGAGGTTTCTTTGGTGTATTATGTATTACAGCTGCATATAATACCTTTTCCCATACTTTTCTGTCCTCTTTCCATAGAACCATTGCTCAGAATTCTGATGTGCTAGGGATAGATCAGAGATGTATGACATTTTTATCTGTAGAGCTTCAACCTGCATGCTGAATGCACAATGGGGGAAAGTGTTTTTTGTATTTAGGCAGCTTAATGTTACCCTGGAGATCTGGCTTACATGGCTTATGGCTTCTGTACCCACATAGGTCCTGTTTGAAGCTGGAGCTAATTTTTTTTTGCTTTTATTTATTTTTATTAATATTTTTTATTTTTTAGCATTTATTTATTTGAAGATGTATATTTTTGTTGTGTCATTCTCTCCTTTTCTGCCCAATCTGGAAATCAGGAACTAATCTGCAGAAGAATTGGATGATTGCTTCTGAAGCCAAAGGCCTTTTAGTGCTTGCTTGCTGTGGAGGCTGTACCAGCTCTACCTGCTAGTGTCTGGAGATATTTCTGAGCCAGGTATCCTCTCTATATTTAGTAATGTTCAGTATCATTCAGGAAATGATGCCATATTATAATAAGTACCTTTTGGTTTAGCAGGTTCATAAAAGAGAATTCTGCTCTCACCTGTAATAATTTAGCCTCAGACCTATCTTCCTACTTAAATATTGCTGGGGAGTAGTGCAAAGCTTACTCCAGTTCCCTTTCTGCTTTACTCTGTGCCATTGTGGTCTGTGCAGGACTGCAGCTGTATGAGTTCTGCTGTTATTCCTTTGGAACAGTCATTCCAGAGCTGGAAGTTGGTCCATGCTTTACTGCTGTGTTGGTTCTGCAAGTGTCACAGTCTTTGCTGCATTACTTCCAATGCACAGAGAGAACACAGATGCTTTACTGGAAATGGAAAAACAAAAACCAGATTTTTTTTTTCCCCTCCAGATATTACTTTTCCATTTCACTTTTAGTTAAGAATTGAAGCCTGTTTTGGATCTCTAAATTATAGCTTTTTGCCTCACCATCTCTAAAATAATACTGTTGAAGTGTAGAAAACTTTGTTATTGCAAGGCCAGTGAATTACACTCTTCTCTCCTGACAAACTAGTAAAAATTGTGACAGGCCATGTTGCTTTTTATGCTAATAATAGGATAGTTTCTCTATTTCATGAAGGAACAAATAAAATAAGAGACATTTGAGAACATGATCATTACAATTCCGAGGGAAAGGTTTCTTTTCTCGATGCTAAAAAAAACTAAAATGGGAATAAAAATGCTCTTCAAAGTGTAATTAATATCCTGTATGTTATTTGCATCTTGGGATGATTTAAATCACTTGTCAAGTGGGGAATGCCAGGAAATTAAAGAGATGATGGCTTGCAAATTGACTGAGAAAGTAGGCAACTTCTGGTAGTGTTTAAGTGGTAGTATTCTGGGAGAGCAACAGTGAACCTGGTGGGATCCCTCTGCTTCACAGAAATTCAAATGGAGTGACTGTTAAATTAATTTATTTCTATAACATACTTTGTTATCACAAAAAAATTATTAATCTCTGTGTTGCAAAGCAATAAAAAGGTCTTAACCATGAGCAACTTTTAGCTGTTGAGATTTTAACAGTCAGATGTTAACAGATGGTAAGGTGTTGTGGAAAAGCCTATCCTGGACTTTCTTAAGCTACTTATAAAGTAATTTACGGGAAATTTTTGAAAATAATTGAATAAGATTATAAGAAAGAGAATATAGGGATAATGTGAGCTTCTTTGCCTAGGCTATGAGATGAAACAAGATGTATCTTCCCTAATCAGGCACATTTAATTTAGAATTCATGTTCTTTTTTTCCCTTTGATATTGCCAACCCCCCCTCCCCAACTGCAATTATTCACATCTCATGCATCTTTTTTCTCCCCTTGGTAGGATGATTTCTGCAGTGTGTGTTGCATAAAATAGTGTTAAGCGATGCTTATTATAAGCCAGGAAGCTTAATGAAATATTTACATGAACACTTAACTAACAGACATAACTTTTAAGATTTAAGGGACCACCTGCTCAGCAACTGAAATAGAGCAATGCTGTTTTCAAAACCAGTTACTTATTCATGGCCAAGGAAACATCCTGGGTAGAGCTCCTAGAAAGCTGTTTTCCCATCCCATTAATTCTTTTAAGACTTAAAAAACCCTCAACCAAGCAACAAATAATCCCCAGAAAAACTGGATGAATCATAAGGCTTGCAGAGAAAAAAGAAGAATGGAGGTAGGGAGGAGAAGAAAGAGGAACAGAACCTGGTGAAGAAATGCAGTTTAGAGTTTTAACATCCAAGAGTGCATTCTCTTAACAAGGTCAGATCTTTCAGATCTCTGCCTTATTTTAATACCTGTCTAGTTCAACACATTGTCCTCCTTCCCATGTTCAGAGCACATGTCTGTGCTCTGACTTAAGTCCAGAAGCTATATAAATGCTCTGTTACTGTAAGCATTACAGACTTGTTGGTTCTTTTTCACAAGCCTGATTAGATGAAGCACAGCTAGTGCTGGTTCTGGAGCAGTTTGTGTGTACTTGGGTATGCAGATGTCTTTTGTGTAATGGAGAGGCATGTGCTAAACTGAAGTAAACCTCAGCCATTGCTGTGATCAGAAATATCACTAGTTTAACTGCTGGAATTTATCTCCCGGCTGTAGAAATCTAGGAGTAGGCAGGCATATCAAAATATTTGTGACTATGTCTGTTCCAGCAAGGACTTTATCTGAGTGAAAAAGATGCATCTTTCAAGTATAAAATCAGATAGCAATTAAATGCAACATTTTGCCTTGCAGGGGTGAGGGTTCCTTGTCAAACACAGTTGCTACACTTCCATTTTTGCATTTCAAATGGTTATCAAGTTTGTTCAGTCTGTGACAGTGACATAGCCTATCCTCTGTGCTTGTGTCTAGAATGAGATGAGATGAGATACATGGAGTTAGAAGTCAATGCTGTCTCCACAGCTTTCTCCAGCACATACCTATTTCTTTGTAAGTTCACCTGCTCAGAAAGCCAGTGAGGAGAAGACTGCAGAGGAGCCTTAAAATCTGAATAGTGATACGAGTTGAATGAATCCAGAGACTTAAATATCCAGATATACACCCTTGACAAATCTGCTGTTAAGTAGTAGGTGTGGGATTGCAAACAAACCTACAAATTATCTTTACTTGTACTAGCCATTTTGGTTGTGAACATGAATATTTCACACCCCCCCCCCCTCCCCCCGCCCCCCATCAAAATGAAAGTAGTTGTTCTCAACTAGACCTGGGAGGGTTGGTCTTTCTCATAGGCAAGAAATGTAAAATAATTTCATGGTGGACCCATTTTTTGTTAATGCTGAAGCAACAAAGAACATGTTTTCCATTTTTTTCAATTAGGTGACAGTTATCCCTTCTGTCATACAGCTACTGTGTCAGTATCACATCTAACAGAAATTATAGGATGGTAGGTAACAACTGGGGCAAGGGTGTCAGGCTCCATAGGAGAATACAGGTTTCAGTCAGTGCTGTAAGTGCTTACGCTTTCTCTTGGTGAACAGATGTAGCATCCTCACCAGACAAACACCTCCCTCAGCTTTGAGTCTGGAATAAACAGGCACAAGCACCTCGCTTCTTACAGGACACGATTTGAATGTTTCCTGTCTTGAACTTTGCGATGCTAGAAAGTGAATATTCTGCCACAGGTCTCATTATTACAACATTAAGCAGGATTTGGTTGGACAGTGTTAAAGTTGAGCTAAGTGACTGCTTATTTTCAGCATAATATTCAGACTGTTAGAAATCAAGCCATGTTCTCTGGCTTTCAGTCCACATTTTAAGCTTAAGCTTTGTGTTTTGTCTTGTGACAGATGTTATAAGGATTGCAGAACTGCCAGGTACTGCAAATACTTGGAAATTACAGAGGCCATTTCAGGTCGCAAAACATCTGACAATTGTGAGCATTTCTGCCTGGAAATGTTGCTTGATTCCCATTAGGGAATGTTCTGTAACAAAAAGAATACCTTGAATAGTTTTATGTTTAGGTTGGAAATTGTTTGATTGACACCATACCTTGTAAAGAAAATAATTACGAATGGTTAGCTTAAAACTTTTTTGAAAGGCCTGACTAGAAGTGGTCTAATCAGCTTTCTGCACATCAGCATTTATTTACTTATGAGAGGATTTTGGAATCATTTTGATGTTCATTGAGACTTACCTACTTGTGCCTTCATTTTCTATTTTATCTTTCTCCAGTTACTTTGGCTTGGAAAACATCTTCCTTCATAGTAAGTCCTCTTTCCTAATTTTGTTAGTTATGTACTGTATAGTAGAGAATTGTATTTGTTGAGAACTTGAGTTCTCAGTGGAAAGCATTAAGTGTGAAGCCTCTTTACCTGTTGGAAGTATGTGCAGTTGATAAATAGTTGTTGCACAGATGCCAAAACCATTTTCTTTACTGAAGAGGATTCTGTACCTGCGTATCTGTCTTGGTACTGTGGAAAGTTCTGAGCACATGGTGTGCTCTCTGGTCCATGGCCAAAATCAAGACAGAGGAGACAAATGCTGTAAAGGCAGGAAGTAAAAGTATTATGAGGAAAAATTTTCCTTTATGAAGAAAAATGTAAGCTCTTATCCATAAAGATACTGTGTGTTCGTATTTAATTATCCCTTGGAAACCTTTCCATATGGTACCTTGTCATTTTGAAAGACTAAAACCATATGATTCACTGGATAATGGGGAATGGTCTTTGCAGATGGACATTTAGAAAACAGAATTTAAACAAACCTGCACAGGACACCCCCAAGAATTACACCATGTACCCGAGAGCATTGTCCAGATACTTTTGATACTCATCAGCTTTTGGCTTCTTTGCTGTGATTTCCAGGAATGAGAATTGCTGCTGTTTGTGATGACTTGGCTTAACGTCGTTAATGTTTTCTGGAGAGCTGTAATAGAAATATTAGGGTTGGTATGAATGAAGTAGAAAAGGTGTTTTTAACTGTCAGAAACAGCAGAAGGTTTAAAAGAAAGGCCTGTCATAATGAAGATCAGCTCTTCAAGAATGCAGCTCAGAGGACACCATTGTCTTGGGTAAGACTGAGGAGTGCTTACATCAAGACCACGATGCCTGCTGTCTGAAAGAGCTGATACTTTGTCAGTGAAAACTTATTATGTGTGCTATACTACTCAGTCCCCATAAATCTTAAGCCAGGCTGTTCTCCTACCTGCCCAACAAATTAAGGAGAACAGCCTGGCTTAAGATTTATGGGAACTGAGATAAGTAAGGTTCTGATGTGGAGGACCACCCGACCATGGCTCCTAGAAGCTATGTAGGTCTGTAGTTTATTGTTGCCATTTGAGAAGAAACCTAGAAACTCCAACAGAAGAAAGGCAGTCCTCCAATAGTGAGGACTTGGTAGCTGGTGCCTCTTGTCCTTCTTGTCACGTACAGGTGATCCTGGCAAGACCACTTGGACAGATGTGTCACTTGTGTGTAGGTGAGTTTGGGATTGGGAGTGAATGAAACTCTGGAAGGATGAGCATGAGTGGGATATTTTCAAGATCTGATGTAGATTTTTATAAAATCTGATGAAGATTTTTGCTGCAGTACCTTCCCCTGTTACCAGTTTCAGAAACCACTGTCCAGTTACAGACTGGAACAGCCTTCAATTTCATTGTCAACGTGAGAACTGTTGGTAACTTTAGAAGGTGTCAAAGGAAGAAGCATCTTGAACTAATTTGCAGTTTAGAAAAATCTTCCATATCATCAGAGTGCTAAAATTTAAACCATAAATGAAGAATGGGTCAGAGGGGAAGGAAAAAGAGTGGACAGTGTTTATTACTAAACTTCATATATTACTTAGACAATTTCTTTTTAATATAAATATTTTTATTTTTTCACGTACTTGTATCTCAACATTATCAATAATATTAATAAAAATTAATAAAAAATGATTTTAATAAAAGCATTTTTGAATGAGTATACAGGATCTCTAAATGTACCAGAATCTTTTGATGTCATTAAGAAATCTTGGGAGTGCAGGAGGCAGTTTGACCTTTTTTTATCCTTGGCTATTTCAGCACTGATGTGTGGCATTATCACTGTCGGGTTCCCTTTTTTCTTAAAAGGTGTGTTATCACTGCTGTTAGCTTCAGGGGAGATAATAAGTAGAAAATGCAGAGAACAAATAGGCAGCAAGAGGAAACTACTTTTATAGAGTTCAGGCAGTTGCATCAGGTACAAGCTTGGTAAGCAAGAGGTATTTTGCAAGAGCCAGAAGAATATCTGTGTGCTATGTGCTGTGATTTTGGGAACTGCCTTTTCAGACTGAGAAATGTAGGCATCAAGATAAACACGTGTAGTTCTGTGCTTGAGCACCAGTGGGAAACACTGCGCGGGGGACAGACAGGCTGAACTGCCTAGCAGGTCTGTTTGGGTTGGATGTAGTGCAGTTTACATGACTTTTTAATTTGAGAAGCTGAATACCATACATGTCCAGTTTGGATGTTTTTTTACTGTTCAGTAGACTGTTACATAGCACTTTTTGTGCCTGGAACCGTGTTGTTTCCCAGGCCCTTGTATGTTGTGTGATTAACTCACTAGAGTGAAGGTGGGGGGAGGAATTCTTGGATGTGCTAGTTGATGAGAGCTATGCACACCTGTAGGGAGAGTAGAAGGAGAAACAGCCAAGTACCTGATTGCTTCCATGTGTCCCTACTGCTTTGCTAGGGAAGAACAATACTTTTAAAACAAGCCTTCAAACTTCCCTTATCTTGTTCTCTTGGAAGCCTTTGAAGTAATGATGGTGTTTTGTTTTGGCTTTTTGGAAAAAAAAATCATAATTCATTAAACTTCATGGATATTGATACTGGATTTCTCAGTGTTTTTTAAGATGTCTTTTCCTAGATGTTTATGTAGCAAACCTGTGGCTTGCTCTGTGTGCTCTTTATGAAGTTGCACAACTGGAGGCTGTGCAGTAATTTCACTATAATAATACATTTCTGGATTTAATTGGTATAGAGATGGTTTGGATTTCTCAATTTCTAAGGGGGAGTGCAGCTGAATCAATGAGCTGGGAGTAGCAAGAGAATAATGCCTTATTTCATGCTGGTAGAAGTGAAACTCTTGTCTTTAATTTGCCTATTGAAAGAAGTGGTGTGTAAGATGCCTTGACCTTTGACTTGAACCTAGAACTAAAGTCTGTGTAATGACAAAGCTGTCAGAAATAAAAGGTTATACAAAATCTGATGAATTTTTGAACTCCTCAAGAACATGTACTCTAATTCCCTGCTGATTTGCCTAGCCAAAGCAGCATTGCTGTCACTGTTCACTGAACACCATTATACTTTTACTCATCATCTCCATGCAAATATAAAAAATCTAAGCAGAATATGGAAACAGTCCAGCCTAAACAAACAGTATATTTGATTCCTTAGGAAATATATCAATTTGGGTCAAAAATGTTATCAGCCTGAATCAATTCAGTAATAGCTGACCTTGGCTGTATGATTTTACTTCCTGTTTCTTAGCAACAGGAAACTTTTCTGCGGGATGGTTAATATCCTAATCTGTTTTAGAAGCTTTTATACCTAAAGAGGAACAGATGGTCTAAGGAAATGTTATTTGTTGCAATCGAGATAGGAAATATCTATGGATTCTTTTATTTTTCTCATTTTATTGTCCTGCACTTATAATTATATAGTATTTCTTTGATTGTTGCAAAAAACCTTCTTTTAGGATCAAAGAATAAAGGAGTCTTCAGATCCTACAGGTTTCTCTTTTTTTTTTTTTGTCCATGATGCAGGAAAGCATCATGCATAAAAATGTTTGCTCTTACATCTGTTCATTTCTAATACAAAGTGAGAGAATTCCTATAATTGTCTTCTGTAAGTGTTGAATTGTACTCGAATGAATGAAGAAAGCTCTATCTACAATGAGATTTTGCTCACTGGCACTTGCTTATCCTCCCACTCTTAAAATCTATCATGTGAATTGGCTTCCTTTCTCCTTTTTGATAGATTCCACAGGTTCTTTATACTTCAGTGTAAAGAGTCTTTTCTGAAAGGTTACATTTTTATGACGTAGTGTTCACATAAATATAATGAATCTGTTGCTTTCAAGCACTGTGTTGGGGCTGTTAAGGGCCCAATGAAGAAATGATCCAGTTGGTTTTTCTGTGGTGTCAAATTCCTTACTTCCGAAGAAGCAGGTTGAATGCTTGTAGGAGATTGAACAAACTAGATATTTTCTACATTAATTTAAAATTAGTATAGAAGCCTTGATTATGAAGCCTTTATTACAGCCACCTGTAAAGGACAGGATAACAAGACTCTAATCCTCTTCTAATTCTTTCCCAAAGTGCTGTGTAGTACCTTTTCTTCCTTTTTCCTGAAGGATCTCATGCAGATAAAAGTACCTTCCCTACATCACTTAGTTACTGTCTTAAGAATCATCCTGTAATGATGCTCATAAATGCCTGACAATGAAGATGTCTGATTTTCTGTGGTTTTGGTTTCTTATTGAGACATTTTTGACATGCAAATTCCAGTTAGAAGGGAGAGAGCTTTTAGCTGCAGAGTGGGATATGAGGTTCTCCCATCATGGAAATTCTTACCATCTTCTGCCCTATTGTGATATTTGTATGTTTTTGATCTAGTTGTCATCCAGATCACTGGGAGGGGGCATGGCCAAGACATTGTGTTATTTGATACCTTCCTACATTGTGGTGAGGGGTGGGGAAAGGGAAGGAAAGGCATAGTTTCTGGTTGGGAGCAAGTGTGGTTGGGGTGGGGTGCTGCCATGTCATGTCAGGTCAGGTTTTGGTGAAATGTTTGCATGTGACCAGAGGCTCACCTGACTGGCAGCTGAAACCCTTTTGGCCATCTTGCAGCTCTGGGGTTGGAGTTGAGAATTGAAGACACAAAAAGGTAAAGATTATGGGTTGAAGTAAGAACAATTTACTGAAAACAACAAGATAAGAAAATAAACAGCAGCAAGAACAATACAATTAGCAAAAGTGTACAAAGAGAGGGAGATTTTTATGCAAAAATGCTCCCTAAAGCCTGACGTGATGTGATGTGGCCACAGCCAGCGGCACCACACCCCGCGCTTGCTCCCAGCTGGAAACCTTTCTTCCCTTTCCCTGCCCCTGGCCATAACATAAGATGGTATGGAATAACACAGTGTCTTGGCCATGCCCCCTCCCACTGATTTGGGCCACCACTAGGACCCTGGTGTGCTTCCTTATTTTAAGAGTTAGTTCAGAAATACTTCTGCTTGCACCTTTTCCTTGTTGCAAGAGAAGACAACGTTATCTTTGTTTAGTTCCACTTAAGTAAAGTTTTTCTGATTCTCACAGTTTTACATGAAGTATTTAGAAATGAAACTGAAGTGTGGAACTTCACTGCCTCTTTTTCACCTTCAGGGAGTAGCTCTTCCATTTTGTTGTGCCTCTTTTCCTGGTATTTTAATTAATTGGTTGGGCTGAATGAAATCTGGAGGTTTACGTTTTGACACATTCACCCCCATCCACTCCCTTACTCGCAAATTTGACATAAAAACTAATCTGAAGGCTAAAACAGGCTTAAAAACATTAAAACTCTGCTTAGGAATGTTTTGTGCATCCCAGTGAATCCTTCCAAGTAGTGAGTCTGTTCTAAGTCATATATCTGGATGGCATGCTCAGTCCAGAGAAGAAAGAGGTATGTTTTGAAAAATCTTTGATGGCGGCATGGAGTTTCCTAAGAGAAGCACAAAAGAAGGCAATACAAGGTGAAAGTTGGAAATATTTTGTTTTCATTTTTTTTTTCTTTCTGTCATATTTCCCATTGTCTTTTAAAAGGAATGATAGAAAAAGAGAAGAGAGCATGACTTTCAATATGTACCTAATCTAATGTTAAAAAGAAGTTATGGCTCCTAACATCTTTCATGGAAAATGACCCTGTGTAGCTGCCTGAATAAGTGAAATTACATTACATTATCTTGCTTTTCTGTGTTCTTGGCTTTCTGAGAGTTTGCTCATTAATGAGAGAAAAGGTAGTGAATCTCTAGGCTCTGTTATTATATCTGACTTATGCAGAAATTGCAGCCCTTCATCAACAAGTGGTTGGTATATTCTGGTCTTTCTATAACTAGGAAGATCAGTCTAGGAAGGAAGAACTCTTCAGTCTTAATGGAGTACTGTCACAAAGCACACATGTGAAATTGAAAGAGCTGAAAAAGTAAAAAAAAAGGGTTTTTTTTAGGAAAAAGGTGTCTCCTATTTTTTTCTTTTTTTTTTTTTTTTTCCCAGGAAAAAAGCCCCCCCTGTGTTTTTTTGGTTTGGTTTGGTGGTTTTTTTTTGTTGTTTTTTTTTTTTTTCCTTAGCTAAAGCTGTTTATGAATGTTTTATTCTGGATAGTGGAAATGGCAGAGAATGCCTGCTCATCTGTGATGTTCATTAATTGGCCTCCATATTGTTTAACCAAATCTTAAGTTGCTGAAGGAGTTAAGGATTTTGAGTGGCTCAAGTCACATATTAGTTGAGAATTTAATTTGATCTCTGTGAGCATTGCTAGAATCACCTACTAATGAAATAAAGTCTGTAATTGTCTTTTTCAAAAACAATTTGTTGCTAGGACAGGTGTTGTAGGGTTTGGGTTTGTTTTTTTTCTCATTTTTAAGTGAGGCAGCAAATTTGAGCCATTTTGAAAGACTTGACAAAAGGCGTGAGTGAACTCAAGTTCTGAGCTATGTAGGAGAACAGTCACATCACTAAAACTGTCCAGCACAGATTACTACTTACTCTTGCATCCATCTCTGCTTGTGTGTCTTTTTCTGAGGCACAAGTCTTTTACTGGCACGGGGTCGGCATTTCACTGTGACGAGTGATGTACAGGCTCTCACCTGTTGGTTCACTGAATTTTAGTTCCTTCTTTTCCTTTTCTGTTCCACCTTTTCCTGGTCTGGCCGAGTCAATAAAAAGAACAGCCAGAAAAGCCCAGAAAACAAGCAAACAAAAAAAACCTAAAAAACCCCACAACCCCCACCCCTCAAACAGAACACAACCAACCAAGTACAACTCCCTATAACAAAAGTAATTAAAGCTTAATAGCTTATTAGAAGTTTTGCCCTTTGCTATTATGACAAATTCAAAATTGAGAGAGCTGTTGCATTACATTTATATCAATGCACAAACCCAAAAAAAACCCAGATCAAAATGCTAAAGTAAGGGAGAACATGGATTGATATCACAATCTAGAGCACACTAGTATCTAGAGCACAGTATTTTTCTTTTCATGCATTATATTTCTCTTTAAACATGTGAATTCCTAAGGTGACCCGTTCTTACTTTGCTTATTTTAGATTTAATAGTCAGGAATATAACCTACTCCCACTGCCCTCTGTAAAAATAGCCTGATGGTGTCACAGTTGACTTTTTAATTTGAGAAGCTGAATACCATATGTAATCCATTGCAATGTAACTCATTTGTCACATTCACTCTGACTAACATACCTTGGCATCTGTTAATGGGGTCCTGGTAGATACCATCATTAATGGAATTTAAGAGTCTTAATTCATGTTGCATTTTTTCTGTGTCAAGCAGACAAAGCTTAGGTTGGTTTTGTCCAGAAGAGCAAATCTAATAATAGTAATATCAACAATAATGAAAAAAGGACCCATTTTATTGTTGCAGGTAAATTTCTTTTTCTGAAGTTCTATTCGTGATTTGTCTTAAAAGCCACATGTGGCAATGTAAATCTACAAGCATTTGATTTTCTGCAGATGTCTGTGAGCAAAGCTGTCAGGTATTGATAAGCAGCATTTTCCTGCTATAAAATTTGATCATAATGTTGGTAGCATATGGTGGTCTGTTGGAAAGAAGTTTTATAATCCAAGAGCCCCCAAAAGCCTGTCTGGAGAATGTTTTAAATTAAGTAAATGTACCTGTGTTGTCCATTGCTGCCTATACTTTCAAACCTTCTGCAGCTCACAATTGTGAATGCAGCATGTCTGTCAAACTCTGTAAAATAAACATGCTTGTTAAAGTTTTTTTTAGTTTTCACACATCCTATTCTAGGTCTGAGGAAACAGTCTGAGACATTTGTAGCAGCTCATTAGGCTTTTCAGAACCAATGACACACTGTACATCCTTGTTTTCACCCCTGCATGAGATAAAATAGGTTGTTGGCTATAAATAAAAGGGGAAAAGAGTCACCACTATTCTCCCAATCTAAACAAACAAAAAAATCCCTTAATCTTAACCATCAAACCTTGTGATTTATCTTAATAGCTTATTCTTCAATTACTTGCCTTGAGGTTTTTTTTTTTTTCCTTGGGAGCATAGCAAATCTAGTCCATCTGACAGCTTTTTTTATTTCAGTTTTTATTTTACAACGGTTGCTCAGCTATCTTCTGTGAACTCCCACAACAGTAAAAATGCTTTAAATTTTTTAAATATGTCAGAATTCACACATACCCACGTAGAAACTTGGAGTATGGTGTGTCATCTAATCATTCTTCTCAGTTTTGCTCCATCTTCCTAAGGACTTTTTCTCTCTCCTTTCACTTTTGAGTGCATATTGGTGGGTGAGAGAGGAAGATAAATGTAAAGATTTTTGACTTGTAGCAGTTGATCTGTGGCTCTCCTAGGATATTAGCCAATAATGAATTTGTCGTTTTCACATAAAAAACACAAAAGAACCCAAATAAATCTTGAGAAAATTTGGGACAGTCCAAAATTTTAACAACTTCTTTCTCACAGCATTATGAAGTGCTTTTTGACACCTATAGTATATATGAGAAACATATATGAAGAAATATTATAAAAGCATTCAAGTTGAGGGGCATCCAACAGCCAAACTCCACCCCAGCATCTTACTCACTCCCATCTTCTGTGGGAGGAAATAGAAAGATGGGTTGAGATAACAACAGTTTAACAGGAAAAGCAAAAGCACGACGCTTAAGCAAAGCAAACAAAAAAAAAAAAAATAAAAAAAAATATTGACTAATTTGTGTAGTCAGGCAGGTGTCCAACTGCTTCCTGGGAAGCAGGGTTTCTGCATGGTTTGTGAGTGCCATAACCATGATCATTCCTCCTTTCCTGCCTCCCCTGAGCTTTTATATCTGAGCATGACTTCATACTGTATGGTCTGCGTGTGGCAGCTCTCCTGCTCGTGTCCTCTCTCAGCCTCTAGCTTACCCCTGGCTGACTGACTGTGCTGGCACAGTTCAGCAATAGGGAGAACACTGGTGTGTTACCAACACCATTTCAGCCACAAATAAAAACCAGAACACCCTTAGGGCTGCCCTGAAAAAAGCTAATTCCATCTCAGCCAGACCCAATGCCATGCCTTATTCCATACCATTTCCGTGTCATCTGGAATTGATCTGTCTTACTGCCTGCTTGGAATACGGGTGGCTTTGAAGGTATGTGGGCTACTCTGGGCCTTGTCTGCTTGTTCTGGATTTTTTCAGGAGTGAATATTCCTCAGTCTTTCTGGGCAACATGTTCAGGTTTTGATCATCTTTACAATGAATTTTTTTTTTTTCCTTTTTTCTAATCTGAATTTCCCTTGCTTCAGTTTACATTCATTGCCTCTTACCTTTTTGCTGTGCGTTTTCCAGCAAGTCTGGCTCTGTTTTAAATAGTTGAGTATAGTGCTATGATCTCCCCTTAGGTTTTCCTGTAGAGGTTGAACAGACACACTTCTCTCAGCTTCTCCTTGTACAGCTCATACTCCAGCCCCAAACCATCTTGTTGGCTTTCCATAAAAGATATGAACAAGTATGTCATGTACCAGGGAGCATAAAGTGAAATATAGTACTCAAGATGTAGGCCGGCAGGTGTGGATTAGAATAATAATAATAATTTCCCTTTACTTGCTGGTTCTGCTGTAGTGAGTGCAGCCTAGTGTGCCCTTAGCATTCACTTTCTGCAAGGGTGCATTTTTGACTTATAGTCAAGTTGTCCATCAGACCCCGCATGTCCTCTTGTGCAGAGCTGATTTCTGCTGTTCGCTCTCGTGCTGGACTGTTGTGTGGGCTTTTCTATCACAGTTACAGTATTGTGCCTTGTTTTTTGCTGTTTTTTTCTTGAGGTTTGGCAGCCCATTTCTCAGGTGAGTTGCAGTGTCCCTGAAGCACAGCCTTTTACGCTGGTGTGTGAACTCTTCCCCTCAATCACCAGTGAACTTGATGAGATGCATCCATCCATCCATCCATCCATCCATCCATCCATCCCATCATCACCCATTATGAAGGTGTTAAATAGAGAGTTAGGTAATTATGGACTATCTCAAATTGGAAGAGACTCATAAGGACCATCATGTTCAACTCCCAGCTCCTCACAGGACTGTCTAAACCGAAACCATACGACTATGACATCTTTATATGCTTCTTCAGCTCTGCCAGGCTCGGTTCCCTGGGGAGCCTGTTACAGTGATTGATCACCCTCTCAGTGAAGAACCTTTTCCTAATGTCCAGTCTGAAGTTACCCTGATGCTGCTTCATTCCATTTCTTTGTGTCCTGTCACTGCTCACCCGAGAGGAGATGGTTTTAAGGATGGTTTTCATCTTGTGCTCATAGGGTCAACAAGTTGAAGAGACTGTGGGGAAGTTGATGGTTGAGGCCTGCAGACTGTAATTGTGCTGCTGCTAGAATGCAGTCTGTTACAAAGCAAATGGTGACTTAAAGTTTCAAATGTCACTTGGGTTTCACTTGTAATCCTATGGTTAGAATTTCTAAGTTGTCACTACTTGCTCTTTTGGTAGATACTGAATGACAGGGAAAGGGCTGAATGATGGTAATGTGGAGGAAATATAATAATACTAGTAGGAGGAAAAAGGGAACTGAAAAGCTGACAACAATCTATCATTTCCCTGGGTCAAGGAAATATTTCAGGTTTTTGGATGTATTTCTCATTTGTTACCCACGCATTGGCAAATCTCAGTGTTTATAATATTTCTGTAGCATTTCTTTTATTCATTTTGTCCAGCTTCCACAGAGGTAAAAGCATTTCTGCCAAATACATAGGCTTTACCCGAATAGATTCAATGTATACCTGGATAAGATAACCAGAGATAATACTTGATTTGCTGATTCCAAATAGGATAAAATGGTAGATAAGATGGTTACAGTAAAATACTTGCAAGATTTCATTTCCTAAATGTTACCTTAATTTTGAGCAGAATCAACTAAGCTTTGGGTATGCTCTTTTAAGTGCTACTTTTTGGTTTTCATGCTGTTTTTTTTCTTTTTGCTTACTTTTATATACCAGTACACAGAAAATATTGTTTGAAATTTCTTCAATGGTTTTATTAAGCTGTATATAAGTATTTTTCCTTCTGTAAGTTTTGTGTCACTTAAGCAGTAGTACTGGATGTATTTAATGACTTAATTGGTTTTTGGAATAACAAGTATAATAAAAAATCAATCAGTAGAGATGTAGTATTTCTTTATTCAGAGAATTGGTTATTGTATATTTGAACACTTTGTCTTTTATAGTTTGTGTTTATTCACCTCATTCCCTTTTTGTAATTGTGGTTCCTAAAGCAGAGACTGGTTCTTTCTCTTATTAATTCAAACAGTTTTTCAGTGGATTTTCTCTTCTCTCAGCCTCTTGCAGATCCTTATTGAAGCCACCAAGAGAGAGATTTTTTCAGAAGTACCAAAGCTGTATGAAAGCAGAGAGGTGTAGGCACACAGATTATGGTGATTGGGAGTGGGGCTGTGGCTGAGCCTCATCCCCAATGGCTACAGCTGTGAGCAGCAGGTGAGCAGCATTGACAGCAATGAGCCATGGAGTGCCCAGGGGCACTGACCAACCACCACAGGGAACAGAGGGCACACAGGTGCAGTGCATGAACATGAGGGGATAAAAGGCTGGGCTGAAGGACAGGAAGGCCAGATGCAGCTTTCTCAAGTGGAATGATGTTACTCTGTATGGGTAGATTCCTGAAGTCTTCAAATAAGGTATGGTGTTGCTCTGTTTGGGCAAATGCTTAAAGCCTTCTGAAATTGTAAGCTGATAATTGGTGTATTGTGGTCCTCTCAACTGTGACACAGAGGCAGTTTAAAACTGATGGGCATTTTCCTTAATCAAGATAATTTTGATGCTCACTTGACTTCTGTTGCTAATATATGGCTGAAAATGCTGCAAAGACTTGGTTAGCATAAGTGCTAATGAGTGGAATTCATGAGCAGAATTAATACTGGTAGATAATTAATACAGTCTATAAGATTTTTGTAGGAGAAGCTTAACTAAGTGGGAAGTGGTGGAAAGATTTTCAGCCAAAATGTTATCTGTAAATGTTTCAATATTTCATTACTTGCTGTTATATACCTTCATGGGAATCTGTTGAATACAGTGTTGCTATTTTTAGTTAACTTGAGGATATTTGCAGTCTAAGATAAAACGCTCATTTTAATTTCAAGTTACATAGCTGTGATATGTAAGGTTTACTGTTCCTGGGGATATTTTGCTTTCTTTAAAAATGGTTTAGAATCTCAACACTAAGTCATGATTGGCCTAACGTGTTCTTTCATTGCTTTCATGGAACAAATGGGTGGGAAGAGCACACGTCAGCTTTTGACGTCACCCCACTTGAGCACAAGCCTGAGGAACATCTGTGGTTAAAGCTGTTGATTGCTGTGACACTTCATTGAAAGATTGAGAACTTTTTTTCTCCCCACCTTATTTTTAAACTAGAAATGTCTTCCTAAAGCTACAAATTATCACATTGTAGCAATAGCATTAAGTTGCTGTATATGTATGCAATTCATTTTAGATATAATTCGGGTTTTGAATGGTTGGTCAGTGAATACTGTAATCATGCTTCAGATGCTTGGTAAGTTGATCAGAAACTTTCATGCCTCCCTTGCATATGCTTCCTAAATTTTTGAGTAAATATCTTTCTGGTCCATCTGTTTGCTAAATAGCTGCTGAATCTGAGAATTCAGAATTTAGCAGAAATGCATGTAACAAATAATGATACCATGTATTTTTGTTTATGTATGTACAAAATTATTGATTAAAAAAAAAAACTTCCAGGTTTTCCAAAATCTTGTAAATTAGATGTAAACTTTGCTTTCTGGAAGCTTGTCACAATCTTTAGGTGTTTCCCTGTATTGCCACTATCTTTTCTTTAAACAGCAAAATTGGGAGGAGTAGGGAAAAACCCCCACAGCATCATGACAAAGAAAACCTGCAAAGAAGCTTGCCAGGTCTAGTTAGGTTTTTTTCCTTGTCTTTGTTCTCTGCTTACTTCTTTTCTTCCATGCTTTCAGAAGTGAAACTATTGCACTTTATATTTTTCTTTCTCTTCTGTCTTGAGTCTCTACCTTGCAGTCTGTAAAGTGATAGAATCCAAGCTTGTTGCCTCACTGTGTGATTTCCTTTCCCTAACATTTTATTGGCTTTTCACTGATAGTAGTATTAGGCTTTATTCCACTTTCTTCTGTGTTTGTTCCTCAGAATTGAGTTATTTGCTTTTATTTATTATAACTTATTTGTTGCCTTTAGTTATGAAACCGTACATCTTCTGTTCAGTAGATGTACCAAATGTTTTTCCTGTGTGGAAGCTTTTTTTTTTTTTCTTTATGCTTAATAAATTGTAGGATTTTCTACAAAGAAAAATCTTTCTTTGTTCTTTGTCTGTTGGGAAACATTTCAATGACTTCCTTCACACTTCCTAGCTCTCTGAGCACTTGTGCCAAAGCCTGCTGTAATTTTCTGTGAAGAGCACTATTTGAATATAGAGAGTTGTCAAACATATGACTAATCTTTGCTTGCAACATTTCTGTTGTGTCTTGGCATTCAGACAGACTTCATTTTCGTATGCATCTAATGCTGTATATCGAAGTCTGCAGTATTGTTAATTTGCAGCAACCATGGTTTTGGAATAGTTTGCATTTCCTGTTTGTAAAACTCATAACACAGTTGTCTGACTTGTATAGTTTTATTTTTTTTGCCTCTGCCTCCCAGGTAACTTTATCAAGTACAGTTTCCCAAAATCTCGATGTTGCACTTTGGATACGTGGACATGTTTTGCATGTGTTTTTCACAACATTAGGCAATGTGAAGCATAAAATCATGGAAAGCAAAATGAAATAAGTATACTCCAGTATTTACCAGAATGATTCCATCAGATATTGGAAAAGGGTAGAGCTTTGAAGAAAGTTATGTCTTTGGGATGGCAGAAGAAGTTGAAGGTTGATGTTCGTGTCAATGGAAGATGCCCATTTGCCTTCCCAGCTGCAGGCTCCTGCACTTATTCATGTATACTGCTAGAAAATACTGATGTAACACCTGAGTTTCACATTATTCTGTAAGTCATTTGTTTTAATAGAAAACTGAAATGCGTTTTTACCCCTCAAAAACACCTCATTAGTTTCTCCAGATGTGTAACAGCTCTCCTGCCCCTCTGAAGATGAAGATTCACTGCTGCTTTAGGGGTGACAAGGTATATTTTAGGTGGATTATCTAGAGGCAGGGAACGCTACCAGGAAGGGATGGGATTTCTGTCTCCAAGATATATCTAGGGGAAAGTTACTGTTGTTGCTCTGATTAGTAGCATAGCGTTCACAATGCCTTATGATATAACCAGAAAAAAAATTAGGGTTTAGTTTAGATGAATTGGGGAATACCTTCCTGAGTAAAATGAAGTATGGCTACTTTTCTCCCAATTAAAAGTACACTTTGGGGTTATTTGGAATTTGTTTTTAATCATAGATTACTTGTAGAGTGTAGGTTCAAGTAGGAAACTTTTATGAGCCATGTGTCCCATAATGTTTTGAGCATCGCCAAGGATGGAGACTCCACAACCAGCCTGGATTTTGCTGTATTTCAGTTTCTGTCTGTTGAACTTGTGACTGGGCACCACTTGCAAGAGCCTGCCTCTGTCTTCTTTGGTTCCCAGCATCATGTTTGTAGATGGATTGAATCCCCTGAGCCTTCTTTTCACCAGGCTGAACAATAACAGCTCTTTCAGCCTCTCCCAAAATGAGTAGGCTTTAAACCAGTCCTGTCAGGTCTTAAGATAATTTTGAACAAACTCTACGGTAATTGACTCAGAGGATTACAGAGGGAAGGGGATATGACCTTAATTTGGGTGATGAGAGGATATGAAGGTGTAATGTGTAAACATAGGTAGGACTTTTGGGAAGGTGCTCTGCTACTGTATGCACTGACTTTTCCTACAGTTCAGCCTGGAGTGTGCTTGAGATCTCCGGTATGTAAATAAATTCAAGTAAGAATTTGAGCAAAAGGATTGCGCTTTTTAAGTTACAGTTGAAGGTGAGTGAAATGGAAAAAAGTGTCATCTGGTATTTGTGAAACTAGTTTATTTACTTCAAAGGAGGAAAAAGGCAGAATAAAAATTGGTAAAATTGATCCATTCAGCTCTTTTTTTTTTTAATTGTCTATGTTGTTATTTCAAGCATCCCCCTTTTTTTTTTTCCATTGTGTATTTGTTTTTTCTTTGTTCTACGCATGACTTGTATTTTTGATGTTGTAATGTAGTTTCTGGTTAGATAACAGTCTGCTTTTTGGCTTTGGTTAAAAGTTGCTTAAAATTCCAGTCTGGAATGACCACTTGTAAAGTATGAAACAGGCAAGCTAGACTGTATCCAATTCCCATCCTTATTCAATGACTTCTTTTAGGTTTCTTTTTAGTCACAGTATTCATGAGGTTTGACTTGTTCATTCAATTCCAAAATACTGTTGGGAAACTGATCTTTTTTTATACTCTAAGGCATTCAAACTTCTTGGCAATGCTGATACAGTGAGAATCAAATGGAAGTCCTCTGCCTTGCTACACTTAATGGTGTGTTCTAAGCAGACCAAAAAAAAACCACCAAGAGCTTCATTCTGGGGAAGAGGAAGTTTATATTTGACACTATACCATGCTGCATGAAAGTCCCTCTTTTACCCCTATTTCTGTGAAGCTTTCTGGTAAATAGTATATTGATTTTACCTTTTGGGAGCAAAGTGCCTCTGCATGAATGGCTGTAGAGTGCTTCAGCCCTGTCCCATATGAACATCTCTTCTGAAAAACAATCTGTTGTAAAAGAATGCAGTTATAGTTGATCCTCTATATACTGTCCAAGGAAAAGGTCAAAACCTCTTTAATATTCTTTCTTTTTATGCTGCAATAAATCAATTTCTTAATTTTGTGACCATTTCAAATTTTTTTATTTGCCTTTTTCCTTTCTTTTCCCTCCCCTCACGTCTTCCTTGTCAATGTTGAAAGATGAAGAACATAAAGATGGTAAAATTTGGGTGGGTGATGGAGTGGAGAGTAAGATCCTGCACAAGGGTGCATCAGTGGTAGCAAGCTGTCTGCCCTTGCCCAAAGTTTGCTGGAAACTTGACCTGAGGTGTGTTGTCTGTTTCAACTGTCTTGAAAAACACACTTTCCTATTCTCAAGACTCCAATAATATCTGGGAATAGTTCTGTGCGTTATGTGCGTGGAGGTACTGTGCCTGATTCTTGGTTGTGTTTAACCAAAAAACCCCACTAATCTCTTTGATTGCTTTGCTACTGAAAGGAGGCTTAGAGTTGAGGAAGGTGGCAGTGCTTTCTGCCAAAGAGTAATTTTATATTTTCTGTTACAGGCAGTGATTGCCTTAGAGTTTAGAGAGACTCTTTAAAACTGTTCTGTGGATAGAGCAAACCAAGGAGATGAAATAATGCACTCTTGCCCTTTAATAGAATCTAACAAGAAGCTCTCTGCAGGCAATATATTTCCTTCATATAATCAGTGCATGGAGCTGTGGAAAAATAAATTGATGTCTGATTGCCTAATGCTGCAGAAGGAGAACACAGAGACATGAAGAGCTTATTCTTCTAATTTACCTTGTGTTTTTGGATGGGAAACCTGCTGTACTTGTTACCAGTACGTGATAGTTCAGAACAGAGGAAAATTCTCTTGGTATGATGACTTATTGTTATCCACTAGTTAATTCAAAATAGGAAATTTTTAGAGGTCAGGGAAAGTATGCTTTTTAAGGGTGTAATTGTGTTGACTAGTTGTTGTTTGCCACCAAATCTATGTTCAGCATTTTTTTTATTTTATTCAATCTTGTTCCAATTTATTTTGTTTGTTTGACCACACTGCTTTCCACAAAGAAGTTATTTCCTTGTTGAAGGAAGAAATAATTTATAGAGAACATCTGAAGCTCCAGAAGCTGCTGAGAAGACTCACTGTGTGACTAAAAAAATTCCCACACCCTGTATCACCAAGCAGCTTTTTCAGTATCCAAGTGTTTGATACATCTCAAAGTTTGATAAGCTTTTTTTCTTGTAATTGCTGTGGCTTTGTATTTTTGAAATGCTGTTGTAGGTGGAAGAAATTCTTAGCAATTGATTTCTAAACATTTTATAAATACTAAAATTAGAGGCCTTCTGGTGTATTTATAAATTAGATTTCAAGTTGGTTTCAAGCTGGTGTATAGTTTTCAGGAGATAAAGCAGTAATATTTTTCAGAACTTTTGAGTATTAGTGGGTCAGGAGAAATCATATATCTAGCTTTGGTATTTAATTTAGAATTAGTCTTTCTGCAGGCTTTTTGTGTTAATGGGCAGCCTCATTCAAAAATTAGTTCTGAGCAGGCACTTAGGTTTAAACCTGAGGTTTGGGAAGAGCCTGTCTTTCAACTTGTGATATGTAGACAAGTTATTTCTGACTCTTTTCTGCATCACTGGGAGGAAAATCTACTGTCCGATTCCCTCAGGTGGAGGAAGGGAGGGGGAAGAGGCAAAAGCACTACAAACGCTGTGGATATTGTTAATTAGGTGGGTGGCAGAAGCTGCCTTGGGCAGTGCTCATAGCTGATGAATCACAGACAGACTGAGAGTGGCAGGTGCTTCTTCTGGAGGGCCCAGGTGCAGCCTCACGTTCAACATGAGAGGCCAGAGAAGGTGCTCTTCCAGCTTCCAGGCGAGTTTTGAATGTCCTTTTTGGGTAGAGTTACTTTCTCCCTGAGAAAGTTCTGTGAACTCTCAGCTGTCTGGCAAGGAGGAGGTTAACTGCTACTGCTCATCAGATTTGCAACAAAAACAAAGAGCAGTGTGATTTGCTCCCTGTATTTAGCCTTGAAGGGCTGCTTAGAAGAAAAAGTTGTGTTTTCATTCTGTTAACTGTTGCATGTCCTAGAACAAGACCAAGTAATTACATGGAAGAGTAACCTTATCCTAGAGGTTCCCCTGGACACAATAAAGTAGCTGTTCTGCTGCTTTGCTTTTGGTATGTTTGTAGCCCTCTGTGCTTTTTGGTCGGCATTCCTAGCCTAGGCTGGCGGTGCTTGTCCTATTCCAAGTTATTTCCAGTAGTTAGGGATGACTGGTAAGATTCCAGTCTCCGTGCAGTTGCCTTATTCTGCTTTACAGGATTCACGTACCCTCAGGTATTAAATTCACTCACAACTAGGCATGGATTACTCCTGATTTCTTGGCGTGATAAATAACATAGGTTAGAATTTGCTGTCAGGAGCTTCTGTTACGTGACCAGTGTGAAATGTTTGTCTAAATAAAGTTATAGAGCACTTCACAGCTGTTGTGTGTATTGGTAGAAGAGAGTTCTTGCTGTGTTCAGTAATAAAGCAGCAGAAGTCAGGCACATGTGACTGCACAAATCAACTACAGCACGGTTGTGTACATAGATAAAACTTGGTACAATGACGTGTCAGCCCATAATGGAGCACTTCAAGGGCTCAATAAATCTACATGGGTTAGTGACTTTGATAAACCAGCATGATGCTTATTTCAATTCAGGTCTTTTAGGCTGAGTTGCCCAGTTTTTATGCTTATTTGAGAGACTTTACTGTCTCCTGTTGAAGCTCTACTTGAAAGGTAGTAAATTCTCTGGAACAGAAAATGCTGGGTGTTTCAGGTTGCTGCTTAATGCTAACAGCAGTAAAAATTGTTAGAATTTTTTGATCTATGTATATATAGATCAGGAATTCTATATATATCTACATATATAGTTATCTATATTATCTACGTGTCAGTATCTGTCTAATACTACTACTGTTTTTTGGTTTGGGTTTTTTTTTCTGGTTTCTTGGAATTTGTCATTTGTGAGAGTCGGCTCTCAATGGAATTCTCGCAGCCTATTTGTGGAGTGGTTTGTATTAATTAAGTGGTTTATTAGAGCACTGTAATCAGCTGTTCTGTAATCAGCTGGCTGAAGTGTCCACAGGAATTGGCTGGCCTGTTTTACTTACTGGTAGGAACTGTCTGGTTTAACTATTAAACAAATAAATGCAGAATTAGAAGTTACAGCTCTCTAGGTATCCTTTTGTAGGTGAGCAAATATTCTCTTAAGAATAAAAATATTGTGGGGAAGGATTGAGGAGACACTTTCCAGTTGTTGGTAAAAAATGAAAAAAGCTTTAATCCATGACTCCATCTTCCTATTTGGGCAGCCATTAACAATGGAAAGATTTGGCTTTTTTTTAACAGAAAAAACAAATGCTAGAGGTCTTTTTTGAGTAGTATCAAACATGTCTTAGGTTTCAGTTTCCTTTCTTTTCCACTGATAAATTTTGTTCAGAGATTTGGTTCTTTCTGAGCCAACAAAGGTCCTGTGAAATAGGTGCTTGTAGCCTTGATTACTCCATCAGCCATGTTATTCATCTCTGAACATGTTGAGATGGATTCTGTAGCTAGCTCCATATTCAGCTGCTGAAACTCTTTCCTGTCCTGTCACCTGCTGTTCTTCATGGGCATTGTTTTTGCCTCAAAATGTCACAAATCCCCTATTTCAGTCACTAGGGAAAAATAAAGTATTTGTGGAAAATTCCGGTGACTTTTCAGAGGCTTCATATTTATAGTCAGTTTTAAACAATATTCCTAGGGACTATAAATGGCATCCTTTCTGTTTGTTTGTTTTTGGCAGGCAGGGGCAGGTAGCACCAGTATTAATCTAGCAGCATTTCAGCTGTATGTACTGCAGTTTGAGAGTGCCACAGAGCAGTGTTAGGACATGCATAGACTCATTGAGAAGACTTACAGCTGTAAGCCACAAATTCTTTAGTGTAACAACATTTTGTTTAGAATTATTTTGTTACTTGGAAACAGCCCAAAGTAACCATCATGCATTGTTTGTTGTAATAATCCAGTTTGCCATTAAAATTGGAGTGTTCAAAAGGTGTTAAAAGAAAAAAAAAAACCCAGTATCTAAAAAGAATTGAAAACTGGAGGGACTGTTTTTGGACTGAAAATGTTCCTGTAACTTAGTGGTGTTTTATTCCAAATTAATGTGATTTTATTTTTTAATCATGTGAGAAGAAGATTCGAGGAATATGGCTTTGGAGACATTGATTTTGACACATCCAAATCAAATCAGTAAGTTGGCTGACACCCTAGTCTTCCCCATGGAGGTTGGAACAGCTAGAAGCCTTTGGAGCCTCATTTTAAAGTACACTTTAGGGATGTTGTGCAGAGAGAAAAATGTAATAGGATTATACCACAGAAATGCATTTGTTATCTCCTTGGACTGAATGTGGAAAGTGGATGGCAGGCAAGGCAAGCAAATGAAAAACTTCTAAAAAATGTAGCTGTGGAAGCAGCTGAAGGGAGGAGTTTTGGATGAAACACAGAAAGTAAACCAGGTGGAAAATGTCTTTTTCAGGACGGGCTGACAGAGGGATGAGTATTTTAGCAGAAAGAATGACAAAGGAGGATGGACTTAAAAGACAGAAGCAGTAGAGTTTAGTGAGAGTGTTTGCAGAGGAAGAAAGAAAGGTGATGAAAGATGAGACAGCCTGAGGAATTGGGTAGTGCTGTCATGGAAGATGGTGGAGTTGCCTCCAGAGAATGTGTAGATGGAAATATTTAAGATCTCAAATAAATATTACATGCTTAGGCAGCTGAGAGAAATCCCGGATTTTTATTTTTGGCACTACTGCCTCTGGGGAAAACTGTGAAAAAGTTCATGCTGAGCATTCTCTAGATGAACTGTGGTGCAGAAAGATGCTGGTAAACTTTCGAGCTTCTGACCTATAACTGAGCACAGATACTCTTCTGAACCTATTTTTCAGAGCATTCAGTCAGTGGAGGAACCGATTCTTCTGCTGTTTTAACTGCATGTGCTAAAAATAAAAATATCAACTCTATTGCTATACAGTTCAGTAGCTGGAATCAAAACAGTAATGACATCAG
Organism: Euphonia xanthogaster; assembly: GCA_034509185.1. NCBI lineage: Eukaryota > Metazoa > Chordata > Aves > Passeriformes > Fringillidae > Euphonia > Euphonia xanthogaster. Next base: position 32,700,619 of record JAYDZK010000202.1, on the reverse strand, counting down.
ATCCAAGATAAATATGGTTTGTTTATACCACTGGAAGCAGTAGAGTGACTTGAAGTTGCCAGGCTGTCAGGTCCTGTTTTGCTTGACGGTTCCTTACATCCACAAGTATTCCCCCTCCTTGTAAGTAGTCTTTCTTTCTGTCTGGTTTCACTTGACCGTCGTACCTGACTCTTTTAGCTCTATGTTGTTCTGTACAGAATTCAGTGGAAGTGTACAGTAAGAAACCAATATGTGTTTATCACCTTGCACAAAGTCAGTTTTGTTCTCTCTATTATTGAAACCCAGTTAGCACTTGTAAGTTTTATTAGTATTTATAAACTAGATACTTTTTCACCACAAGCTTTAAAATTCCAAGACTAGACTTGGTCATCTCTTTAAAAATGGCTATGGACAACTGAGTAATTTGCATACCTGTCTGGATGTTCTATGGAAGAAAAATGAGAAGCAAATGAAGCTACAAAAAATCAAATCAGGAAAACTGTTTTTTTTTGTTATGAAATGAAAAATGATAGTTTTCAGAAAAAAAATAGCCTTCTAAATTTAAGTATGATAGTTTTTAATCAGAGATCAGTTGGATGTGATGAACTGATGTGTAAAATTTATAATGCACACAATATTTTTTTAGGGCAGTGGCTTGCAATTTGTTTCAGATATTTTGGTTTTTGAAAATCTCTACACTGTTATGCAAAAGTTTTTGATAGAAGTCCTTGTGAAAATATGCTTAATTAATAGCAGCTGAATCTGAGCATACATACTGCAAGTTAATCAGTTATTTTCATAAATGAAAATAGGGGTAAGAAGTGCGCCTGCATCCCAGTCATGAATTTTGTTATCTTTTGAAGGTCCTGCAACTGGCAGTGTCTGGCGTTTTCAGATTCTGTAAAGTGTGCTGTTTGAATTTTTGGTGCCTGATAAGTTCCATTTGTATATTTTCTATATATCCTCATATAATGATGATTGTATTTAAAGCATTGCAAAGTTGGAAGCTCTAATAAAGATTAAGAAAGTAAGAATGTGCATAATAGTGGTTTTTAATTTCCATAACATACGTAATTCAAACTGATGTAAGTTCAGTTGTAATATCAGTCTAATTCAAATAGAATAGATTAATATTAGTAAATGTTGCATCAAGTAATAATGCCAAGGGAATGACTGAAGTTGCAAATTGGAAGTGTGGGCTGTTAATTACTGATTGTCTAGTTCCTGAGGTGAACATTAAGTATGTATTGAAAAAATGCATTTGTGTGTCTACCCCAAGAGCAGGAATCACTTGAAATTGAGGCTGTTTCTTTTCAAATTAGGCAACTTACATTCTTAAATTTTCTGCTTTGTAAAATATTTATGAATGCCTCTTAAAGACAGGAATAAAAATCTTGGTTTTGTTCTAGCTAGATAATCTTGATAATGCCCTCAGGCTCATGGTGTGATCCTTGGGGTGTTCTGTGTAGGGCCAGGAGCTGGACTTGATCATCCTGATAGGTCCCCTCCAACCCAGCTTATTCTGTGATTCTGTTCTGGAGGGAAAAAACCTGGATATTTACATGCCATTTTAATCTAAAGGATTTGATTGATAGAGACTTTTTGATAAGAGGAGTCATGGTAAAAGAAGCTACTGATACAAACAGAAGTCTAGTGTATTTCAGGAAGCATATCTAAAGATCTGTTGTAAGGGCAAAACAAAGCAAAATAAGCTGGAAGAATGTTACATCATGTAATTTTTTTAATAGTAAAAGTGATGAATTTATATACTGTAGAAAGTGGTGTATTTGAATAATGTTTGAGTTTTCTAAATTACATCCATAGGGTCATGATACATGAAAAGAAATGGATTTTTCCTGTGAGAATATTAAATACCTATGAATTCTGCCTAAACTATGATTACCAAGACTGCCATTCTAAAATGATAATTGCACATGCAAATCCAGATGGCCTTTGGGATAAGGTACCAACAGATGACTTTTTCAAGATGGTTACAATTTGGACTTTGTTTTCATCTATGTATCAAGCCATCACTTTAATGACAAGTTTCACTTGGCAGAAATGCTTCATCAGATCTAGTAGTGAGATGCTTGTTTCAAAAAATGAAGTGGTTTGTCTTTTATTCCCATGTGAGTTGAATGTTGGTTACTGTGAGGCACATTCTGCATGTGTCTATAAATGAATTTGGAGGAGTATATTCAACACTCTTCAAATTTCAGGTAGTTGAACTGAGGTGGGAAATTTTTCCAAGCATGCTCTACGAGTCACTTGGCTTCCTAGGAAAACCTGACATTTAATGTAGTTAGTGCTGTATGGAAGTAAATTCCTGTTCCATCTTCCTTGTGTGTGTCTGTGTCCATAAAACATTAAAGACTTGAGTGTTATAAATGGCCATTCTGATAAGGATACTATTTATGACTTCTTTGAGAATAAATCAGTGTTTCTAAAGTTGATGGGGGACTGCATACTGGTGTACTTGTAGATTAACTGAAATATATGTTTGGCTGGTTTTTCATTATTGAGCTTTGTTGTGTTTCATTTGGAGGGCCAGTCAACTCATTTCAAGATTACAATAATGAAAACAAATCACAGTAAGCCTTGATATATGCAATCTCCTAAATTTGCACTGAAAACTAGAGCTAAATTATCCAGGTGTTTTGAAGGTAATGAAGTTAGTGTGTGGTCTCATTCATATTAGTATTATAATGAGATGCTATATACACTCACTGAAGGCAAATGGCAGCAGTATAGATGTTTACAGCAACACTATTCACTTTCAATTTTGATTCTCTAGCTCAAATTGTTTGGTTTTTTCACTGAAGGAAATGAATGCAATTGCTGGTCCATAATGGTTCTGTTTCATTTGTAGGTAAGGTATTGAGAAGACACAAGAAATTATCTTGGCATATAGGATTGTATTTTAATTTCACTGACTCACAAAACTGCTGTTTTTTAGCCTCTGGAGGGAAAAACACTATATGAAAGAAAATATTTTAGTCATTGAACAATGTTGTTGTGATAGAGTTTTTACTTTTCACAGTCATTCTTTTCAGAGTAACTTAAAACCTGCTTGTGTGTGTATTGCCATGATGAACATCTTCAAGATAACCTATGTTTTAAAAGGGTGTTTGGTATTCTTTTTCTAAGGGACAATGCTAGCCAGTGAAAATTATGGGCTGTTTAAGAGCTTAAAGAAAATATGTCTGAAAAATTTTCCTGGTTTTCAAGTATTAAGAGACATCTTGGTCAGTAATGAAAATGTACAAGATAAAATTTTGAGTTGACTGTTGCTGTCATGCCTCTAAACCCAGGAACTTTTGCCTGTACTGTGTGTTACACACATTCACAGCCCCTCCTCCCCCAGTACAGAGATAGAGGATGTGTTCACTTTTTTATTTTTAAACTCAAAGGACACAGTACAAATCTTTGCTATTAAGAAATGAGGGCATAGCACAGTGGAACATACTTTGGTAGTGCTGGGTTTGGGTTGCTGGCACAATTCAAACCTCAGTAAGTTTTGCCAGATGTTGTTGGTTGAGTGAACCTCTGCTTTGGGCTTAGGGTGGGAATTATTACTGCCTTATGATCTGTGTTCCTGTAACACAAAAGCTTTGAAGAAAAATGGGTTTGAAAATTCAGGACATAGAACATCTATAGTGTGGTTTCAGGATGGTTAGGGTGCTGTGAATGAATTTGTGAATGAATGGTCAAAATATTTGACCATTTATTCCTCATGATAATTTCTTCTGGGGAGTTGATGATGTACCTTCAAAGTAGGATGGCTACACTGCAGAGTATTGTAGGTATGGCTGACAGGTGTGCAGGAATACTACCAGGAAAAGGGTTTCTGCTTCTGTCATGTGATGAAAAAGTCATGGCAAACTGGGATATAGTGGCTCTTTCAAATGTGGGCAAGTATGTATATTTTAAATGGAATACACGTAATGCTATGACAAATTCTGTTTTAATATTCATAGTACCTAATTAATTGTTTTAAGTGCAGTTAAGATATGTAAAAATCTGTGACCTGATATTTGAAGAAAAGGATGACTTGGAGGAAGGAAATGGGATAAAGTAGGCAGCAAAGGCTAGTTTTTGAATGGTAATATTAAATGTGAGTATTTTATTTGTCAAAGGTTTTCATCAGTCTAGAATCAATAATAAGTTTTGTCAAGTTGGAAATTGAGAAGGAAACAAAAAGGATGAATCAAAAACTTACTCTGCCCAAGAAATTATCTATTTTAGCATCAACAGTAGTCTACTTAAGATATTGCTTGACTTCATTCCCCTGAATCATAATGTGCTTATGAAGTAAGTGAGTCTCCATTAATGGTTCATTTGGGTACTTTGTGAAAGCAGATGATTTTCATGGTGGCATTGTAGGTATATTCTCCACATGTGCATAGCTTGCATTGCTCAAGCAGCAAGAGTAGACAGATTTTAAATTCTTACCAAGGAGATGAAAGTAGGAGATGAGTGTTGGTGTGTTACTGATTTAGGTCCTCTGGCTTTGTTATTGGCTTACAAAATCATGTTTTCTTCATCCTTTATTGCAGTTCTGAATTTTGAACTGAAGTTCACTGTATATGAAGCCTGTGTGCTGGCTTCATTTGTATAATAATATAAAAATTCTCGATTATAGAGGCATCTTCCAGCTTGTAAAATATGTCTTCCCAAAGGATTTGATGTTAGGTGAGTTACCACATCTGGAATTGCACCTGCCCTACTACCTTTATTCAGTTCATTTGACGTCACAGAGATGTGTAGTAGAGATTTAGCTTCTTGCAGTAAGGAGTTGATGTTTCGTAGAGTTTCTGTAAGGATTAGTGAGGTACTTTTATTTAAGATGGCTGAAGGTAAAAGTGTTGAGTATAATCACATAAAGGGAATTCAACTTTTCTGCTGTAATTAATGTTCCAACCCGTGAAACAGAAATTTCTGTTCTTCTAATGCATGGGTTTAGAGCAGCTGTCTCCAAAGAGCATAAAACCAGAGGAAACATCCGTGCTATCCTCTTGCTGGAGCATGTGCCTTAATGAAACTGCCTCCATTTGTCATTTGGTCCCAGGAGAACTGACATCCATGGCTTTCACAGCAGGGCTGTGAATTAAAGCTTCTGACCACCCGCTCTCCGTAATTTTTATCTCTGTGTGGTTCCCAGGCTGTGTGCAGGATGAAACAGGACCTGAACAAAGAACAAAAGCAGATTTTTGGGCCATGCAGTCTTAATGTAAGAGGGGACTTTCCTAAAGACCCTCATAGCTGTACCAGTTTATGGAATGCTGTAAAAGCTAGAAAGCTGGATAAAAAACTTAAATATTGACCATTACTCAAGCATTCCAATTTGATTTACCTGTAAATGTGACATTTGGTATCCAACAAGAAATGTATTTAAAAACAATGGAGATGAAAAGTCCTATTCTGCCATGAATAGCCTACATATAAAACCTTCTTAAAATGGTAAATTTTCTTTCCATATGCAACTGATATTTAAAAAAACATAATAACTTGAGGTTATTTAAGCTGATTTTTTAGCAAATCTGACTCAGAACATTTTCCTAATATTTTGTATTTTTAAGTGTGCGTGTTGTTAATTTTTTTGATTGATGTTCCTACTTAGAGTATGTACAACAATAGGAATATCCTTAAAAGGTTTTTCAGTATTTTATAAACATATGTCTGTTGGTATCTGAAGGGAGGCTGACAAGAGGATGCTTCCAGACTCTGCTCAGTGGAGCTGAGCAATAGGACAAGAGGCAGTGGGCAGAAACTGATGCACAGGAAATTCCTCCTGAACATGAGGAAGAGCTTCTGTATGGGTGAGTGAGCACTGGAACAGGGTTTCCAGAGAGGCTGTGGAGTCTCCCTCACTGGAGATATTCAAGAACTGTCTGGATGCAATCCTGTGCCTTGTGCAGTAGGATGACCCTGCTTGAGCAGGGAGGTTGGACCAAGTGGTGCCCTGTGCTTGCTTCCAGCATTACCCATTCTGTGGTCCTGTGACTTGTACAGTTTGCTGACAGAATGATGTATTTTGGAAAGAGGAGGAAAACATCAAGTTTCATCTTCCCCCATAAAAATGTATGCTGGAAGATCAGTAGATTGTTCATATTACACTTCAGTTTCTAAAATGTTGAGAAGTCTTGGTGCTTCTAGGGTTTCTGATAAGTTCTGTGTGATATGATTATATCAGCCCTCAGTTCTGAGGTGACAATCCATGGCTAGCAGGAATAGCACATTATCGTCTCTCTAATAACATTTTGTATTTTTTTTGGTGAAGAACGTTTCTTGATTCATATTCACCAAGCTGTTTGTTATGTTTTAAACATGAAAATTGCTAGTGGGTGGCATACTCTCTCTTATTGTGCATGTGTACCAGAAATCATCTGTCATCTGATTTAAACTTCAATTTAGTCAGCAGAGCATCTCAATTTGGAGAAAATTGGACTCCATTATAAAACACAATTGTGATAGGATTATGTTTTTATGGTAATGCATGTAATTTATTGCTCTTATTATCATGCAACAGATTGTAGAGTAATGTTTTGACTTACTCCTTTAAAAATGCTTCGGAGTATGAACATTATAACATTACTCTACATTACTCTTATATGGTTTATTTTCTTTTTTTTTTCTTTAGGGAGGCATACATCAGCCTGATTTTCGTGGATAATGTTATAAGGAATTTTCAAAAGGTATTTGGTACTATGAGACAAGTAAATAAGGGATACAACATTTATAGAAAGATGGCAAAGGTGTTTATTCAAGAGTGAAATTAAGATCTTTTAATTAAGTTACGGAGTTCCAGCTGGTTTTATTTACCATAATCTTGTATTTTGCCTCATGCACTTGGGTGATAGCTTGTCTCTGAGCAGATTAAGTGCTAAAGTTGTGAATACACAGTAGTTACATCAACCAACCTTCCTTTCCTGGGAGGAACTTCATAACACTTTTGCAAATATTGAGCTATAACAGCAATTCCAATTTCATAAAAACTTCTAATTGAGCCTGCTGGCCAAGTTCATGTAATCTCTGGGAGGCTGCATTCTGTCATTTTGGATTTTCTCTTCTTTCTTGAAACAAGAGGACTCGTGCTGGTCAGCAAATTCTTCTGTTCCAGAAGTGTAAGGTCTGAATCTCTTGTGGCTCTTGGTCAACTGACAGTTCCCCTGCAAAATGGACAGCTTCTTTCCATCCAGAAATGTGCTTGATAAGGGATGGCAATCCTATGAGACCTCTCTGCTATTTGTAATTATCAATTTTAATTTAGATGCCCAATCTATTCCATGATTAGAACACAAGAGATATTCACATACTCAAAATTGCATGTAGCTTAGGTTTGTTTTTTTTTTTTTTAAAGAGGATGGGAACAGTATGCATTACTTTCCTGACAGAAGAAAAATAATATTGTGTTTTTGCAAATGCAGAAATGTCCTGAGTACTGTTATTTGGTAGACAGCTATAAAGTGTCTATGTGTAGGTCAAGCACATACATTCAGAGTCATCCCATGTTTTTGTTTTATTACAATGGGATACAGTCCAGACTAGGTATCTTTCAAATCTCAAAACTTAATTTTTATTGTGATTTGTAAATGCTTTGTTCTCAATACTGTTACTAGAAGATAATCAGGGAATTTCAAATTATTAAAAAGAAATAAAAGTAACTGAGGTTGAAACAGTGATTATTTGAGCCACTGACAAATTTTCTTTTTCCTCTATATATGAGGAGCAGGGGGAACTTCAGGAGTTATGTATGGACAAAACTTAATCTGATTTATGCAAATTCATTCTTAAAATTATATGTTAATTATTTTCCGTAGTTGTTGGTCCTCTGGCACCCTCAGAGTTGTTGCTGATATTCATGCAGTTCTCTGCATTGTCCTAAAGTTGGTGGGTGAATGACTAAATTATATGAAATGTTGTGTTCTTTAATCTTCATGGAGCAAAATCTGTGATGTTGTTGATAAAGCTATTCATTTATTTGGAGTTTTTTTCAATATGTGGAGTAGTTCCAGCAGATTTGCATGTGAGCTCTGCTCATCCTGGAGGGCAATGCTGCTTTGTCGCCCTGCTTTGTCATTACCTTGTGAAGGTGGGAGATCAGATAGGACTTGAGAAATGTACATTTTGATGGTAGTATTGTAGATGGGGGCATCATCGGTAGGGGAAAACAGTTGTCACATTTGGGGGTTTTTCTTGTTAGCATTTTATGAATTATTTGACAGACAAAAAGGGAAGCTACTGCTAAACTGTTTCTCAGAAAACGTTTTGTTTTTTTCGTTCTTAAGACTAAACTCTAAATTCAGGTTTAATAATTTTCCTGATTGTTTTAAAATCTTTCTTCTTAATACATGCTTTTCAGAACACAGTCCCAGAGAATCCTTTTGGTAGGGATTCATTATTGTTGTTGTCCTTCCCTTTACAATCCACAAGTATGTCTGCAATTTTCAGCTTACCTCACAATTAACATTTACTGGTCTTTTTCTGCTTATAGAATGTTTATTCTCTCAAAAATGTTTCATTCTCTTCTTTGCTATAATAAATGTTGCTTCTACCAGATAGCAAAGTAAATGGATGCGAGGAGTGAGATCTTTACTGAGATAGCTCAAATTAATTTTAGAGTAGCAGAGGTGAGCCATATAATGGGGTGCAATGCATGCCTTTTGTACTGCATTGAAGCATTTGGGCAGTATGATGTTGGAACCATTTTCTCGCTCAGTAATTTACTTAATTATCAAGTCTCTCCTTTTTTAACGAAACGAAACTCAGATTTTCTTTGCCAAAAGGAAACTCAGATTTCTTTTGCCAATCTTTTTTTTTATTAGCTTGCAGTAATTAAATTTACACAGGTTGTTCTGTCCAGATACTGTGCCTTTTTTATAAGTCCAATTATTTATCGCTTCATTGCTTTGCAAGTTTTTCCTGCTGTAAGCATTTTTCCCAAACGAGGAGATGTAACTACAGCCTTAATAATGTCTTTCAGTGTAACGGATTATAAAAGATTCTGAAGAAATTGGTACAAGCAAAGTTATAATTCTTTGTGCTATTTTTCTTTGCTTATCTAATGACAGCTCTTCCTGCAGAACAGACAAGCTTTTATGTTTCTCTACAGCTTTATCATGTGACTGCCTTACTATGAGCGTATTTCTTGATAAATTCTCAATATTAGGGAATAGTCTTTGGTCTAGAATAAAGGGCTAAAGACTGCATAAATGGCAAGCCAATTTACTGAGGATTTTTCTTTGTCTACATCCTGCCTTTTTAACCCAAATATGATTTTTTTCTTTTTTTTTGGTCATAGGCATTTCATTTTGGGGTTTTGAATTGAATTTCTTCTGAGGCTTATCTGCCTTTGTGATGCCAAGACCTTAAAAAAAGAAAGGTATAGGAAACCAACCCAAAGCAGCAGCAGCAACAACAAAAAATAAAGCAGGAACAGAGAAAGTTTTCAGTCTGGAAACTTTGCAAACTAAATGAAAGATGAATTGATAAATACAGACAGAATGAACAAAGACAGGATGAAAATATTGATATAAAAATAAAGAGGGGGGTCAAAAAATTGGTTCAGGTATTTGTTGCAACCTTTTACATTCTCATATTCTCAGTGTGGTTTCATTTACTCAGTAAAGCATGTGGCGGTAAATGAAATCTGTTTTGCATTTACAACAGAGAGATCTGGTGCTTACAGGAAAAAATATCTTCCAGGGGAAGGACTGTGTCTTGAAACCTTTTGGTTTTCCTCCTAAGGTCATATCATTCATGGTTAGCTTGTGCTCAAATCCTTCTAATGCCACCTTCTTCTTAATTTCACTTGTTCTTTGGAGAATATGGATCCAGGTAAAAGGACATCAATGTGATCATAGAGACTGTGATAATGAGGAGGAAGAAACCTGACCTGAGAGTGAGGCATCCGTGGAAGTGGTTCTCAGCTGAGCATTTACTGAATCATAGGACATCAAAGTCTGTTGGAAAGGATTTCAGGCGTTATCCAGCCTAAACTTTGGGCAGAACAGGGCTGTGGTCATCCCTGGGTCAGATCTCTCAGCACTCTGGTCTTGGACACTTTCAAGGATATGGAGATTCCATAGCCTCCATGGACAACAGCTCAAGAGCAGCATTACTTTCTAGGGAAGTGTTGACTCACTAATGTTCATCCTGAAGCTCTCAAATGTCTGTTTGTGGCTGTTTCCCCTTGCTTAGCTGTCTGTCACTACTGAGAGTTTTGCTTCCTTGTCTTTGTGGTTCCCCCGTGGGCTTGCCCCTCTAGCCTGCCCATCACCACCCTGAATGAGGCCAGCATCCCCAGCCTCTCCTCATGGGTCATGGTTCCCTGATGGCTGTGACAGTCCTCTGCTGGCCCTCTCCACACTGCTCTTGTGAGGCTGCAAAAACCGGCTCTGTAGGATGCCAGTCCCATCACTGCAGAGTGTAAGGTGGCAGCAAATTGTTCCTAGGGCCCTGTTTAATGATGCTCAGAGTGCAGTTTGCCTCTTTCATGACAAGAGGGTACGGCTGGCTATCGTTCATCTCGGTGTCCCCTGTAAGTGCTGAGGCCTTGGCTGCTGGTCTGCACTGCAGTTACAGTGCTGAAGGTGTAAAACTTAGTACTTGTCTGTGTTAGACTTCATGAGGTACACGATGCCCAGTCCTCAAGTTTGTTGAGCTTTCTCTCATTTGGAGTTCTGCTGCTTATGTCAGCCATTTCTTCTGCTTCAGTGTCATCTACAGGTTTGCTAAGGATACAGTCTTAGATCGTTTACAGATCTGTAAAGTGTTACACAGTGATTGTAAAGGATGTAAGAGACCAGCAAGAGCAGAAGGATGATAATTTCAGCATTAATATAATCGATGTGACTTTGATGAGACCTGTTGAGATTGCCTTCTGAGTGTACAGGAGAATAGCTGCTGCTACCTTTTTCCAGACACTGAACTTTAAAAAAATTAGCCTGGGTCTGCTTAAGACAATGTTTATTGTAGGGAAGAAGCTAAAGATCCTGATTCCTATTCATAGGCTCTGATATGGTTTATTGTGTTTCAGAGAAACACAAACTCAGTCTTGGGAAAGTATTCCTTGGTGGGGTCTTTCCCAAAGAGGTCACTAATCTTCAGAACTACCCCTAACTCCTCTTTTCCCTGATTTATGCTCTACCCAGTCTAGATAGCCCCATTCTTCCTTTTCTGCCTCAATTTCCCCTTTTTTTTTTTTTTTTTTGAGCTCTTGCCATTTCCAGAAGCGTGATGTGTAACACATTTTCCTGGGACATGAAGAATGTGATTAACGTGGACTTAGTCTTCTCAAGTTCAGGAGGCAGTTTCAGTTAGATGTTCTCTTGCAAGCCAGACAAATTGTGCTGCCAAGTTGTTGTATGAAGTGAGTGTCTTCAGTCTTCTAGTAGTTCTAAAAATGGGAGTGGATGCCCCTATTCAACAGTATGGATTCATGGGTGCACAAAGCAAGTCACTGCACTCTTGAGAAATGTGCCTAAATTGGTAGAAGTTAAGATTTAAAACTGCACTTCTGCCTCTCTTGACTTTGTAAATACAGTGAGGTAAGTGAATTAAGAGTTATCTTGAAGTTATTTTATCATTTCAGAAATAGGAAGTCTGTTAAATCTTTCCAGACTTGGTCAGCCACCTTTGAGTTAGCATTATGTTCTCCTGTTCTCTGCCATTAAAATGTGTTAAAACTTACAGCTGACAATGTAATGGTAATTTAGCAGTTACTGTGCAGGTAAGAATATTGTTTTCAAGCTTAAATTTTAAACCTGTGATAACTCAAGGAAAGAAGTAGTCATCTATACAACTTTTCAACATTTCAGCCCTATTCTGGGTGGCGGCTCTTCTGTGATGGTCAGAGTAGGATAACTAAGTAAGCAGTATGTATATGCGCTGTAATTGTTGAAATGAAAGAACTTTTTCTGTCGGGTTTCATTGAAGCATTTAGCTCTCTGTGGAGGGGAATTAGTAGCTAGTTGTCTACCAGAAGTACAACTTTTGATTGCCAGAGTACTTGTGAAACAAACCTGTGTTTGACATCTTTTCTGGACAAAGGCAGTTCCTTCTCGGAGTAGATGCTGATTGGAATTTTTGTTATAGAAGACTGAAATTCTAGTGTAAACTACCCAGATGATTACCTTCCTCAGAAACTTTGTTATTTTCTGTTCCTGTGTAGCCTTGAATGTTTGCAAATTAACCATTTACATTTTTCTTCTAGTGAGGCACTGTCATTTTTTCTCTCTTTCTAATGCAGGGCCAGAAGTTTCTCTGCAGGCTCACTTGGCTATCAGCTGGTTTAACAAAAATGGTCTCTTCAAACTTGTCCTCTTTATAAAACATATTGCTTGTTTTTCTATGGTAGTGATTCAGTGGCATTATAGTATAAATTGTTGTGGTGCCACAGCAGACCGTGAGCAGATGAAAGTTTTGAGTGTGTGCAGTTAATTAGATGAAATGTATTTTGACAGACACCTAGTAATTAGACTTGAAAATTTATTTTCTTTTTTGCATTTAATTATGTTTTATTTCAGCTCTTTGCTGAGAAGCTTTTCATTAGTTGTTAGGAGTTTGTGTTTCTGAATTCAGCTGACTTTCATGAAGTGATGTAAGTCAAGTCATTATGAGCTTATATGTGCAAAGCTGTCAGTGTGTTTTTCTGAATTTTTTTCCAAGCTTAGGATGCTACATGTTTATTGAGTGACTGGTTTTAAGAGCCATTTTAAGAACAGGGAATAAATTTGGATTACGTGTGTAGCTAACCATGCTGCTCTACTATGATTTATGCTGCCAGTGCTATTTGGCACATGACTTGGGTTGAAATAAACAAAGAAATATAGTAAGTGTTCTACTACATCCACCTTAAGTTAGAGTAAACTCTTCCACTAAAGGAAATACATAATACTTAAATGTATTTCCTCTGTTTGACAAAGTCGTTTCATAAAGGAGATCAATGAACTTCTGTTGTTGCTGTTCCTTTTCCTTCCCAAACTCTTCTTTTGTGAACTTGGTACTGAAGCTGTTCAGTTACAATAATGGCATAATTTTTCCTACTTAATGCACTTTTTTTCAAACCAAACAACCCTACTGTGTGTAGCACTTGTTCTTCTTACCTGCTTTCCCTGAAGTCCTGACCTGAAAATTACCCGTGTGAAGACTATTTTACTCTGAAAGAATTGGTTCATAAGCTTGTTCTCACAAAACATGTATCTTCCCATGTTGTTCCCTGGAGAGTGTTGTGAGGTATTTATCTTCATGTCCTCTCTCAAGCTGTAGAATAGCTTTTGGGAATGTGGGTTTTCTTCTATGAGTACATACTGTGTAATATTTTACTGTAGTAATATTGATGGATAAATGAGAGAGACAAAACAAGGGGTATGTAGCAAAGCTTTCAACCTTGAACTCATTCCTTGAAATTCCAACTTTTCTTGCACACTTACTCTGTCAGCATCATTAAGCTCACCTGTACGGTTGCGCCCGGCTTTATGCTTTTGTGAACACTGAACACAAATGGGAATTTGATGACTAATGGATTAAAAGATAGTTAAGGAGCTACATGCTAAACTGCCTCTTCACTGTAACCAGCTCCCTGCCCATCTTGTCTCTCCACTTCACTTTGGAGCACTGGAGGACCAGTGCTCTTGAGACCCGGCTCTCATGCCTCAGGCTCTTGTGTTGGATCAGCTGGCTTTTTTGCTGTGATCCAAATCTTTTTGTCATCTCTTTCATATGTACTGATTTTTTTTTTTAATTTTTTGATCAGAAATTGTAGTAGTTAAGTATATAGTGAATTTAAGGTTTGAGATAATTGGGAAAACTCTTTTACTCTTAGTAGTTCTTACAGCAAAACAAAACAAATTGCCTGTAAATGCACAGTATTTCTTTTGAGTGGGAGCTGAGCACAAGGACTGGTAAAGAGCAGTGCTGGCAGAGAAACAGCTCTTCTGGGGAGTGAAAGTAATGCTAGGCTTTACTTTAAAAACTGTCTGAAAAATCTTTCCTGAGATTTTTGTGGTGAGCTTGTCCTGAACAAACTGAATCAGTGGAGCTGGAAGCAGCCTCACCATGTTTCTATTTCTAGGGAAGAATGAGCACGGAATATGTTTTCTGGGCCCTAATGCCTGCATGGAGGTAAAAACCTGTGATGTTTTTTAGCTATCTCAATACACAGATTTGAGTGTTAGTACTGTTCTTGATGTTGGGGAGGTGGTTTTTTGTTTGAGTTTTTTTTTTTTTTTTGTTTAGGTTTTTTGTGTGTTGGTTGGTGGACTTTTTTTTTTGTTTTCTTCTGGGATCCCAAGTAATTTCTTTGTTTATATGAAGTGCTCATTTTCTGAGTTTTGGTTGGTCATTTTTGTTTCTTTCTTGTTGTTGGGTTTTTTTTCCCCCTCTGATAGTTAGTTCTTTTTGTTACTCATATCCAAACACAAAACCAGTATAGCAATGAGAGATACTTCTATGTGTATGTCTGGTAATAGCCTTTCATTTGTTTCTTCATTACTTTGTCACCATTTTTGGCTCTGTCACTGGGGGAAACCTGAGCCAAATAAAGGAAGTGCACAGAAAACGCACTTCACTGTACACTTAGAAATCAGCAACTTGTTTGTGACAGATGTGTTATGAACACCAGGATTGCATCTACATCAGGGTTTCTTGAGATACTGTCCTTGCTGGAATATCTCAGTTCTGATAGGAGAGAGGGAATTCAGATGTAGCCTTTTAAAAACAAAACACAGTTGATGACATCATGGTATTGTTGTCATAACCAATACATTTACAGCATTTATTCAGTAAACCCTCAGTTTTGTGTAGGTCAACACTGTTATTTTTATATAAAAAGGAAAATGAGAAAAATGTAACTATGAAACTAATAAAATCATAGCTGACTACAGGAGACATTGTTATCTGACAGTATATATCCACATGACTGTAAGGGTGTGTGTGATTTAGGTGTGTGATTTACTTTATGCCTTTAGATGTCAAATTTTACCAGTTTTTGTTGCAACAGGAGTAGAAGGCTATGACAAAATTACTAAAAGCTGGCAACCACATGAGGCTGACATGAATGTTCATTTGTCAAGCAGAATAGTCTTTGAAGGAATACACCAGTGCAAGCAATTTTGCCTTTGCTTTTCCTTGAAACAAACAGAAATTTCATTGAGACAGTTTGTCACTGTTTCTACCTTCTGCATAAATGCAGCTAGCCATATTTCTTAATTAGATTTTAGAACTAAGCTCTTTGCCAGCCATTCTTTTTTTTTTGTCCACATTCTGTGTTTCAGCAAAACAAGGTACTGTCTGAATTTTAGCTGACAAATGTTTTCAAGAGTAAAACCACCAGAAGCTACTGCATGTCTTGATAGGTAACATTTAGCAATGTGATAAAATAGCAAGCAATATGTTTCTAACAGAAAAAGCTCTGCCTAGCTCTGGATGGGGTTGTATTTAGTGTGCACTTTTGATTTCTGAGTTACTGCTCAGACTTTTTTCTTTACCTCTTTTTATTTTTTTAGTCCACCAAGGTGTATGATTCTTTTTACCTTAATCTGGGATTAACTTTAGCTTTTCAATGAATGAAGTTTTTGTTGTTTTGTTGTTTCTGAAAGCTGCTCTTAGCCTGTTTCTCTACATCAATTTCCTTTTACCTTTCAATAAATTCTTTCTTAAGGAGTGATGTCTGCTGGCACTGTTTTCAGTGTGGTCTCTTTCAGTGAGGGACATGATTGTCTCTGGGATTTAATTCTTTTAGCAGTTCTATCTTCTTTTTAATAGGCTACCTCATTTCTGTGCCCTTTTCCTTTTGGAAGTCACGTACAGCTGTGGTGGATTTTTTGGCTTTTGTAACTCCTGTAGGGGTATTGAGTCTGAATGCATTATTAGTGTGCCTTTCAATAGAAAAAAAAATGAACAAGATCCTGCACACACTCTGGGACTGCGTCTCTAATGGTTTCCCTAACCAGCTCTCCATGAAGTGATTATTGTAGTGCTGAACGTTTCATCTCTGCTTTGTGTCCCAGTGTGATACTTGCCTGATACTCATGGGTATCTGCTATTACAATTGTGTTTCCTTCCCTCATTGCCTCTCTGATTTCTCTTAGTGCATCATTGGTGGTCAGTGCTGTCAGTCCACGAAGGCAGTTGCTAACACAAAGCTGCCTTGAGCTCTTACATTTGGATCCAGGAACACTGAAATGTTCCTTAAAAAATTTGGTCAAAGGCAGACTACTCCCCTGGACTCTCACTGAGGACAGCTGAGAGCTGAGACTTTCTACTTAGAACACTTCATTCTACCTAATACCCTTTTGTCCTTCCATTAAGAGAGAAATGTATCAACCTCCAAGCCTTTTATAACTGGTCCACAAGATGTGGCATTTCACAGGAACAGGACATAATTGCAGAATACTTCAAGTGTGTCCTTACTCCATCACAATTGATTATCCCTTTTTCTGAATATGAACTCATGCTTTGGTGGGGAAAAAATGTACATGCTGTGGCCATCTCCAGAGCTCTTCTCTACTGTAGTCATGTGTCTGTTGGTTTTTATCATCATGCTGGAATAGTACAGATATCCAAAGGGTGTACAAGGTAAGAGTGAATTGCATCACTAATTGAAATTAACAGGAATCCCTGACTCTTTTTATTCAGCCATCTGTTGGCCTCCATGCTCTGGTTAACTCTGCATGTATTTGTTCAGAGTGTTGTCCATTCAGATTGCTGTAGTACAGCTAGTCATTGACTGGTATTTTAATGCTAATCTGCACTATTCAGCTCCTGGGTGCAATTGCTTATTGTTGAGCAGACAGAGAATCAATGGTGATTTTTCTCCACCTCTCCCCTGGATTATATGTACTACATTGTAGCTATTTAAATTAAAAAAAAAAAAATTGCACAGTTCTAAGAATGTGATGCTATTATTGTGCTGTTGGCTACTGACTCTCAATATAGGGTTTTTGTGTTGGAATAGAACACTTTTTTTGGAAGCCTGGTGCTTTTGTTGTTTAGCCTCAGTTTAAAGTGATAGTATTTATAGTAACAGCAAAAAAAAATCAAATAATATATTTTGCTAAGAAACTTCCATCTTTCATATGTAGGTAGAATTTTTCCTATAATCAAAATCAGATCTTTGGCTTTTTTTTTTTTTCCCTGGTGGAATTCACAAGGTTAAATCATAGCAATGTTTTTCCTATCTAGATTTGTAGATGAGTTTTATGAAGTGCTGGTTAGTAAATAAATAATTCAGAAAGAAGTCTGCTGAATTAATTTTACTTGGAATTAGACAGCTAATTCTACTTATTGCGCTGCTAAGTTGTCGCATTGAATGGTAGAATTTTTTGCTGTCTTTCATGGGGGAAAAGTAACCTTAAAATAAGACAGGGAAACACTGATTTTATGTATAAGATCTTTGAGTCTTTGTTATATGATAAATGAAAACAGTAATACTTGGCTTTTATGTGGTCCTTAACTTAATCAGTGGTTTTGATAACAAGGAGATTTAGCTATTAAGTGATTATAATAACATAATCCAAGTGTAGGCATAACCACAGATGGAAATACCCTCGTCAGCGTGAGAAGAACTGGGTGGGACAGAGGGAGTAATTTCAGAATTTTGTCAGCAGTCTACATAATATTAAATACATTTCTGTGTTTACATTTTTATTCCGTGTAGTTGCATGGCCAAATTTTGACTTCATAGCTGTAAAGTATATTTTTCCCAGCAGATTAAGAGAATTCTAGGAATAAGGAATGCAAAAAAGGAGCAGCAAGTTCTGTGTGGAACAGTGACATTGCTCGCAAGTCTTGTTTTTACAAAAGCGTTATAAAACACTGAAGTCCTGGCTTTACAAAGAGTTATGGAGTGGGAAAATTTGTTAAAGATGTAAGGATATATGCTGAAACTTGTACAGGTTAAACTTGTCATAGAATGATGAACAATTAATTCCTCCTATTATAGTTATGTTTTGCTACCAGTTTAGTTATGTACTGCTGCTGTTATGGAATATCTGTTTGATGCGCCTGAAACTTGTACAGTCAGAAGAAAAATTTCTAGAGCTAAACCTAAAGCTGGAACTTCTAGTTTTAGTATTTAAAATCTTTATAGTTACTTTTATAATAATTACGTAGTTTTATTTTCAGAAAGATACCACATTCTGTTATTGGACTGTTTCAACTGCTAAAATTCTGCCTGAGTAGTATGCATTTGAGTATGATAAGTGTTCCTGCATTTTCCCAGGACATGGGTGTTATTCGTAACTTTTTGAATACTGAGGAGTAAAATACAGATTTATTGTTTAATGAAATAAGGAATTATTTTGGTTATTTTCTTTTCAAATATTTACTTCAGCAAAAAATGATGGAATGAATAATAGACATCAAAGGTGTAAAATAAAATGATTAAGCTGATATTTGCACTTTCATGAGTATGGCATAAAAGTACCTTGTATATTTATCTGCTTTGTTAGACTGTAAATTCCTAGCTGTTTCAGCTACATACTTTTAGCAGGTTTTTTTATAGCCTAATAAATATCAACAGGCAAAAGCTTTCCTTGGCATCCCATTAATTCTTTGCTCTAACCTCAGACTATTCCTAATAATTATGTCCTGAATAACACACCCTGTTTCTTTGTATCTATCATACAGGAATAATAATTTTCTTCTATAGCCATCTTATTTCTCTTTCTTCTTTAAGATAGGGTTGTTTCTTTGGGCTACTTCGTGAAACTTTTCAGATTTTCTGATGACTAAAGAACTAAGTTTTAGCTTCATTTGTTAATTAGTGAAACTCTGAGAAGCAAAAGATACATACTTTATAGGTCTAGTAGTGAAATACCATCGTTACTGATGGAGACTTTTGGGGGCTCCTGTTGGATGTGTTGGTTATTTGGTGCTGGATTCACCCTGCTTGCATTTCAAGTTGTGGTTGTGAAATAGAAAGCTTTTGGAAGGTGTATTCTATTTAATGAGGATTTTCTCTTTGGGAATATACTATAGTTAAAAAAAAAAATTGGAAATTGAGGACTGACAATAGTAATAATTTGTCCCTGAATCACTGGGCTAATCAAATACATGCAATTGTTTTGGATGCTGGTACAATAGCATTTGTGGAAGAGCAGAATTTTTCATTGGCAAAACTTGAAATTTTTCATAATTGGATGTCTCTTTTGGGAAATTTTTTCACGACTTGAAAAATAGCTGAGGTCTCCTCTAGCCTAGGTGCTTTGTAAAAGTCTGAACGGTAGGGCTAAAGGAACTTCAGATTGTGAACTATCTATTTATTGCAAGAAAGCAGATTTTTTTTTTCTGAATTAGCCCTTTACCATAAACCTTTAAACCACCCTCAGCACTTTAATAACCTAAGCAACAAGCTCCCTCAGCAGGTTGCTCTCCAACCAATTCGACCTGATTGTTACAAAATCGTAGAATCACTTAACTGTATAGCTTCACTTTCTTTTATTCTGAAATATAAAGTCAAAATCTACATCCCCAAACTGAGAATATTTCATAGCATAATTTTTTTTCTTTAGTTGCTAAGTGCAATGGTAAATATGTGAGTAAAGTAATAGGCCGCCATGCTTTTAGAAAACAGTTAAAAAAAATCTCTGTGTAAGTACAATGTTCACTCTTCTGTGAACATTGTAATACTCTTCTAAAACCAAAAAGCATAACTGTTCCCTGAAACAGCACACAAGATTTGCAGTTACTTTGAGAACTATTGATTTCAAAGTTCTCGAAGAGTGCCTGTAATCAGCATGGCTGATGGCTTGTTAATTAGACTAGTCCTGGGAGAATTTGGCTCCCCATACAGTATGTTTATGAATCTAATCAACCAGGCAGTGAAAAAAACAATTATAGATACTAGCTTTATTTTTTTTTCCTCACAAAGGAGCAAGAATTGGAATACTAGAGCTCTTGCTTCTGTGATAATTGAAACATGGATCTGAATGAATAAAAATAAAAAAAATGGGTAAAATAAAATACTGCTGTGAATAAGTCTATTCATCTCAAAGGGAGGTCCTTGGCCGCAAAGAGAAGCAGTTGAAGGATGTAGTCTCTTGGACTGTGCCATAAAATCCAAGTTACCTGCTGGACTAGTGTGCATCAGATTTAATTTTTTGTTGGGGGAGGGATTTCTCAAGGTACAACAGGTCAAATATCAGAGGTTTTGGTTTTGTCATGGCACGTCAGTCAGTCTGTCTAGATTAAAAGAGGAGAGTAAGTATTGTCTATATCAATTCATGTCGTTGGATTTTTCTTGTTTCTTATTGACAGATGTGTTATATGGATTTGTCATTAGTGTTCCTTTGTGCATTAAGTGGTTTGTAGTGAAAATACCTAGAAACAGTAGTTAGATTCAACATTACCCAGACTTGTTATTTCTTCCATTTGGTTTTTCAATAGGTTAATTGTTCATTCACCATCTGTTTGGCACTGCCAAGATTTTGAGCCTTGTGCTTGCTATTCCAGCTGCGCTGGCAATTGGATGGTGAGTTGTGTTCTGTCAACACCTCACTACAGTAGTTGGGGATGTTAGTCTGCCTGGTGGCTAGCATCTGTCTGGGGTTTAATTACTGCCTTTTCTTTCTTTAGGGAAGAGGTTTGTGCATGGATTTTTTCTTGTCCTTGATAGAAAAGACTTGGGTTTTGGTTTTGCACTACGGTTATGTGGAAGGGTTTAAGTTCATTAAATGGCTGTGAGAGAGGCATTCTGATGAGCCTAGGTAGGTCAGCAGCTAAAGGCTTTTACAACTAGAAAACTTTGGTTTTGCACAAGTAAATATATCCCATGGGGCAGGCAGTTCTACTTCACTTATGGAGTGGAATAGTTCTGTTCTTTTATTCCAGCCTCTTTTACAGCCTTGTAGCTCTTTTTAAGCTTGACCACTCACTGGTTGCCTAAAGCTGTGGACTGAAACTTGGCACTCAGTAGTATTCTGGCAGGTACAGGGCAGAAGAGAAAAAAATGTACATTCTTAGAGA
>JAYDZK010000202.1:32662980-32679573 GCA_034509185.1 Euphonia xanthogaster | reverse complement strand
TTTACCTTAGTGTAAATAGCCATAATCCACCTATGAATCTCGCCTATGAGTGGTTTTCAAATATATATATATATATATATCTGTATGTATGTATGTATGTATGTCTATATGTATATGTAAATCACTCATAAATCAGTAGAAAGTAGGGCAGTAGGAATTTATGTCAGAAGGCCATCTGGAGCTTTCAAATGTGAAGGTATTTATTACTTTTTTCCCTGGTTTACATCTTCTGGTTTCCCTTTCCTATTTTAGCAGTGATTTTGGTGAGGGGCTATTGGCAGTAGTGGTGAAGGTGCCCACCAGACTTAGTGGGTCTTTTGGGAAGGGCCCATCAGAACACCACTCATTGTTATATTAAACTCTTTGCCAAATTCAAAGCAGTTTAATAGTTACATGCTGTCGTTCTTTTTCTGGATTACATGAAAAGAATTTGGGTAAAATAAGGATTTTCCTTCTGGCAGTTGGAGAGAGACTTCAGAGTTTAAAACAAGATGGTTGGTTACTGTGAGCAAAAGTGTTTAGTGTTAACTAAAAGACACCTGATGGCAGCTCTGAGAATTAGAGATACTGTAATTTGACAAGATCTACCAATATATTATGTTAGGCAAGATGCAGCCACAGGATCATAAAAACTACATCCATAAGGACATGACTCCCTGCCATGCTTGCTCTTGTTGATTGGACTCTGTCTTGGAGGGCTGAAGCCTGTTTTTTATACACAGACTGCAGAGGCCTTTCTGATTGGCCTTCTGGGTAGCTTTGCTTTAGTGCTAGCTATATTGGTAGGTAGGGTTTTTTTTGTTTGTTTGTTTGCTGGGTTTTGTTGTTGGTTTTGTTTTCCTTTTCTGAAGGATCTAATTTGTTTTTTCTCAGAAATTTTACATCTCAGCAGGGACCTGGAAGATGATGATAGTTTTCTTCTTCAATTTGGTTCCATTTCAAGTGAATTGTAATAGAAGGATGATTTTCAGCCTCTACAGATGACGTGGAAAATGTGCTTGATGATGTATCTTGGGGATATTTACTTATGTGCAGTACAGTGATTGAGTTTTGAGATGATGGGCTTTGAGTTGCAGAACTTGATGTCTGAAGTAATTAATGACAAAA
This sequence comes from Euphonia xanthogaster, assembly GCA_034509185.1. Lineage (NCBI taxonomy): Eukaryota > Metazoa > Chordata > Aves > Passeriformes > Fringillidae > Euphonia > Euphonia xanthogaster. The sequence goes on along the minus strand of JAYDZK010000202.1, from coordinate 32,678,466 downwards.
AAATGGGATCCTTAAGTGTATTTTAGCCAGCATGTAGTGCTTCAGTGAGGCAGAGTGTATTGGAAAAACATGCGTAAGCAGCAGAGAACAAATGCTGTTTTGATGGCAAAAAGGAATCTACATAAATATGTTTCTCATATGAACTTTACCTCACACCATTCCAAATCTGCACATCTGTAGAGATATTACCTACCTGATCACTTAAGAATCTGCATAGATGTGTGATGGTTGCTCTGTGCAGTTTGTTTGCAGTTTACTACCTGCTCTGTATCTGCTTCTACTGAAGGGGACATAGCTAGAGCATGGTAGAAGAGGGCTGCCATCCTTCAGATGCTAAGAAATGTTTTTTGGAAGAAATTGTGGTGATGAAGGGGTGACTGTTCCTTGCCAGCAAGCAGCTCCCCGTTTTTGCCTGGAGAATGGCTTTGTTAGGCTGGGCGGAGCAGGTAGTCAGACTCACTCAGCTGCCAGAAAGGCTAAAAAAAAGGCAGTAAGATGGGCTTTTGAGAAGCAGTCTGGCTTCTGCGAGTTCCGTTTTTAAAGATGGTTAGGAAGATTCCAGAAAATTGAAAAAGAGCTGCAAAACGAGTTTACTACAAACCAGATTCTTGCTGGAATTTCAGGCTTGATCTGAGACCAGTACACAGAAACTTGCAGTGCAGGGATGGGGAAGATGACTATGTGCAAAACTTCATTCTGGTTACCCTTTAGAACTAAATTCCTTACTCCAAGATTTCATTTTTCATTCAAACTTATTGGCAAGAAAAAGGTGCTGCATCAATTTATCAGAATTTACTGTAATTGATGACTTCAGTTGATGGCTAAAGTAGTAGTGCAGATAAATCCACTGAATGGATTTTGGATTCTGGTAAATTTGAGTGACCATTCCAGTGTGCAGCAACTCACAGAAGAAGCAGAAGCAAATGCCAGCCATTCTTTAAATTACAGAGCTTACCTTTCTTCTCTTTTTTTTTCCCTCCCTCTTAAGATCTTAACACCCTTTTTCAATTCTAGTGAAGCTGCCTTGGTCTTCAAAAGTCAGCTACTGGAAAAAATTAAGGAATGAACTGATGATGGCATTTTCATGTTCTTGGTAGCTAAATAGTATCTTGAGTTTATGAAGTGTAGAATACCTCAACGTAGCAGTGGTTGAAATGATGGTATTCCTTGAGTATTTACTAGGAAAAAAGTCTGAGATGAGGTACCTTGCTTCTGTATATGTAAAATGGAGCTGAGTTTGGTTTGTTTGGTTTGGTTTGGGTTTTGTTTTTTTTCCTGAAATAAAAGGTTCAAATAAAAATGCTTTTGATCCTGTGGCTGATGTTTTATTAAGGTTTTTCTTAACACTAGCCATTCACTTTAGGAATTCGGGGTATACATGTTGTCTGGAAAAGCACGTTGCACAATTTTTCTAGACCAATTATAGTATTGTGGTTTGGTTTAATTAATGTCAAGGCATAATGCACCCTCCCTAGCAGAGGAAAGAAGTTGTGCAGTGGAGATTTTGTGAATATAGTATCCAGAATTGTGGACAGAAAATGTTAAGTGAGTGAGGCTGGTACTGGTCAGACAGTGCCTTGAATGTTTCTTCTGTTCCAGAAATTGCATTGCCTGAGGCATGAACTTAAATGTTTTGCTCCAAGTTCAGGACAGCATTTTCATTATATTGCATCTTAGATATGCAGGAGCTGTGGTTGTACTTGCTTTAGCTTGTTAAGCAAGACTTTGTTAATTTAGCAAGGAGGCACACTAGGAGAGGCAGTCACCTAAATGCTGCTTCAGGATGGCACCATCAGGGATAGCAAATCTTATTTCCTCTTTGCAGAAATCACAGTAATAAAGCAAAAAGCTGTGTTATGACGCCTCTCTTACTTCTAAGTCATCCCCAGTGTATTTTATTGTCATGAGGAAGCAAGTGCCAGATTCTCTGTGACCTAGTGAAGTTTATGCACCCTGTCACTGGTTACGTATCCTTCACCTAGTGTTATACTTTCTTTTGGTTTCTGCAGATGTAGATTCATAAGCAGTTGCAACTCAATAATACCTCAAAAATTCTTCTGTTTTTTTTTCTTCTGCTTTTACTTCCTGCCTTGATTTTAGGAAAAGGGTCATCTTAGTAGCCTTCTGTTAACTAAGCTTGGAAGACGTTTAGATTTAAATGAACTCGGCATAAAAAAAAGTTAGTGATGATTTTAATTGAGGAAAAAATTCTAGCTGGATATGTAGGTGGGAAAAATTGTTTCAGGGAGAAGTAGAATTACTCCCTGTTGCTGTGTTAGAAATGAAGGTCTGTAATAGGAGCCAGCATTTGGGGACAGGAAGGTATGTGTAGTACTTGTTCCTCATGACAGCTTGCTGGATATCACTTGACAGCTAGGTACTATAAATTCTCAAATTCATGAACTGAGAGAAGGAGTTTTCTTCAATTAAATATTAATTTAAATGATAGATTAATATTCTATTCACAAAGTGTTTAAACAGGACATAAAAGAAGGTTATGGATGAGTTGACATAACATTTAAATTGTAAAACAGTTGTCTGATAAGTAGGAAATGCCAAATGAGAGATACAGCTCGCTTCATAGAGAATTTCAAACTTGGAGAATTTTTTTCATATTTTGAGCGATATGCAATTCCTGTTTTGTACAGTGAATGAGGATGACAGGGATTTAGATTTATTAATGACAAAATCTATGAAGACTTGAAAAACAGATGGTACTTGGAAAAATCTGCACAATCAAATCCAAGTGTTCACATTATGAAAAAGTTATCGTGTAAGGCAATTGGAAAAAAATCACAGAATACTCATTCCTGTGAATACTTTTTCCTAGTTTAAGATTTTTTTTAACAAATAATTGAGCGCTAATGTTGCTGATAAATATGAGAATAATTTCTTTCAAAGCAACAGACAGACATAATGAGAATGTAGTGCTTCAGTTCATCATGAAGTTGACTGTATGCAAGAACACAGTGTGAATCATAACAAAACACTGTGTAGACATGTGTTTTCAAATTCTCAGTGTGGGTGAGAAGACTCACCTGGGTTCTGTATTTTAAAACCAGACATCTTCGTTCTTAAGAGAATCACAGAATAGTTGAGGTTGGAAGGGACTGCAGGGCTGTATCAAGTCATATTTTGAGCTTATACAAGAATGAAGACTCCACAATCCACCTTGGAGACATTTTCCAGGGTTTGCCCATCTGACAATAAGAAAGGCTTTCCTGATGTTTAACTGCAATTTCCTGTATTTCAGTTTGTGTCCCGTTCCCTCTGTGCTGTGACTGGTCACCACTAGCAAACGCCAGTCTCTCTCTCTTTCATGTATCCCATCCCTGGGACTTCACCATGCTGAGTGCCTTTATCTCTCTCAGCATCTCATAAACAAAGATGATTTTGTCCCTTAATCATCTTTGTTGCCCTTCACTGAACTTCCTTCACTGTGCTCCCTTGTCCTGCGGAGCTTGAGGCTGGAGTGAGCCCTCCAGATGTTTCTCACTAGTGCTGAACAGAGGGAAAGAAGCAGCAGTTTTGACCTCCTGGAGAGGCCGAGTTGCTCTGAGCCATCTTTGATGGGAGGTCACCCTGCTGGCTCACGGTCAGCTTGTCTACCAGGACTGCCAGGTCCTGCTTGGCAAAGGTGCTTCCCTGTGATCTGGCCCCCAGCCTATACTGGTGCCTGGTGTTCCTCCACAGGAACAGAACTTTGCACTTGCTCTTGGTTGCATTTCATGTCTTTTGCTCTTTTCTCAGCCTGTCAAGTTTCCTCTTCATAGTGGCACAACCCTCTGATGTATCTGCTATGTCTGGTTTTGCACTGTGTGAACTTGCTGAAGGGGCACTCTGTCTCACCTTGCAAGTTACTGATGGAGATATTGAGGGGTATTGGCTCTCCTCTTGGCTCCTGGGGTGTGCCTTTGACTGGCCTGCAGCTGGACTTGGTGCTTCTGATCCACAGTGCTCTTCTGAGCTCTATGCTGTGGACAGTTTTCATTGTTGAGCACTCTTGATTTTAGATGGAAAATTTGACTAATACTAGCTGTTGGTCTGAGCAAGGATTTTTAAATACACATGGAAATGCAGTAGTCTGTGCATAAACACCAAAATATTTTGCAGAAGGTAATAATGTGTTAACATAATTCATCTGACAAGCCAATCAACAAGTAGAGAAATCTATTCTGAGGCTCATGGGAAGCACTAACATCTGCTTCATCTGACTCTAGATAATCCACTGATCTTCCAGTGTCCTCTTGTTTTCATGTCAGGTCAGGGAGGAAAGACAAGAACCCTTCTAGTTGCTCTGTCTGCATGGGGAAACCTGAGATCAGCGGGGTTAGTGTCAGCAGAAGAGTAACTTAAAAAAAGCTGGTGACATTATAAGTGAGAAAGATGCCAAATGTACCAAGTTGGGGAAATAAATGCATCTATGGCAAGGTGCTGGGCTGTCACAGATGGCTTTTAGTCATTGTTATTCTAAGGTTAAAACCAATGCAGAATCTTCAAGTATGTTCATAGAAGAGTGGAGTTTTGAGAGATAAGGAGCAGGGGGATGCTGCTTTGCATATGAAAGATCACAGGATGAATATGAAAATAACCTTCTCTCACATTTGATCCTTAGTGTTAACTGTTGAGCTAGAGATGCTCTGTCACAGAAAATTCTGATTTACAAGTTTTATGTATGCTAATAAGTGGATGGGTATGATGTTTTCATAATTCCATTAGGTTGCTTTCCCTGTTAGCATGATATTCATGTAATCCAGATGGGTTCTTTTCATCTCATCAGGTTCTCTTTTGATTTGGGATGTAGGAAACACACAAGTTGAGTGGCATGTAAGGGATCTGATCTAACAGAATAGAACAAACTGAATGGGATGTATTTATTATAATTCATTAAAAGAAAGTATTGCAAGTTATTCAATCTTTACCTTAAATTCATTGTGACAATCACATATTTGGAAGGTAGGACAGTTTCCATAATCATGTATGTGCTTTTCATCTGCAGGAAAAGGAGGGAGAAGTTTTTCTTTGGAAGCTTCTAGCAGGGTCCAAGGTCTAGCACCACATTTAGCAAATGTAGATTCATTTCTAGAAATTCTACTTCTTGGAGAGATGTAAAATGTACCTGAATTTTATGTTAGTCAGTAGTAATCTCTATCACATTAAAGATTTCAAACACAGCACAGAGTTCTTCTAAGCAGAGATCTTTATATTTCTTATTCCTTAAGGGCTGAGCTGTGGAACCTCATGTAGAAATCCAATATATCTGCTTTAGTTTAGAGAGAGACTGTAGTTAAGTGACTTATCTCTTATGGCCATGACATGGTTTGTTTTTGCCATCTGTCAAGCTCAGGAGAAAGGTTTCTGATTGTGTCTTTTGTGTTCATGGTAGCTGTGATGAAAGCATCTATGGAAGGTGAATCCATAAATGGTCTAACTCGGGTCCTGTTTACTAACCTGTGGTTTAGGAATTTTTAAGGATTTTTCTTTGTCATTTTTGGATTTTGGAAAGAGGAAACCTGATTCCAGTTGGATCACCTTCCTTAACTAAAACTGTTTGAATCATAATGAAAATTGCATGTTGAAATTCTTAGAATATATTTAGTGACTTTTGCTGTGATTCTGGTTCCTATACCTTCATTCCCTTCCTATATTCTCGTTGTGGCTGAAAGTTTGCAAATAAAATATACAGTCTTCAAAAAGAGACATTTTTTGCTATGTGCCCTGGCACCTGCCAGTGTATTAGTGAAAATTCATGGCAAAATTTCTGCACAAACCTTGAAATATTTTGCAAACTTTGAGTCTTTGGAGTTTTATTGAATGTGAGGTTACCACTCACAGTGTGGTCATGCAAAATGGTAACTATGGCAACTGCAGATACTGGAATGGAGAGTAAGCAGGGAGGTTTATGTGAAAGAAGTGATATCCTTGGACGTAGAAAACATCCTTAGAGAGCCTCCTCAGATGAAGATGACATATGGGCATTTTTATGATGTAAAGTTCCTTTGTTTTTTAATGCCAAACAAAATAAAACTTCCAATGACCAGTTCTCTTCCAAGTTTATTTTAATTGGTACTTGAGGTTTTAAAGATAGGTTTAGCTTGTACTTCCTCATAACTTAAAACTTTTGGATTGTTCTTAGGTCTTGAAAGGCATTAACACCTTAATTAAATCCAGGAAAAAAACAAAGCTGTGAAAATACGCACCCTAAAATTTTGGTGTCTTTCTTAGTTTAATGAGAAAAAGAAAGATAAACGGCTTTTGAATTTTGACAAAAAATTTTATGGAGTAATTGTAGGTGAATGTTAAAGTTACCTAAATGGTCATGTGCATAGACAATGCTGTGCAGTATTTTAATTTAAAGCCTGTGGGAACAGGAAATTATTGGTGTTTTTCAAGGCATTCTATGCTGTGTTACTTGCAGAAGCTCTCATTGGATTCTGTAACACATGCAAGTCTGCCAGGAGCACCTACACCTCTGCATGAATTCTCCAGCTTTTCTGATTTCTTGTGATTGCAGTTTTGGTTTGGTTGGTTTTTTGTTTTGGTGGAGGTTTTTTGGTTTTTTTTTTTTGGTAATTCTATTTTTCTGAATACTATTCAGGGCTAGATTTGATTTCCTGTGATTTTTACCATCAGTGCTGCTTCCTGTTACCAGTTTTTGCATCAGGGAGACTGGGTGGAAAAAGCAAAGGACCTGTATATCTTCTCCAAAGATTTTAGTTCATGGAGTATTCTACCAGTGTATATGGAAGTACTTTGTTCTGTATCTGATTGGATGAAATTGTGCAGTCACTGCTAATGACAAAGGGTCTCCTGTCAAAATGTTCTGTTAAGGACATCCCTGCCTTCCTCAGTATGCTCATAGTGTTTTGAAGTAAAGCTGAGCCTCTGTCACTTCTTCTTTGAAAGGCAGAGCCAAGAGTACTTGGAAAGAAGCATTTTATGCATCTTTCTTTGAGAGTTGAACTCCTGGAAACTGTTAGTGTTGCTTTACCCTGTGGCTTCTAGAAAGTGCTGTCATTCTGATGTAGACCAGGGCCAAGCTGATGACCACAGAATTGTTGGACAAGCTAGGTGTAGGAGCCATGATGATGCGACTTTGTCCTCTGCTGTAGTGACAGGGAAAGCATGACCTTTAATCCTCTCTTGTGGCATCCTTGTTGTTAAATATACATGGGGTGAAATCTTTGTTCTAGTGAAATGGCAGTTGTGCTGTTCACTGAAGTCAGGGCTTTACAAGGTGTGTATTATAGGGAAAAAGGAGAAGGTTTAGATTAAAGTTCAGGTAACTCATGAAGTTTATTTTTTTTAAATTCTATTGAATACAAGTAGGAGTTAATTTTGCATTTTTTTGTCGTTTCTTAAAAGTAATTCTGCAGTCTTTCTTTACCCTATACAACCACAGCATTGTGATTATTTCTTGTTGCTTTTTACAAGAAGGGCTATGGCAGGATATGGAGCTAGAATGCAGAAAGAAAATGCCAGTATGGATAATTTTCTCTTATTAGGGCATATCCTCCCCTTCCCCAGCCCAAATATGCGCACTCTTGCCATGGCAGATATTTTATTTTTGAATCATGTTTGATTCTAATATAATGCAGAAGCAAATGAAATTTGAACAATCAGCCGAGGATGAACTAACAGTAAAATTTTCAGTTAAGGAATACAGTATTCAGTACAAGGACTCAAGGAATTTATTTTTAAATTAATGGTTAGTGGAATATATTCCTAGACTTTCCAAATCCAGCTGTGGAGTATATACCAATTGCTTGCAAAAAAATTGCCTTCTCCTGGTTACCAAGAGTACCTTCTTGTAATTAGGATTCAAGCAAATGGTGACAATGTCATTAGTTTAGTTTATCTGTAGCCAGTGTCAGGACTGAGCTGGCATTTGAAGTTGTTTAGTGCTGTTGTGACTAAAAACAACGTACAAGTAGGATGCAGGATAGAGCTTATCCTAGTCTTCTGAGCTATCTAGTTTGAGGTAATAGTTTGTAATTCCTGATAGTAACCTAGTTTTAAAATTAATTTTGAATTTTTCTTTTGATGTCCTTTTAATATTTTGGTTTCTTTTGCTGTTATGTATAAAGCACAGATATGCAAAAATTGCTTTTAAAAGAAATGCTTGTCACCAGCAATCTTTTTCTTAATCACAATTTTTTTTTAATCTTTGGCTTTGATTATGGTAGTATTGAATCCCAGATTGAAACCAGCTAATGGATTTTGCAGAGAAAAAGCATAGTTACTATGGCTACACAGCACCCTGAACGCTTAAAAGGACAAAGCATAAATGAACACAGTCCTGGCTGCTTAGCCATTTGCAGAATAGATTGTTATAACTTAAAGTCTTCATTATAGCCTTTCAGATTTTCAGAAAAAGTAGGATGTTAGTCCTCTAAGAATTTATATTTTGTTTTTAGATTAAATCATAACTTTTGAAGTAGCATATTTGAAAAATATTTTTCAAAACATGCTCTGCTTGTAGCCAGTTCATTTCACATGTATCACAGGCTGTATCCTGTGATGAAAATTACTGTTACAGGTAATTTCATCACTGATGTTTTTACTGTGGTATTTTAAAATGAGTCAAAATCAAATCCTCCTATGGACAGGTAAACACAAAGTATGTGTGGTTTGATGAAAACTTAAAGTAATGTTCTTTTTATACCTTTCACTGTAATTTTGGCTGAAATATTTTTAACTTTGATTTTCTTACAAACCAAGAAAACCAACTTAGATATTTAAGAGAAACACTTTGTATACAGTAAAGACTAATAAAACACTTTCATGGTTAGGCTTATACAATTAAGACTTGAATTAGGAGTTTTTAGGATGACCATAGTGACTGATGGAATCAGTGCTACTACCTGCCTTTGCTTGGAAAATAAAATACATTATAATCATAAACATGTAACTCATAAATCCAAAGGCTTATTTAAATGGCCTATTAAAATGCAGAATAAAAGTTTTTAGAGTGGAATGATAAAATGCATCTGTTGTTCATGTCTGTACACAGATAATTGAAGGCAATGTACTTTGGCTGATGGGTAGTAAACCACAGGAAAGGTAGCAGCTGAGCATACAGGTGGTTTTGTAAAGGCACATTTATCTGCTCTTATTTGCAGGCAGAGGCTCTTGTATTTGTATTTTGGTTTATCCCTCCAGCAATATTTGCATATGTTCATGAAGTGGACTGACTTGCTGCATACACAACAGACCAGCTGAGTTCCACTCCTATTGTAGATCTGCCCTGTGCTCTGTAGAAATGCCACATTTTGCTTCCTTAGTCCATGGTGTCATTTATGTCTAAAACATGGAAAGAAGCTTTTCTAACTAAAAATAGCAGAATCATTGTACAGAATTTCACCATAGAGACCAGGAATCTAGACTAATCTGCAAAACATGTTTGGGCCAAATTCCAAGGTGAGCAGATGAGTGTGCCTGGGAAAACCCAAGAATAACCCAAGGAAATTATAGGGAAACATAGGGTGATTTCATCCCAGCTGGCAACTGAGTGTCAGGCAGCCACTCACCCACTCCCTACCTCTACCCTCCAGTGGGGAGGAGAATCAGAAAAAAACTAGGGTTTATGGATTAAGGGTTTGTGGGTTTAATAATTGAAACAAAAAAAAATATTTCTAATTCTACTACTAGTAATGAAAAGGAGGGAGAGGACTGATTCTATGATTAAAACCCAAGAGAAAGAAGTAATGCACAATACAACTTCTCACCCCCTGCTCATGGATGCCCAGCCCTTCTGAAAGTAGGGATCAGCCCCTTCCAGCCAGCTTCCCCCAGTTTATATACTGGGTGTGACATTCTGGGGTATGGAGTTTCCCTTTGGCCGTTTGGGGTCAGCTGTCCCAGCTGTGCTCCCTCACAGCTTCATGTGCACTTCCTCACTGGCAGAGCCCGAGGCAGTGAGAAGCCCTTGATTTAGGGTAAGCACTGCTGGGCAGCAACCAAAACCAGGAGCGTGTCAGAAACATTATCCCTGCATTGAATCCAAAACACAGCACTGTGTCAGCTACTAAGGACACTATTAACGTTATCCCAGCCATAGCCAGGACAGGAGGGGATACTGATGGAAAATTATCATGGGAATTCAATCTTGTTGTTTACTGTGGATCTGAGATTGCTCAATTGTAGTAGTTCTTGAAGTAGCTCTAGGCTATAAACTACCATAAACTGAGGTGTTGTGGTGTAGGAATGGCCCATAAGGTCTGATTATTTTTCAGATCTCCACAGGGTTTGCTCCTAGCTGATCTTGGTTTTGGTCAGACAAATCTAAAATAAAAGATACCCGACTTAGAAATTCAGTCGGCTAGTTTTCCTAAGTCTGAACGTTTCTTCTTTAATGTACAGCTTGAACAACGCTTCTGTTGCAATTTCACACAGAATCAGTGTGCTCAGGACTAGGGTGATATTTACTGAAGAGTTTGGGATTTTTTGATGCTTACTTTAATAGAGTTTTTCAGAAGAACTTCACTTAAAATGTATGTTTCTTCCATGTCTTAATTCAGGGAGAGCAAGCTCTCAAGATAGGATCTCAGGTAAAATAGGAGTTACTTTCATGAAATCAGTGTTATTGGTTTTTCTTGAATGAAAATGTATTGAGAAATTTTCCTTTTATTTACTTTCTTTGGTCATTATAAATAGAAGAATGTAAAAATTAGAGGAGCTGGTTAGTAACAATTTGTAGGTGGTGGTGTCTATCAGAAGTTGTCCCATAGTAAGCAGCCATTGTGGTCTTTTAGTTCCAAAAATTACATTTCAACCTATTATTTCCTTATTCTTTAAAAATTTTGCACGATTTGTTTTGCTACATGCAAGATAATGATTTTGAAATTTTAATCAAGTGAAGACTACCATCATATTGACAGGGTTTTAAAATAATCTCTACCTCCCACCTTGCTTTAGATGATTTAAATGTAATGCTCTTGAAAAATGAAATTATTAAAACAATAAAATTAAAAATAAATGCCTGAAGAGAGGCGCTTACTCATAGGTATTTATTTCATTCATGTGGATTTTTTTTTTGCTTGAAGAAATACTCCATTTATTGTTTACTTAAATACTGCAGAAAAAGATGCTGTTTGAAATTCAGAAGTGGATCAGTTAGAAGGGCTTTGACAGAAGACTGAGACTATGTGATATTTGGTGTTGCCATGGGAAACTGCTTTGCAAGAACATTTGCAGAGCAGATGGACCAAGATAAATAAAACAGATGCAGGTATTGAATAGAGATTGTTTAATGCTCTGTGAAAAAATAGGAAAACAGGAACATAAATCTATATAACATAGTTCTTTGATTTGCCCTTTTTTAATGGGTATGCTGTTTGATATGACTAGTTCCACAGTGAAAGTGTCCTATAAATTTTGTTTCCTAGAAATCAAAGAAAATGCCCGGTTTATCTGCCTCATCTGTATAATGCAAAATCCGTAGTGTCCTTACTTTATGCCATAATCTGCTGCTGTTTTGGGCTAGTCTCTGAAGTTACATTTAAGTACACAAACACTATGAAATGAAAAATCTTTGTATTTAAGATGTTATAATTTTGTTAGCTTCACATGCTCTTGGCCACTGGCAGCTCTTCTATAACCTTATAAACCAGCTTTTATCCTTGATTTAAGAAATAAAAAAAAGATAAGACTCATACTCTGTTGAAGAGCTAGAATGTCTTTATAATCATGTTTGATTACACACAAGTATGTTTCCATAGCAACATGAACACAAAAGATGCCCATGTGACTGCCTACATATAGCATGCCTTTGTATGAGTACCTGTCTGCAGAAATACACTGTATTTCTGTTTAACTTGTATTCTTTGTTTTGCCTGGCAACAAATGAAATAGGCACGTGCTGTTTACTTTTTCTCTAAAGAAATAGGTTCTTAGAAAATTTAAAATATAATTTGTAGTTATATCTTTTCAACAACTCAAATTCAAACTTGCAGAAAGAAAAAGCTTATGGAAAAATAAAAGCTTTATCTGATCCCTTGAAGATGTGTGATTTCAACTGCTAAAGGGGTTTTTTTTCCCCTAAGTAATATGTTGATTATAAAATATTTTTTCAGATTTTCTACAGTCTAATTGTGCTTCTGTTCTTCATGACTTACAAAACTTATTCCACAGGTTGATGTCTCCCCACGAGTGGAAGAATTCTTTGGGAGATGCTGTCGTAAACCTATTAATGCTTATATAAGTGTTGGTGTTTGCATTTAGTATAAAATGCCATGAAATTCTATTCCACTGAACACCATGCAGGTAATTCACATTTTTAGAGTGCATGTTAGCCAACTATTTTGAGTGGTCAGAGCAAAGTTTGTTTGCTTTTCAGTTTCTTTCCATTAGGAAAGGAAATACATTTGATGCATTTGTTATTAATCAATTTTAAATATCAGGTGTGAATACCTACCTGAAGTTCTGTGTTTATTTATGTTCTGCTTTCTCATGGGAAACTAGAGCGTTAGCAGCAGGAATTATTGGGGAAAATTTTTATCTTTCACAATGACAGAATCACAGAATTGTTAGGGCTGAAAGCAACCTCTGGAGATCATCTGGTCCAACCTCCGTGCCAAGGCAGAGTCAGCTAGAGCAGCTTACACTGGAACACATTCAGCTGGGCTTTGAATATCTGCAGAGAGAGAGACAATTAATTGGATCAGAGTATCTGATTTTGTCCTGTTGCTTTTAATCTATGGTTTTAAAATCTTGCCATCGATATCCAGGAGTCCAAAAGACATGTTGACCTTCATTAGCATCAGGGTTCCTGTATATTTCTAGCTTTCAGCTATAACCTTTTAAAGCTTTTTACACTAGCTGTATTGTACTAGTACTGTAGTACAGCTCGTGTATTTACACTAGCTGATGGTACATTTTTTCCCCCATGCATTGTGGAGAAGAGATTTCATGGGTGATTAATTGAACCTCTTTTCAATTTATTTTAAGCAGAGACCAGTTAAATAAATTGCTTTCCAGAATTGTAGAATTGTTGTGATTGGAAGAGACCTCTGGACACTGGCTAGCCCTTGGGTAGAGCAGGGTTATGGGGTCACCTAGCACACATTGCCCAGGACTGTGCCCAGTGGGGTTTTGAATATCTGCAAGGATGGAGATGCATCTTGGGCAGCCTGTGCCATTGGTTGACCACTCCCATAGAAAAAAAAATCATTATGTTTAAAGGGGATATCTTGTGTTTAATTTGTGCTTGTTGCCTCTTGTCCTTTCTCTTGATACCTCTGAGAAGTTCTGCCTTCCTTATTCTGCCACTGATAGGTGTCTATAAGCATAGGACAGATCCCATTGAGCCTTCTCTTGTCAAGGCCCCCACCTCTCACAGCCTCTCCTCATACAAAAAGTGCTGCAATCCTTTACTTACCTCCATAAACTTTAGCTGTCCTTGCTGCAGTTTCTCTTTGTCTCTCTTGGGCCCAGTTCTGGGCCACCCGCTGCAGCATTCAGGATGAATGCAGAGAGGAGGGATGAATTCAGGATGTGCAGAGAGGAGGGATGACCTCCCTCGGTGTGCTGGCAATGCTCTTCCTCGTGCAGCGAGGGTTGCTGTGGAGCTTCTTTGCTGCAAGGGCACACTGCTGGCTCATGGCCAGCTTGTTGTCCCTCGGGTCCTTTTCTGCCAACATGCATGGGATTATTCCTGCCAAGTGCAGCGCTTCACCTTTTCCCTGTATTGAACTTCATGAGGTTACTGTTGGCCCATTTCTCAGCCTGTCAAGCTTTTTCTGAATGCCAGGACAACCCTCTGATGTATCAACTACTCTTAGTTTTGTAGGATCCATTCATTCTCTCTCAACTTGTGAGTTATTGATGAGTTGCTGAGCAGTATTGGCTTTTGTATTGACACTTGGTGTGTGCCTTTGATGACTAGCCTCTAGTGAACTTGGTGCTGCTGATCCACAACCTTTATTTGGCCAGCAGTTTAGTCACTTTTTTGTTTGTCTTACTCTCCATGCATTTGTTTTGTGTTTCTTCAGTTTTTCAGGAGGAAGACAATGCAAGGCTGTGACAGAAACATTATTAAAGTCAAGATAAGCAATGTTCAGTGTTCTGTTCTTGTGCACTGGTTCAGCCTGCTCATTGTGAAAGGCTATCAGGTTGGTCAGGCACAATTTCCCCTCCACGTATTCATGCTTACTATGTCCAAATACTTTCTTATCCCTCCTCTGTTTGGCAGCGGCTTTCAGGTTTATTTTCTCCATTCCTTTTCTACGAGTTGAGGTGAGGCTGGGACTGAATTTCTTGAAAGTAGAGGTGATATTTATTCTCTTTCAGTCCTCAGAGTTTCCTCCCCTCACCTTGATCTCTGTAATCCTTTTTGATCTTTTAATGATTGAGTGCTCTCACAATGACATCAGCCAACCCTCAATATGTGTGGTGCATCTCATTATGGCCCCTGGATCTGTGTGTGTCCAATTTGTTTAAATGCTTCCTAACCTGTCTTTCCTCCACTGAGAGGTAATCTGCCTTGCTCCTATGGTTTTCAGGAACCAGGGATAGCTGAGGGATGGTTTTATCAATGAAGAGTGAGTTGAAGAGGGCATTCAGTGTATTGGCATTCTTCATACCTTTTGTGATGGGTGTGCATCAGGAGATATCTTTGCATTCATATCTTGTGACAGGGAGACCATTTTCCATAGCCTTGCTTATGCTGCACAGCACCAGCAGAAACTTTTCATGTTTATATGAGCTATCTGCCCTTGTCTGTGATGCCAGGAAAGCTGAAATTCTCCAACTGCATGCAGACCTCTTAATTTGTCCTGTTTGCTCTGCTGTGTGCATTAGCAAACAGGCTGTTTGAGGAGGCACAAAAGCATGCTTTTTTCCCAGAAAAGATAGAATACTTTACCATAATTCTGCCTGGGAAGTGTTTCCCTATCTACATGTACACAGTTGCGGTGGGACCCCTACAGCCCAGGTTTTTTGCTTATAAATTTCTTCCTGTTGACATTACCCCATACTCCTTGCTTGCCAGCCTGGTCCTTTACTTCCTCTCTTGATTGCTGGTCATGCTCTCCTACTCATGTTAACTCTGGTTTGAATTCTCATTACTGGGTTGGCCAGCCTGTTGACAAAATGTTTCTCTCCACTTGGACGATGATGTGGACAGCATCTCTGCTAAACCATCCTCTGTCCTCGTTGAATATCCCATGATCATTTAAAATCTAAAACCCTCTAGCCTGCACCAACTGCACACCAAATTCTTATGGGATCTGTTACTTCCTTTTTCACCCTTCTGCCTTTCTGGAAGGATTGAGGTGTTGGGAAGGATGAAAGTTTGACAAGAAAGTCTCACAGATATGTATGCTTAGCAGAAAGATTTTTGAATATAGAATCTGATGAAGGAATAGAGTTGGAAGCAACTTTTGATATAGAAGAAAAGAATTGTTGAGCGAGTCTTACTGGATAACCAAGGAGGCAAAGGGTGTGTTAGTTAGAAGGGGTTTTTATGACTTAGAGCAAAGGATAAAC
>JAYDZK010000202.1:32647547-32662880 GCA_034509185.1 Euphonia xanthogaster | reverse complement strand
AGTCTTACTGGATAACCAAGGAGGCAAAGGGTGTGTTAGTTAGAAGGGGTTTTTATGACTTAGAGCAAAGGATAAACCCACCTCAAACAAGAAAATGTTTTTGCCAAGCAGAAAAATAGCACAGGCAAAAAAGTCAGCAAATGTTGCAAGTAGAAAAAAGGTCTCAGAACTTTCCACTGCAAGAAAACTGAATAACAGCTTTTAGCTTAAAGTGTAAAGTACTGACTTATAGTGATTGGAGAATAGTAACATGAATATGGTAAATATAGCGGTTATGATAGGCGATAGATAATAGTTAAGGGATTGGTTCTACTGTATTAAGATGCTCAGCAAAGTATGTAATGAAATGTAACCAAAACCAAAGGGTCTCCAGGCCTGCCTGCAGCTGGAGCTGACAGCTGTAGGCACAGCTCTGTCACCCACGGCCCTGGACTGCTGCAACGTCTGGGATACAATACACTGCATTTTGGAGAGCCGCCTGGAGTCCCGCGTCCCTCGTTTCGGCTCTTACACCGAGGAGGAAACTGCCTGCGGTCTCCGTGGACTTAACCACTACCCCCACGTAATCAGCAGCATAATCAATGCTCTGTGCTTTCTTCATTGCCTCTGGCGTCATCTTTGGTGCTCGTGTGGAGCAGCATAGTCTGCAGCAGTGTTGTGCAATGTCCTGACCCGAGTCTCCAGCAGGCTGCAAACCTCCCCACGCAGCAGCTGTGGGATTCACTGTCCCCCAGCCGGGAGCTTCCTGCTGCCAATGCCCCCCACAGGTGCCTGTGCACCTCATTCTTTTGCTGGCTCCAGTCCCTTGCAGAGCTTGTATTTGCTATTCTTATGACATAACTATTTCAGTTAAGGGTTTTATGTATTTTACTCTTTGTTTTGTGAACAAATATGAATAAAAACATTGCTGGAGAACTAATTACGTATTTTGGTGGGGTTTTTTGTGGTTTTGTTTGTTTTGTTTTATTAAGCTTTGTTTATTTTTGAATGTTATCCTGCCAATGCCATATGGGTTAGCTGACTATGCCAAGGCTTTTTGTACCAGTGTGATTGATAGAGGGAAGATCATGTACGGTTTCCTTGCGCTCAGGAAGGTCAAGGAGTAATCTGTCTGAAAGTCTACAGAAAGACAATGGATATCACTATCTGGTACAGGATTTGATGAAAATTATTTAAGATTACCTTTCAAGTCCAGAATTTTTACTGTAGGTTATGCCTTTTGGAAGACACCAGCCTAAAAAGTTTTCCCAAACCTTGCTTCATAATCTGTTTTAAGGCAATGAAATAGATGCTATTTTAACATTGCAACTGGTTTCACGTGTGTCTTGTTTCTGTTTCTTCTAGGAAATGAACCCAGGAAATAATGTGAAAGGTCATGTGAAGCTCTGTCCTAGCAGAAATTTTCTAAAAGATTGCTTTACCTGTAAGTTCTTTTCTGTTACTAAATGTTATAACATACTGTGGTGGGGAAAAAAGACTTTATTTTGGCATTTTGACTTGCAGGTTAATGGTGAAGAAAACCTTTCCAAGTCCATTATGTGGTAACATGTACTATTATTCACTTTCTGTATTTTAGTAAAGCCCAAACAAACATTTTTCCTCTAAGTAAATAACTAAATCTCACATTTTCCATAAAACCTGTTAAGGTTTAGAATCCAATGAGCAAGATTTTCATGCTGTTTCATTACAGATTATACATCCACTGTGATGCATTCTAAACTGCAATTACTTGTTTTTCAGAAATTATTTTAAAAGCAAAGAATAAAAATTATTCAAACCTATATGAGAGTGTGAAACTACCACTAAAAGCTCTTTGCAAACATTTCATGTACGGGTGCCTGCTGTGACTGAGACATCTTTGGATTCAGAGTTATTAAATTATATGATGGTGCCCTTTACAATTGTGTCACTTGTGGCAAAGAATTTTCTTCAAGCTAAAATGAACTCATTTAATTTTGTATATATCTCACAATAAATTCCACCTACGAATTTAAACTGTGGCTTTCATCTTGAGTCTAATTGTCTACATCAAAATACTTAAATTGGGAGATATGAACTTGCTCTCTTAGCAAAATTGCAAGAAAAATAGTAAAATATCCATTTTACACAAGGAACCAAAACCATTAGGCTTGATTTTGGCAGATTCACGTGGGTGGTGGCAGAGCTTAGAACAGAACACAGAAGTTCTTAGTCCCTGTCAAAAGATATAATTTGAAAATATGTAAATATGCCAAAAAAGTATACCCTGAAGGAGATAGGGAGTTTGCAAGCTACAATTTCAGAATATGTTAATTTTTTCCCTTTTGTATGTAATTATCATAGTTGAACTATGCATCACCTAGATAGCAAGTTCTTGAAAATTATAAGGAGGAGAGCACTACTGAAAAATGTTTCAAAACTGATAGTAGGTGTTTAATCCTTTAAAAGTAATAATTTCAGAAATTTTTGTTATTTAGCACTCTATTTTAAAGTAGCAGCAACGCCTGCATGTGGGCAGCATAGGTAATTTAGTTTGACATAAAATCTTCAACCAAATAAAAACTTGCAAACAGTAGCCCTCCACATTTCAAGCTCCTTATGAAGTCTCAGAAAACCTGCTGATATTTATTTGATTTTCTTCAAAATGGGCTTCTTTGTCTCAGTATTTCTTTACTACTCTGATGTAACTTGAGACAACCATAAAGTAAATACCAATACAAGCAAATCTGTTAGATATTAAAATCTTAATTCTGCACTTTGAGTTGTGAAGTAGAAACAGAATGTTATTGTCTTTATTATATAAATATTCACAAAGTACTGGTGCAACTTCAGCAATTGTTCTGTGTTATCCTAAGTGCATTAGGATTACTCCCAACATTGGAGCATTTCTTTAGGTTTTGTCCAAGAATCCGGATGGGCTATTTCAGGATAATCGAAGGAGACTTTTACAATTAGTCAAGGAAGAGAGAAGAAAAAGTGCTCCTCTGATAATGCTGTCCTAATAACTGAATTAGTCAGATTTTCAGTATTATTTGAGTGGTTTAATTACTGAGCAGTAGTCAGGTGGATTTCCAGTATCATAACATTAGCCTTAAAAGAACACAAATGATAAGAGATAAGACTGAGGTAGAATAGGCTAATTTATTTCTATTTTGTCTTCTCTTTCAGTTAATTTATTTTATTTTCTTCATATCTCCCTGACAAATCCTAGTATTATTTTTGTGTGCACATGTATATGTATGCATGTGGGTGGGTGTTTATCCATTAGAGATATTTATATTCAGTGAAAATAAGACAACAGTTGGGACAAAAGTACTTGGAAGCGACTTGGAAAAATCATAGGTGAGAACATGGAGAAAAGCCCCTGACAGGATGCAAATGCTGAGTGTTGTATTGCACAGTGAGCAATAAAGTACATTTACAGCCTCCCAGACAACAAATGCATTGTTTGGAATCCTGCAAACACACTGATTTTAATAGTGTGACTGCATTTGACAAAATAGCAGAAAAATTTTGTTTTTCCTGACCTAAAATATTTGAAACTTTGTCTATTGCTACATATAGACAATTCTGAAGTCTGGTTAAAGAGCTGGCAATGTCCAATAATATTTCTTACTGTAGACTGCAATTGATTTTGTAATTCTCATACTCAACCGTTGTATTGGTGAAACAGAAAAAAACATAGGGAGGAAAAGGATGTTGTTGTTGTTATTATAATTATATTATGAGTACAGGTTGCTACAAGACAGAGAAATCTAGCATTTTTAACCATTACATAGTTCTAACTTATTTGTGTTTTTGCTAGAAATAATTCCATACTGCTAATTTTTATATTGATTAGAAGCATTTCTGTTATACATTTAATGAACCTGCCACTATTCTGAATTAATTAATTAGTATTGTAAGACTGGCTGTCATGATACACAGACAAGCAATCCCATAACTCATTGAGATTTGTAGATTGTGAAAGCAATTAATTATGATCAGTTTTGTAATTGTTATATTTTTCTTCCCAAAGGAGCTTCCATGTATTATTTCTTTTAATATTAGCTGGCTAACAAATCATAGCATCATAAAATAGTTTGGGTTGGAAGAGACCATAAAGATTATCTCATTCCAGCTTCCCTGCCAGGGACAGCTTCCACTGGACCAGATTTCTCAGAGCCCCATCCAATCTGGGCTTGAACACCTCCAGGGATGGGGCATCCACAGCTTCTCTGTGCAACCTGTTCCAGTGCCTTGCTAGCTCTGAATCAAGAATTTCTTCCTAACATCCAATCTAAATCTCCCCTCTTTTAGTTTAAAACTCTTCCCACTTGTCTTTTCATTGCCCACTTGTGAAAAAAGTTACTCTCCCTCTAAAAGCTCCCCTTAAGTACTGAAAAGCCACAAATAAGAAAATAAGAATCTTTTTCTACCTTCCTCTCCCGCAGTTGGATTGTTCTGTGTTCAGCTAGTCACTATCAAAGTAATATTTCAGTCCTGTTCTTATAAAAGATGAAAATTATACCCATCATAATATGTTCTATGTAAAATAAGGAGTAGCACAAAGTCTACTGCTATATGTTTATAGAAGAACCAGAAGTTCTTGATATGAACCAGAAGTCCTTAATATGATAGCCATTCACCTTGACAGATTTTGAAGAGCAGAAATGTTCTGTTTGCACAATGAATTATTCCTGTTTAGGAAAGGCATGTTTGTCAACGCACAGCAATGAGTATTCCTCATTTTCTTTGAGTAATTCCCTTTCTGGATCTTCAAGAACTTAGCTTTTTCTCCTATTCTTCTCATGCCCTCTGGGAAAAAAAAATATTTGGAATACATTCTCTTGATTCACAGCTACAGCGTTGGGTCAATTATTTGGAGATCCTGGTGAGAGTCCAGTGGAAGTGCAGCGAAAGGAAAGACTGAAAAAAAACCCCAAAACACACTACCAAAATCAGCAGTAAGAATTGACGTGCTATCTATGGAAGCTGGTGGACACTAACACAGACTTTTTTGCTGTAGAAAATTCCAATACCCTAAGAGCACATTAATTTTCAAGGAGTGTCATACACAGCTCTAATTAAGGTTTCACTGATCACCGGGGAGTGAATCTTCCACTGCTCTACCCATGCCTGCCTCTTGTCTTTCTGAACTGAACTTAGATTTGAAATTTAATATCAGGTGTTACCTGGCATATGTTTTCATGTCAGCTTCTGTCACCGTATTCAGGGAAATACAAGTTCTAATTGTAGCATTTCTGCATTTTGTAAGAATCTTCCTGATCATAAGTTTGTACAAACCTAAATTGCAGAGTAAGGAAAATAGAATTATTGCAAAGGTCTTTCATGTTTTGCTTCATTACTTATTATGTAGATTTTTTTTTTAATAAGGGGTATACTGAGGAATATAAATAGATATATCTGAAATGAGGACAACAAGAAATACAACAGCTGTCCCTGTTGTTGCTTGTTAATTTGCTGTGCTGAGGTGTAATTTCATGCTTTGTTAAAATCAGACCTATTAACTATGATTTGCTGGAGGTGAAATAAGAGGACAGGTTCCATGAAATTTCTTTATTTTAAAAAGTATGTGGTACCTAATATTCACTGAAAGTAGTGGTTGGGGGAAAGTGTCCTGTAAGTTAAATATGTTGACACAGTAAAGAGCATCAATTAAACTAAACCAAATTTTATTCTTTACAGTCAGTATGCAGTTAATATTTTCTCTAGGCATAAAATTCCTAAATCTCAGGTCACAATTCTTAGATATCAACAGGTGCACAGACAGCATTCATAGTCCACCAGGCATGGCTTCATTAGCTGCTGAACTTAAGGAAAGCTGGAGAATTCTGTGAGATGCCTTAAAAATTAAGAGTTTAATGGCTCCTCATGACCTAAGTAGTGCTAAAGTTGAAAAAGAGCTGATGGGGAAAAAAAAGACACAAACCCAAGATAAGTATTGGAAAGAATTCTCAGGAATGGAAAGTAAGATGCTCTGTTTCAATGAATAAAAAAAAAATTGAGGTCCAGTGCGACAGAAGAAAGAGAATGATACAAGATGTGAGTACCTCTGAGCAATAGTTGTTATCTTTGATTGGTCTAAAGTTTTTCAAATTCACTAGAAGAAACTTCTTAGTTTATTTGCAGTGTTGTGAAAATATAGATTAATTCTATATATTTTATCATTAATAAGTCTCTGGTTAATTATGTGCAGATTTAGAGAATGTATGGGTAAAGTTATAAATGTTTTGATTCCCTCATTTGGCAGTGTGGGTACAGTGGGGGTACAGTACATGTTTCCAAATAGTGCAACAAGATTTGGCTTCACAGCCTCTCTCAAGACTGACCTTGCATCTGCTCCTCTTGACTGACTTGACCATGCTAGAGAAGTAGCTTGGGAGGGAAGGAATGAGCTTTGGTGTGTAGTCTGTCATTTTTACTTCACCTACTTGTTACACTCATTAGATATTACTCCACAGTTAGTCCATTGACAGGAAAGGTTACCTGGGATTAAGAGCCAGTGAATTTTTTTTTTCTGAGTCAGTTTGCATATAATTGTTTGTCCTGCAAATAATCATTTACAGCAAGATTCATAATGATACTAGGAAAAGAACAAAGAAAATTCTTCATGGTCTAATTCAAACCATTTCACAAATACACCAATTTCAGGTGAGGTGTGATATTGTGTTGTATGTCTACATCTCATATTATCTGGCTTCAAGCAGAAACTTTATTTCAGCTTCCCAGCAGACAAAAGGTTCCGCTCCAGTAATAATTTACAGTGTGGAAGGATTGTGTTGTCATAGAGGTGCACAGGGGGGCATCAGGACCCAGAGTGCCCACACAAGCACACTTCTCTCTGGGGAGCTCCTTTGGACCCACTGAAAGCAGGGCACCTCTGAGAAACCTCAGACTGGTAGAGAACCAACTTCCATTTTTTTTCCTTCATGTTGCCTAGAAGTTGATGACAACAACACCGAGTGTTGTGTCTCCCTCCTCTGAAGGCAAGTTTCAGGCAACTGTCTCAGGAAATGTCATTCTGCTGGATTATTCTTGTTTCAGACTACTGATAGAGTTGGAAGGGCTGTCATGATTGTGGCCTTCTTGTGCCTTCCACAGAGCTAAAGAGGATAATTATTGATTAATGTATTGAACCAAAGACAGCACTGTGTTTATGGGCTGATTCATGTGAGAATGGTCTAAGGATTCACCTTTTTCTGGGAAAAAATGTGTAAGCTCTTGCCTCTAAACTTGAATGGGAGAGGCAAATTCATACTTCTGTAATTACTTTGATTGCAGTTTCTTGTTGTAGTCTATCTCAGGTAAACCTACGCTGCATGAATCATAAGAAATTGCTAGCTAGAAAACAGCTAGAATGTCAAGAGGTGCTTTTGCTCCTCAATTAACTAGTTTAGCATTAATGTCAGGTCTGTGTAGCTGCAAGATTGAGGTTGTTTTTATTTCCTTTTTAAAATCATGTGTGCATTGTGAGAGCATTGGCTTTCAGCTGTGCAGTAATCTCTGATAGCTTGTTTGTATTTTTTAGATTTTATATGACTTTTGTACCCCTCACTCTTCAAAATACCCTCTTTGTACAGCTCTTGGCTTGTGGCTGTGACTATTAGCAGAAGGTTTATTTAACAGAAGACAACCTGGAGAGTGACATTAGAAATTACTGTCAAACAGACAGGAAGGCAGTAGGAATACTGATGTGTCTCTGCTTTTATGATCAATCAGTGAAAGAAGTCTCTATTCTAAAAGTAAATAAACAAGCAAAACCTGTCTGCTTGTGCTGCTATCTGCAGCTTTCTGTTGGCTAGGAGCTGGGAGGTATCAGCAGCTTGTGGCTTTTTTGGGTTGAATAGCCCAGCAGTGTACATAGTTTGCATCATACAGAGCTGGGTAGAAGATCTTGAGAAAACAAGGTTTGTGCACTATTGCCACCTCTCATTACTGGCATTGCATAGGTGCTGCTGCAGTCCTTGGCCTTTCCATGTTCAATTGTCTTGTTATTAGTGGTAAAATTGGAAGAATAGTCCTGATAGGTGGTAGTTTTTGTGTTTTACAAATGCATAGTTGTAATTGTAGTTACAGCTAGAATTTCTTAGCAGGTACACTCTGCAGCATGTCTTGGTCATTTTGTTAGAGGTTGGAGATATGGCTGGGCTAGAGGTGTGTGTGATTCCTTGTGTGTGGGGGATTCCTGCTGAGCCATCTGGCACTGCATAGGTCAGAGAGGAATGATGAGGATTAATGTTCTATTGATTTGGAAGATATCGTTCCTGGAATGTTTTGCAGAAATCATTTAAGAATTCCTGCTAAAGTGAAAGCTTCCTTTGATAAACTCGTTTGTGTAAAGTGTCCAGAAAGGTAATTCCTGAGGCTGTTAGCACTGACAGCACTAATTTTCTCTGTTGATTTCAGAGCATGAAATTTGTCCAGAAATCTGTCTTGCAGAGGGGAGAGTTGTTGCTTTGGAAGGTAGACTGTATACACTTTATGTGACTAAGGATTAGATTGTGTATATACACTATTTCCCCAGTGTATATCTGTCAAAGAAGCAGGATAGCAATAACTTCCATTTTGAAATAAACTTGGCTTTCATGTTGAAATGATCTCTTGAAGAGGTGGGAGCAGTGTGCATGTTAAAGAGGTAGATTAATTATCTCTAATGACTCACTTTGGCTCAGTTGACAGTGGGCAGGAAGATCCTGGAGTGTCCCTTACAGCCTGGGTTTGCTAGGTGCTCCCATCCGGAGTGTCTCCTGGTTCCACCAGCAAAGTAACAGGCTCACACATGAGCAGCCCCAAGAGGGGTGAACAGCTGAGCCTTGTCCTGTGGTGGAGAAGGAGCCTGGCTGTGGCACTGGAAGGCTGGGGCTGAGGAGGGCTCTGCCCTCCCGTGTACTGACCTGGCAGTGGCAGCATTCATGTGTCAGGCTGGAGCTGTCCTTGTGTGAGCTGATATAATGAAGACATTTCCTGAGACCTGACAAAATGTAACTGCATTGCTCAAAAAGGGAGATTGAAAGCTTATGCTCAGTTTTTGGGAAAGCAAAGTCACAATTCTTTTCTGGCCATAGACTGAGATTTTTTGTTTTGGAAGAGATTCAGTGTCTTTTAAATTACATTGCCTTTTTTTTTTTTCTTTCTCTAAGTAAATCACATTGTATTTTAATGGAGCTGAATATACAAAATAGAGAAGAACTATGCATAAGCAAAATTTTGAGACAAAAAGATATAAAAGGAAACTATTATTTTTTTTTCCTGGAAGATTTCCCTAAATTGTCATGTTTTTAATAGTGCTCATAAATAAATTTTCCAAGATGTCACCGTGAATAAAATTTTTGTTATATTTGATAAATGCATTTAAGTACAGCTATGCTACTACTAGTAGTATTGTTATTAGGTGAACAATGGTCTGTTGAACACTTCGAAGAAAACAGATGTGAACTCATCTGGAGAGATGTGTTCTTAACCAGTAGCAACTAAAAATTATCTTATTAGCTCTTATAAATCTTATCTTAGACCTAAATTTGGATTTTGCTAATATATACTGTAAACAATTCTATCAACAAAGTGTCTAAGAATCTTCTGATTCTTAATGTAATTATGACTTTAACTAAAGCTTGTAAATGAATTATTTAGGTTGATTTTAGGCTATGAGAATGCCAGCCTTTCACATTTTATGAAATTTATTCCTTACAGTTTCATTTAATAGGCTCTTGCTTTCTGTTTCTGACTTACTTCTTCTGTGCATCTTCCATTACTTTATTCACTTTTGTTCTTCATCATTCATCTCCTCCAGCTGGATGATTTGTCCTTTTCATCAATATTTCTGTAGGTGGAAGTTTTGTAGATTTCCTACTGTTTAAGTGAACCTGATGGGGTGGGAGTGTCATAGTGAATGTTTATGACCTTGCAGCAATGTTAGGCTGCACCTATATAAGCATTTGTATTTCTTCTTACTTGATGTTAGAATAATTCATAGCAATAGTCTCCTTTGTTTGTTGCAAGAATAGTACCCCAATACCCATGCTTAGGTGTTTTCAGAATTGTGATCCCTGAATTGAAGAAAAGATGGTGTTTACAGACATAGGTTGAGCACTGTTAGTATTGCAGGGAGTGTGAGGTGGGAAGGGTTGCAATCATTCTTTGAAATGAGGGAGTTTTTATTCTTTCTGTTGTTTTTAACAAATGTAATTTTATGTTAATATACCCTGAAAGTTCTAATTTTATTTAGGCTGGGTTTCTAATTTTCTAGACATGGCACATATATAAAGAAATATTTTTTTCCTGTAGGAGTGCCTAACATCTAAATATACAAAGAGCACGTGGGTTGAAAATAGAGTTTTACAGTAGTATCTTTTTACTTTAAACATAGCTGAGTTGTTCTGTCCTTTACCCCCTATTTTCTGGTTGAGAGAAAGTTGCTTGTCAAGAAGCTTACAAGGAAAGTCACTTAAAACAAACAAACAAAAACAAACAAAAGAGGAGTGTTGGTGAGATGGAGAAATTGCACCCATAGCTGAGCAGACAGCATAGAAGGCAGATGCTCCTGCGTGTGTCATGCTCGTAGTCATCCTCTGCCTTGAGTAAACTGGGCTCTGCAATTCAGAGAAGGGCAGCTCTCAGCTTTCTGTTACTCATGTGCTACCAGGGACTCATGCAGTAGGAAATTTCAACGCTTTTCTAAAGCAAAACATTCCAAAAATTGCAACTGTAGGGCACTTGATCTAAAACCAGATTTGTATCTGCTATTAATTGGATCCAGGGTGGGCTGCACAGTGTGCAGCAGTAAGGGAAAATTTTTCCTTTGCGTCACAAATGCAATGAAACTCTTGACCCAGTGCCACTAATAGCTGTGGCTTAGTTGACACAATCTTGTAGCTTTTTTAAGCTAGTGGGACTGCAACAGCTCAGGGCTGTGGGAAGTATTTCATTCTTAGCTGAGTAATAGGAGAGAACAAAACTGCTTCATTCATTGCTTTGTGTCTTACAGACACCAGCTTTTTAGTCTTTCTGGTAAATGCACGTTACAGCATTGTAATTATAGGTCTTATTCTGTTTTGTGTCACTTCAGTTTTCCTTACTGCCAGTGAGGGAAAATCATCTAGCAAGGGGTCATTTTTAACTGCGTTTTCTATCTGAAATGAGAATTTCACTGAGATAAGAAAGCTCTGGGTTTTCGATTAAGTTGGTTTAAGTTTACTGCTTAAGCTGGAAAAGTCCAGTGGGATGAGATTTAGGTGCTAAAATACCTTGTCAGACAGCTGAAGAATATTGGAGGGAAGGAGCAAGAGCCAAGTAGGAGGAAATTCTACAATGTATTTATTTATATTATTTAAGGTAAATTATTCTTAAAATACTAGTATCTACAAAGTGTTTATCCATGATTGATGTTAGAATAAAGTGCCTCAATAGTTTGTGTGAATATTTTAATGTTCAGACTTTATTCAAGGTGCTTTGAGACTCATCCTTCTGGGAAACATGGAAATGTTATCTTTGCAAGCCTTCCTAAAGGAATTTTTAAAATCTCCCCCCAGAGATGTTTGGCTGCAGTGGAGATTTTGCTAACTTCAGAAAATACTCAGTTTCTGCTTCAAAAATATTTTCTGTTTCTAGATGTCTCTTCCTTTAATCTGAACCAGTTCATTAATGTCATGAAGCATGTTTGATATCCAGTGTGTCTTTTTTTTCTGGTAAGACTCACATTTCGCTAAATTCTCTCTGGAGAAAACAAAGGACAAATCAAGAAAATTTTTCAGAGATATTCAGTGTAGATTAAATTCATCACTAGAGTGAAAAGGATAGTTTTTTAATATGATCGTAGTAGATTTTCTGGCTGTGATTTTGCTCCTGCTTTTAATGGTTGCTTTTAAATCCCAGAAGCAGATAGGTGGGAGTGGTTTCACATCTTGTCTTGGAGGTGTTACAGTGTAATCCTGACTTTCAGATCTGGGATATTTTTGCTGCTTAGAGAATAGGAGATGAAGGCTTTGATAAAGCTTAGCTTTATGAAATTGAGTTTTCCTTTGCAGATTATAAATGGCATGGGAACTGTTGCTAGTGTTTGGAAGTCATTCCTAGAAACTCTTGTGCTATAAAAACATGGTGACGATTGATAATGTGATGGTAATCAGTAAGATGCTCAACAGTACAAAGTAAACTTCTAATCAAGTATGTGATGTGAAGAAACTGCATATATTTGTAGCGCAAGGGGGATGGGTAGTAAAGCTTACTCCAATCCTGAAAATGAATTTATTAGCTGCTTTTAGTCAGGAGATTGACAAATCTGACCCTTTGTTAATTTAGACTGTTAATAACTACTTCTGACTCTTTAAAAAATGCAGTTTTTCAGTGAGAAAAGCAAGAAAAAACTTACCTCTGAAAATATTCCTGGAAAAGGTGACTTCAGAAAGTGTACTAGAGAGCAATTGTTACTTTTTTCCCTGATTGTTTTTGATTGCTATGGGCAAGTGATGAAAAATCATGCTCACCAAAGGTGAAATAGCTGTGTGGAGGAGGTGGGCACTCTGAAGTGCTTACTGGAACTTAAAAGAACTGTAGCTGGTATCGGGTCTTCTTAGGCTGGATTTTCTTCCAGTGGTTAAGTAGGAGTGTGATTACAGAACAAGTGCTTTTCGTGGTATCCTCACGTTGCTCGGGAGTTAACTCCAAAAAGTACTACTTTTATGTGGTATTGGTAAAAATTCATTTTTTTAATTGAAGCCTGAAAGAAGAGATAAATGAAATAGCACATTACATTTAATCTTATCTTCCAAAGCAAAGCATGCAGGCAGAGGTAAGATAAAAGTATGATCAAATTAATCTTGCAGTGTTTAGAAAGCTGGTAATGGGGGTAACACAAATATATAATTATATCTGTGGAAGAGGTGTGTTAATTTGGAAGTAATATTTGAGACCCATGATCTTCAGAAATGCATAGGGAGACTTGCAATGATAAGCCTGGGATTTTGAGCTGGAGGGTGCTTTTTCTTTAGGAAATAATTTTATTGTCTTTTTTCTCCAGCATGTGCCCTGCTGAATTACTAGTTAGATGCTAAGCTCCATGGAAAAGTAACAGACAAAATAACCTCTGCCTGCATGCTTTGCTGAAATAAACAAACTGAAATAAAACTTATTCAGATTTTTGCGTGTTGGTTATTGATTCATTGATCAATAAGCAACATGCAAAAATCTGAATAAGTTTTATTCCAGTATTGTTTTTCAAAAAATGTTCACAAGTTTGAAAGTAACCATTGGATCCTTCAGAACATGAACTCGAGGGATTTGTTTTCTGAACTCCTGCAATTTAAAATGCAATTTAAAAAGCTGTATTGTGATAATAAACTCTAAGATAGTATGGCAGTGTCCATCTAAGTGTAATAACTGATTATAATGCCAAACTCTATTTGATTAGAAATTAATATCTTTGAACTAGTTATGGGACTCTGCTTTTGGTATACTTTCCCAATTTTAAGATTCAATTACAAAGTTAATCCCCCCCTTTTTTTTTTTTTTTTTTTTTGTCTGTAGTTTAATAAGACTTTGAAGTTCTTATCTGGATAGAACAAAGATGGATGAATAAAATAAAAGTCTTGTGCTTGTTTAGAAGAATGCTGTATCACAGATTTCTAAACTTAATTATGTTTGTTTAATATGAAATGCATTCCATGTTTGTTCAAGAAATAACTTTTTTTGATTTCATTAGCTTCTCAGGCATGTAGAGTTTCAGCCAGGGAATATGCTTTGTTTTGAACTCAGTCAGTGACCCCTGTAAAAATGTTTAATTAACTTTTGCCAATGTCAATATAGTTCTATTATACTCAGCAGGCTGGATGAGCTCCCTCTGGTGGCTCATTTACATTGAGGTTCTGTTCTCCATATCTGTTTACTCAGGCAAACAAGGCTGCTGACCCCAGGTATCAGTCAGGCATCAGTTCCTTCTGGGCTTACACTTTAATTGAAAAACATCAATAATTTCCTTACAGAATGAAACAAAAGCATTTAAATGCACAAGAGGTTCAATTCGTCAGCAAAATAAATAAAGAGCTACTGGGTAACAAAGTAAGCAAATACAACCAAATTACTTCCTTCTAAGTCAAAATCACACAATAGGTGGATGCCAGTAATTTAGCCGTGTCACGCACTTACAATAGTGCTTGTTCTTAAACTTGGAAATATTTACATATTAAAGCAAAATATTTGGACTTTGGCCATGAAATTGGGGAGTTGAGTATGAGCAAGGAGGAGCTAGGGTAGAAAATAAAATCCCAAACATGGGCTTCAGTAGAGCAAATTTTGGCCTTTTAAAGGCTATTCTTGGAAGAACCCCATGGTAACAGGCTCTGCAGGAAAGAGTCCGACAGCGTTGGTTGAATTCAGAGATCACTTCTTCTAGGCTCAAGAAAGATGCATCCCAATGAGCAAAATTGGGCATAGGCAGCAAGAGATCTGTATGGATGAATAAGACCTGTTATTCAACTCCTTGAGCTTAGGCTTGAGCCTCAGCAGGGAACACACAAGCCATGGAAGCAGGGTCAGGCTGCTTGAATGAATATAGAGAGGTTGTCGGAGTAAAAATGAGACAAGGAAGGTCAAGGCCCATCTGAAATTAAATCTGGCCAAGAATGTCAGGGAAAGCAAAGAGGGCTTCTTCAAATACATCAGTAATAAAAGGAAAAATAAGGGTAATGTGGGCCTGTTACTAAATGGATAGGGAACCCTGGTAACAGAGGACACAGAAAAGACTGAGTTACAGAATGCTACCTTTCCATGGGCCTTCACTGGCAAGACCAGCCCTCTGGAACATCTGACTCAGGAGACCAGGATAAAGGCATGTTGTAAGAAGGATTTTCCCTTAGTCAAGGAGGATTGGATTAGAGAGCACCTAGTGTTGAAGACTTGGCATCCACAAGTCCATGGACCCTGATGATACGCATCTGTGATTGCTGAGACAGCTGGACAGCATAGCTTGACTGCTCTTGATCGTCTTTGAAAGGTCTTGGTGATGAGAAGAGGTGCCTGAGGACCAGAAGAAAACAAATGTCACCCCAGTCTTCCAAGAGGCCAAGAAGGAGGATCCAAGGAACTGCTGGCCAGTCAGCCCCACCTCAGACCCTGATAACGTGATGGAGCAACTCATCCTGGGGGCGGTCTCCACCCCCATGGAGGACACGCAGGTGGTCAGGAGTAGTCAGCATGGATTTGCTAGAGGCAAATCAACAAGGATGGTGAAGGGACTGGAGCATCTCTCTTGAAGAGGTTGCCCAGAGAAGGTGTAGAGTTTCTCTCACTGAAGATACTCAAGAACTGTCCGGACTCATGTTGATGAGCCTGCTTGAGCAGAGAGGTTGGACCAGATGA
>JAYDZK010000202.1:32576615-32647447 GCA_034509185.1 Euphonia xanthogaster | reverse complement strand
CAACTCATCCTGGGGGCGGTCTCCACCCCCATGGAGGACACGGAAGTGGTCAGGAGTAGTCAGCATGGATTTGCTAGAGGCAAATCAACAAGGATGGTGAAGGGACTGGAGCATCTCTCTTATGAGGAAAAGCTGAGGGAGCTGGGCCTGTAAAGGCTCAAAAAGAGACAGTTGAGAGGGGATCTCATCAATGTCTGTCAGTATCTGAAGGGAGGTTGCCAAGAGAGTGGAGCCAGGCTCTGCTCGGTGGCGCTGAACCACAGGACAAGAGGCAATGGGCAGAAACTGAGGCACAGGAAGTTCCATCTGAACGCAGGGAAGAGCTGCTTTACTGTGTGAGTGAGCAGAAGAGGTTGCCCAGAGAAGGTGTAGAGTTTCTCTCACTGAAGATACTCAAGAACTGTCTGGACTCATGTTGATGAGCCTGCTTGAGCAGAGAGGTTGGACCAGATGACCCACTGTGATCCCTTCCAACCTTCCCATTCTGTGATACTGTAAAGAAAATGATCCCAGAATGTGAAATCTGTGGTTTTAAAGTGAGTTAATCCTGTAGATGAACTATGAGTTAAAAGGAATCTGGGTATCAGAATTCATTTAAGCTATTTCATAGCATTAAAGAGAAGCATAATCTCACTTTTTTATAGTCTTCTTAAAATTAAGAAGCCAGGGGAATTTCTGGGTCAAAACCACCAGTGAATTTAAAATGAATTTTCCACCTCTGTAATGTTAGTTTCTACAGATACTTTCTAATTTCATGCTGTTGTAATTTAATGACATCCTTATACTGGCATTGAGACCTCCTCTCTCTGAAGCAGAGAAGGAGGTTTTGAAGCCAGACAAGGTGCAAATTGGACATAAGGTTAAATATTTGTTCAATATCGGAGTTTTTAAAAATTAAGTTATTATCAATAAAGCAAGTTGCAGAATAAAATATTCAAAAATCAAGAGAAATTATAGTTTATGAAATATGAGTATTTAGACAAAGATAAAATTTTGCTTTGAGTAGGAGAAAGGGGTCACAGCAGATGAGATTAGGAGAGAAATAGCAGTGTTTATAAGGAGATGAGGTAGTCATGTGAAATAAAGGGAAAAATAGAGTATAATCAACAATAGATGCCTGTAGGAAGTTGAGAAGAAATATCTTTAGAAAAGTGGTTTGAACTAATATTCATTAGCCTGTTTAAATTATGTCTTAAATTTTTTAATATTCCTTAAACATTCTAGCAGCTGAGGTTCACAAAACAGATAATCAAGCACGGCTTATCAAGCATGGCAAATCTCTCAATTGAAAGTCTGTACGCTTTCAATATTGTCACAAATGGACTTCTTATTTTTTGATTGCGAATTGTTCATCTGTCTTTTCTTCTTCATCACATAACAATTGAGAACACAGTTCATAGCATAATACTATGTACCTGAATATCTGCATTAAAAACACACATTCCTGGTCTTCCAGTATAATTATAAGTGACTAGTAACAGAAGCAGGTGGGTTAGCAAATAATTTTCTTTTATTCAGGTTTTTTAGAACAGTTTCCCACTGTGTTCAAGTTCAGGATCTCTTTGATGTTGGTAATCAGACTATGAGAAAAAAGAAAAAGTCTAGTATTTGAGTTCTGTACTTTGTTCAGGGCTAAGAAGAATTGGAAATAACTTAGTTGGTGCACCCTGGGACAATGTTTATGTTTTTGCTGATGATAACTAGCATTTTCCAGTCATCCTTTCATAAAGGAATACGCTGATCCAAACCGATCCTTAAATCAGTCTGTGCCTCCTGGCTGCTGCCCAGTTTCTTTTTCCTGTTATACCAGTGCTGTAACTGGGTTGCTTGTCCTATTGAACTTCATCCTGTTTCTCATGCTCTCACCTAGAAGGTTGTCCAAGTCTTCCAGGATTGTGCCCCCATCCTCCTGTGTTGACTGACAGCTTTGAAAGCTGGCCAAGACCTTGAGTCTGTTCTTACTAAGCAATGCTGGAACTCTTTAAGATTAATGGATTCAAGTTTGCAGCATTTAACCCAAAACTGAGCAGGTGGATTCCACTGCTTGCTGAATTTTGATGCTTCTGTCATAAAGCTGTTTAAATACCTTTTTTGTGTACGTCCTTTAGAAGTGGGAAATACTACTTTGTGTGGTAGTATTTTTATTTACCTTTTACTCTGAAGAGACACATGGACAACACCATTTAAATTTTGTGTGCTGGTGGAAATGAGCAGCTAGGCAGCCTGGTGTGCAGATTACTTCCACTACTACAAATGCAGGAACATAATTTTATATATTATAAATACATATACCAATATATATTATGAGATAATACTGCCTTTACATTGCCTAAGGTCAGCAACATTTTTAAGCAGAGGGGTGCCTGAAAGTTCATTATGAAGGTAGATGTTCCTCACACCTGAACTACAGAGGTTAATAGGACCTCCTAGTACATGTGGGCATTCACACAATTTCGGTATTGCAAATTATAATAAACATAATGGAAGTCCTGTCTGTGTAGTGAGTAGCTAAGTGTCACTCTAGTATAAATAATTTCTTCAGTGGACATTTTAACAACATAATTTCCGTTCTTTTTTGTGTAAACTGGTTAAATACATAGTCTGCCCATTCTGCCTAAAAGCTGGTAATTTACTTTTTCTGATTGTTTTTATAAGCTTTATTTACATTTAAACAAAAATTCTAAATGAGCTGTTCAAGTTACTGGCAGTTTTCAGAACTTTACAAGTCTTCCCTTGTTCCCTATTTCATGGGGACACTCTAGTGATGAGGGAATAGTATGCTTGGTTTAATTTAAATAAAGTAAGCTTAATGCAAACACTATACTGAAGGTATCCGTGAAGGTCTTTGTGTTTGGCAGTGAAAATCAGTTGGTTTTAATTCTCTTTGCTTGGCGATAACAAAGATAATTGGTTTTAATAGCTGGGGGCAACATTTTATCTGATTTATCACCATTCTGTCGTTTCATATCTCACTTTCATCAATCTAAGTTTTGGCTGGGTAAACTTTTATTTAAAGTACCAGTCATATTTTAATTCAGTCTCAGCTATTAGTTTTTGATTTTTAACTTGCTTTTTGACATGTGTCATTCCAAGACCTTGGATTTTCAGATGTTCTAGAAACGTTCCAAGATGTTCTACAAAGAATGTGTCTGCGCAGAATATACAAATGGCAAATAGATTCCTCTGTGTTTGACTTCTGTTAGTCTCTCACTGGAGGGGAAGATTACCTGTGCTTAGTGATGCTGTTGATGAAATAATGTGTAATAATGTACAATATCCTGTGTATGACAGCGTAGGAAAAATATCCAAAGACATTAGTTTGAAATTTTCAGTTGATTGCTTCCTTGATACCTTTAATACACCTCTGTTGCTCTAATGCACCATATTACATTACGTGGTACTTCTCAGCAGTTCAGTCAATTGCAAAGCTGAAGGAGGCAAGGAAAAAAGCTGCCAAAACCTCCCTAAGGATCTAGTAACATGATGGCTGCATTCCAGTCTGTATCAACTTTATGTGGCATTTAAAAAGCAACTTCTAATATGGTATCGCGCAGCCATTCATTCTTATTTGTGAAGAATGCAAATTCTATTCAAGTTCTTAACTTTTACATTTTGCTTCTGCTAAGGACTTACTTGAACATGAGCTCTGCTGAAAACTTGCATTCCTGATGCTCCTCCGTTTGAAGCCAGCCCACAGTGCAGCACAGTGTTTAGGACATACTCATTCAGATAGCAGAGAACAACAGGTTTTCCCAGTCCCATCTGGAATCTGCTGCTTTGGAATATTTGTGTTTGGCTAAAGATGTCTTTCATATTTGCCCTAATTCCATGGCTGACTTTGTGCTCCTGTAGGCTTAAGGCTTGGGAGACAATCTAAAGGAATTTTTCATTTTTATCTTTATTTGGTTCTAGTGTCAGCTTCAGGATGCTGTGGAAGCCCGAGGGATTGGTTTACAACAGTCCTGTTTGGTCTGCATTGGAGTACTGCTCGTTGCACTTTTAATTCAGGTGTTAGAAGCTTCTGCTAGATAAAGCGATGGTACTCATGCCAGTTGATTACCTACTAGTATCCATCTGCTTCCACAGCTGCTGTAGAGTTCAGACTTTTGTCTTTGTACCCAAGCTGTGATTACAAGAGAAGCAGTCCCTGTTGGTAAAGGGAGCATACCATGTGCAGTATTAGTAACTCTTCTGTTTAATTTTTGGGGAAAGTGAAAGTCATTTTTAAATCTCAGGACCATAGACTAGATGTCTATTCCTTTTTGTATACTGTGTATTTGTAGTCAGTGTGTCATTTTGACAAATAATGTGGAGTCCAAACAACCAACTTGTGTTTTTTGTCCACGATGATTTTTTTTAAACTTCAATATAGCTTTTTGCTGAAAGATCATATAAAAGCTGCAGTACATCTTATCTAAAGATGATTTTGTGTGAGTAAAAAAGAGCTAGAATTACCTGTTCCCGATAGTGTTATTTATGCAGGTAAACTTATTATGGTTTTTTTCAATTCAAGAGCCTTGTACAAATTTTTCTGGAAGTGATGGCAGGGCTCTTATATATAAGCAGAGCTATTATACAGAAGCAGCCAGTGAACTGCCAGAACACTAGTACATTGTTTCCTTGCAATTGTGTTAGAAAAGAATTGTATTGCTGTCTTTCATTCTCTCATTGGCCCTTGCATCACCATGGCTGAACCATTAGCCATAGCTGATCACATTGTCTTCGTAGTTCAAAGCAGTAGTCTTGTGTAAGTGGGTATGCTGAGAAGATGATGTACTCCTTACTAAATTAAACTAAAAACATAGTGTGTGTGTATGTAGGGTTATAATTCTGATCCCTTTTTGCTGTTAGATTGTTATGGAAGTGGCTCTAGGGATGTTTTGTGCAGGGAATGTATGGGGCCTGAGTACCAAGGGGAATGTTTTGGGCGACTGAAAATCAAGATTTGGATTCCTTGGTTTATCTGAGTTGGGATTAGTAGGGTTTTCAGCAATAAGCAAGAGGGGGAGGGGTGGTACTTCTCTTTTCTGTAGTTACTGGCTTCAAGACCTGTGAGTTATATTAATGAAAATCAATTACCAATGCACACCCAACACGTACTCCTTTTCTCTGCCAATGTCATTTTCACCTGCTCCAGGTGAGCAGTTCTCTTTTGTTATTGTTGTCCTCCTGAGATTGAAACCCTATCCTGCTGCTTTGCACAGCAGCTTCATACTTCACTGAGCAGCCGTCACACTGTCCTTCAGGTGAGACATGGCTCTGAAATTACGACTCTTTGGGTGGTACATTTGGCAAAATTAGCGTTCTTTAAATAGGACACCACAGCCTGTTCACTGTGGAGGATGAGTGGGAGTAAATACATTTTCTAACAAGAAGGGTTGTGTGTGTACATACAAAATTACTTTGTTTATAACTTGGGGGCTCTGGGAGCTAAAAACACACTGTAAATTGAAATCAATAGTTTTGTTTAAGATGTGCTCTGGTGTTCTGAGATCATAGGTGTATTAACACCTGTGCAAAAGTTTTGTTTTATAATTCTATCATAGTAAACTTGAAAAAGCAAGGAAGGAAAACTAAACTTAATTCTAATGAAAAATGATCCCAGCCACACCTCTGCCACTGACTTTTACAATATGCATCTGGATATGTCCTGTATTTTCTAACAGCTTCCTTACCATGGAGCAGTGGTGATCTCTGTATTTCTAGGTACAGCAGCATGAGGCTTGGTTGTTCTGCCACTTGTTTTAGCACTTAGGCTGAGAAGAGCCATGTTGAGCATATGTACAGGGAAGGCAGTTGCACTTGAATTTGACGTCTCTACATGATGAAGAAATTTACTTAGTGAAATAGTTAAGCAGAATGCGAGCATGGACCTACCTAATGTTAAAATACAGCCTTTGTTTGGAGCTGGAGGTTTTGTTATATTCATATTGATGTCACAGGTTCACTGTGGGTGGGGGGGGAAGGGGCCATGCATCATTTTAGAAAGACCTAAGTACATCACACCCTGTAAGGTATTTATTCTGGCTAAAACAGACATAGATGGGATTAAAGAGATTACTGGTTAACCCAGAAATCTCTGATTTAAATCTCAAGTTCGTATGATTTCAAATGCAGAATTATTGGCACAGTATCAAAAGGCAGGTTGACTTTTTAAAGCTTTACTAGACGTGAAAGCACATTTACTGGAAGGTTCCATTTTAATACCACAAACACTCTACTTTTCTATCAATATTTTTATCAAAGAGGTGAGTGATTATCATGACAAAGCCGAGTCAGGTTTAGGAATTCTTAATCTGGTTGTGCCTCAGAGGAAGGAAAAGAGTTTTTCTATAGCTTTAAAACATTAATTGGACTAAAAATGGAATTACCTTTACATTATGATCAAGTTTAAGATTAAAGTTAAACTTTACCAGCCTGGTATATAACATTTCTTGTCTTTGAATATTTCTGGAATAAATTTTTGATTTACCACTGACTTGGTAGAGCTGAAGCTTGTCTTTTTTTTCCTTTATTTATAGTCAAAATCTCCCAGTGTACCTTAGAAGTTATTTAAACTTACATTCAAACTGATTTTGGAATATTGGAAATTAAAAATGAAATTAGCATGTGAAACATAACTAAAAATGTGTACAAGGAACCGAGTAAGTGGCAATAGACTTAATTTTATTTTTTGTAAATCTGTTCTGTGGCTATAGATATATAGAATATATATGTTATAAAGCTGTGCACATATCTTCAAGTCTTGCAGCATCTCTAGACTCCTAGCACAGATTATGTTTCTTTGTTAATGCATTGATAAACTCTTCTCTTATAGCCAGTCGATACACTTAGTTTAAATCGGTGATGTATAACCAGGATGGCAACCTGAACCAGATCTCAATTTATCTCAGGCTTGTCCCTTGTAAGCTCTATTAACTCAGACTAAGAAATAGTAACTAAAGTAGTGGAGTAGTGAATCAACAGTATTTTAAATCCTCCCTACTGGCTTTGTAAGAGAATCCAGGCTGTTTATAATGCTATTATTTCTTGTCAGAATTCTAAGTGCTGTTCTGTAGAGCTGGAAATAAAGATGATGTATTTCAGGGCTTGGGTAATATTTTTTTTTCTTTAATTGACAGCATATTAAAACATTGTTGGTGCCTGGTGGGGGATTTTTTTTTCTTTTATTCCTGCATTATTTATACAGAATAATTTATACAGCTAAGAACCTGGCTTCTGATCTAATAATTTCTTTACTATTTCTAATCAAAACCAGTTTTGCTGGCATTCCTAATACTTATGAAGAATAACAATTTTTTTAGAGAAGTAGAAATGAGATGAGTTTCCTTTCTTCATATCCATTGTTGTAATACAACACCTGTGACTTTCTTCGGTTGTTTTGCATTTTAAGGGGAGAGGAAATGCTGAAACATTTTTCCAGAGTGTTTTGCTCCGTGGTGACTGAGAGCACTGAAGCTGTTGGGAGGGAGAAGCTCACATAAGTGACATTCTCGGGGTGTGTGTGACTACTGTAAAGGCACATGTGTGTGTCTGCCTCTGGCTCATCCTGCTGAGCTGGCTTCTGGGCAAGTCTCTGGAAAAGAGGAGCGCAGCAAAGGGTTAACTTTTTACTATCAACCTCAGGCACATTTGCAGTCCCTCCCAGTCTTGTCTTCCTTTCTACTCCTCGCTTGCTCACCACTACTCCTCACTTCCAGGCAGATCCTTTGACCTAAGCAGATTATTGTAGACGCATGAAGGACACAGCAAGCTCTCCTGTGCTTTTCAAGGAGGAGATTTTGCCTCCAAAATAGGACACTAAGCTTTTCAGCCTTCTGCTGCTGCACCTAGCGGGCACGAGGCAGTGTCTGGGGGTGCTCAGTGGGCTCCTGTGGAATCGGATGGGAGACAAAAGCAGAAGTGGCAGCTGCTGCAAATGTGGGAGCCGGTGCCGTTAGCGGGAAGCGATTGCTAATAAGGGCCTGTGAGACCTGGGTTTCCTTGGTTTCCATGACAGTTATTAGGTAACACAGAAATTGAATTGTCTCCCACAGTGCTCCTGGGGGTTAGTGGTATGGCAGGGTGCTCCATGGACACAGACTTGCAGCAACTCGTCACTCTAAGCATGTGAAACTCCCTGGATTGTTGTGCCTTACTTCTTTGTTTGCTGTGTCTCACCTGTGTTTGCAATTTGCTCTGCTTTGTTGATTTTTTTTTTCTTTTGATGGAAGACCCTGGCTACACCATTTCTCAAATAATATTTTCCCCTTTTTATTTAGAGCTGAGCTTGGCAAAGAGAGGATATGAACAATTATACAGGTGGGCTACTCGGGGGGAGTGAAGATATAAGGCATCCAAACAGGTACTGGCAACCTGCAGCTCTGTAAGAATGCCACTCCAGCAGATTTCTGTAGTGCCAGCGCGGGAGACTGCCAGCAATGGGAGAAGTGCAATGGGCACAAACAAAGAGAAGAGCAAGGAGGTGGAGGTAAGAGGAAGGTTTCAGTTTGCTGGGACAGGGTGATGTGCCTGTGGTAGGCAGTGGGTTTGGCTGCGGAGCGGGATGCGGCGTGGCTGGAGCGCTCAGGGGTGCAGCCGTAGCACACTGCAGGGGATGCTGTGAGAGCAGCGCCTCAGCCTTACAGGGACAGGGAGCCTGCTTCAAAAGTCAAATAAATGACTGAAAGGAGTTACCAACTGCGTCAGGGGGTTTTAAGGTATTCGTTTAAATGAGTGCAGCCTGCTCGTACAGGCAGTCATTGTTCCCTGTAAGCTGTCAAGTAGCAGTTTCTTTACAATAGGTTGGATGGAAAAGTAGTTTTAGTAAAGTCCCTGTCTTTGTTTAAAACCAACAAAAATACTGTACTAAAGCCTGTCTTTCTAATGCGAGTGTCCTATAGGCATAAGCTTAGTCTTTTTACCATTTAAAAGGCATCAGTGTTTTTTTGTTTTTTATCTCTTGACTTTGATTCATAAACATACAAAAGTGTTGTTTCATCAGTAAAAACTGTATCCTGCTGTCTCCCAGTTAAGAAGAAATTGTAGGTTCATATTACATTAATGGTTAGTACAAAAAGAAATACAGGAAATCTGTGCAATTTTAATGGTATTTTTACCTGTAGGAATCTCTTTTGCAATGTATAGATTAAATATGTGTTGTGCAAGACCAAAAAAAAATACACATTCCTTAAAAACCCAAAACATAAGTAATCTGTTGATAGAAATAGCAGTAAATGTATGTAAAATAGACATCTGCTTTTTACAGACATGTTTCTTGTCTCTGTGCTTTTCTTTTCCTTTTGCTGTATGGAAACCAAGGAATGATTGGGAAAACAAACATGATGTCTTTTAAGTATTGTCTGAGAGACTGTGGCAAACTGTATCCCTGAAAGAAGTCTTTCTTCTGGTGGGTTGTGTGACATAGTTTTCCAGAAATTGTTAAGTTCAACAGATGGCTGATATTCATAAGAGGTCTGTGTGACTGTGGAAAAGTATTGTTTGGGTTTTTTTTTTTTTTTAATTTTTAAATTTAAGATAATGTTTTTGCTCAATATTTGGCTATGACAAGTTCACTGAAAATTATTATTCTGTTTTTTGTTTGAACACTTTGGTATAAGTGGCATCCTTCCCTGGAAGTAGTCTCCAGTTGTTAACTGGTAGCACAGTCATAAGAGTCGTAATATTTTGGGATTTCTGTCCTGAAATGGACAACTTTGGTTTGGTTTTTTTCTTCCATTAATTGGTTAAAGGTGAAGGTTCAGGTGAAAACCATTCTTTGTATTAAGGCTCAAGGTGTGAAAAGCAAAAAGATATCGTGTTACTTGGCTTAAATTGTCCTCTGACATTCTTGTTTTAATTTGATCATTAGAGTTAACTGAAGAATACATGCAGTATTCACAGGGGAGTCAGATAAATATGAGACGTAACTTAGAGGGGAGGGGGAATTGTGAAGATTCTGAGTTGTGAGAATCATCTCATGCACTTTCTGTTTTGGTTTTTTTTTTTCCCTTTGTGAGGGCTGGGTTGTGTCATTTCAGCAAGACTCCAGTGTCTCAGAAAACAGTTTCTTCTTGAATGTTGTGGAAGTTATGTGTCAGAAAAGAGCAAAATGACATGTATAACTAAGTTCATTAAAGTTCTCTTCTAAACTTAATATAAAAAGTACCAAACACGAACCCTACAGAGCTCCAAACTTAAAGTTTCATGGTACATGAAATGTATTTGCCAAGCTGCTCTCTGCTGCTCAGAGCCTAATCATTCTGCTCAAACTTCTGCTTATCCTAGAAGGCTTAGGGCTGGAATTCATACAGTGTGAAAACTCCCTAGTGCTATTAACGGAGATAGTAGCCCAAGCACTGAAGACTGCTTTCCCCATGATATCTACATATGTAAATTATGATGATGTTCAGGTTTGTTTTGTGGATGTAATTTGGTAGTAGTGAACCAGCTTTTTTACTGCCTAGACAGAGATTGCTCAGGCTTACGTAGATGGTGGTCTACCCCTGCATGGTATGGTTCTCACAAAGGGAAACTCGCCTAGCTGGTCCTCAGTTTGTGTTGGTGAGGGTCTTCTGGGTTCATGGTATTCTGATAGCAATGTTTGCCAATGTTTCTGCAAGTACCTGCTTCCTCTGCCTTTCCATTAACAGGCTTTTTGAGATGGAAGCTAAGTAAAGTAGTTAAATGGGCTTCTAGCTGAGAGCATCAAGCTGGTTCAGGTTCAGAGAGACATGGAAAAAAGA
The DNA here is from genome assembly GCA_034509185.1 of Euphonia xanthogaster. Taxonomy (NCBI): domain Eukaryota; kingdom Metazoa; phylum Chordata; class Aves; order Passeriformes; family Fringillidae; genus Euphonia; species Euphonia xanthogaster. The sequence goes on along the minus strand of JAYDZK010000202.1, from coordinate 32,636,723 downwards.
AATGTCCGAAAGGTCTTCCAGTTGCTAGGGTTAACTGCTGTTAGGATTGTATGCCAGATCCTGCTGTTGCTGAAGAATTTTATGTTATGTTCATACAACAGCATTAAAATTTATTAGGAAGAATTCATCTTCTGTCTAATTGCAGAGCTGGATGCAGTGGCCTGTTTCCAAGTTCATGGTGAATTTGTAAATCTGCCTCAGTCATACCCAACTGAGGTTCTTAATGATGTGACTCATTCTATAATGCTTTTCTGTGATTTTTAGGTGCTCATACACATGCTTTATCTGAAGGTTTTAATATGTGTCTGCACACTTACAGATGATTGCCTAACTCTGATCTATCATTGGGGATGTTGAGTGCAGTATCACTGCCGAGCCCCAAGTGCCCATAGTGGACCTCTGGCCAATACTGGGGGTAGAGCTATGATAGCAATGGCTGCAGGGAGTGTTTCTAGGCAATTCTTCTGTGTAGTGTCCTTTGGGGGAGTAAAAACTTAGTGCAGGCCATTCCTGCAATCCTTCAGTGATTTGCCTCAATAATTAGCAGAAGTTGTAGCTAACAATGGAATTTACATCAAATTTAGCTATAGAGCCTCTTTGAATGTAGCCTGAAGATCAAGTGGGTTTTTTCCATAATGAAGCAGTGAAGATGCTTAGATGTTGAATAACCTGTTGCAGCAACTGTACACTACATTTCCATACACAGGCATAATCTTCTGCTAGTTTATTTCTCTGATTTTCGGAAAGCTCACCAGTCATTAATGCAACTGGCTTTGCCCTAAACATTTAAGTGTACAAGCTGCCTTTCTTACTCTTTTAGTAATGCAGTTGGAAAAGTTTGTTGCAGAAATGAAGACTAAAGTATAAAGTGCATTCACAACATGATGTGGGATTTTTTTTTTATTTTTATTAAATAGTTAATTCAGCTTTCTTCGATGTTTGAGAAATATCTTAAGCTTATAGTGAAGTGTGGAACTGTGTTTCTGTGACAGAGAAAAACCGTTGGGTGTCTGTTTTCAGAAGAGTTTACTGATAGAACTGTTGTTCAAAGTGAATTAAATCAGTAACCTAAAGATCAAATTATGCCATCAGGACTCCAAATTTAGTTAGTTTTTTAAATACATAGGCTTCAGTGCCTTGGGACCAATGTCACGGTAACATATTACCCCCATTTTATATGTATATAATATTTCAACAGTTACTTTGAACTTCTGGTTGATTTCCTCTGCTGTAATAAAAAAGGTAAAAGAAATGTATATGATTCCTGAAGAACATGGTTGATGAAATGCCTACTCTGGCTCATAATTTTATTATTTAGTTGTGAACATACACTGTGAAGTTCATAAAGTAGCCTCAGTTACATTGGCTTTTGTACAGGCATGAATTATTCTAAAGTAAGTACAGAAAGAAAATTTCATCCAGTGAGAAAATTGGAAAGGCCAAGTGAGTGAAAACACTCACACTAACAAAGAGTTTGCAAGGGTCATTGGATGAACTGCCACGACTACTGTGGAAAGCCAGACTTGAATGCTGTACATTTAGAGTGGTAGAAGCAGGTTTGTAAAAGTAAAAAATTGTCATGGTATGGTAGAGAAGACACTCCTTGATGCCAAACTAAATGTGTAGATACTGCACCTCTTCAGCCTAAGTAGTTTTCAGTACATGGTACTGGAAAATTTACGTGTTACCTGAAGGTAAAAATTTTAGAGTAGAAAATAACCTTAATGAAGAAAGCGGTGGCAGGTATCAGTCAGTCTTGGTTTGGTTACTTTGCAAGACTTTGATTTAAAGAAAAGAACCCCAGCCAAATACCCTTTGTAATATGGCTTTTGGACACATTCGTATGCTAGTATAACTTGCTTGATAGAGCAAGATAGATATAGAGATGAGTTTTACTCTGTGGCCCCAAAGCATAACCCAATATCCTAAAGATGTTACAAAATTTGATATTCTGTAGTTAACAAGTAATGAATTAGCCATGTTATTGTTGCTTTATTTTTAGTTTGGATTCTTTTCTCGTAACTGATTAATGGTTTTCTTCTTATGCCTACTGTGTTTCTCTGATTGTAATATTCTGGCAGAGGTGATGATGACTAGTAGTTTCCTTCACAGAAGTTCACAGAATGCAGTAAATTGCAAGGAGTCCTCACTTCACTGTGTATTGTACTTTGGCATGAAATTTAGTTCTGCACCCTGCACAGTTCTGTGCTGTGAAGGAAACATGGGGACCTCTCTGCTCTTCAGCAGAGTTTTCATGTTCTGCCTTCTCAGAAGCAATAAAACAGAATGAGACCTTTTACTTTGGAGGTTTTAAATGCTACCTGGGAAATATTTGGCATTTATGAAGGAGTATAGTAATTGAATTTGAACTTGGTTTTTCTGTACAGTTTATACCTTAAAAAAATGTTGCTTGAAATTATGTGCTCTCATTTATGGTGTAGAGCACACATTTTTGGTAAGGAGATCTTGGTGTCAGAATTGAGACTGAAACCTAAGGGGTCTTGTGAATGGCACTTCTGAGTAACTGCTAATGTTTATTTTAAGCACTAGACTAGAGTAACTGCTAATGTTTGCCTTAAAGCTTGTAAGTAGTTTAGGAGAAATTGACATGTTTTTTAAAGGAGGAAGCAGTAGCTAAATGTTATTGATGGGAATTAATTGTTTTACATTTATCTGTGTTATCTCACTTATTACCTACTTAATTTTAAATAGATGTAATGACAGATAAAATATTTTTAAAGGTTTAGACTTTCTGCATGCTACATAGAAAGTGCTTTTACATTTCTGTTAAATTATTTTCATGCTAGCTGTGAAGTACATAGAGAGATTTTTGATACTTGAAACATGTCTGTAATTAAGGAGAAAGGGTAAAGGCTTTACATGTTGATGTTGTTTTATTGCCTTACAACCTTAAGTCAAACAATGTATTGGGTTTTGTTGTGGTTTTTTTTTGTCTGGATGTTTTGTTTTTGGGATCGTGTGTGTATTTTGTTTGGGTTTGGTTTTTGCATTTACATAGGGAGGCATAGTGTTTAGTGCAGTTAAATTTGTTGGTGGCTTTGGTCACTTTATCAGGGTCACTTTATCACTTTAAAGGCTGAGAATAGTGCAACTCCTAATATGTGACAATTTCACTTATACCAGTGCAAATAAAATAGCTTAAGGTGTGTAATGCAAGGAATAAAATCTTAGAATGGGAGGATATTGGTGAATAATTCATAAGCCAGATAGGTGGTTTTGGTTTTGTGGCTGATTATCTCACATTCTAAAAATTTCTTAGGTATAACTTAACAGATAAATAGAGATGGTCATTCATTACCTAAAATACACCGGGATTTTTTTTCTATGTGAAGGGTAGGGGTGGTTTTTTTTTTTTCAATGACAGCTGCCTGGGAAGAGTCATGTAATTGCAGTTTTTTTAGGAGGTATGATTTTTTATTCAGCAAGAGATGTGGGGGTGGGAGAATGGGGAGGGGAAGCTCTAGCATATGAATCAGATTACTGATGTGTTCTGACATGTATTGCTTTCCTTTCATAGTTCTTCTTAATGTAAAGCTCATGTTGAACATGATGTCATACACAATTTATGACAAAATCTCTAATCCTGTTTATCATCAATGTTATGTGGTATTTCTTCTTTTCTTGACATGACCATTGTTTGGACTTCAATGCTATGTTTGCATGGAAATCCAACTGTATCTGCCATTGAAGATACTTCCTAGTGAAATTTTTCAGTATTTTTGTGGTGATAGATTGCTCCTGTGGTCAATGGCTGAAGTCTCCTGAAGTACACCCATAAATCAGCCTGTGGCATGCTTAGTTATCTTTAGGATGCTTTAGAAAATTAAGTTCTTTATCAGTAAGTCTTCTGGTTCCTGTTTGGGAACTGCTATTCTTTTGGTCTGCCATGTGTTGCTTATGGCAATTTCATGATAGTGAGAGAAATGGGAAATGTTAACATGCTGGGTTTATTATAATAATTTTGAGACATGGTTTCTTTTTTAATATTTCTGTGAATAAAAAACATATCTGTGCTGCTACCAGTAAGAAAATAAGAGATTCCTTGCTGTTCTTTTATTAGCATGCTTTGGGATAATGCAATTCTTTATAGGCTGCTTTTCCTGATAAGATTATGCAAGGGCTACTGGCTGCATGGTAATTTTTTTTGGATCAGGCTTGTTATGAAAAGTCCATAAAAGCATATTTCTCTAAGTTGCTGTGTATTGACTAAGCATCCAATACCCGTATTGATTTTAAAATTGATCTTTTCACAGATAAAGGATTTGAAGCTCAAGATTCCATATCAGAGTAGCCTTCTGCCTCTTTGTTTGTAGCCAGTGCTTACGATCTCCTGGCACATGTCTTTTGTTGCTGCTGAAGTCTGACTACAAGTCTCATGAAGAAAGCTTTTATAATTCCTTTTATCTCTGGAATTCCCAGTTCAAATAAATTGGTTTTGGCTTGTGTGTGTAGTTTCCCCACCCTAGTCTAAAATGCCTCTGAGTATAAAATATTAGGCTTCAGATTTAATTTATTTGGATTTCTCTCAAAAGTTAATCTGATGTTTTACAGAGGAAGAGTTTCCGTATTAAAATTAATTGTAGAATTTCCCTGCTAAATGGCGTTTTTTAAAAATAAATGCAAAACCCCAACAATCTGAAACCATGAACACAAAAGTTTTCCATCTTTAATTGATGGTTGTTACGTCTTCAGCTGTAAGCTTCTATACTTTATTTTAATGACTTTATTGGGTCCTGATTTATATTGAAGCAGTGTCTGTAATTGAGACAGTTTGCAGAATGCCTTGTAGTATCTAAGTCTGGTAGCTGAATAGGGTACCAGGAACTGGGTACAGTTCAGGACACTGGAAAACAGATTATTTTCTCTAGATACCTTTCACACTATGAGCAGTTCTGTGAGCTGTTTGCCCTGGTGGAGGTGCTTTTCTTCTGGGGGGTTGGCATGTTATAAATAAAGTTAAAGTTATTGAAGGCAGAACTTTGTCGTCAGCAGAGTCTGTGTCCCAAGACTTGTTTTAGAGAAGTATTTTTGAATCTAGTCAGCATTTTTAAAAATAGTTTCCATGGTCAAATATACCCCAGCATATTTTGTTCTGTTTAAAGATGACTCTCAGGCATTGAAATCTGGTTGTTGGCAACTATTTGATTAGTTAAGAAACAACGTAATAGAGGCTCAAATTGCTTGAATATACTGCCAGCGTTGCAAAACTGATGCTAGCCTGATAGGTTTCTCCAGTTTTGTCTGAATCTAGCTATCTGAACAAGGAATTTTAAAATCCTGTGTATTCAGGCATATATAATTCTATAAAATTATTACTATTAATAGTAAAATCATTTTTATTGACAGTAATATTTAGTTCTTCTTCATAACCATGAACAAAATAATGCTGAGTTTGGTATGACTCTTTTTTCTAAGGCAGAGAACACTTACCCAGCTTGAGGATCTTTCTCAAAGACACTGCAAATGTTCCTCAGTCTTGCCATCAAAGGGAAAGATTATTTTCTGTCTAGTGGAGACGACAATTTCAGCTCATATCATCAGCTCTGGAAGCTTCCTGCCCTCAGAGAAATGTCATAAGCATATTAGAAACACTATTCTAGTTTCTGCAGTGTGCACATGTGTAAACCACTCAAATTACATGAGGCTTGTTGATTTTTGTCCTTTAAAATGAGGTGGTTATTGCAGATAACCACTTAGAGATGAAGGCATTGTTCCACCACAGCAGAGGTCTGTCACAGCCCCTGGCCTTCCCTCTGCTGCAAAGGCTTTTCTTGTGTCTTGAAACAATTTTCATAAAATACACACATCTCTTAGCTCCTATTTATATGTACATTTGTAACTTTATGATTTTGAGGTTTTATTCTTTGTCTTTTTTTTCCTGTTTTGTTTTGGTTTTGTTTTCAATAAAAAGGCAAGATTTTGTATTGGAGAGTGTAATTTGACAGCGTAACCGTGCTTTCAATGGGAATACAAACATCAGCTGTTTTACATTTCAGGGTGGAAGAATTTGACTTTAATAAGAAGGTGGAGGATGGCTCTCAGCCTAGTTTGAAGTATCAGTAGATCTTTCAACTCTTGTCCTGGACTTTGAATATGTGAGATTCAGGACTTCATTTCTGTATCAGTGCTGTCTTTTAAAATTGTGGCAGCAGGAGCAGTATGTGTAGACAGTAGAAGCATTTCCTTCTTCGGGATATCTTTCTTAGGATTATCCTTGTTGTGGAATGAAATTTCTCAGTAGTTAGCATGCCTGTACCTTTGTTTATGTCTGTTATTAGCCAGATGTGTCCAGCTATGCAGTCATAAGATTATGTGAATATAAAAGGTTGAATTATTTTAGTGTCAATAATAAGAAAATCCTGGAGCGATCAGGTGTATGTCTTAACCCCCTGACATGTGATCCTAAGGAAACCCTTTTAGTTTACTCACTAGATATATTTGAGATTACATCTGTATTTTACAGTACCATCATGCTGAAAAAGTTCAAAGTAGTTACAGAGATGTCTTACTGATTTTAAGGAAATGCTTGGCTTATTAGAGAGATTTGTTGTCTTGTGGCAGCACCAACAGAAAACCCCCACACTGTAATTTCTCTTAAAATAATCATGCTTGCAGATGCTTAAAGGGAGGCTTTTCCATCCTGTACTGTACCATTACTGCAGTAGCCTGTTGCAATGGCTTTGTTGTCTTGAGAGGGATATAGATGCAGCCAACACTTCACCCTCTTAGTACTCCCTGTGCTTCTGGCCCAGAAATCAGGAGCCTTAATTTCAGTATAGCGTATAAATGTCAGGTATTCAACGCAAGAGCAAAATGATGTGAGGGTAAGAGTCAGACAGCAATGCCATGTTAGTATTTCTAAGTTTTAGCCATTGCTTCCCTTTACTTCAGACACTCTGTCTTTGAGAGGAGAACAAAATCCTTCTGATCACTTGGTTTTTCCAGGGGTGGGCAAGACATTGCCACAGGGCAAATGGTTAATTGGTCAAACCTTGTGAAAACAGTGTCCTGTGTTGGGGAAATCATGTTGGCCCATTTGGCAGTGAACCCTGCAGTGCTGGTGAGTAGGCACCAGGATGTCTGAGTACGCTGTATCACTTGCTGGGTGCAGCCAGAGAGTGCTGTGGTTTGGAAGTGTCCGTGGACCAGAGAGGAGTCAGTTTGGTAACTGTGAACACTGTGTGCATGGAATGACACTGGATCTGCAATTTTCTCACCACTTCCAGACTTCTGCTCTGAACACAAGAGCTCAGACACAGGTGGGAATGTGAATTGGTTTTCCTGAGCTGTCTGACAGTGCTGTCTCACTGTCACAGATGGGCAGTGACAGGAATGCCTGTTAAGACCCTCTAATGCTGCTGCAGTCTCTGCCAGTGAGGAAAGGAGGTCACAGCATGCACAGGGCACTGCTGCTGTGAGCTCAGCCTATCCACATGCTGTGCCTGAAATCTGTTTCAAGTCTCATTAGTGAGGAATGGCCGCTGTAGCCCCTGTCTGCAGGTAGCGTGCAGGCTTGGCCCTCCTGAGCCACTGAATGCTGGCTTGCTGACGGTCCTCTTCGCAGGATCCATGGGCAACCATTTAATGCATGAAAATAGTGTTATTTTTAATGGGAGTTTTTCTGCTGTATTTCTACCTGCTCCCTTTATCATCTATGAATGCTGTTCTTTGACAATTTGATGGACTACATTTGATGGACACCTTGCAGTGCTCTGACTTCGGTTCTAATTCCAGATGTAATTTTCTGTGCTTTCATTTTTCTTCTCTGAAGTAAGTGTGGCACTGCTCCTTCTGCTTTCACAGAACATTATGAAATCCCCCAGTGAAGTCCATTTTCTCAGGGATGTGGATGTGTTGTGTTGTTTCCTGTGGGTGGATCCTGTAGGTAAAAAGTTTCCATGGAAACAATTAGCCATTACACTGTTACTGTTCCCACATAATCATGGAAGTCCTGTGCATACAGTACAGTTTGGATCAACCTATTTCTTATGTGGAGCCTCCATAGTTTTTTGCCATTTTAAGCTTTGTTTTAAAACACAAATGTTAGTCACTTATCTCTTGTGCATGTGTTGAATGGGGTTGAGAATTTGGACTACTTGTTTCACTGACCATTTAAAATTTCTGAATATTAACACATAAGAACAAAAATCATCAATTATAATAAAATGGAAGACTAATAGTAGATAAAGATAAGGTTAAAAGGTGATACCAAGTGTGCAAGGAGTTAAAAAGAATGACCTTTTAAAAAGATGGTGGGCTGAAAGATCATCATTCAGAATTGCCTGCTTCAAAACATTTCAAATGAAAGAAAAAGGCAAACCATTCAGAACACATTTTGCATATTTTCACAGATTGTGTTATCAAACTTTTTCTCTGCAATCTTAAATGCAAGGCAATGGCTTGTAAGAGAGTTTTGGCATTCTTGCTTAATAATACAACTCTAAGAATGTGTGCTGGTTTTTTTACTTCCAGAGGCTTCATGGTTTTAGCATCTGCCACCAGCTAACCTGGACAGAAGAATTTGAGTTCATTTAAGATCTTAATATAGAACTCTCTACTTTTGAATTGCCACTGTCCAGATGTTTTAGGAGAAATATGACAGAATCACTTTTCTCTCTGAAGCTAATGAAACCTTTATTGTCAAACAGCTAAGCTTAAACAAATAGATTATGGCATGACTGGGAATAGCTGCTCTGCTGTCACACTCACAATGCTGCCGTAGCAAAAGTGAACGACCTGCTCTTTAAAACGTTGGGGTATCACTTCTGTGTCTCTTCTGAAAAAATGGTTAACCTCCAGCATTTTGCTAAACTCAATTTATCCTGAATTAGGGAAAAATTTAAACATCTGATGGTTGGGTTGTTGATTCATATAATGTTTTTTGCTGAAATAATTACTCCAATTAATATAGATGTCTCTGTGTGGTAACTTAATGTACAGATAGGGTGAGTGCAGGTGAAGTGTGTCTGATGTTGAACTAAGCTCATCAATGTGACATCTGCTTTGTTGTTTGGTTTTTTCCCTTTGCAAGCCCTACATTACGACTCGATAGTTTCTGGTGTGCAGAAGCATATTCTGTTTGCCATTTGCTTTCTGACACAATAGTGTTTGGCACTGAGTACAATCAGAAGGGTGGCAGGTTCAAGATACAAATGCTGTATCTCTACTACTACTAGTGGACTATTACTCTGTTCAAAATAAAAACAACCAGACCCCACTGATGCTCTTGCTCTTCTGTCAAGTAATTCATCAAAGTAGACCTAGCCTTGAAATCAAACATTTTGACTGCAAAATAGGTTTTATGTCTCCTTATATTACTGATAATGAAAATTTTACTGAAAATAATAGTGTAATATTATGTGTCACATAACTTTAAGTGGCATTCTAAGACATAATAGCATGTCTGAGTTCTCACATCTGCAGTGCAAATAACTGTTCCTAATTTTATGCTATTTCACTTTAATGAGAGAAAAACTAAATTATTTCTTTGGTCTTTACTCTGCCTGAATTGCTGCTAAAATATTTAATGGTGAACTGCCATTCAGATCTACTTTGTAGAAGCAGATTCACTTACTGTCCTTCCCATGATGAAGAAGAAAAAAACAGCTTTTATCACTATTCATCTGTATGTTTTCTTTCATTGTTTGCTTTGCATGTTGGTCTATGTGCTGGGGGCTTCTCAGTTGTTAATTGTGCTGTCTTTTATGGTCTAGGTTGGCTGCTGAAGCTATGTTCAATATATTACCTCAGTAATTAGCCATTTTTAAACAAAGATTTTTTGGGGGATCATGTGGTGACTGGGGTTTTTTGTTTGTTTGTTTTGGTTGGTTTGGTTTTAGTTTTTTTTCTTTTTCACATGATGGACTTTGGCTGTTTTGCATCATTGGTAGCTTTGCTTTATCTAATGGGCTTGTTTATTTCTGCTTATTGAGTGCTGTATGTAGGAGTCATTTTGGTTAAAAAATTGGTTCTATAAGGAATGTTAAATCTGTTCCATGCCAGTGGTTCTACAGCAATGTATAGATTGTTTTTCTGCCTCTTCCAGCAATTTGTAAGGTTTTGTTTTTCATGGCAGTTCCAAAGGGGGTTTTTTATGCCTCGTGCAGCTACCTGTGATATAATTTCTCTAAAATTGTAACAAATTAAGGCTATCAGATATGGGCTAAAAGTGCTGTTAAGATAATTGTGAAGAGTATTTACTTGTGATTGACAGAGAATCAAGTTTTGAATAACTTGAACCTTGGACAAAGGCTTGCCCAAATTTACTCATTTTTTGATAAAAAAGGCTGGTTTTGGAAAACGTGGAGGAAGGGTGGCAGTTCCAGGGTAAAGAACACATCTATTTTATGCACAAAGCAACAGGGAACATTTAGCAGGTGTTCTCATAAGGTCAGTTACATTTGGTATGATGTTAGGGCCACCAAAAACCGAGTTATACAACATTAGCCTTCACTTCTGCACCTGAAAATACATGTCTGAATAGCAATTATTTGTCATGCATGTAAAATTATGGATATAAAAACAGCAGAGCATGTCACTGGGAAAATCAATTCTAAACACTTTGCACACTGAGTAGATGGTCCATAAAATTTATCTTACACAAAAAGAAATAAATGCATGGGCTGTAAAGAACTGTGCAGCACAAATACCAAATGTAATTTTGTGGATTTTTTTTCTGTCTAAGAACTAAAGGTTTAAAGGAAAAAAGCTATCAAAAAATCCCCACTTCACAGAGCTGAGCAGCTGGTAGAAGGTGCCTCTTGACAAAGCTAGCCACACTGATCCTGTTATTACTATGAATTTGTACAATTTTCATGACTGCTGGAGAGCAGCAATCTGCAACTGGAAGATGCCAGGTGTATGTGCCTACGAGTCTATAGTCTGACTTCTGTGTGCAGGAGTCTAGCATGCTTCAGAGGATATAACTATATCTCTGACATAACTACTTTTCCCCGGTGTAAAGAGCATCTGAAGCTATTTCTGTAATTGCATTTGAACTTTTTCAGGGTTTTGTTTGTTTTAATAGGAAACTTTATTGAAGAAAGACTGAAATTATGCATAAAAGAAGAACCAATAACTCATTAAATAATTAAAGATAGATTGAAAACTCCCATTTCAAACAGAAAAAATATTGAAGTTCATGATCAAGCATTTAGAATATCTGTATTATTTTTACCTAGTGTTTGTGAAATTGATGAATGGGAAATAGTTTTCAAGTATTTCTGAACATCAATAATTGATCTTTGTGCATTCTCCTTAAGCATTGTTCATGACTGCATAAAGTCAATACCTCTTTTCCTATATGACATTTAGAAATGAAGCCTAATGATATGTATTGTTTTCTCAGCTTTTAGATTTTGGAGTAGTTGTTAAATACAGAGTCGTATTAGAGCATGAGGTGTTTGCAGAATTTTCAGTTAATACTAAATACCACTAATCAGTGCCAGATATGTTTTAATTTGTTCAACTTTAAATATGAAACATACTGTTTTAATTTAATAAATTAAAACATTTTGTAATATTTGATGATCCAGTAGTCCCCACCTCTTAGTAACATATTTAAAATGTGGTGATGACAAAATGAATTTAACCTGAGTGATTTTTGAAGTACGTTATTGCGTTTTGAGGTCACCCAGAGTGCAAATTCAATTGTTATTTCTTAGTGGTATTATTGTGGATTTAATGTGAGAAAGTTCTTCACATAAAATAGAAGCTTCTAGAGGGAAAAAAAGAGTGTTTTCCCAGAGGAATATAGGTTGGTACCTGCAAGAACAGGAGTGTAGCATGGCACAGAACTATTTGGTAAAAAATATAGACTACATTGCAAACCAGAATGGTAGAGTGGGTTGGCAGCAGTTTCTGTTGTAAGATTTGTTTTTTTGACAGCAGTTTTTGTAAGATTTGTTTTCTGTGAAATTGGCAGGTACTGTAAGGACACACACCCTGGCCAAGTCTCCTGCCCCTCTGGCCCAGTTGAGTGGCACCAGAGGTGGGGGGCAGAGGGCAGTTGCTCCGAAGGGCCCATGTGCTCAGTCCTAGCTTGCAGCTGGCTTTTTTGAGTAGCCAGCTGTTCCACATCAGACTCAGCCTTCTGCCTGGTTTGTGGCAGCCATGCAGGGCATCTCATTGTCAGGCACCTTTCTCCATTTTTATTAGTTCCTGATGTGGGTGCTCACGTTAAGATGCCAATTGCTTCATCGTTGTGTGGCCCCAGCTAATCTCTTTGGTTTTTTTTCCCATGCTTCTGAGGGCAATTCGTGGTTGCTTCCTGGGTTTCTGTGACTCTCTGGCCTCTCACCATGACGACATTAAAACAACATGAAGTTGTATGTCTGCCTCATTTTCTTTCTTTGCATAGCTGAGAAACAAGATAGAACCTCTCATTTGGAAGAGATTTGGGCCAGCCTTCCCCATGACATTTACATGTGTTTTCAGGGACAACTATAATTATTTTCAAATTGTCATCTAGTTCGTGGGCACAACCTATGGTTCAGATCCTTTTTTATCTGAGTGATGCCTTCAAGTAGGCTTTACCTCACGACACACTCATATATGTGTGTATGTACAAGTGTTTTTCCAGGAAGCTTGCTAAGATAACAAATTGGCAGTATTCAGTTCATGTTGTTCAACACTTTTCATTGTGGTGGTGGTTTTTTGTGCTAAAAGTCTTGCTGAACTTTAACTCTTTGGCCCAAATGCTCTGTGCTGTCTTTCAGTTGAAAAGGTTCAGAAGAGATGGAGCAGGTATGTCCATGAATAAAACTAGGAAAATTACTTGTGTTTATCACGTTAAAAATATAAAATGAAAGCATAATTGAAGTTCCTAGTCTTTGCTTACACTTTTGTTGATAGTATTTGCTAAGTAAACCTGCTAAAACAACAACAAAAAATTGCTGTAATGAAAAAAAAGTTACTGGCTTCCCCTCTGAAAGTGTTAATTTAAAAAAAAACCCACCTTCCAGAATACCTCAAGAATACCCTCTAATTTTGGCTTAACTTTTAATTTTTTTTTAGTTTCATCATACAGTGGCAAAACAAATAATTTTGAAATTAATTATAATGTGTTTTTTCTTGTGGTTTGAAGTTTCCTAAATAGGAAATGGGCAAGATGAATTTACATAGTAAGCAGCTCAAGGTGTATTTTCTTTTTTTTTTCCAGTATGATTCCTGCAACTTTTGATGTTGTTCGTCTTTTTGATTCTTTTGTCAAACATTCAAATTTGGTAGTTGTATTTTTGCCATAATTTAACACTGAAAAAAGTTGGGTTTGACATGTAGTGACTGACAACTGTTAGGATAATATTGTTGTTTAAATTGTTGCATGAGCTACAAACTGTTGAGTAATTTATGTGCTGTCCCTTTACTTCCCTTCCATTTAATTGTAATAAGTCATGTACCAAAATTTGGTCTCTAAAAGTTTGTGTCTCTTCAGTTCCTGGTTTAATTTCAGTGTATTGGTTTTTCTGATAGCTCAGGTAGTGCTGCTAAGTCAAAATGGTGATATTTACTGTGTGAAGTATATATTGCTGGTTAATAGAGCAACACCCATCTACCTGTAATTGGTTTATGGAGAGATATTATTTGTGTAAGTTTCCTGGCTTGGGTCTCTCGTTTGAAGTGCTCTTATACCAACGGTGGTTTCGCAGCTTTTGTTTCTGCAGTGAGGCCCTTCATTCTCTGTTTTGTCTAATGATACAGTTTAATGCTGATTGCTAACACAGAGTAGTTTTAGACTCTGACCAAATAACACAGGAGGAGCATTAGTTTAATTGAATTTTGAGGGTTGGTACTTCAAACTTCCATCATCTGGGAGATGTAAAAGATATTGAACTAGCATAAATTGTATCTAATTCCCCTATCCTTTCTCTTCTTTCTCCTTTTAGAAGAGGCTGTAACAGAAGGCTAAAAGCCAGCTTGCATTTGGTGTTATACACGTTATATTTCTTTTTTTTTTTTCCTTAGGAAAATCAGATGAAGATGTAGTAAATCCAGCCCATTAAAATTCCAAGTGTGCAGATCATTGCACAGGTTCTGGTTTTGTTTCAGCAGACACCCTGTTGTTTTACACAAAAGTGTACAGTATTTTATATTCTTGGATAGTCATTTGGAAATACTATATGAGTTTAAACTTGAGCAGGACTCCTGTCTTGCTCTCTGCAGTTTGTTATTTGAAGGCTTTCAACATCATCTGCTTCCAAAATGCAAAAGACCATGATGCCATTTAAGAGTGAACAATAAAAGTATAGTTGGACAGGTAAACCAGCAAAATTTACAGCCCTAATAAACCACGACACATTGGAGAAGCTGATACAGATTTTTATTGTTGTGCACTAGGAATGGAATACTGTAATCCTTACAGCAGTTCCTTACCATGAATCAGAATTGCAATAAATGAAGACAGAATACAGTTTGGGTAGTTTTGAGTGCCTTTGAATATTATTTGAAAAAATACAAAACTGATAGTTCTCTAGAAAGCTTTAAGTCTTTAAGCTAGACAGTAATAAACTTTCTGCTCATCTGCACAAAGAGTATGATTTCTGAGATGCCTTGAGTCCTTTTTCCATATATCCAGTAACAAATATGATGTTGATCCTATGAACATTTTCACTGTCTTCCTTTTTTCATAATCACTTTTCATAACTACAGTGTCACAAAGATAAATATAAACAGGTCTTGCTCAAAAATGTAGAGAAAATTAATGAAGAATTAGGGAAAAAGAAGTGCAGCAACAGTAAAAAAGGAATTTAGAGAAAGTGGATCCATTACTGCAGGCTAATTTTACAATTTTATTTATCTTCATTTTAGAAAGATCTGTTACTTCTTCTTACATGTGAATGTGTATTTATATGAAGGCAATCCAAAGTCTTTATACTAAGCAGAGGCTTAGTGAGTTTGTTTCTTGTACCTATTCTTTATAAGGAGTTTTATTTTCTATTAAAAATTCAAATGCTCTTATGCATCAAGGTGTAAGTCAAGCCATGTTGCTACTAAAACATTCAGTTACTTACTTACTGTATTAATTAAAAGGATTAAAACCATACAAGTTCACTGTTTGTTAAAATAATGTTTCAGCTGAGAAAAGCAATGGTTTCAAGTTCAACACTATTATGTTTCTTCACAAAAGATTGAAGTCCTGTTACGAAATAATTGTTAAAAAACGGGTATCATAATCAGCTCTTTTAAAGTGGCAAATCCTAAAACAATTTGCAAGATTCCTTTCTTTTGCAAGATTCCTTTCTTTTCCCCTACACATAAAGGAGTAAATTTATTGATCAATGTCTTAGGGAATCGATGGCAGCAAGAATGCTTTCATTCCCCTGTTGATCAACAGGGGAATTTAGCTGATTTTAGTGAAGCAGGTGAAGGGAATATTCACTAATTCCTGAAGTATCAGTGTAAGCCATCAGCAGAAATCAGGAAAAAAACATTTCTTAATTTTTGTTGTTGCTGCTGTTTGGGTTTAGTTAGTTTACATTTTGAGTTGGTAGTTTTAATACACAGTAATTTATTTTCTCGTTAATATCTCATCTTCAGTAAATACTGATTTAAACATAGCAATGCTATGTTACTGTTACAGTAAATATAGCAAGTATGACAGATTTTTAACAGCTTTGTTATTGTGCCTTGAGCATTCCTGTTTATCAAGTACACTTTTACCCATGTTTCATCCTTCATGGGACCATACTCATTATTCATTGTTGCTTCTAACGTACCTGTGAAAGCAGCTCATTTTTTCTGCTCAAAATGAAGTGTATGGCTGTTTATGATGGTGTGAACATGGAGTCCACATGGAATGAAGTAACAGAGGAGAAAAAGGCTTGCCCAACCTGTACAGGTTGAGAATGCAACTTCCATGGCCTCACCAGGATCATCGAAGTCCAGACCTGGAAAATCTGAAGTTTGGGCCAGAGTTGTGGCAGCTATTTTGCCACTTTATATCCAGGATGTGATGTGATCCCAAAATCTAGAACCAGGTTAAGGTAGTAGAATAATACAAAAATAAGAGGAGTAAATAGGACCTGCAGTAGTGAAGATGAAAGGGTGTAATGTGAATGTGCACTGCTAAGTTAAGTCACTGCACCTAATTTTCAGGAACTGATGAGGGTTAAGCTCAAATGAGCCAAATATTTTGGTGCCAAAATTATTTAGGTACACATTATTTAGGTACTAAATCCATTTCAAAATCTGAGGTTTTGGCATAGTGATAATTATTTGGAGATTTTTTATTATTTAATTATTTTTTTAAATGTTAAATTATTTTAAAATTATTATTTTAATAATAATTATTATTACATGAAGGCATGAATTGTAGTTTTGTTTTCTTTCCCTTTTTAGAAAGTAATGAACTGAATTCAGCAGATAAATTCTCCAAGCCTAACAGTGCTCAAGATATACTTCTCTTCATGTTTGCTAGAATTTAACAACCAGAAAGTGTTAACAGAGTGAATAATTAAGGAAACAGTAATACTTAAAAGGATATTAAGTTCTCCATTTCTAGGTTGCTCTGAAATACATTTGCCTCTTTTTTGAAGAAGTAGTTAAGAATGTGGATTGTATATTGAGGGGATTTTTTTATAAGCAGGAAAACCAGGAAAAATCTACTCTAATTGGTCTGTGGTAGTATATTTCCAAGAAACTAGATTAGATATAATTATCTTGGGAGGTTAGGCAACCCTCTTATCCCCATTAGTGTACTTACATAATATATGTTTTAATTCCATCTCACAGTAAGGCTACTGGTAAACCATAGGAGATATGCAGATTGGCTTTTCTTTCTCAAAGGCACAGGAGAGATTCCTGGAGATGTGGTTTTCTTTCTTGTTCTCTTTTGGATATAGCTCATTATGGGCATTTTTCATTTTCCAACAAGCTTGGCCTCGGGTGTGTGTTTGTTCTAAAGCAAAGAAAAAGGTGATTGTGAACAGCTGAGTCTTTCTCCCTTCCTTGGAAGGGGGTTGTGCAACTGATGATACCTGGTTGATTTGATGGTAGAAATCAGCAGTAGGAGAAGAATCCTGGTTTTCTATGCTTTTTTTCTGCTTGTGAAGGAAGGGGAACTGCTGTGCAAAACCTGATATACCTCGGAGTGGTATTGAATGTGTAAAGTTCCATGCTAATTGCAAAATTTCTGTAGGATGTTACCATTGTAAGGGCATAAATATTGCTGTTGATGTAAACATATTAGTAAAAGAGCCCATTAAATTTTAGGATTCAAGAAACCCCTCATTAAATCCTATGAGTGCAGCTCTTACTAGTTGTTTTAAAAAGGAAAACATTTTCTCCGTGTCCCTATGCATGGAGAAACACTGTCAGAAATGTGTGAACTTCTTGAAATATCTTTCAGTGTCTCAGTGGAAGATTTTTCTTCTATTTTTATTTCTCTGTGGTTGAACACTGTCAGTTTTAGTGATCTGACAAACATGAGGGCTTTGCAAGTGCTGTCTCCCTTTGTTTCAGCTTTCTTGCTAAGATATAACCTATTTAGAAGCTTCTGTTTCAGTTTTTGTTTGCCTTCTTTGTCTTGGGTTCTGGTTTATTTTCATGTTGAATAATGAATTAAATTTCTTGTATAAAATAAAAGTATAAAACCCAATACCCAACACTGGCATTCAGGTTTAGAATTTCTTTGTTTCTTGTATGCATTTGAGATGGAATATTTTCCTGTAAGGTATACACTCACTGATATGGCCAATGGCCAAAATAGTGATAAAGAGGCTGTTAGGATGAACCATGTTGATCTGATGAGGGCTGGCTAATAAAATCAGTTCTGATTTAAAAAGCAGCAATAGCAAAGCCCACAACAACAACAAAAATAAACAAGAATTAACAAAAACCCCCCTATGCTTTTTGTTGACACGTTTTGCACTGAATTTGCACTAAATTTCTGTTGACACATTTTGCACTAATTCCACTCCACTTTTGGGCATCTATTTGAAAAGCAATTATTGGACATGAAACCTTCTGTGATGGGTACTTCCAGTAGGTACTTACTCATCTTAGAGAAGGTTTTCTCCCCTACTGAGCTCTGTGTGAGCTGAAGTTATTTTGAGCAGTCTGGATTGGCACAAGGTAAATCATTAATATTAATGCCTTTACAACTTTTGCATTTACAACTTCATGGATCCTTCTGGGGAGAAGTGCTGAAATCCAAGATCTTGATTTTACCAGGATAATCTTGAGCTTTGCATTCATTACAGATTGTGTGTGCTTATTTAGGAAGTAGACAAATTCTTGCAGAGTTGGACTGAACTTTTAAAACCATCTTGCTTTCTGAACTGCTCTGATAGGTCATGGTACAGACATATCCTAGTGATAGCAGCAGCTGTTGGTGGTGCTAGAAATTACAGGAAGATTGTTTCACATCACTAGCTTTGCCAAAAAGGGCTGCCCTCTTTAGATGCACAGAACTGTGCCAGAGTTAACCAAAGATGATGCGAGTCAACAAAAATAATCCTCAAAGGGGATTGGGCACTTTCTCAGTTTGTCTAATTTCAGTCTAAGGTCTGTGGGACCTTTGTTTGACAAACCCCTGGATTTTGTGTTGAATTCCAAGTTGTGGCTTTATAAAAAAACACTTTGTTTTTTTCAAACCAGATATCCAAGTATTAGTGGATCAAGTTTTCTGTGTTTGGAGCTATTGCATTCAATGCTTCAGAATACAATTGTGTTTCTGTGTGTATAGTTGCAGCTCTCAGAGGACCTTCCAAATAAAACGCTTTGGTGCACTGCTGCAAAGATCTTATGTGAACATTGCTCCCCTTGGTTTCAGTATTTGCTTTCATTTTAAAACATATTTTAAAAAATCATAAACAGTGTAGGATGTGATCCTAAGGAAATAAATCATTCACCAATGCATCTGTTTTTTGAAGGTTTGGAGTTTTATAAAGGGCAGGATGGAGTTAAAAAATATGTTAGGTGATTTTAGTAGTACTTTTGGTAGTTTTCAATAATGCTAAGATGATAAGAATAAGCACAGAATCACAGAATGGCCTGGGTTGGAAGGGATTGTAGAGATGATTTTGTTCCAACCCCCCTGCCGTGGGCAGGGACACCTTCCACTAGACCAGGTTGTTCAGAGCCTGGGCTCGAGCACCTCCAGGGATGAGGAGTCCACAGCTTCCTCGGGTTACCTGGGCCAGTGCTTCACCCTCCTCCCAGGAAAGAATTTCTTCCTAATACCTAATCTAAACCCACTCTTTTTCACTCCCCCTTGTCCTGTCACAGTAAATACTCTCTCTCCATCTCTTCTGTAGACCCCCTTCAGGTTCTGGAAGGCTGCAGTTAGGTCACCCTGAAGCCTTCTTTTTGCCAGGCTGAACAATCCCAATTGTCTTAGACTTTCACCATACAATTTCTGATGGACTAGATTTTGAGAAGAGGGGGAAGATATTATGTGAAAGGCTAATATGATCCAAAGAATTTTTGAATAACTTCATGAAGAATTTATTTGCAGCCATAGGTTTTGCTTTTTGTTTGGATGAATAGGCTGTATAGCAGTTGTGATGGTGATAATTTTACCTCTGTATTTTCATCATCTTTAATTCCCTTCATTGGTATTCATCACTGTGTGGAAGCAAGGTAGAATTATCCTGTTGTAAATAGAGAACATACAAAACAATGTACACAAATATGTGAAAATTTTACTCTAAATAGTTAAAGTACCATTGTACTTTTACTAAAGTGAAACAGTTTACAGTACTTGCTGTGCCTCTCAGCCAATTGATTAGCTTTCCCTATGAGGCCAGTATGGATAGGAACAGCTTTGCAGGTGCACAAGTCAGCTGCACAGCTCACCTACAGTTGTTCCCACATGTATAGGGATGACTGCATTGGTAGGTTTTCCAGTCTGTACTTGACTTCACCCTTACCTATTACCCCTGATACAATCATCTGTCACACAATCATTTATTGTTATTTCACAGATCTCTCATTTCAGCCCCAAGAGTTGTTTAATTGGACTGAGTTTTGCACTTAGACCCAAGTTACTTAATTTTTATTCATGTCTAATTACTTTCAATTGCACAGTGAAAAGGAGATGGTGCAAACGAGTAGGCTGGATTCTGGTTTTAGTGTGCAATTAATATTTCTTTATTAAATTCCAAATACTTTTATCTGTGGGGAAAAGAGTGGAATTGCAAAGATATGAAGAGAGAGCATTCTGTAATGTGCTGTGTATTTTTGGATAAGACATGAAATGACAGGAGTTTCTCTTCAAAGCCTAGGCTGATTTGTCAACATCTGCATTTGGAAAATTTATGTAGTATTCAACACTTCATAGCAAACACTGAAAAAAAAAGTGCTGAACCTGCAGCACCATTTCTACTGCCTCTAATCAGAAACAAATTGCAATATAACTAAACTTTGTGCTGTGTTTATTTAGTGGTACATAACTAGCAACTTGCCATCTGAATGCTTTCAGTAGTGAACTATCTCAAGGGGAGGATTCAGTAGTGAGCTATCTATCTCAAGTATGAGATTTTCAAAAAGTCAGTTTTGCTATGGGATCGGCTTGCTGCTGTCAGCGTGCCAAATTCGGAACCAGATTGAAAGTTGTGTGTTACAGATCCTATTTTCAGCAATCTTCATCTACTGCTGAGAAAATATGAAATAAATCCTGTATAGAGAGTGATGGAGGAACACCATGGAAGGCATCCACTAAATTGAACACTTAGTGCAAAAGCACACACCTCTACATTTTTGGACGAGTTTTGTCGCTTCCCTCCTCTGTTTAGGATTACTCCATTCCTTACAAAATGTTTGGTAACATTTTATCCATCTGCAAATCCTCAAAGTACTAAAGTGCATTTATAATTCTAGTACTTTTAAAAATTTGCCTCACGGAAGTGAGTATCCTATTGCTAAATGTGCCTGGGAAACAGGGTTCTCTTTAGCCCCAGTTATTTTTTTTCTTCAAACTCTTACCTGTCACTGTGCGCCCACAGAAATGTTACTTTTTTTTTCCCTTTGTCATGGTGCTGTGCCCACCCAGAAAATTTGGTTTCTTTCTTCCTAACATATATGTGGACATAGTCATGACTGTAAGGAAGGACATAGCTTATGCAAAAGGGAGAAATAGGTCTGATCATATATACTATTCCTGACTGTTCTTCGTTCTTTTACAGCTAGGCCTGTTGGCAAAGTATTTATTTTCCAGGCCAGATTTCAACTTGTTCTTCATTTCTTATCTAAGTTTGTCCCACCAAAGATGTGCTTTCCTGCAGAATTGCACCCTCCCTCCACTGGTTTTGAATTTATTTAAAAAATATACCTCAAGGAGCTGTATTTCATTACTTTAGGGATTTAAAACTTGAGTGAAAGGCTTTCAAGAGAACGATGGGTAGGTATTGAGTATCAGCTCGAAAGCTTCATGTTTCAAAAAAACCAACACTGCCTTAAATAGAGACATTTACAATTAAATGCTTTCTGAATGAATCACACACAGCTTTAGCTAATAATTTTGTTATGATACTGTCTGAATTATCCTACAAGAAGTGTTATATTTTATGTTGTTTGTTGATTTCTGATCTTTGATGTTTCAGAGACTTTGTGTCTGCAGTAGTGTGGCCAGCAGGACCAGGGCAGTGACTGTCCCCCTGTACTTGGCACTGGTGAGGCCACACCTCAAATCCTGTGTCCAGTTCTGGGCCCCTCACCAGAGGAAGGACACTGAGGTGCTGGAGCATGTCCAGAGAAGGGAAATGGACCTGGGGAAGGGTCTGGAGCACAAGTCTTGGGAGGAGGAACAGAGGGAGCTGGGGGTGTGTAGTCTGGAGAAAAGGAGGCTCGGGGGGAGCCTGGGAAGAAGAATGTGACAGAACCAGTGGAAATTGCCTCAAATCGCACCAGGGGAGGCTTAGATTGGATATTAGGAAAAAACTTCTTTACTGGAAGGGTGATCAAACACTGGAACAGGCTGTCCAGCAGAGGGGCTGAGTCACCCTCCCTGGAGGTATTTAAAGGATGGACATGTAGATGTGGTGCTTGGGGATGTGATTTAGTGGCGGAATTGACAGTGCTGGGATAATGGTTGGACTTTATGATCTCAGAGGGTTTTCCAACCTAAACAATTCTATTTTTCTGTGGCTGTCAAGCAACATCACAACTCATAAGACTGATGATTCTTCTAATATTTAGAGTGCTATGCCTTCTACTGCGTGTTTGCTTCCAGTCCTTTTATAAAGAGAGGTTTACCATGCATCAGGCAGACTGGACTTGCTGAGTCCTGTGGTTATAGCAAATAGAATATCAAATTGCTTGCTCAAAAGTGTGATCAGGCAAGAAGTTTAGTGACCCCTTGTGATAGAAGTTCCTTCAAATTCTTTAGCATACATTATATTAATGCAATTATTTATTTTGTTAAAATTTGTGATTCTTCAAATGCCTTGAAATGGGGCAGGAAGCTCTCAATTGCCATTATGGTAGAGAGGCCAAGTGACTTTTAAAAATCAGCATTATCTATTTTTGATGTTTGAAGTAATAAGGTGTGTCGAATGAGAGGTTATTAAGCTGTCCCATTCATGGCTAAAACACTAGTAGAAATACCAATTCACACAAAATCATGAATGCAATCCTTTCCCCCTAAAAAGATTTAGTAATTGAAGATATTTTTTTAAAATGAGCTGAAATTGTAATGACAGGAGAGGGTTTATATGGGTGGATTAGTCTGCTTATGATAAAGTAACGCTCTCAGAAGATTATAATATATGCTATTATTTGATCACTACAAAAAAATTAAAGCATGGATATATTGTCTTGGAAACTAGTGTTTCTTCGAGTCTTCTGTGAGATTTTTTTTTAAATTTCAGTACAGAACAGTAAACTTTCTTAAAAATTATTGGATATTGCTTGTCTTTAAAATTATTGATGCTAAAGATTATTCAGATTTGTTACTATCTTCATTTCTCCTGCTAAACTGAGAAAAATCTTGATGTACTTTACTGTGAGGATTTTTTTCCTTTCTTTTTTTTTTAATTTCTGGAGCAGATGTTTGTCTTCTATGTGAGACATAAATTGTAGGATGTGGTAAAGGTGATGAAGTTTACACTTTTCGTTACCTTCAAAAGTTGCTGTAAAATCACCAGCTGTGTTCCCATGGGTTTATCAGTCAATTGCTCTGCTCATGCAATCCTTGAAATTTAGGGAATGACAGATTTTACTGAGTCAGTTCTTGAAACAAATAATTTATTTTTGCTTAATTAGGTGAAATATAATTGTGAAATATGACATGTCTATTTTTTCCAAACTCTTAGAAATCCTTAAATAATTAAGCCCATATGTTCCTTACTCTGTGCAGAACTGTTAAGATAGAACAAAGCCAGTTAAAATTCAGGGATCTAGTGCAACTAGATAGCTGAGGAAGATAGATAATGTTAAGAGTTGTCACCAAGTTTTTCACCTAGAATTAGGGATTAACAGGATTTCAAAGCCACAAAACCTTAGATTTTTACTGGTGAATGAAGGATTCCTGACAACTTGGGTCAGATCTTCTAATGGCACATTGTACAGTGGCAAGGGCAAAGCTGTTGGCACACAGAACTCCATGTCTATCAGCCCTCTTAAGATCTGTAAATTATGTATAGCACTGCCTTAGCCTCTGGTTATGGTAGGATTGGAAAGATATGCATGTTATTGTGAGGCAGGTTTTATTCTCCTTCCTTGTAATATAAAATAGCATGTGTTGCAGAGGTGAAAAACAAAGCCACATATCTATGAAAGACCTCACAAATTAAGTTTATGGATGTCACAAGTTTAAAATGAGTGCTTAACATTACTGAAAAAGTAATAAAAGAATAAATGTCACTATATTTTTTTCCAGTAAAAGAGCCAAAGAGGGAGAATACTTCAGGGAGGAAATTTTCCTTCCTAATTCTCATTCCATCCAGTCCCAGTAAAGGTTGCTCATTGCATAAATCCTGAAGAAGTAATTATTAGGAGCATTTTCCCTTAAAAGGTGTACAGGTAGGCATCTGTATTTCATGAGAATCAGAACAATAAGAGAAGCTTAATTCTGAGCTGTCACCTAAATGATTTCTGTGAAGTTTTAGAACTAATGTATGCTAACTTGGACAGGAAGCAGTCAGTTTTTCATTGGAATAAAAACACGGGTACAGGACTGCTTGGGCATCCTTTCACAAAATCTTCTGGTGCCTCAAGTTTCAGATATGTTTTGCTCAGGTGCAGTGTGGCCCCAGCTGTCTTGACAGCTTCTGTGATGTTCTTGCTGTGGCTGTGCTAACAACCCTTCACAGGCTCCTGAGAAGGGCAGTGCTCCTGTGGCTTTTCAGAAGCCAGCTTGTGTGTGGTGTTAGTTAATAACCACTTCACACCTAAACTGCTTCCAGGCCTTGAACCTGTGTCTGCAGTCCTGTCATACATCAGCAAAGTAGGTGTTTGGAGCCAGGCTGTCTCTGTCGGTGACTGTGTCAGAGGCACAAGTAATTTGTAACATGTATGGTGAGGGACGTGTAGGTAAAGGAGACTTTTCTGAGTGTTTATTAATGCCATACTAAAACCTGTGAGGAAATCAAAATTCATCTTTTGAAGAAGGATCTGGACAGTACAGTAAACATGGTTCCATATAATGGGGTTTTCTTCTGCTCCCTGTGACTATTTTCCACTTGGAGTATGAAGTAATGCAAGGAAAAGCAGCATGTGATCCTCTCAATGACGTTATGGTGCGTGTATAATAATCTGTTACAATTTTGGTCTTTTTCTCTACTTATTATTTGCTTTGTTAGCTTCAGCAACTTTCCTCAAGCAAGAATTCCTGGTGCTTAAAACAGGAAAACCCTAGTGTAAAACATTGGACACCCCTTCTCTTCACAACAGAAGTAGCTCATGTATTCCTGTTTCAGCCTATTGTTGCTCAACAGACACACAGGAGCACAGTCTGACACAGGACTTTGCATAATGCCTATGATTACTTTCTTAAATATCTTTTTCAGGAAGGTATGACCTAAAGTTCTTTGAGAGTCCAAGTAAATAGTAATTTCTATTCCTGGTTCATTATAATGTTGACTTTCCACCAAGAACTGGAAAGGATCAAAGAAGTAGGATTTACCTTATTAGTAATCTGCCCATACATTCAAATTACCTTATGGTTATCTGTTTCATTTTAGATTTAGCTCATTCAGAAGGTGCCTGGCTTAATTATTCTGAAGACTGTTGATGCTGTTTTTTCTAAAGGTAGTGACAGCACAAATTGCTCAGGCAACCTTGACTTCTTGTGTGAAGCCAAACAGTCAAGGCCAGGTTTCATTTCTGTGTGAGTTCTAAGTGATCAAACCCCTATGATGCAATAGGCCAGAATAAATTAAAATTTACTTGTAGCTTTTGTTCATGGTAAATATAGTTATGCCTCACTATTAGCAAGCAGTACTGTCAAGCAAAACTATTTTAAATGTTCAAAGTGAAACCAATCTTCTGTTAATCTGAGATTCCCCTTATAAAACAGACAGCAGATTTTATTGATATCTTAATATCAGTAAACCTGTGAAAAACTAGATTTTGCAACATGAATATTTAGACATACTGTATCTTCAGATATGTCTGAAATACAGATCTGTGACAACAATAGGTCTGTGATGACTCATTATGCAATATTTTTATCATAATTATTTTGTTAGAGTTATGTAGTTGAGCAGTTCTTCGTATGAAGTTCAAGAAGTGTTTGGACAATACTCTCAGGCACATGGTGTGAGTTGGGGATGTTCCTGTGCAGGGCTGGAGTTGAACTCAATGATCCTTGTGGGTCCCTTCCAGCTCAGCAGATTCTGTGATATGATCAGTGCAAAATCTACTGGACAGGCTTTTGGTGATAACAAGGTATTACTGCTGTAAGTAGCTCAGAAATGTCTAAAAGATCCTAATTGATTTCTCCCCGAAAACTATTGCTTTTAGCTAAACAGTCACAAAATAGAAGAACAGAGCAATGGCAAAAAAAAAAAAAAAAAAAGGTCAGCGGGGCTGGGAATAAGGATCTAGTATTTTGCTTGTCACCTAGTAGGCAGTCTTGGTTTGGTTTTACCAATCTCTAAATATGAAAAGTGTACATTCTGGTACTCCAGCTTGGGAGCACTTCAGTGGCAAAGGAAAAAAAGAGAGGTTTTTTTCACACTTTTGATACCATGCCTCTTCATAGCTGTACTGAGCTTACATGAAGCCAGATGTGTTTTAATTCCCAGTATTATTTCTGTTCTAGGGCTTCTTTGATACTCTTGTAAATTTAAGGACTCTAGGGTTCTTTCTTTTAAACTGTATGGAAATCCTTCTGTAGTAAAACTTCTGCTCTGCTGAAAAGCAATATTGATCTGGCACCTTTGTTCTATACTGCAGTCATGGGCTTCTATTGGCTGGGAAAAAAAACTTTTTGGGATGAAATTTTACTTAGATGATAACAGAAAGATGTATTTCTTTCTGTCTTATAATAGAACTTATATTTAAATGTCATTTGTAAAGAGAAGCAAAAAATTGAAACTAAATGTTTTACTTGATGTTATGATTTTAGACATCAGCTAGAGGTATCTTTTTTGTGAAAATATATTTTTTGTTACAGTGCAGGAAACATAAGGCATTAAAAATGTGTAATGTTTGTGCTAACAACAACTGATAATTCTCTATGCAAACTGGACTCCCATGGGTTGCCAGTAAAGACTAAAGTAAATGCTTGTGCAGGGAATTAATATATTTTGTGTCTGAGAATAGTGTGCCCCACCCTGACCCCACCATATACTAGCGCTTTGTGCTGGCACAGAGAAGTGGATTGTCATTGTAAACATGCCAGTGCCTCTCCTCTGATGGTCTGGGGACATCCTGATGCTTCAAAATGTGACATGGCTTCAGCATGGACATGAGATGAACAAGACTGTCCTTCACCAATTGCATGTTGGGCTCTAAGATTCCTGAGGTGCTTTGCTTTGTTGCCTGCTTGGTGCATGTTTTGTTTTTCCAGTTTTCACATCACAGATGAGTGTGTCTGACCCCACTCTTTGAGTATCTTGTTCGCACTTTTCTGTTTATCTTTTGCTTCTTCCCACCAACTTCTACCCAATGATCAGGGGCCTGACCTGGATTTGTTATATCCCAGATATTGCCTAAGCTGAAAGGGAGGTTGGGCTCTTCCTTTTGTGCTTGGAGACTCTTAAAATGAGTACTTCAGTAGCAACAACAATAGTCTGTATGTAATAATTTTCACCAGTACATTTCATTTCCCCTTAAGAACTTCTTGAAATGCTCCCTCATTTGTGGGTAGCTGGCCTGAAGTTAATACAGTTTTTACTTTAAAAGTTAGTTTTTCTCTGCTTAGCTTTCTAATTAAGTGTTAAAGTTGAATGTAGGCCACCTACCTGCATGTGCTTTTGCATTCATCTCTGTTTACCATTATTTTGTGTTTCCTGAAGCATGCTTATTTTCTGTAGAGCTATATATAGAGAAAGGGTCCTTAATAAAATCTTATCCATTGAGTTAGTGCTTGCTAAGTGTGTGTTCTCAATCTCAAGAGAATGGAATGGCTTTGGGAACTCCAGCTAGCTTGATGAGCTTTGCAGCATGGCATCTATTTCAAAATTGTAAACAAGTCCTGTGATAATGTAGTGAAAATTATTTGTTCAAGATGTATGATTTTGTAGACGTGCTTTTCTAAATGCTTAATTACTTGTGTAAGTGTGTTGGTTCTACTACCTTGCCAGAAATTTATTGGTGAAACTTTTATTTATTAACTCTTTCCAAAAATATTTCTAGTTCATTTATTTTTCTGAATATAATAAAAAACCAAGCACTAGAGGGGAAGGTTACTTGCTTGTTTACTTCAAATGAGAAAGATTCATGTAAAAACACTGCAGTTAGAGACATACATATATCTGAAAATGAATGGTATAACAGTGAGCTAAGTGTCAAAATAATACAAACCTCAATAGAAACTTAAAGAAATAAAAATATCTGAATTCAGTGTAAAACATCTAAATTTCTAAATGAATTTAAATTTGAAATTGAAAGAACTGAGAAGCCAAAGAAAGAAGGTATAGCCTGTGTACCAGCTCAATAAACTATTTTATATTGGAGAAATGCTATATATTCAAGTGATTTAAACAAAAAGTACACATTGATTAGCGCCAAAGGCAGAAGAAGCCAGAGTTGGTAAATGAATAGAGAAATTTTCAGAAAACAGGGAGAATAATTGTGCACTGGGAGGGGGGGCGAAAGCTGAAAAAACAGCCAAAACAGCCAGCCAGGGCAAATACTTATACACGAGGTAGATTCTGTGTCAGTGAATTACATCCAGGCCATGGAAGGCTTTGCTTCCAGATCTTGTTGATTCAAAAACATGGTTACCCTTGAGGAGACATTTAGTACAAGTCACAGAATCCCAGAACACTTTGGGTTGGAAGGGACCTTAAAGATCACCTACTTCCAGCCTCCCTGCCACAGGCAGGAAATATTCCTCTGCACCAGGTTACTCAGAGCCTCATCCAAGCTGGTCTTCAACGCTCCCAGAGAGAGGACATCACAATCTCTCTGGACATCTTGTTCCAGTGCCTCACCATCCCCACAGCAGTGAATTTTTTTCCAAAATCTAATCTAAACCTACCCTGCTTCAGCTAAAGGCCATTACCGTTTGTCGTATCAGTACAAGCTCTTTTAAAAACTTCCTTTCCAGCTCTCTTGTAGGCTCCCATTAGGTACTGGAAAGTTGCTCCAAGATCTCCTTTGAGGCTTCTCCAGGCTGTACTGCCCCAACTCTCTGAGCCTGTCTTCATGGCAGAGGTGCTCCAGCCCTATGATCACCTGAGCTTGTTCTAGCAGGTGATGTCTTTCCTGTCTCGGAGGCCCCCGAGCTGGATGCAGCCCTCCAGGTGGGTCTCACAAGGGCAGAGCAGAGGGGCAGGATCCCCTCCCTTGGCCTGCTGGCCATGCTGATCCAGATACAGCCCAGGATGTGGGTGCTTTCTGGGCTCTCAGTGCATTTTACCAGGTCATGTTAAACTTTTTGTCCACCAGCATCCTCAAGTCCTTTTCTCTAGGGCTTCTCTCAATCCTTTCTCTGCTCAGCCTGTGTTTTGCCTGGGATTGTCCCAACACAGGTGCAGGACCTTGCACTTGGCCTTGTTGAACGTGAGGTTTACACAGGCCCACCTCGAGCCTGACAAGGTCCCTCTGGATGGCATCCCTTCCCTCCAGTGTGTTGCCAGAACTACACACCTTGGTGGGGTTGGCAAACTTGCTGAGGTTGCCCTCAATCCCAGTGTCCATGTCTGGACTACGTGCTGCAATTGCATTGTCATCAGTGGTGTAAGGTATCTTAGGAAAGCTAAGGCTTGTCTCTGTTCTACCCCAGCTGTAGAAGGGACAAATAATTGGGAGCTGTCATGAGGGCAAGGCTCATGGCTTAGCCATGGAGCTGCTCTTTAGTACAGCAGGTGAACAGGTTTTGGAACAGGGCCTTTGCCTGGGAATGCATGAACAGGTGCTGCACAGCTGTGCCAGGCCACGTTGCACACCTGCATGGGCATCTCTGTGCCATGCTGTGCTGCATTACTCTTGTCTCAGCGTCAGCACCAGGGCTCAGTGTAGCCTAGTAGAAAGCAGGATGGGTGGTAGCAAAGTCAGGGGAGGGCTGTCAGGGATGGAGATCAAACCTTCAGGATGAGACTCGGCTGCCTGAGCTG
Organism: Euphonia xanthogaster; assembly: GCA_034509185.1. Classification (NCBI taxonomy): domain Eukaryota; kingdom Metazoa; phylum Chordata; class Aves; order Passeriformes; family Fringillidae; genus Euphonia; species Euphonia xanthogaster. The sequence continues at coordinate 32,607,039 of JAYDZK010000202.1, read as the reverse complement.
CTGCACCACAGCCACCCCAGAGTTAGAAATCTTTGTGTTCACCCAGTACTAAAGGGAGCCTGGGAGCAATGCTCTGTCATCAAGCATTGTGTTTGTTTTCTGCTGTACACTCAAGATTTCAGTTTTATAACTTTTTATTTTGTCAGTAATCTTGCCAATGTCGTCTTCCTTCGAGGTTCTTTGGAAAGACTTGTGAGAGGGTGGATACTTTCAGCGTGCTTAGAGAAACTCACGCCATGTCTAGTTTTACACTTTAATTAGCAAGCACAACAGATACCACATCTTTAATATTTTAAAAATTGTTTGTGAGGAATGGCATATTACAACTGTGACGTGCATATGGCTGTGTGAATTTTAGCTCGCTGACAGCTGTGTGAGTTGTGGTTTTAACTGCGTGTACTGCATTGCTTTCATCTCACAAAGAAGCACACCCCAGTTTTCTCTATGGAAAATAATTAGTAAACCATTATGGTCTGGCATTGTAATAAATTAGATTCAGGCTTAATTTGAAACTATTGGAAGACACTTTTGAGAATCCCACTAATTTAAATTTAGAGGGCCATACTGGTATTAATCCAATCTTCTTCCACCTCTCCAGATTTATTAGCTACTCAGCAAAACTTTTCTGTGTATTTCCCAACTACAAACATAAAAACTAGAAGGACTACATAATCCTTCAACTTTTTTTTTCCCTACTCAATTTCTCCAGGTTATTTTTTGACAGCAACCAGAGCACTGAGAATAATTGCTTACAATAATTATGCCACCATTATTATTGTCTAATGAGAACCCCATTTAAAAAAAAAACATTTCATCTATTTGAGTCATACTTTTGTTCCCATGCATTCACTTCTGAGTCCTACTTTTGTATTTGTTTTCTGGAAATTTTGGTCAAAAATTATCAAAGTAATATATTATTCAAATGCTTATTCACATAATTATTAGCTTTTAGGTTAATGTAATCTTTACTTATGTAAGGGACTGGTTCTTTAAGCTGTTATCAGTAACTGCAGTATTAGGCTAGTAGGCCAGTAATTATTTATAACTTAAATCTGTTTATCCTGAAGAAACCCTTAATAGGCCATCTGTCATGGCTTTCTACTAGCAGAGGTCAGATCATAAGTCATGATCACAATATCCACTAGAAGGGGGTGGTATATTTCAGTTAGTTTAGGGATGAACAGCTATTTAATGGGCTTATTTAATCTTTATTTAAAAGGATTCCAAATCTTCTCCTTTAGTAAATCTGTCACAAATTTTCCTAACGCATTTGGCTCTTCAGTGAACTCTTTAGGTGGTATACCCATGATGGCAACAAAAGTCTTCTTCAAGATATTTAGCAGAATGTTCTTGATTATAATGCATACAACTTAACTTCAGTAAGTGTTCTAAATACCTTCCAACAGAATATCAGTTTTTACCTTCTAAGTAAATACAATTCAGGTCTTTAGTTTTTAGAAGAAAATAGCAGCACTTCAGTTTACAGAGGTGACCCTGAATTTTCTACCAACTGGCATTCAGGTTAACTATGTCATGATATTGATCAGTCAGAGAACACCTTTTATTGGTGTATATGACTGCAATGCTCACTTGTCACAGGATGGTTTGTGTTGGAAGGGCCCTTAAAGATCATCCAGATCCAACCCTACTCCCTTGGGCAGGGACACCTTCACTAGACCAGTTTGTTCAGAGCCCCATCCAACCTGGCCTTCAGCACTTCCAGGGATGGGATATCTGCAGCTTATCTGGGAAACTTGTTCCAGTGCCTCACCACCCTAACAATGAAGAGTTCCTCTTAATATCTAATTTAAACCTACTCTCCTTCAGTTTGAAGCTATTCCCCCTTGTCCTGTAACTACATGTACTTGTAAAAAAGCCCTCTCCATTTTTGTAGTCTCCCTTCAGGTACTGGAAGACTGTCACCCTTACAGGAGTAAATTTCTTGCAAACACCGATTGTTAATAATGACAACCAGAAACCAATTCAACAGTTAGGTTTTATAAAATTATATAGTAGCATATGAGAGCAAATGACTAATGCTAGTGATGCTGAAGTTACCCTAAAAGAGATTCTGAAAACAATCTGAGGTGAGGTGAGAAAAATTGAGGAGACCAGCGAAGATAAAGTAGCCCTGGCCTGTCCTGCCCTAGAGTTGTTACAGATTATGTTACAAAGAGCAATGATACCCAAGCAAGAGGATAAGCCTTTCTTTCCAGCAGTGATTACCACTGTCTAGTGTGGGCTCTGTATGACTGACCTCTCAGCAGGAACAGTATCTGGACTGCTCACAAGCAAGGGCTTTCTATGTTTAGGGTTGTCACAGAAGATTGTTTATAGTTGCCCAGAACTTAGTATTTGGCAGAAAAACTTCTGTTAAAAATGCTTCTCTGACAAATGGGAGATACTTCTTCTGTTGGACCAAGCACGGTCTTAAGCACATTTTGGTGTGTATACTTCTGGTATTGCAATGAAATCTGATTTTTCTCTTTGTTTTTAAAAGCTAACTGGAATTCAGTATTAGTGATCTGTCCTTTGATACAGTGGTGTTTAATGGTTTAATGATGTCTTTCAGGTATTTAACTTTTATTGGGCTTTTTTTTTAAAAAAAAGGTACTTCTCTCTTTGTCTTCTTATTGTACTTCATTAGTGAGCTCTGTCTGATGCCAAGTGGATTTGATTTTACAGCATAAATACAGCCTTCTTCTGTTAGTAAATCACTTAAGAATGGGAAGAAATCTTAAGAAATAACTTTTAATTTTTCATAAGCAGAACAACGTCCATTAAAGACTTACTGTAACTTCTTATGCCCTATTCATTTGGATAATTGCATGCATAACTTCATGAGATAGTTAATGCTTTAGCTTCATGTGGATTTTTGCATTTTAACATTTTCTGCTATTTCTGTATCTCCCCCGAAGAGTTTTCATCTGCCAAGTGCTGGGTTTGGTTTATCAGGTGTATTTGCCAGTCATGTCTTAATTGTTGACTGAAGCTTTGATTTAAGCTGCTTGGCAGTCATGTATGGCTAAATACATGCCAACTCACAAAGCAAAAACATGTACTTTGTTCTTGTTCTCAACTCCTTGTTCGTATCAAGGCTGCTGTCCTTCCTACTTGGGAGTCTGATGCATCTGAAATTTACATGGAGGGGTCCTGAGAGAGGGGTTTGGCACAATTTCACTGCTCACCTGTCGCAGTAGCACGTGCAGTTGCATTGCTTTTTGAAGGTCTGAGCAGCAGAGATGTTTAACCTTGGATGAGCAAAGCATTCCCTTGAAAAGTAGCTGTGACATTGACAGCAAGAACCTTTTAGACAGCAAAGTCTTACTTGAGGATGGAATAGAGGTTGCTTATGAAAGTATTTCAAAAACTGCATCAGCAAATACAGATGTTTATGCAAAATGTAAATGTATAGAAGGTGGGGGTTTCTTAAACATAAAATCAGTTGCTATAGATAGACATTTCTCAACATTTTCTTGAAGTCTTCACAAATGCAAAATGGCATAATTACAATGCAAAAAAATTTACAATGGAGAAACAGCCCTATTGGTGTTGTTCTAAAGAGCCTTGAGCGATTTAAAATTGCTTTCTGCTTTACAAAAGAGATATTCTTCCTTGTGGGGGAAAAAAACAAGTATGACTATGAAGGCAAATATACCTACAAACTTTAAATCATTAGTAGCCCAAAATACTATTTTCTTTGAAAACATTTAGAGCTTTCTTGTCATGCTTTGGGCATAGTAGTTATGGGGTGGTTAAACAAAGCAATATTAGGTGCAATAATTTTTGTACCATTCATCTTAAATTTATTTCTTTTCGGTGATGGAATTGTTTGAATTAATAAGTGAAATTTGCATCCTTAGTTGTGCCAAAAAAGAATCAAAGTCTTAAAGGACTAAGGACAACTTAAAAAACATATTAGCAGTATAAGAGAAAAGAACAAACCAACAAAGGCTGGATTTAGTTAGAAATAATTATATGGTTAATTATGGTACAGGATCATCAGAGTAATTTCTGAAAATTGATTAGATAATATGGGTATTAATTTAAGAATATGCTGTAGTTGGCCATTTGCAAACTTAAACTGTAAGTTCTAGAAAACTTGGTTATAATATGATGTCTAATACTCTAGAGAGGGGTGTTAAATCTGCAGAGATGTTTTGAAGGAGCTGCATGGCTAAGTTAATGACAGCTCTATTTTGTCATTACAGGTAGGGAAAGGCATTTAGATGTGCATAATTGGGTTTACTCTTCCAGTAGTGCCCTAGAAGCACTTCTGAAAACAGTCATTAATAAACATGACATGTTTGAATTCAGAATCTTGCATACACTTAATGCAGAGGTGTCTGATTGTGTATATCCAGTAGCTATACAAGAAAGCTGGTAACATTATAGTCTTGATTGGTGCCATCATTCTAGGTGTCAACTTAATGATTCGTGTGCATGTGTGCTTGTTTTCTGTTGGTCTCTGCGTTGTTTTTAATGAGGCTAGAACATGAGGTGTTTTATTAGGTATTATACAGGTACTTTAGGTTTGCTGCAGGTATCAGTCAGGAAGATAAGACTTCTCTAGCCTGGTGGCCTTTCATGTTATTTTAATTCAATGCTGGACTCAAAAAATTAGTCCTCTCTTTGGAGGGACAGAAGGTCCTCAGCACTTCTGATAGTATAAATTTTTACAGGTAATTATCACATTTGTATGTGGGAAGTAATATTTCCCCCCCCTGAATTAAAAGAATCGCTGGTGAATCACCACAGCACTGAGATATTACACCAAAGCACTGAAAATAAAAACCAGTACTTTTACAGCTGCTGACACGATCACTTATATTCTAATATGAATTGATTTATTTTTTTAATATAGAAGTAATTTTAAAACCTGGGGCTGCGCTTCTTATTTGTAGAAAGTTTTAGTGTCATTCTCTTGTTATGCTATAGCTACACTGAATTGTCCCTGTGAAACACAGCAGTCATAGGATAATAATTGTCTGGTTAGGAAAAGCCAATGGTTTACTTGTGACACAGAAATAGCAGAAGCTGTCAGAGATTTCTGTTGCATCCAGCCCTTCAATTAATGGTTTCATTCGAATTAGAATAATTGATTAGAAGTCACAGCTTGGTAAGACTCAGACAAGCAATACATAATGAATAACAGTGACTGTGTTTGTCTTAGCAGAGCTCAGCAGTGAAGGCTGTTTGTATTTCAGTATTCCTGTAGCTCTGCTCCTGGAATATTTTGATGGTCTGCCAAATCATGCAGCTGGACAAATACCATCACTTTGATTACTGTTGGGAATCTTTGAACACAGAGAGCAAAACTTAGCTTAGATAAAGAACAGTGTGTTTTGTGTTCAATTTCCTGCTGTTCTGTGATAGCAGTTAGATTCTGGTAAGGACTGAAAATCATAACTTTTGTTACCTGAATCTGACTATGCTCCTGAATTAAGCATGTAATTTCTTTTCTCTTGCTAGATTTGTGACTTTTTTAGCAATATTATGCTTTTATTTCAAACAAGGAGCTAATTTTTAATACATCATCCTTAATCCCCCTTTTTTTTTAGCACTGATATTGTACAAGATGAACAATAATTGTGTGTCCCTTTGCTTGGCTAACTTAAAAGTAAAAATTCTCTCACCTTAAGAATATGAATAAAGTAATTCTATGTTTTTCACAAATCTAGAGATGATGAATTAAGATTGTTTTCAGGAAATTTATTTGTGGTGGTTCTTTAGGTGTATGAGCAAGAGCAAAATCCTCCTTTCAGTTATGATCTGGACAGTGGCAGTCATTTTGATTGCTCAGAGCAAAAAAAAGAATTGCAAAACTTCTGAAGGGTTCTGCACACCAAGGAGACCAGAATAGGAGTGTACCTATATTCAAATGATTTCTTATCTTCAGTATAGAAAGGATTGTTTGGTCTCTTACTGAGCATGGTTTTGTATCTCACATTTAGATTCCAAGGGACCAAAAAATGGAAAAAAAATCATTTAATCTCACTCACCTAGTTATCTCCAGTGCAATATAGCTAAGGCTAATTTCCACTTATTTCTTTCAGTTCCATGAGGTTGTGTGGGGAATACAGCTTTGTGCATTTCATACTTTGAAAACTATATATTAATGGTTAAGTGTGGAAATGGTAGAGCTGTCGTTATTCAGGAAGGGGTTGTAGTTTGTCAGGCTCAGAACCTGGAAAGATACAATCTGCTGTAAATATATGCATAATTTGTGTCCAGTTTTATCCAGTCTAGTGCCACCCTTATTTGAAGTACTAGGCACTCAGTCTGGTAGGTTAATCTTCCTGTTTATTATGTTTCATGATTCAGAAATAACAGAATAACACATTTTAAATTACAATATGTTATAAACAACCAGATTAGAAATTGCTTCAGATGTTGAGAATAAAATTGTTCTAAGTTGGTTTTTGTAATTAATTAGCAAAGTTTTGCACTGAATACCTTCATTGCCAACTTCAGTTGGGAAGGAACAGATTGTGAGATTTTAAACATACTTATGAAGGTTTCTTACACTTAATAGCACGCTGTACTAGTGCTGCATTTCCAGAATGTGGTAGTGTTACTTACAAGGTATTTTGTTATTGTTTCATACTGGAAGTAAATTCAGAGGCAATTTTTAGTTGGCACAGAGCATTTATTTCTGGTGTGCCTGCATTAGTTTTTGCTATTTACAACACATCCTAGCATACCACTTCAAGATGAGCCAGGTATTTTGGACTGTCTGGGCATAGAGGTTTGTGTGATTTCACACTGTTTATTTGTATCTAGTATCTGCTACTGCTTTAGGGCTATTTCTCCTTGTTTCAGTGAATGTGGGGGTTTGTATCCAAATGCCATATAGTTTTTGGGATGGTGGTAGCCTCAGAGGTATTCTGTAATAAAAGCCCTTTAAAATAACACTTTTTAATTAAAGTTACAACTTGAGAAAGATTTAACATGGAGAGAAGGCACTGTATTTGCTGACACTAAAATAGTATTAATGCATGTAAGGTGCACTGAAAATGCATGACTCTTTTCTGACCTTTATGGTTTAGCACTTTGGAATAATTTAGAAAAACATGTTCTTTTAAAAATATGTTTATTAGCTTGTTCAGATATAACTTAAAAAGCTGATTTTAGAGGCATGCATCCAGAGACATGCACACAATGAATTCCAAGTGTCAATGTTTCAGGGAATGTAAATTATTTTCAGAATTTCAGAAATTGAGAAGGGATAAGTGGAAGGAGAAAATGTTGGGCTGGTGCCAAGCGATAGCTCGTAACCCTCACAGACTTCCAAACAGCACAAGAACACCCGAGGTCTCAGGTGATGCTTCACATAACTCTGCTTTGGTGAGTGAAAAGTTGCATTTCGTGATGGTGGCATGCTCAGAACTTGAGAGTTGTTAAATTTATTTTTAAAGTTGTACTGTTTGCCATTGCTTGCATTTCCTCCATGTGTGAGACCCTTTGATATAACATCTGTTTGCTCTTTCAGTTTGCTTTTTTTTTCTCTTATGTTATGCATGGTTCGTTCTGACTTGCATGCTGTGTCTATAAATCAGTATTGATTTTTTTGTGAATGGTGAAGTCTTTAAGCAGGAGATGACCGAGTATGGATCTCTTACATTCTTGTGATCCTAATCAGTGCAATGGCATTTGGTCTCTGTTGAATACAGCTGGACATTATCTAAAGGCACCTCTTTTGCTCTTTGTTCCTCCCTGTAACAGGAACAAAGTATCATGTGTCTAAACTTGTGTCAGAGAGCTGGATTTTAAAATTATCTTAATATATTAAACATGCTGTTGCAAGAGATGGTTGAGTTTCTGCATGCAAAGCTATTGATAGTAGATGTTCAGGCAATGTAAAGTTGACAGTTTACATGGTGGAGTTAAAATGCATCATGTGAAACTGAATAAAGTTACTCATTAATAAGAATTTTAATCCTGCTGTTTTTGTTCATTGAAATAAAGCCACTTACATCAGTAGACCTGGCCAGGTGAGTAAGAACTGGTACTTGTATGCAAAGGCTTCCAACTGCCCCGTCTCTAAGAGCAAAAATTGTCTACTTGTCTGCTTGTTTTAATTCAACTGACACTTTCAGGCTACAGCAAGACTGAATATTTGAAATATATCCAGTTCAATATGCCTGCTCCAAATTCTTTAATGGGTGTTAAATAGGCACTGTGTTTCCCTGTCCTAAAAAACAGGAGTGATCAGAAAATACTGTCCTGCAGTTCTTGAAACATGGACAGGGTGACATCTAAGCTAAAAGGTGAGTAATTGTTCCTAACCACTGAAGAAATGTGGTAGTCCAGATGAAGAGACAGTGGTCTTCTTGCAAGCTGTGGAAGTTTTGGTGAAATAAAGCCCCTAATTAATGTGGCAAAAATATCGTGTTCAATGGTAAATTATATGTAATGTAAGTTTCCCTATAGAAGAGAACACAAAAAGACAGCATAAAAAGCTGCACATTTTATAGTTTGTTATATATATCGTAGAATATTGTTATAGCTCACTCTCCTCTAGAATACTTTACTTTCAGAGAAATAAAAGGAAATGAAAAATCAATGATTCTATGAAAAGAGATGCCACGTATATTATCCTCAACATTTAATTACTATTGCTATTTCATTTTTAAATTTTATTTAATTGCTTTTACTATTTAGCTATTAATAGTAATAGGAGGTAGCTGTTAAGGAATTGGGATATGTGGAAATTTGCATATTTTGATTTCTGCTTGACTGCTATTCAACATTTAATTTGGTTTGATATTCATGAGATAAGCACTCCAATCTACCAGATGGGATTTAGAAATTATGAACTGCAAATAGAGTTCAGAACTGGTGAGTCCATAGACTTAGCATCTTTTAGCCCTTTTGATATTAAAACTTGTTCAAAAATAAGTTTGCATGGAGACTGCTGCTTAGTTGATGAAATGTGTAAGAAACCCAGAAAAATAAACTGCTGGGGACAATACTACGTGTCACTTCATATCATGATTGGCTGTAGAACAATAATCTTCACAACAGGAAATAAAACAGTAATGTCTCTTGAGGCCTGCCAAGCTTTCCTTTTCATTTTCTTTGCTTCCCACTCTCCTAACTATGACTTTTTCAATCCCTCGCATCTGATGAAAATTGTATTCAGTATAAGCTTTTGCTGGCAATGTCTTTCCAACTTGCAGGATGTTGACTGAAAATCGTTATTTCACTTGTGAACATTTTTCATCTGAAATTTTGTTTGAAATTAATTTTGATTTTGTTTAGTAGTCGTTGCCTTTTCAATATTGAAAAATGTTCTGGCTGGTCTTGAGTGAAGATACGGAGTTTAGCACTGGAAACTGAAAAATGAAACAGCAGAAAATAAAGAATATAGCAAATTGTTCTAAGTGTACAAAGCCACCTCTAGTGGGCTATTCAAGCCCCTTCTTTCTGAATCAAACTTCATTTTTCAGTGCATTGCAACTCCTCTGTGGACCTGGTTCCCTCAGTATGGGTGTATTTGGTGAGTCTTGTGCCCATGTGAGTCTGTGTCATGAAGACCCAGCTCTTTGTTTCCTTATTCTGTAGGTGACACATCCGGGTTTGGAAGGAAGCAAAGTGGAATGTAGACTGGATCTTTTTTTGACCTCTGCCATATGCTTTTTGTACACTTTTGATTCAGCAGAATGTCATCTTTATTTCAGGGCTTCAGCTAAGGCATTGAAAAATATTTTCCATTTAAAACTAAACCCCAAAGTGGCCATTTCACAATGCCACTTTTCCAAAGGAAAATGGTCTGAAAATGGCAAGCAACTCTCATTAATTTTTTCACAGAATTGTAGAATACCTGGATGGAAGGAATCTCAAGGATCATCTGGTCCAACCTTTCTTGTCATAAGCACCATATAGACAAGATGGCACAGCACCATGTCCTGCTCAGTCTTAAAAATATCCAGCGTTGGGGAGTCCAGCACCTTTCCTTATTTTCCTCTTATGTCTAATCAGAGTGTGCCCAGAGTGCGCCCAGCTTGTACCCATTACTTGTCTTTTGCTTCTAACTCCTTCTAAAAGGGAGTCTTCATCCTCTTTGTAGCCACCCTTGACATCCTGGAATGATGATAATGTATATCTCCCATAAGCTTTCCTTTCTCAAGGCTGAGCAAACCCAGTTCTCAGCCTTTCCTCATGTGGCAGGCTTCCCGGTCCATTTTTATGGAAAGAAATATCTTTCTCTCTGTGAAAAACAGAAGGAGCAGGAAGCAGGTTATGATCATTAAGAAATTGCTTTTTTCATTAAGCAGGTACATGGAACACTGAACAGCAGTGGAGAAAAAATACAGAAGAATTAAGCTTGTGAAAACACTGGAATGTATTTAAAGAGTTTAATACAAGCAGTTGCACATTTTATTTGATGTTAAGATGTTCTAGCTTCATCCAAATCAAATAAATTCTGAAATATTGTAGCAGAATTCAACTAAGGAGTCTTGGAAACATTTTTCTGTTATTGGTGTTAACCTAATTATAATAATATCCCCAAGGTTTATTGCCTTAGTCTACTTCATTTGAAGATTAAAACCTTATGTTCAGTTTAGATGGCACTCTAGCTTCTTGGTTCTGAGCACACCTTGAAAATTTTGAATCATTCTGTCATCAAAGGAGGCATAAGTTCTCAAAAAATACTGTTTAATATTGTATTTTATTGGATTTGGGGGGTTGTATTGATAGTTTTAGATTTGTAGTGAGTAAATATTTTTTTTTTAAACTTAAAACTATTTCATATAGTCAGTTGTGTAGTAGAACATAAACCTGGAATTGTCTTTGCTTCTCTGATAGCTAGAGATCATCTCTTCATCAAGCTGAATTTATTATCAGTTTGTTTCTGTAGACATTGTTTCTAAACTTTGAAGATCCATCCTTTGCAATGTTCATCATGTTTTGAGAGACCTGTAATACAACTTTCCCTTTTGGTCATAGTTTCTATATTCCCATGAGTATCTTAAAAGGTCTTGTCTAGTCCTGCTCCAGTTTGAACAGGAATGACCAGTTTTGCACAGTATTCCAGATCAAGCTTTCTGTTCCTAATTACTGAAACATATTGCCTGTTCAGTAGCACATTTATCATACTGCATAGATTTAGCAATCACTTTATTGATACTTTTTTGTAGCTGCTATTTTAATTTTGAGACCAAACCTCTAGACTATGTTGGCTTTTAATACATGAAGCTGTATCAATTCAAATTATTAATGCTCTTCTATCCTTTTCTATTTACCAGGCAATATGCAAATTCATCTCTTTGATTTTTCCCTTTCTCTGATATTTTCCAGAATTGGGGAAAGAATAGTAATGTTTTTTTCCTTTACTTGATAAGAATCTAGATCTTGACAGCTCATAATTTTATGCAATAGTATTTGCAGGGTTTTTGTCTTCTGAAAATATAATAGATATAATTGAAAATAAGAAATTTAAAATTATTTAATCAGTCTGTGCTGACAGAATCTATTTATACTGTGGTTCTGTAAGCATATGTATATGTGGTGGGTTCAAATTATTTTGATGGGAATATGTAAATGTGTATTAACATTGATTAAGCAATTTGTCTAGAAGCAGTTCTGTGTCCGACTGTTTTTGCAGAGTGTCTAGTGTTTCTCTGGGTCCTAGTTCAAAACCTGAGCATTATTATAATCTATGTTCCCAATTGTTATTTGCAGCCTCTTCTGCATAGAGCATGGGCTGGTCCTTAATTCAGTACATCATGTGAAACACATGGAGCTAAGGCCACAAGAGCACGTACTTAGTGCTGAATTGTAGCCATTAGTATGAGCCACTTTTCCTTGTTGTATTCCCAACCAGAATTGTAGGTGAATATATGTGGAACTATAGTCAGGTGAGTAACTAGGTGATTTGTGTTTCTATATGCAAATGAAATTTAGAAGTCATGACAAATTATCAAGCATCTGATTTAACTCTAAGGAAGGGTTTCTTTTTATGCGAGCAAATGATGCCATCTGCTTCTCCAAGAGAAAGTAAAATGTGGTTATGAATGATCTGTTTGACATAGGTAGATCCCATGTTGCCACATCTGATTTTGACTAAGCAAGCTAATAGTACTCAGTGGTCATTCTGAAATATAATTTAAAAAACAAGGGAAAGTGGGGGGTTTTGGGGGTTTTTTGCCGTTCACCCTGACAGACAACTCAGCCCCCCACAGCTGATTTCTCACTTGATCAGTGGGATGGGGAAGAGAAGCAGTGGGGAAAGATGAGAAAGGTAAGAGGGTTGAGATAAAAACAGTTTAATACACAAGGCAAAAGCAAAGTAAGGAATTTATCTATCCCCTGCTTCCCGTGGGCAGTCAGGTGTTCAGCCATCTCCAGGAAAGCCAGGCTCCATCGTGTGTAACGGTTATTTGGGAAGAAAAATGCCACTCTGCATGTTTCTGCGTCCTCCTCCTTTCAGATTTATATGTTGAGCATGGCACCACAGAACATGATTTATCCCTTTGGTCAGTTGGGATCAGCCCACCTGGCTATGTCCCCTCCCAACTCCTTGTGCAACCCCAGTCTCCCTGCTGGTGGGGCGGGGTGAGGAGCTGCAATGTTCTTGGATGTAAGCCTTGCTTAGCAAAAACGTTCTTGGTTGTAAGCCTTGCTTAGTGAAAACTGAAACAACCCCGAGTTATTAACACTGTTTCCTGCAAAAATTGAAAATGTAGCCCCATGTGAGCTGCAATGATGAAATTTAACTCTGTTCCAGCCAAAACCGGTACAGGTTTTCCTCCAGTGATGATAAAGTGAGTATCTGGGATTTAACTGTAAGATTTGCTAACTATGTGAGATTCTAATAGTGTAAGAATGATTTATCACTAGATGATCCTTAAAGGTCCCATCTAACCCTAACCATTCTTTAAATCTGGGATCTTTATCTAAACACCCAAACTTAATTTCAGAATAAGAAAGAGTTCTTCATCTGAGTTTGAAGTGTTTAGCTGCCTGATTTTCATCAAGATAATGTAATTCCTTGGAAATCTTGTGAAATAGGGTACCTCTAAGTTTCCTTTTATACTGCAAGCCTTGTACTGTTAATCTGACAGGGAGTGATGGGATGTTTAAGATCTGTATTTTAATTTGTTATAGGAAAACCACATAATTTAAAACTCAAAAACTAGATGTGATAAAAGAATAATTATCTAAGAATATGGAGTTGTTTTCTTCTGAATGATCATCTTATTTCTATAACTATTAAGTAGATTTTATGAATAAGTCTTCGGAACCAGCTAGGAAATCCACAATACCATACCTACAAAGGTCACTATAAACTGATTTTAAAAATATAGTAGTAACATTAATATAATAGCCAAATAATATGTACATGTGAGTAAAACGATGGAAGAGAGATTATGCAGAGAAATGTAATTTTAAAAGGTGTAGAATTGTTCATCAGCATAATAAATTATATGGTTTCCCTAGGTATCTGTTCATGGTAAAGTTTTGAAAACTACTCCTTGCACTGTAGGTGTTCCACATCCTTCTGCACAGTGAGGCATGCTGCCCGACAGGGCAGTTGTTTTAACAGTGTATTCCTTTGCAATTTACAGGATCAGCCTAAGCCGGCAGTGGCCTCAGGAGCCATGCCACCCCAGGCCAATCTTGTTGATTTTCCTTATATTTAAAGCCAATTAGCAGTTGTAACCTTGGTTACCATCACCCTCTACGTTCTCACCATGAATGTGATAGTGAGGATGTAAAGTTGTTAAGAGCTCATTTGTGCTCCTTTTCTATGCATACATAAACAATTAGAGCAGGGTAGATGTAGGCAAAAGCTTTTTGGGTAAGTCTCCACCAGTGTCACCTAGTTATTTATGAGTGACAAAGATATAGTCAAGTTTTTACATATTTGACCAGTGATTTCAGTTAGACTACCCCTATGGAAGGCTTAAAATGACAATCCTCATTTAAAGACTTTTCATTTTGCTTTTTCTAACAAAAAAAATGGGGGCTAGATAGAAAATTAATAGTATTTTGAATTTGTATGCACAAAAATAACTTTATATGGGAGGAAAAAAGGAAAGTTTATCTGAATGCTGGATTCAATAGGGCAGTAAGGTTGTAATATTGTCATTATCATTATTAATATTATTGTTATAATACTGCTGTGTTTTATTTAGCTTTATAACTCAAATTGTACTTCAGGTTTTTTAGCTGTTAGGTTTCTGCATTTATTATCAGTGAAATTTGCAATAAGATATTTTTCTCTAGATAAAATTACTATAAAAAGACATTGACATAAAATATGTTAAATGTCTCTGTTTGAATAGGTTGTATTCAACTCTTTATTTTCCCCAGAATATTTCATGCATCTAGTGTCTCACAGTAACATGTGCTCACAAAATTGCTTCAAATCTATTTAATATGAATTATTCATAATTTGTTTCCTTTTTGTATAATTGAAGCTGTCATTAATCTTTCACTTAGGGAAAAGGAGCATCATTTCAATGTAGAATTTAGCACCTTTTAATTTTTAAGCTTTGAGGATGAGAGCTATGTCTGACTGCATTAGACTGTTTCACATAACTTTTGACTGAAAGTTCAATAAATTATTTTTCTAGAAATTTTTCATATGTTCATAAAAATCTTATATTTCAAGTATGTAAAACTCCAGGTTATGTGATGTAGCGTTACAGATACTGAAACAAGAGGGAATTGCCACATCACCATTTAGTTTCCATCTGGCAAATGACTTCTTGAAAATGAGAAAATCAGACAGGGCCAAGTAATTAACCTAAGATTTTTATAAGGTGAAATTGAGTTATTCTCATTCTAGCTCAGGGAAGCCTTCAGTCCCATCATTAAGTGAACACATAAACCGTAGTGGAGGAGTCAAGATGATACAAAGCCTCTAGAGTTATTGCCATTATTGCCAGCAAGGAAAGCTATGAAAGCATATCATGTTAGGGAAAAAAGTGAAAAAAGGTGCTGGTGGAAGATGATAATGCACTTTATCTTGTTAAAAATCTCAAGTTAATACTAAATGTTCAAGTTAAATTGCAGGTTTATTTATATTCCCGTTCCTCAGGTTCCCTAGTACTTGTATGATAGTTTGCTGTCCCCTACTACTTGAATTACATGATCCAGCAACAGCTTAAGGATAAGCTCTCTACTGTGCTGACTACTGCAGTTTGTGTAATTCAGTACTTTAAACAGAAATATGTATGCATAATTTGTTTAAATAGTCTATACTGATACCATTTGCATGCTTGCAAATACGTGAATATGTGCATGTAAGTTTGTGTAGTGTATGTATATCTATATATTTTTTTCAACCCTGCTACTTTAAATTTTACCTAATCATTTAAGTTTCTGCAATAGGATTCATTCTCACTCTGGAGTGGTTTGCAAAGTAATGACTGCTGCAAAATATATTCCCAAATATATTCTTAAGAGGAAAATAGGGTTGTATGTGCACACCTAGAAGCCATTTCATGCATTCGTATCAGTACATAAGTTTTGTTACAGGCAGGGGTGGAAGAAGAAGAAAGTTGCAAAGCTACAGGGAGCTGTGTATCTCCCTAGATGCATCCCTGATGTATTCTTCTGCTTTGCTCTCCTCAGTAAAAGTCTTCCCAACACTGAATTGGTTTGGTGTTGCTTCTGTGTCCTAGAGGCTACGCAGTGCAGCGTGTCTCTGCTGCTGCGCTTCCGCTGCGCTGCTGTGCCGGAGCGTCGTGGATCCATTTCAGCACACATCCAGCTCTGTGTTCCAGCCGGGCTGGGGGCTGGCTTTCCTGCAGATAATGAGCCTGCACATGTCAGGGCTGTCATGTGAGCACATGAGTCCTCATGTGCTGAGTCCTCATGGCAGCTCTCTGTCGTTCTTCCTATTATCGCATAGAGGCGTCTGTAGCATAGAAGATTAAGTAGGGCCTCTTGAAATCAGCAACATGTGGGATTTCCCTTTCTTTGTGATTTTGATGGAGAACTGAGGTGTGGAATAGGGTCTGGGGAGATACACCTTCAAATAGAATATAACCTTTATGTGCAGATTCTTCAAAAAATATGGTCTGAGAAGTCTCTGAAATTCAATGTCCCGTTTTGTATTGTCAGTGTCACTGAAAACTTGCTGTTGCAGCTGGAATTGTGGTATTCCCGTGAAACAAAAAGCGGCAACAGAAAGTGCAGGAGAGGAAAGGAATCATAATTATTGTGTAGGTTAAAGCACTGACTCCTGTTGTATGTAACTTCCATTAAAGTTTAGTTCAGTTATAGTAGAAATTACTTTGTGAAAGTAATTTCTACTATATTATTTCAGCCTCATTAATATGAACTAATGAACACTTGAGATGAAATTTCACTTAAAATAGTAAGGTGCTTCAATCCTCTAGAGACAAAGGTGTTAGACTTATCCTGGTTGATAGTGGAAGGATTTAATAACTTTGGATAATTAATACAAGGAAGGAGGAGAAAATATAACAGAGACCTAGTTTTTTTTCTGAAGATGAATCAACAGACAGGCTGCAGTTTAGTGTTTGATCCACAGGAGATGGAGATAACTGGATGAACCAGGCACCCTGCTGGAATTTCAGAGGTGTTGAAATATTTGTCTTAGAAATGCCAGTCCTATGAATTTCATTAACATGGGAATGTGGTCAGACATGGCCCTATGTGGATGCTGACCATAATCACTTGTGTTGACTCTGCTGACTGAGAAGGAAAACTGCTTGTGACCTTGTTAGGCTAATTACCTCTGGGGTTAATCTGTTATTCCCTCCCCCTGGCCCTTGCATAAACTATGAGATGGGAGTAATAGGATAAGGTTAAGAAGGGGAAATTTAAACTGAAGGTGAAGATTGTAATCTTGCCAATAACATGATTTAGGCTGCTGTGTGATTTTATGTTGGGGGTTACATAAATCCCATGTCTGTGATACCTGAAATTTGGAATGGAAATGGAAATATTTGCTATGATATTTTGTTAGCTCTTTTTCCGTCTCTGATTTTCTGTCCATGTAGGGCTTTTTTTCTCTTTCTAAAGGAAATATTTACTAGGATGCTAAACAGGACTCCTGGAAATACTTTGGTTTTGTTTGTTTTAAGATGAGGATTCTAAACTATTTGTGAAAAAAACACATTAAAATGTCTTTTTTGAAAAGGTAATTGGCTGTAAAATATCTGAACTAAAAATGACAGATTATGTCATTTTTATATGAACTTTTATTCCTTCCACAGAAATTCATTTGGTAGCTTGTAGAAATTTTGCCTCCCTTTCTTTCCTGTGTTAAAGAAAGGGAAAAAAAATCAAAAATGTGAATGAAAAAATACTGAGAGAAAAAATAAAATTGAAGGACATAGACGATTGTGTTAATTCCATTCAATCCCATTTTACTCTTCCTGGATATTATTTGTCTCCTCACATTGTCTTAAGTCCCAGAGAAGAGCCTGTTGTAGGGCTATCTCTGCTGTCAGTCAGTCCATAATTGGCATTTTCAGTACAGCCATTGGAATAAATATGTAACAGAAATATGTAAATAAGGGGGAAAGGTGTATTGTGGGACAAAAAGTTGTTGTAGATAAATCTCATTTGCTGTACAAGCCATTAATTTGAACTTGTGTTCTCCTTAGACAAAGAACCTCCCAAACAAGCAAACAAAAGGAAAACCCACAAAACTGAGATATCTGCAGGCTTGTTACCTTTTGTAGTTCATAGAGAAGCTCTTGAGTACAGGCTCTGACTTGAGTAAGTTTGAAGGCAGACAGAATAAACTTAGTGTAGTGAAATTTATGGTAATGAGGTCATTGAGCAGAGGTGCATTGATGATGCTCCATCTAATTACAAACTCACAGTAGAGGAAGACAACAGCAGCAGTGCAGGTGCTTCTGAGAGCTCCCAGGGGGCTCTGTTAGTAATGGGGTCCATCAAAACTCTATCTATATTATATATATATAATATTTTACCTATTTGATGCTGAAATAATGGAATTAATTTTTGTATTAAGGGAACTTGTGTTTATTGAATTGTGTTTGATGTTTGTTTTCTCTGGGTAATAATATGCCAGAATATGTTAATTGCTTCATGTAATCTTTGTAATCTATAAATATTAATGCTTATGAAATGTTAATAACAGCTGATAAAAACAAAATGCAGAAAAATGAGCTATTCAATTAATCAATTTAAATTATAATTGCATGAATAATTGCTAAATTGTCAAAACATCAATAATTATGTGTGTTGAACTACGGGAGTATGGGATAGGTTGAGTATTTTATGTAGACTAACTATGATTTCCCTTCAGTTTTGTTGCTGTGTGGGTTAAGACCATTTTGTTTAGAACTGAGATTATAGAATGCTGAAGGTCACATCTTGTGAATAGCCAGTTCAAGATAGTCATGTGATTTTCAAAGAAATGCTAATGTCCCAGTACCATAAATGCCTAATGGTGCTCCCTATCTGAAAATTCTGGTCTGTAATCAAAAAGGGTGTTTTCAAATGGGTGAGGATAAATTTTGGGTTTAAGTCATTGTTTTGGGACTTCAATAAAAATGGTCGTCCTTTCAGGAAACCAGCAGAAGTTATATGTTTAGAATATGTGGAGTCATGCATCTCAGAGTTATGTTACTGATATCAAGGTCCTACAATGGAATTTTTTTAAATAATGAGAGGGTGATTCAGACAGGATTTTAAAAAAATATTATTATGTAATGAGAGAGAAAATGGAATGAGGAAGATAATGGAGGGAAAAAAGGGAAAAAAGTGAATACTGTATTGTGAATACTGATGGATGTCAACTCCACTTTGATAAGTATCTTGTACAACTCTGACTCCACTTGTTCTCTAAAGAAAGTTTGCTTTCTTCCAAATGCTTTATCTCCCCATGTTCACAGTTCACCTTGGCTTCTGTAGTAAGCAATATCAATTAGCTGAATATTCATTGTGTTGACACTTCCAGCTAAGTGCAGTTTTAATGTTCTGTGGGTGCCTACACTTTTGGCATACAAATATGCTTAAAATACAGTGTAAAATTTTTTTGAGATATTTATCACTAATCTGTTGTTTTTGAAGGTCTGCTCTAAGGATACAGAGTTTTTATGTGCACCGTCGTTGACAGGAATCACAAACAGTCATCTTGCTGTACTTTAGTCATTGGAACATTAATTTTCCTGCTTTATCTTATATGTTGATCATGTTTCTTTCTCAAAATAGACTTACAGAACATACCGGATGACATAATTAATGTAAATGTGTTTTTTGGAAACTTTTTTCCCATGGATGTAAAAAGTGATTAAAATACAAAGAATTTTGCAAAGTGGAACATTAAAACTTTCTTTTAATGCTCTAAGTGATGTAAAAGTTTTTTGTTGAACATAGACAAAAAGTTTTCAAGTAATACATCTTCATTTATAGGGTTGAATCAAGAAATTTTAACTACACTATCATTGTGAAAGTATGGTCTCTTTTTCTTTAAAAGAAAAAAAAATTGTCTTTTTATATGTGTTTGCTTAGTGAGGTCAGATATGAAAGATTTTTCAACTCAGTGTTCAGAGTTTGAAGAACCATTTGCAAAGAGATAGGTTTTTAACAATGTGGGTTACAGTAGCACAAGTCAATGCTTTGGTCAGTCAGTGTCTGACATGGAAAATGCTCTGCTCAGCAGCTCATCAGATGCATAAGGTGTGCAATTTCTGTAGCAGTTTTGCATATTTATTCTCAATTCAACGTGGTTGGTAAAGCAATTTGTTTCTTGGAGGTAAAAGTAAATAACTGAAAGCAACTTAGTTTTGTTAAATGAGAAAATTCTACATGGTTTGGCTATGTGTTCATTTTTGAGAGGCAATTAACCACATAAAGGCCAGTCAGAATGGGGTCTGTGCATACCTGTGCATTCAGGCATTCCAGAGTGACTAGCAAATTGTCTGCATTAAAATGTGGTTTGGAGTCCAGCATGTACTTTAATTAAACATCAATCAGAAAATATTCACTACAAGGAAAGAGCCTTTTTCATTTTTTGAATCTTTTATTTTTTAATATCTAGAGATCATATCATTAGGAATTTTGTTTCTAGGGGCCATTGTCTGGAGGTTTTGTGTTCCATTTTTAATTTTTTTTAATCGCATGGCACAGGTAAACTCTTCCTTTATCAAAATATGTAAAAAAGGTAGATGAATATCTGAGAATTTGGCTTTCTCTTAGCTCATAGGGAATCACACCAAGTCCACTAGTGACTTTTCACATTTGAAACAGTGTAGTGGTTGTAGTGAGACCTCAGCTGTATGTTCTCTGATCTAAATGGAGAGGTTGAATTTTTCTGATTACGAGTTTTTATTTTGCTTTAATACAGATTGCCTCCTGCAGAGAAATAAGCTAAAAAGCATTCTGACATGCTTGCAGACTTGCAGCAATAACTCTCTGGTAGAGTAAATATAATTTTTAACTTAAACTGTTAGAACTTCTCTTAAAAACCTAATGTATTTACTTGAATTAAATGAGGTAATGCACCTTTGAATATTGTTATGCATTATTTTATTAGATTCAGTTTAAAGGCAAAGATAAATGGACTAGACTCCATGGGATAAACTCTATTGTGGCTCTATGTAAAATAATAAGCAAAATATATTTATTTTAATTCATTATTGCTAAAAGCAAAGCAAGACAACTCTCCAGTGCAGCTTAGTAGCTTCTGGTTTTCACTGCAGGTAGGAGAGTGTCTACTTTGATTCACAGTATATAATTTTTTTATTTATTATTACTACTGCTAGTATTACTGTTGTTATTGCTGTTGTAATTATTTACATAAAGCTAGGAATCAGAATATTCACATATATTATCAATAATATATAATTTATCAATACTTTGGGAAAGGATGAATATTTCCATATCAGACATGAGAATTAAATTACTGCTAAGTTTTCTGTGCCATGAGAAAGAATGAGGAGAGAAAATACATTTTACTGAGTTTTTTTCTAAATGGGGTGTGTGAGGAGAATTGCATATGTGATAGTGAAAACCAGGGGGTTTACATGTTCACTCCTTTCCCCTTCAGACCCAATATTAAATGAAGCCCGAGACTCAAGGCTAAGAAATGACAGCTTTTTAAATACATTATTTAGAAAGCTGAGAGTGAAAATTTAATCTATTCCCATGCATTTGACCTGTAGGTTATCTTTAAAACAATATTAAAAAATTAGATTCAGCAGGATGTCTGTGAATAACATGTCTGCTCAAGAAAGCTTATTAGTTTTCTCTAATAGCCTTCCAGTCTCTGCCTCTGGATTTGGATGTCATGAGATTGTTATATTAATGGAAACAGTGTAGTTGAAACTGCTTTATAATCCCCACTAAAACCTGTGCCATCAAGAGATATCTGTGATGAAACTTTTCACAATCATGAAGCTGTTTTTGACATTCATGCAAATGCTTTCTTCTTGAAACATATATTTTTGTATTCTGTTCTGTAAAGCTCACCTTTTGAACAAAACCGTGACTTTTGCTTTGTGTTGAAAGAAGTAAATTTATTTTTAATAGAAGTTGAGTCATTGTTGAGTTCCTTTGCTTCGATAGGTTTTTAAAAAAATGAGTTGAAGCCCGGGTTTATTTTGAGTTTTCAGAATTGTTCTAAGTTCTTCTTTGAAATAGTAAAAAACTAAACCTTTCAAGCACTTTGAACTTGAAAATCACATTCAGAATATTCTACATTGCCCTTCCTGATTTTCCATCGTTCCCCATCCCATCATTTCCCACCCAGTCTCAGCTGCGCACATCTGTCTTCCCCAGATCTGAAGGTCTTTTCAGTTTGGAGGGAGTTATTGTAGGAATTGTATTGTTTGTTTGGTTTTCAAATTTCAAAGTCTCAGTAATGGACAGCACAGATATCTTTGTGGGGAAAGGGAAGAGGGGAAGATTTTGAGCACAATTTTTTACTATTTTACCTTTCATTTTATCGACTGTGTTTAATTTTTCGATCAATTTAAAGTCAAATCATAAACACTAATCATAAGAAATATTTTTGTTATGATTTGAAAAATCTTGTCTAATTTTCAGATTAGAATAGATTTGGGAAAAAACAGTTTCATGCCTGTAGATGGCTGATTTTGATAGAGCACCCAACTCTTTCTACCTGAGTAGTCCTCTTGGTTGCAAGATGGTAATCATATTAATACTTGGTGAGCTGAGATGAGAAACCTAACCAAATGTTCATTTTATTGCTGTAGAAGGGCCCCTTTTTCAATGGATAAAGTATGTATACATGTTCATAACAATAGTCCTTAGCCATGTTTTGTTTAAGGTGTGTCTCTAAAATATATATGTGCATGTGAACTGAGGGATGAGAAAAGCTAAATATACTTGGACTTGCTGGAAGTACTTTAATCCTATTTTTTTTTTATTCCTTTTCCCTATTCCATTTGTCTCACTCCATGCAGTAGCAATGAGCACATTAACAAAGGAAATTAACCTTTCATACTGCCATGAGCTGTGATCTTGTCAGATCTTGTGGAATAAGCCAACCTGGGCCTAATCAGTATTTTAGAAATCTGCAAGGAGCAAAAATGTAGGTTTTCAAAATAGATTGCTTCTCTGTTGTTAAGATTTCTTTTTCCCTAGAAAATTTTATTCTTGTGTAGTTTTTAATTTATCTTTTTCAGTTGCCTTGTTTTGAAAATGCAAATCTTGAGACTTCACCATTCATCACTTGATTCCTGGACAGCAGTGACATTGCTTTACTTCTTGTTATCCTGAGTAGTTAGTAGAGCTTTCAAATGAACCCATCATAGTATAAAATATGAAGTAGTATACAAATATGTTTGCAATTCATATTAAGTTTAATTCCTGCTATAGCTACAAACATAATAATTTCGTATGAGGCTGAGTATGATACAAAATAAGGCATACATTGTATTTTGATTTTAAAAGATGCTTCAGTATTGCAGAGGGTGATATTAATCACTGTGCTCCTAAAAGTGAAATACTATTGTGCTACTATTGGAATTGTTGTGTGTTGTTCTGTTTTGTCCAAGTGTTGAACAATGAGAAAGCAATAATGAAATTCATGTGAGTGCTTTACATCTTGCTCCATCTAAAAAAGATGGACATAAAAATAGTCACGTCTCCTTCAAAAGCAACTGATGTCTTTATAGGTATACAAATCTCAGCATTTCTGTGACATGCTTCCCAAAACTGAAGAGGGAATAACACAGGGCATTTAGCAGCCCATGATAAAAGTATTTAATTTCATTAATTTCATCAGTTTCATTTCTTTAAAAATCTATAGGACATTAAATTTTAAAATTTACCAATTTCTCTGGCAGAATTCCAGATTTAATTACTGGATGGTGTGAAGAACTACTGCTTGTTATTGTTAATTAAATCCCTGAGCTCCTACTGAGATGCATATTGAAATAAATTGTCAAGTCTTACATGGATTTAGAAAGAGTGCCCTTTATGCCTCTTTCATAGGCCATATTAAAAAATTGCAAGAGTCCCTGATGCCTAGCATGTCTTTGCTCTTTCTGTTCAATTTTGAGACTGCCGTGTAATTTTTTCAAAGGAAAAAATCATTGTCATTTACTGATACTATCTCCAAAGTTATGCATTCTACCCCTTTGACAGTCAAAACTAAAGAAATTAAACTCAGAGTCTTTGAAACACCTGTTGTTTTTTTTTTTTTTTTTTTGAAAGAAAGTGAAATACCTTCAAAAGAATATCAAGCAGAGTGCTGCTCCTAATTTCAGGTTTCCCTGCATTGGATTCCCAGATAACCAGAGCAGGATGAAATCTGTCAGCAAATTCATGGGTGCTGAAAGTCCAGTTGAATGAAAAAGTAGAAGGTGGCATTAACTGCTCCATTTCAGCAGACCCCACTGTTCACTGCAGCCCTGGTGTGCCATGCCGGGTCACTTCAGGAATGAGAGGCCAGGACATGATGAATAGTCAGATTGCTCATCTGGGATTCCTACCCAGATGTGTGTGTTTGACCTTCACAGAGGTTGTGCTTGTGTCACTTCCACCATTTTTTGCAAGGGGGAAGAGAACAGCAGCTTTTCCTGGGCTGCTGACGTGATGGTTGCGGGATTTGAGGAAGGAGGTGGAAGTTCAGTGTAAATAAAAACTGCTGGCTTTTTTTTCCCCCCCTTTAATTTTTTAATATTAAAGTACTGAATGAGTTTGGGGGATGATTTTGGATTAAAAATTTAACCAAGAATTTTTGGTTTTTGAAAATACTAGGCAGAAAGTTCTTGGAATTAGAATCTCTGGAGGGGGGCCTTTGTCCTTGATTATCACTTCTTGTAAACCTTTGTCTGAACACATGCAGGAAGAAGTTAAATTAATAATTTTGTTCCCAGGCTAGTTCCTGGTACTTAGGCAGTAGAGTCTCTCACATCAGGCATAATCAAAGGTGAAACTAAAAGGTTCATGATGCTGTTTGAAGACACATCTATGATATGTGTGTACAAAAAGCATCAATAAAAGACTCATCATGTCGTCTTGTATCTGTAAATTCAGCGGGGCAGAGTAGTCATATGTGTTTCAAAAGTAATTGATGTGCCTCACATAACCTGATTTTGAGATGCCTCAGCATTGTGTATTGCTTACAGAGTGCTAGATTCTTGGGCATTGCTTGGAGCACTTAGCTAGAAGTCAAATTTTTATTCTGGTATGGGACAGAATAATTTATGCAGACTCTCTGCAATACCTGTGCAGTGTAAGTTGCTGGGAATTTAACTTCCCAAAGTCTGATCTAAATCTTAGGTTGATTTCAAAGTGGTTTTTTTTTATACCTTACATATTTATATGGGAAATAGTCTTTCAATTTTCTTCATGATTTAGGCAAACAGGTGATTTACCATGCAAACGTGGAAAAGGCTTTATATTCAACAGCTTTACTGGAGTCACGTGTTGGCATTGAAAGCTCTCTCACTGGAAAACAATAATTAACATTTTTTATGTGATTTTAATGTGATGAAAAGCTGAAAGGGTGGTGATCATGATGTGCAGCTGTGCAGGGAGAAAGGACTGAATGCAGGCTCTATGTGAAAGCAGCAGAGTATTGTCAGAGTATTGCTTCTGAATCCAGGGCTGCAGGTGACCTCTTTAGTCTACATACTTTTTAACTAAATTATTCCCTACTTAGAGGCACGATTTTTTTTTCTTGTTTGCTAAACTTGCATGAGCAATTAATATAATATCACAGGGAGGAGTTTTTCTGTGATTCCATGTTTTATGTTGTTTTTTTCTGCCTCTTCTTACTTGTGGAGTCCATTAATTAGTACTTGCACTTAAAAGCGTGTTTTTTATCTATGCCTTCCATAAGTTATGTGAATATTATTTTGGTGTCTTTTAACAGCAGCCTCAGAATATTTTAAAGCTAAGGGTTTTAAGTGGGATAATAGCAATGAGATGCCTGGGTTTTGTGTTCAAGCACTTTTGAAACATTCAACCTGTTTTTGGAATAGCTTGGGACTTGATAGATTAGGAGGAACATTAAATGTGCTTTATACTGTTCTCTGTCACACAGCCACTAGGATGTATAAATGCAAGTACTTAATTTAAAAAAGTTTGTTTTCAATAATTTTTTACTTCTGTGATAAATTCTTGTTTTGTTGTATGTTTACTGTGGCAAAGTATGCTAGGTTTCATAACTTCCAAGTTAGGATGTCAAGGTTCTTGTTAACCATAATTCACTTCTTTAAGGTATGCACTAAGATATTAGATTATAAAAAACCTATAAATTCCACTAATTTAGTGAGCTAAAAAAAAAGACATTGAAAAAAGACATTTAGCATCATTATGCTAAATATGAACATATGCTGTGTTGTTTGTGTATGTTAAAATGTCAGCACTGAATTACAAGTAATTCTACCTCCAGCCATATGATCAAATACTTGAAGTTAATGTAACACTTTAATGGTTTAAAATAACACCCTAAATAAACTACTTAGGTATACATTGCTTATCTTTTCCACTATTCAAGTAGTTGAAAACAAGCTAAGATACAAATTTTACATTGCTTACATGTAGTGGGAAATTTGCAATTCTCCCATGGCACTAACAAGATTATTTATTCCAAATTCCCAAATTTATCCATGAACATAAGAAATAATTTTGCCATATTATATCCTGGTTTTTACAGTTCAGTCAGCACAAGAATTCAAGTACAGAGTGATTTAAGTACATTTTTGAAAAAAGGAAGTTTTGAAAAAGAAAAATTATGTTTTTGCATGAAGGTAAACAAAACCTTATACAAAAAAAAAGCTAGGAAAAGATAAAGATTCAATTTACTAGGGAAATAAAAATTAACTTTTAATATCTTTAGTTTAGTAACTCTAAGCATTCTTAGACTGCGAAGGCAGGGGTTAGGGTGTGTTCAGGGTCACTAGTTTGTTTTTTTTTTTCCTTAAACAGAAATTGACTTAAAAATATATCTCAGCTTGTGTTCCAGCCTTCTGACAGTGGGCTGGTACAGGACTCACTGTGAGCACTGGTAGCAGCATTCACCAGGAGCATGAGTGTATCATCAGGCACGCTCCATTATTTTGTGTCTTTCCAGTATTCCAATGGCTTCATAACAATTTTGTGGCTGTCTAGCCCTGCCCACATCCTGGGGTTCAGTTTACTAGTGAAATAAAAGAAACCAACGATGAGCAATTCACATCATTCAAGCTGAAGCTTTACACTCCATGTGTAGATTTGCATTAAAGCCTTTGATGTTGTTACCAAATTGAATGGAAATTTTAGATGTTATTTTCTGTATTGTAAATCAAGCCTGAATGAATCACTGGTGGCACCATTGCATTTGGTTGATAAGATAAGCAGAATGCTGAGCACAGGGAGGAGATAATGCACTAATGGACGAATCTTCACGTGTCCTGCATTACAATCTGCACCATAGCAAGGCAGTGTGTATCAGCAGAGTCAGTTCCAGAGCTGCAGATATCTAACCAAAATTTTCTTTAAAAAGACAAAAAATATTGGCCTTTCTGGATCCCCTTCATTTAGGGAAGAATAAAATAGTTTGATTTTTTTTTCAATTTCTTACCTCATCACATATTGCAGAGTCATTGCAATCTCACAGCAGCTGCAGGTATTGAAACACATGTCATTAAACCTGTTTATTTGTCAAAGACTGTGATTTTGGAATTCTGCTGGGTTAAAGGAGTGCTGTGACGCATTGGCCACTGGACATGGTTTGATTTGGAAAGTAAAATTAAGTTTGATGCCTATAACATTGCGTCACTGTCACAAGTTAAGTGAGTTTCTCATTTCATTTCTGGTTTAGGTTGGGGGCAGTCAGAGTCCTAACAGTGTGGCAGATTTCAAGTTTTTTAATTGAGTGCTCAACATTGAACCCAAATCAAATGAGGAAATCCAATGTTATATCCTATTACCAGAGCTGAATAGAGTAAGCAGAGGTGAGAGTTTAGATGGTCACCAGTACCCTAAGGTACAGGGTTTATGGTATAGCTTGCAAGTTAGTATGTTTTATATCAATATACTAGTGAAATACATGGTGTTACAAAATCAAAGCCGATGTATTTTGATGTTCGCATTGTTTATGAAATTTGAAGATGAAGTGGTACAGACTTTGGAACAGTTTGTGTTTATAATTTCATGTCAACTGAGCTGACAGTTGAGGAATCATCTGTGAAGTACCAAAATGCTGCAGGGGAAGAAGACACTTTTCCTCATAAATAAAATACATCTTTTTTATTAATGAATGAATGTGCTCTAGTGAAGTCTCCTTTACAGAGTTTTTCTGCCTAATTTGTCCCATAGGTTGAATTGAAAATTGTGCTCCTTCAAAGTATTAAAGTAATAGCAAGATGCCAAATTCACTACAAAAAATTGGGAGTCAGTCCACTTGGTTATATTTACTCAAATAATGGTATTTTTAAAAAAGCAGGCCAGAATTTAGTTTATTTTTATACCTTTTAATAATAGATTCTGAGAGTAAGATTTAAATAATGGAATTAACTGTCACTTTCAAAAGAAGAGGGAATCAAGGATTCATAGAGTTATAAAATTTTAATGGAACATCTTGCGTGGTTGTATCATTGCTGGGGATAATGGTTGGTTGGCATAGAGAATATTTTGAATAAAAATGTTTATCTGTATAAGAATAGTTTTGCTGGCATTTATTCTAAAGAAAAATTGACACAATGTGTATTTATTACAAATTCTAGTAATTAGTTTTAAAATTTAACAGGAAATTGCTGTACAGGTAAATAAATATTTAGCTAGCTAAAGTAGCTAAACTCTCAATGTTCATTTGAGTGGATATTCACAAATACAGTTTTGTTGGAGTATCTAGTGTGTGAAAGGCAGAATGAAAAGTCACAAATGCATTTGAGCAAGAAAAGGTAACAATGAATGGAAATAACCTTTGGATGAACAAAGGGAAATTTGTTCATCCAGAGGTTATGAGACAGATTAGAGAAACCCAAATGCTTTCTGTGGCTCTTGAGTGGTTTTGAAAACACTGAGGAAATACAGAGTCAAGGATTATGTGTTTGTTAATTATTTTGAAACTGGCTAACTAAAAAACGGGGTAAGTTCTGTTGATCCTAAAGGATTATTCAGCGGACAGGAAATCATAAATTATGAAAGAATTAACTATTAATCTTAGGTTTGATTTAGTACTAGATTTCCATCTTGAATACAGTATGTAATTTTGCATCATGTTCCTGAAGAATGCTCTTAGCAAAATTCCTGGGTCAAAAAATGTGTGTTTCTTGCTGAAAATTGAGCTCTTCTGCCCAGTTAAACAAAAAACAGGTATCTAAGCTTTCAGTTGAAAATTGAGCTTCTGTGTTTGGAACAGGAGAATGTAGAGCCAGGTTTTTGGTACTCATGTTAGCTACCACAACTGCCTTACTTGTACTGTTTTGCATGTTACAGCCACAAAATCTTTAATAAGCTGTCCTTTTAAAACCTGTAGTTTGAGCTCTGAGAGGTCATACTTACACAGGTGCTTGAGAGCAGAAGGCAGTAAAATGCTTGTGCCATTTTGTGCTTCATACGAATTTCAAACCCAAAACCTGGGTAATTTTTGCATTGGAAGCATTGCTCAGGCCATTCATTATTCTACATATTGGCCAAGTTTGAAAGAAAACTTTGTGTTCTGTTGATGTTAATAATTTGAAGTTTTTAAAAATTGTATTTCTAGTGGAAAGCAGATTGTTAGAATAATTTCCTACTAAGCAGCAGTTTTGGTGAAAATGAATCACTCTCTCTTAATGAAAGCTACAAAACATTCTTTCCAAAATAAAATATATGTTTAGAGGTGACTTACTCCATCATGGATTCCAGTCACCTGCTGTTAAAATTTTCATGTTATTCTTTGATTTCTTGTTAACAGTTATATTTTTTTATCCTTTTACTGGAAAATTGTGCTTCTAGCAATTAAGAATATTCTCCTTCCTACCTAAATTTACTCTGTGGATATTTTAAAACCATTTATTTTGTGCAAACTGTGGCTTATCTTAAATTGTCCTATCCCTAGTTACCTGTTGCAGCTATACCTTTATACATATCAGCTGTCTCATTTTGGACATAATTTTGGTAATCTAAACCAGTCAAACTCTTTAAGCCTTTCTAGGAGTGTTGGCTTTCTCTAGTGATGATACTGCCTTTCCACCCCCCCCCAGTCCAGTTTTAATTAATCTTTCTAATGTTTATGTCCTTGCACGTGCTGTTATAGATGTGATCTCATGAATGCCTAGCACAATGATAACATTTCCCTGATAGTTTTCAGAAATGATGCACATTTCTTTTAGTGTCAGTTAATAAAAGGCTTATAAAGAAACCTGTTATTGAAGAATTTGTATTAAAAATTATTATATATGAAATATTGTGCTAAGCCAAATGTGTCGCGTAATAAGAATAGCAATTACCATTTTAATCTTGAAAAGAAGGAATTGCTCAGGAGAGTAAAGAACTTAAGTTTTCAGCTAGTTATTAGTTGCTTTTGAAGATACTGAAGCTGAAAGTTCAGGAAGGACCTTCCATGAACTTTACATGATATAAAAAGCTTTACGTGATACAAAAAATAAAACCAAAAACTAGTACAGAGCTAGTTAGGTTTTTGTTTGTTTCTTTATTTTGTTTTACCACTGCAGATATTGAAAGTTAGATATGGTAATTTAAAATAAGTTTTATAGCATCCAAAATAAACACTTTGAGAAAAATGGCTGGTGTGCTGTTATGCATTCCTCAGGAGAATGTTCTACAGGATTAAAATCTATATTCTTTGAAACTGTAAGTGTGAGAACTGATAAATATGAGAGTGAATCACAGGAATGAGGCCATGTAAATCAGTATTAAGGCCTGGACAAAAATTCTGGAACAGTATACATTTGTCTAGATTTCAGAAATTCCAACTCAAAAAGATTTAGATTATATCTTGAGACCTGAGCCTAATTGTCATGGCCTGGGGGAGGGGGGGGGGGGGGGGGGAAAAAAA
>JAYDZK010000202.1:32539968-32567401 GCA_034509185.1 Euphonia xanthogaster | reverse complement strand
GGAGGGGTTTAGAGTATGTTAACCTAGAAAGTGGTTAGGATATTGTTGTCCATAGTCTCTGATAGATGATGTCATTTGGAAGTGAGCTGGGTGGTATGAGATGGGGTGCTTTTTGAAATGAGGAGTGCCACAAACATCTCTGACAGTAGGTTCAGTCTGATGTATTGCCCTGGGCCAAGGAAGCAGAAAGATCCGCTGTGCCCAGCTGTTGCCACTCAGCAGTGTACTGCTTATTGCCCAAGTCTATCCTTAGCAACACAGAGTTTCACCTCCTGGTAGAGCTAAGTGGAGACATTTGTCAGGTTGGGATGCACTGTATTGAATAATGCAAATACTGGTACTTCTTGTTGGCACTTGTTTCTATGAACAACCGAAATGTACCTGAATTATCCACACTGTTTCCAGCACAGTCCAAAACACAGTCCCATACCAGCTACTGTGAAGAAAATTATCCCAGCCAAAATGAGCACTAACCTCATTCTCATTTGTAGTAGGAACTGCCAAAAATGATTTTCCAATAAAAGCCTCTGACTAGATTCTTACCTCTTAATCAGTCAAGGGCAACTACGTGACACACATTGTCTGTTAACTGATTTGTGTTGAACGAATTCCCAGCTTCATGGTTATTTAATTTCTAATTTTGGCAAGGATTTCTAGGAACTTTTCATTTTTGCTAGATGTGGCAGAACAAATTAAAATCTGACCCTTTTTGTGATTCGAGTGTTTTCTGACTGCATTCTATGCATGCCTGTGCTTTGTTTCAAGGCTGATTTAATACTGCATTTTTGCTTTTTTATTTATAATGGTGCATTTGATCCCATTTGAAAACAGCTTTGATTGTGGATGTCTGTGCAGCATAGAGAAAGTAACTGAGTGCTGAAACATGGAAGATATGCATGTAATTGCAGGTAAAAGCATCACTGTGAGAGCCTTAACAGGAAGCATACTACTGACTCATCTTGGCCTGTGATGGAAAGTGCCCTGAGCCTCATTAAAGTGTGATTAGCATTTTCAACTCAAAAGGATGGTGGATCAGATTCTGATGTATTTATCGTGCTTATTAGCAGCTTACCCCGAAAAAAACCCTGACACACTGAGACTGACATGGAGATAGGAATCTAGCACACTAGAGATACCAGGGCAAGAAGCAGCCACAAGTAACACAGCAATATGTCTGTGCCATGCAGCTGGTGGCATTGTAAATTTTTGTTTAGAGGATAAAATGCTGAAAAAGAGGATAACTTCCTAAAAGGTTTAACTCTGAACCTTATTACAGTGGAAGTACCAATGTAAAATTTTTATGGTCTTATGTGCAAATCTGGCAACAGGGATTTCTTAGTTGCACAGGGCCTAAGACAAGTAGAGCGCCTGTACATTATTCTTAAGTGAAGTTACCCAGTAGGCCATGAAGAGATAGGTTCCTTGATCATTGCTATGTACTCTCCTGCCCATATGTAAATGTGGCAAATATGCAGCTTCTAAGGTAATTAAACTAATTTTTTTTTAATGTCACACTGGAATATGTAGTCTGTTACCACAGATGACACTCAGAATGGCATTTTGAAACTCTTCAGCATCCTCAGAACCCTTTTTGTGATAATTAGCTGGTTTTGCACAGTTGTGCTTTACAACAGAGACCTTCAGTCTGTTTAGATTCATCTTCTCCTTCTGCCTTTCCCCTAGTGACTTTGTAGGTGATTTGACATTAATGTTGAACGTTTTAGTGAAGTTAAAATGTCTCAGAATAAGCTAGTAATTTGTTTACAAAGAAGGGAGATAGATTTTCTTACATTTTCAAATATAGATTTGACTACCAATAATTTTATACTTGGTGATTGAGTGGCATAATTCATTTATAAGAGGAATTATATGTCTGACTGTTGAATATTTGAAAATATGGAAAAAATAAATAAAATATGTAGCAGCACAGAGAATAATTGCACGAAAAATAAAAGGTAACTGTCAGCTGATGATAGGCTTTTTTCTCAGTATTATTTTAGAGCTAAAATCTATATTTTGACTTCCTTTCAGAACATAAATTCCCCACATCAAACCGGTTTAGGAATTGTCAGTTACTCCGAATTTGTTAGGATGTTATCGCCAGCCACTGATTTCTGCCCTCTTCTTTCCCATGGAGAAAGGCTGTCCAAGTCCGTGCTAACCAAGAGGCAGGATTTATGCTCTCTTAGTAGTTATATTGCCTTTACCTTCTTGGCATAAATAATTTTAAAGCAACAGTATTATGCTTGTATTTGTTTTAAAAACATAGACCCCAACACGAGAAACTGAAGTAGCTTTTTAGTAATGTGGCAATAGCCACACCATGGGAGACAGTGTTATCCTGGCTCTGGCTGTTTGCAGTAGCAGAGAACTAGTAGACAGTAAATACATTTACAAATCAATTCATACAAATAGATCAAGAGATGGTTATTTATTTTTAGATGTTTTATTTATATATATGTGATGCAGTATATATGAATAATACAAATGGTAATATTCTGTGTATTTTGTTGATATTTTATTGATAGTTACTGTTGTCTGTACTTTGTTCTTTTAATTAAAGGTTGCATCTGTAGCACAGTCTTTAATATTCACAGTGAGCTTTTTTCCTGTCACTTGGCACTTTGAATCTAGCAATTCTGCCATATTGAAAAAATTCTGGGTTCCAGTAAAATTATGCATGATGCCCAGTAATTAGAGTGTGTTTATGTCTTAGATAATTATGGGCATTGGCATTTTTAACAGTTAAAGCAAATGTTGCCTGGTTTGTGATATTTTTCTTTTCGTTTTCGTGTTGAGTTACTGAAATAAGTGTATCCAGTCCATACATCAATTTTAATAATGTCAACTCCTGCTCTTTCAGCAACTGATGTTCCTACTTAAGATCATCTACATATGTGATAGCTCAGGCCATAAAGGGAAAGCAATTTACAAACAGAATTCTAGAAGTGCAAAGGTGCTGAGAGGAGGCTCCTGTGCAGATCCAGTGAGGGGCTACCACGTAGAAAGGCACTTCAGGCAGGCAAAACTGTGTGTTTGTCCTGTGTTGTGCTTACATTTAGGAGGCATTTATTTTTGTGACATGTTGTGACATGACTTACAGATGGATATCTGTCATTGCAGTCATGTGTGGAACTCCAAGGCTGAGGGCTGTGTGCAGATGTGTGAAGCAGCACGTGGCACCACTGGGTTGCACAGATTAGAGTCCACAAAAAAGAAAACTGAGACAAAATATTTTGTAAAAGGGGCTTTTCAGGAGGAGGGTTGGTTGTATTTGTGTGAGAAAAGCTGTTGCTTAAGATTGTCCTGTGAACTGAGATCTTTTGATTAATTCTTGCTGCTTTCGTGCTCACTCCAGGGAGATGAGTGCAATTCATTAGCAAGGTGCTTGGGTCAGCCCCAGTGGTCCTCATAGCCAGAGCAAAACAAGGGCCAGCTGAGGAAAGAAACCAGACAAATGGATTAGTTTAAAATGTGCTGTGCTGCTCAGCAAGACTAAAAATCGTTAACCGTGCATATGAATATTTATATATGGGCCAGAAAGCAACTAGCTAATTTCCTGCTTTCCTTTTTATAATGAGAGCCTGGACTGTTCACAGCAGTATTTTAGAAATTTGTTATTACTAATCTCTTCCTCTGCCCAGTCAGGGTTTTATTCTCTTACTTTAAAAACAAAAATGTGTTTGTAAGCAGTGCAAGTCACATTTGCAAATAAAAAAAAAAAAAAAAAGAAGAAGAGGAAGCTGTATCTAAGTATTTAAAAGTTTAATGGGTTTAGATTTAAGATGGTTCCTGAAAATAATGCAGAATATCCAAAGTGTATTTTCTATGGATATAAATATGGACATTCAAAATGTATATATTTAATGTCATTGAGAAAGGATAAGCAATTATGAATTTATTACCAAAGCTACAGTGGATATTATGCCATGGAAGTAATATTTGAATCACAGGATACTTCAGGTCAGAACGGATCATCTGCTCCACATCCCTGTTCAAAGTGGGCCCAGCCTCAAGGACAAGATGTAAAAAATGAATTCATAACTTGAAGAATTTATTTTTTTCTAAATTGTTCTTAAAAAAAAAGAAAAAAGAAGTGTGACGAACCTGAAGGTTGTTAAGTCCTGAGATTTAGTTTCTATGATAGAACAAAATGTAGAGTGCTTTGTGGTGAGGGAACTCAGCGATGCTTGGTTTTGATGACAAGTGTCCATTATGCTATTTAGTGCTAATGAAGATAAAGTAGAAAGAGAGATAATTCAGGATATTTTTGTTTGCAGTACAAAAATATGATGGCCCTGAGGGATGGAATCAAAACATAACCCATCTACAGTCTGGAGGAAGAAAGATACATAAGTATATGAGACAAGTAGTTTTATAACTTTTTTTTCATATGGATGTGCTTACTGGGGTTGAGAGCAAAGTGGCTTTTTTAGTACCAAAGTGAGAAGTAAAAGTGGGGTTTTTGTTCTAAATGTTTGCTGACAAGTTGCCTGATGTTTCTTTTTGGTCATTTTTGCCAATACAAAACTGTTCTGTGCCACAAAGTATAGGGGAAATAGTAATTTCTAGACTAGACAGGCATTAATGGAGGAGGAAATTTAGTCTTTGGTAGCTGGCACCTTCTGTATTTTTCTGTAGTTTAATTGAATACAGGTTGAGGAGAGAAGGGTCACAGTGAAGTTGAAAGCCTCTTGTGGACATGTGTGCACGTATGTGTTTGCATGATGCATGAATTGCACATTAAGCTGCAGAAGTGAAAGCTCTGCTTTGGGTTTTGACACCCTGTTGCTCCAAGCAGGTCATCTAATGGACTTACACACATGAGATCTAGTTCATCTCCTTCTAGGTAAAGCTCAGGCTTGATGATGTGCATGTTTCACTTGAGTGTTTGAACCTACATCCTCAAGTGCTCAGAAAAATATACTAAGGGGATGAGCCCTGTTTCTGAAATATCTTACCTTTTCAGTGTAAATGAAGCTGAATCAGATGCCAGGAAAGTGTAAATACTGAAGAAATTTTTGAACCCCTTCTCCATTCCCTCCTTTGGATTGCTAGAAAAAACCCCATAACCACCATGTGTGCTGTGGAAATGTAGCTGTTTGACATCCACTTTACTAATGCACTTCAGCCTGCAGTGTTGGTTTGTGTGTGTGTGTTGTTTGCAAGAGTGAGAGGGGATGGAGGAGTAGATTTAAACTGAACTGCATCTTTGCATGGTCACAATTTGTTTTTCTCAGAACATATCTGTCCAGGAAGTCATCTAGTACTGCTAATTTACCTAGAGGATGAGTTCTACTTTTTTTTTTTTTTCAAGCAGGAGCATGTTCCATGTAACTGGGAAATTTTTTGTCATTGAGCATTTGTTTTCATACATAAGTACCAGTTTACATGAGAAACTCTGATGATTCCTTGAGCTTTGACTCAAAATGTTTTTTTCTGAAAAACTGCAAAATAAACCAACAGTAATTAAATGCTAGCAATAATTTCTTACAGAACTTTTTAAAA
This sequence comes from Euphonia xanthogaster, assembly GCA_034509185.1. Classification (NCBI taxonomy): domain Eukaryota; kingdom Metazoa; phylum Chordata; class Aves; order Passeriformes; family Fringillidae; genus Euphonia; species Euphonia xanthogaster. Next base: position 32,561,893 of record JAYDZK010000202.1, on the reverse strand, counting down.
ACTTTTATTTGTGTAATTTCCAAGACTGTTGTGATGGTTTATTTCTTGAGCTGTCTTCCATTGTACAGTCAGTAGCCAAACTGAAGAAAAATAGAGGAAAAGAACCTCTGTGCAGTCACAGTCACAGAAAAGATTAGGTAAAATCCAAATTACATAACTTTTTTTCATCTTTTGTTTTCCAGAATGACAAATCCCCAGGGCGTTCCACAAGTCGATCAAGTAATATTTCAAAGGTATGTGAAATCTAATTTTTTTCTGGAATTTAAAGAAAACTAGGTAATTAAATATAAACCAGTGCTTTAGTCCATTATATTCTTTATGTAGTATTTTACATATAAGAATCAGATTTTAAAGTTTTGTTTCTGGGCATTGTGGTTACCCTGTAAACTCTGTCATACAATTAGTCATTACTGTAAAATGTGTAATAAAAATACTAAGCAAATAACACATGCACTTTTTTCACCTCTTTTCACCAAGTGTTTAATGTTACCTTATCACTTCAGCTTAAGATAGAATTACTATTTGATTTTTCTCCTCCAAATAATAACAAGTGTAATGTGCAAAGCTATAAATCTGTGTTCATTTCAGGCTGAATTCTGAATTCCTTTTACAGGGATATATGGTTCACTGGAGTCGGGACTTCACATCTAGATAATTTTCGGTTTTTAGGGAAGAGAAGGGAAACTTTAGGAAAGGCAAAATGTGATTTTTTACTGAAGAACTTTGGTTTTAAGCCCCTTTTTTCTGTATTTTTGGTTCCGATGTGGCTGAAATTTATGCCAAAAAGACAGGATGTACAGGAGGCAAAAGATAAATTTTTTTCTTTTTTAAATCCAGGCCTAAACATCTGCCATGTATTATGCTTGGTTTTAAATATTTTGCATTTAGGGCAAGCACTGTATCCTTAAACCTCTTCACAGAATATTTTTTTTTTGGAGTACCCACTGTAAAGCTATTTCTTCTCAGAGCATAAAACAAAAAAATGACAGCAAACCCCAACTGTGATTTTAAGTTAAAATAGTAGTTTCATGTTAGTTTCTGCTCTCTTATGTTTAGAAGGGAAAAAGAAAGGCAGGGAAAAAGATGTAGAATATATCCAGCCTGCTGTAGGATATGGCTGAAACTCTTCTAGGCTAACTGCCTCTCCTTAGAAATCATATATACAAACTTGATCACCAGGAATTGTATTAATTATTTAATTTAATTATTAATTAATAAATTAAGAATTACTAATTAATACGTACTAATAAATAATAATTATTACTATTTTAAATGAATGTATCTAGCAGTAGTTACTGTAAATCTATGATGAATTGATATTACTTTCTCTGCTTTTTTTAAGGTGCATGGGTTGCACTGTGACAAAGCATAAATATTTTCACTGTCATGAAAAACATGCCAGTGACTGACATTTATTTTAAAGTGATTTCTGCAAAAAATCAGTATAGTTGCTTATTCGAAAGGGATATTTGCACTGGGTTTAGTTGCAAACTAAAATCCCAATTTTTCAGTCATGCACTTCATCTTTTTCTGATGTATAGCATCATGCATTGTTTTGGATCAATTTTTTTTTCTGAAGCTACCTGCCAGTGAAGTTTTTCAAATGCTGAAAGACATTTGATTGGAATTCCAGTTTTGTTTGTTGTCTGGCTTAAAATGCTTTTTTTTCTAAAACAGGTTTTTATATGTGTGTGTATACATAGAAAAGCAAACACCTGACTTTGCAGGTTAATATTGCATGGCAGAAAGTGATAGTAAAACATACTCTACCTCAAAACAAGATTGAAAGCTTCTAGGCCAGATAAACTGCATGCCAAAGGCAAGATCTGTGTTCTGTGCAATGTCAGATCTTGCACACAACAAAAATTCCAATGGGCAGAAAAATTAGATAGTCTTTATGTAAAGCTATAAATTAGTGTCATCAAAACATTGTCTTTTCACTGTTTTCGTTTGCCTGTATGTGTAAGTTAAAAAGGGTCAAATGGAATTAGATTTTAATAGTTACCATGTTTGGTGTATTCCACCCTTGGCTGGATATAGAGCTCCTGCTCCAGAGCAGATACCACTGTATTTTGCACCAACCTATTTGTGAAATGAAATACAGCATAGATTCTGTAAATGCAGATTCATATTTCATAATGCTCTTAAATTGTTTATTTGGAGAGGACGCCTGAGGTTTGCAGTGTATGCTTGGGCAATTTTGCATGCTAGGTACATGAATTATAAGTCTGAATTTTGTGATGTTACAGATTAAACTGAATTGTTGAACACTGAAGATGTCTTATCTAGTTATAATGAGAAGGAATGGTTTTGATTTGGTATTTTACAGATGCTGGTTAGTTTATATCTATTCAGTCCAGAGATTTTACAATCAAACATTCCCAAGACAGGTGGATGTGTGTGGAAATCAACACCTCAATTTTACCATTCACTTTTGCAGTCTGTTGAGACTGTAGAAGTTGAGCATGTTGCAAGGACTTTTCTCATTGCATGTAATTTGCTGGCAAGAATTTCAGTGACAGACTATTTAAGGCAAATGAAAGAACAAAACTTAAAATATTTGACTGACAGCTGTGGCTCTCTTCAGTGAACAGCAACGTGGGAATTCGTTCATTCACCCCAGCCTTTTATTTATTTATATCAAGAAAACTGCCTTGGAACTCCAAAAGCAACTGCTTCTGTTAGTTTCCCAATCAGAGACAATTAGGAAAATGTATCAGTGCCTGATTTTTGCTGCACTTCTGGTAATAACCTAGATTTTCCCTGTGCAATCAATAAATAAATAAACAGTCTTTTTGTGTGTTCTGCCCTGCTAGCATTTAATTAGATATGATTAATAATTTAATAACTAGATTATTAAGTCGTATTTTGGACTGATCAGTATTTCACATTATCTTGTATTGACAAAGTGTAGCCCTAGTTAGTAGTTAAGGCTTTCAAAACCTAGCTACATAAAGAAACCTATACACATAAAGAAAAATATGAAACACTTGGAAATGTGAGTTATGAACCCGCCTCGATGATTTAAAATTGTTACTATATTTTTAAGCATTAGACTTTTTTTTCCACCTATTTCCTATGTTGCTGGCAGCAGAAGGAACTTAATTATTCTTTTTAAGAGATAGTATTGTGCAGTGTTCTGGATTTCAGAGTTGATATTATCCTATCTGCATGTGTTTAAAATCTAACTAAATTAAAAACTTGACCTTGATCATTACTTATTTGCCATTGCTTAGTTTTCTGTGTGCTGTAACTTCTTTCATTAAAATTCCTGTGTCTTCCTAAATAGATGTATAATTTAAGAGGAAGGGTAGTCAGAGAAGGACGTGGTGAATTCATTGTTTTCTGTTGTGGTTAACCAGTGGAACAAATTTTGTGTCTGAATTACATTCTGTAGACTTTATGCTCTATATGTATTTCTGAGGCTGCCTGGTTATGCTAAAATGCTTTCTGGAAGAAATGTTTCTAAAACACTGTAATTATCTTTCTGTATGTTAATTATGATTCAAGAGCTCATTAGGGAAAGATGCTATCTCAGTAGCAAGATCTAAAATTCTCTGATGGGAACCCTGGGCTTATTTTTCAGTGCAGAGAAAATCAGGCTTGGAGCAAATTGCCTGAATTTTGATTTGCCTCAATTACTTCTCAAAACCCTGGAGCAGGTGTTAGAACACTTTTTATTTACAAGTCTCTGAAGCTTCCATCTAATAAAACTCTGTCGAGTTATATGAGGAAGTAAGGTGCTTGTTTTGGAATATTCTGTGTGATAATATTCGCATGTCTAATTTAGAATATGAATAGCAATAGGGGAAAGAAAGAAGGAAATAATTGTTTTTACTCCATGTTAGCAATTTCTGATTTCTTGTGTCAGGTGGGGCTTCTCTCAATAAGATACAAACGAAGACCAAAAGGCACCAAAATGCCGATCTAGATGAAAAATGTATTGTTTCCAATGTATTGATTGTTGATTTGAATCACTCAGTTTGTGACTCTGAAAAAATTTCACAAACTGTTCATCAAATTCTGTAATAAGTAATACAATATTTATCATAATACTAATAAGTAATACAATATTCATAATAGTTATAAATTGCCATTTAATCTCTTCCATTAAAATGGAATAATCTTTTACATGGATTTTGTTATTCTCAAATATTTCATCCTCTCTGTGTATGAGGTGTGTGTATGAAGAGTCCTGTATTGCAGTTTGGATGGCTTACCCAGCTTGAAGCAGAACTCACTATTACACACTGTACGTGTTTGTGATGGCCAAACACCACCATGTCTTAGGCAGGGACACCAACAGAGAGCACATAATATCTCCTGGTAGGTTTCATGGTGAAAAAAATGTAAAGGAACTTAAGTGTTCTTTCAAAAGAAGTTCTTACCATGGGCTTTGTTTGCCAGAACCAGGATTGCAGCATTTCCAAGATAACCTGTTGCACGACTGAATCCTAAAGACCAGTTGTGTGACCCCTTGTGTTTTGCTACAATACTCCAAGTTGATCCATAGTTCTTACTGATCTTTGCCAATTTCATGCTAATCACAAGGGAAAATTCTCTTCCTGGTTGGTGGTTGCTTTTTTTCAAGGAACCACGAAGCTCCATCCCTTCCAAGTGTAGGTTCTAGATTATTGTAGTGTGTAACTGAGGGAGAACTTAGGGCTTTCAAAAAAGAAAACAAATCAAGGAAAAAAAAAGTCCTCACTCTTGTAAAGCATAAAATGTCAGCCTTCATAAGTGCTTTTACAGTAGATAATCTGAGGTATACAAAACTGGCATTAAAATATGAGTATAAATGTTACATTAGTCACCAAATCATTATTCTTGCTCATAAACAGAATCATTATTATGAAAGCTGAAGACTAACCTAGCACTTAGCTCTCATTTACTGAAAACAACAGTGCAAAGTAAACAAGTTAGTGAAAAGATTTTCATCATCAGAACAGAATTCATTTTGAATACAAAAAAAAGACAGAAAACCAGAAACTATAAGTAGATCCATTGCATAGTAACTATTTCTGCACTTTTTAATACTCCAAGATATGAATGTTTGATTTCTGTGTATAGAGAATGCTTTGTGGTTCATCTATACAATTTATTCTTTGTTTACAAAAAGCTTAATAAAAGGCATGGCAGCAGAATTTACCTAAGTCTTCCTGAAAATTGAACTGAATAAAATTGCATGAATATATTATGATATTAAATACATGGGGAAAACCATCAGAAAATAATTCAATTTCAGTTTACTCTTGAATACACCTTTTTTTGGACCTTTTATAAACTGTTGTTCTAATGAGAGGGGATACATAAAAATGTGATTGCATGTCTACAAGGATGCGTACAATTTTACTGATTCTGATTTATTCACAGTTCTTACCAATTGTTCTGAGTGTACCTAAATGTGTCACATTGACACATCCAGATAAAAAACTGTATATATGTGTGGAATGTGTTGTGCCACAATTTTTATATTTTTATACAAGCTCACTCAGTATGTAGTGCCCATATAAAATGTTAATTTCTGTTATCACAGAATTCAGTTCTATCCTGTGATAGCCAATGTCATACAGAGGCAGCTTTGATTTGTTCTCAGGAAATGGAGCATGCAAGTTACTACATATGCTTATTATATATAATTATTTTAGTGATTTCCATAATTATAAGTAGTAATTATGGTCTGTAACATACCTGTTACATATACACTCTGGAAATCTTTGCACGGCATTTGTTTTTTCACCATGGCACTCAGAAGCACATTTTGTGTATTTGTCCTAAAAACAAATTCCATTAAGCAAACTGTTTCTGTTTGCTTAAAAAAAATTAGGAGGGTCATGCAGTTTTATGTTTATTGCACTTCATAAAAATACAATATCTCATGTTTTTCACAATGATGCATTCTCAGGGTTTCACTTCTTTCAGCTTAGTCATTTCAATATTCTTACAGCAACCCTTTTGCTTGGGCACATTTAGGCTTCTCTCTACCTTTAGGGCTGGAATAAATAGACATCAAATACACACCAGAATGGAGTTGTTCAAACACAGGAATGGTATCCTCACAGATGGGATTTTATCCAGTCTGTCTCCTGCACAGTCCACCAGACCCAAGGAAGCGCATGGTGGGTGTGTGCACTCGCATGCACTTGTGGGAGCATGGCAGGAGTGTCATGTGAGTGAAAGCTGTTTAGGATATAGGAATGTTTCAAGGGTTTCAGTCTTGCAGACAGAGGCATGTGTGAAAACAGATGCCCTCTTTGGAACAGAAATTCTAAATGGCTCTCTGAGTACTGCTTACCTTTAGAAATAAAGTGCTGCAAGATCCAGTAACAAAGAAAATGCAGGTTTTGTGCTTCACCTTTCCTATAGGCTAAATTTCCATTTAGCTCCCTCCAGAGAGTCAAAAGCTGCTGGTCTCATGGCTCTGCACCTTTTCTATAAAACCTGGCACATCCTTTCTTCCAATCACCTGCATTTTTTTTTAAGAAGTATGAAACATTTTTATTAAGAAAGTGTTAGTGACTAGGAAGATGCATCCTTGAAGAGAATCATGAATGAAAAGTACTGTGTTGCCACTATACAAAGACTTTTGCACACTGTAGTCCATCTTGATAACTCAAAGCTTAGCAAGCAGTGCTTCTATGCCTATAGAAAATGTAGGATTTTAGTCAAACCTGTACCTTTAAAATAAAGATTAACATAGATTAGTAAGGCAGGAGAAAACAACTTAAACAAGCTAATTGAATTTACAAGTTAAAGCTGTAATTACTCATTTCTTCATTTTTTAAAATGATAGTATGGTTTGCCATTTGCAGTTTTGATTTTAGATTTCTAATCACTTTATAACATGATCATACTGACTTTTAAAGGTGCTGAATGGTGTTGTTTGGCAGAATCCTAAGGATTTTTCTGCTCCTTCCTTGTGTGTTACTTTTCCCTTAATTCCTTCTCTTCAGAGGCAGGTGAAAGGAGGGGAAGGAGGAAAGGAGAGAAGTAAAAGGTTTGGAGAAGAATTGTGCAAGGAATAAGTTACAGAAAAAGAAAATCTGTGAAAGATAATTGAACAGAAATTCAGTTGCCAATTAATGTAACAGTTGCTGTAAAGACATCAATCAGATTAAAACAACTTTGAAATCTGAGCACAAAGCAGGAACTCTATCATAAAGAAAATAATAATTAAGAAAAGAAAAACATAACAGCCAAACAAATCAAAACAAGAGACCCCCACTTCCAAACACATGCACACAAATTTCAGCTGCCATCAAGACCAAGCTTGTAAAATAACACCCACCTTGGGTCACCTTCACTGTGTTTTGAAACTTTTTAGACCTGAGGAGAAATCCACATAAAAGTTCATGCAGGTGGATGTTTTCTGCAGAATGTTGCATTGTTTACAAAGCAGAAATTTTCAGATTAAAATACATAGACTGGGTCTCCTGCTGAGTTTATAGCCAGACAAACTGCTCTAATCTTCTAAGAGATCCATTCCTTTGTGTGTTGTTTTTCAAATAGGATAGAGTTTCAACTTTTTAACTATAATGGCTGGTGGGATCTGGAGTGTTCTGTGATGCATCACTGCTACTAGAGCAAACTCAGCAGGGGAATAAAAGCATTAGACATGTTCCCTGTCTGCCCTATGACCCATCAATTGTCTGCAGCTTTCTTCTTCAGCAGTGTTCTAAGTTGACCAGCTTTTGGAAATGCCTCTGTTCAGAACAGAGGCAGGAGAGGATTCATTAGCCTTTCTGGTGATAGCTGAGGCCATTTTATATAAGCTGTCCATTACATCATCTGCTTTGTCAATTTAAAGCTTCACTCCCCTACTATGTGATTCTTTGCACTTCTGGAATCTGCTTTTACTCAGCTTTTCTGTTAAGCCGAAGCAGATCCCTTCTTTGTTCTTAGGAAGAGCACAACTTGACTCATGATCTTGCACTAGTTTCAACATGCAGCTTAAGCAATAGATGGCCTCTGAGGACTTTTTTCCCCATTTTTTTAATTTATTTTATTTTTATCTGGAAACTTCTATCAGATCCTGAACACTTAAGTAAAGGTGTTCTTGATTTGAAATTATTACTGTTTTCACCAGTTGTACTTATTTCTGTCCCCCATTTCTGTCTTTGCTGGTTTTCTAACACAGACACATGGGTGTGACACTGAAATCCCCTTGTGTTGGGTAAGTGATTATCATCTCACTTATCCTGAAAACTCTGTATTTACCAGTATTCTGCTTGAAAAGCACACTGCCAAATATACCAAAAATAATTATGGATGAGTGCCCTGTCATGTCTGTTAATTGAATTGCATATCCTTGACAAGAGAGTTCATCTAAACTGGCCAAGACAGCAGAAGGTGGTGACTGGGGAATATCTCTCTTCTAACAATCTTTTTGAAATGCCAAACCTGATCAGCTGGAGTTGGCATTATCCCTTAGACCTCTTCCTTGTGCTGATGGCATAGAGAAATGAGCTGCCTTGCTTATAAATTAATTGTGAGACAGCTTTATTTTGAATTACCACATTTAATTCTGCTACTGATGTAATTTGTTGTGATAAGATTAATACAGTGCTTGTTTAGTTTTCCCATTCCAGTGAACTGTACAATAAACCTGTCTGAAGAAGACATTAATTCGAGGAATACTATTTTTAAAAAGAAATTGTTATTCAGCCTCCCAGATGGAATTGGAGTCCTCAGCATCAGTCTGATCCCTCTATTGGCTAAATACAGTATCTCAAAATATTCAGTGTGCTGTACAGCAAAAGAGCAATGGGATAGCAATTACAGCAGTAAGATCTGTCTGCTTGAGACTGTCTCCAACATCTGCTGTATGCATTCCCAGAAGAGCTGGACTGATAAGACATGAGCAGAATATATTCAAATTACCATGTTCTGGTTTGTCAGATATGCCTCGAAAATACACAATTCTCTCTGTAAACACACTAGCCAAGTAAATGCCCCTTTAGATATCTTTGCTTGCAGACTGGATTTAAGAGATATTATTATTGAAATTTTTAAAGTTAGTTTGGGATGTATGGCTTGTAAAAGAGATGGCAAAGAGGGACTATTGGCAAAAGAATTGGGGTAAACCTAGAGGAAGTGCTGGTAGCAGAAAGCAGATACAGTTACTGCTGTCAGAACAGGGTAGGATGAAAAATAAAGGGGTTTGGGGATAGAGGTCTGGAGTAGGCATCCAGCTGAGTTGAAATGTACAGGTTCTTAAAAACAGCTCATCTAGCTGTGAATTATTATATTCATATGACATGTGGCAGCAAGGACAGACCTGACATTAGCAGGTCCTTCCACTCCTATTTAATTTACAAAGACTGGACCTATTTACAAAATAAGGGCCTGCATTTCCTGTGAGGGACACAAATCAACATCAGAAAATTAATATCAGAAACACTAACCTTTTTGGTTTTAGAAATCACTCCATCAGTTAATTTTCTTTTTTCCATGACAACACTTTTAAGATTCAGCTGGATGGGGTGATGGGACACGTCCACACTCTGCTTTTGCCAAGAAAGGTTGAAATAGGTGATCTTTGAGGTTCCATCCAACCTGAAATTCTGTGAATCTATGATTTTACCATGAGAAGCTAATTTAATGTAGATTAATGCATATAAATTTAGATAATGTGGATTAAAAATTGTGTTACAAAGTTGTAGAAATCAAATTAATTCTATTTGATCACAGGTAAGAATCTGAATTATCTTCTATATAACTTGTCATGCTTTGTTTTTGAAGACTTAAATGGTGCATTGGCTTCTTGCCTGGCAGTTGTCATGTTTGCTCTAATAGGACTTAGACAAATAAGCAAAAAGCATTCATTTTGTAAAAGATATTGATGTAAATTGGTTTTGAAGGAAATAAACTTTCCTATGAGTTATGTACAACTAAACATAGCATCATGCCTGCACAGGGGAACTGGAAAGTAGATTTGACTGAGCAGGGCTGAAACTCCAGACCTCTTGACAGTTGAAAGTGAAATGTAAGATTTAAGTAGTCAAACTGATAATGTAATTTTTATCTTAAAATAATTCAATTTCTGCTCTTCTGCGGTTCCAAATCATACATGTAAAAGCTTTTCAAGGAGCTTGTTTGGTTTTGGCTTTATATCAGCTCTCTTAAGAACTGTCTAGCTGGCTTCCTGCTTTAATAGCTGCTGAAAGTTTCCTGAACTTGTGCAGACCTACTGTATGGTTGCTGGGACAGCTTAGCCAATCTCCTTATCCCTTTGAAGGGTACTGCTTGTGGCAAGGTGATGTAAAAATTACTTTTACTGCATGGAGTTGACCTGACCACCATTTAAGACCAGGCCAAACCCCTGTAGTACAGAGATCCCAAAAGAAGTAGTGGTAACAGTCCTGGAGCTGTGAGGGGAAAAAAGAAAGGGGATCATCATGAGGCATGAATTCAGGATTCCACACTCGACTCTGGGGCTGGGTTTCTTCAGCAGTCTTCCCACTGGGGCTTAGTGTGGAGGGATGTTTCTTCATCATGTGCTGCAGCAGCAGCACATAACCCAATAACTAGTTATTGGTGCTGATGTCTGCATCTTTCCTCATTAAGTAGCTTAAGACATGCCTAATTACTTAATGCTAATCTCAGAGGCTGAGATGGAAGGAGATTATATACCCAACCATGCATCTAAGATATGTTTCCAATATATATGTAAGAAACACTGATACTCTGTCACAATGCATATAATTGAAATACTGCTTTTGTAGAAGAGGAATGTGGAATACAGTTTCTCTCACAGATACTTGTCCTTTTCTTCCAGCATGACACTGCACCTATACACAGGAATGTTCCTCCTTTGATGGTGAATCCAGACATGGCAAAAATGTACAACACAAGGATTGTGTCAATTTATCAATTTAATTGCTCATTTTGGCCTAGTTGTTGTATCTCTGATTTTCATTCATGGACCTAGAAGCAAAGAATTAGTAATATTGTTAGTGGGTATGGTGTACTTTTGTGATATTAATCAACAGGTAAAAACGGTTACTTGAATTCTAGGAGCCAGAAGAATGTTTTCATGCAAAAGCACTATTCTTAAATCTCAGCTGGTACCCATATAAAAGCAAAATCCCATAGTGGTGACTGGTGTTTCCAAAAGATGTATGCATTGAATAGAATGGATATTGAGAACCTCGGCTAAAAGTGAAATGTTGGCAGGTACTTGCTGTTTATAATTATTTTGCTTGTACTACTAATTTTCCAACACCTTTTTAACACCCAAAAAATGTCTGTGGAAGTTGAGCTAGAAATTTTGATTATCTGACTGAATTTGGTTTGCAGTACAAAAAGATTTGGATAACAGGCTTTACATCTTTGTATGATTTGTGCTTTGTACTCTTGCTTAATAGTCATCCTTCCCTTGCATCTGGTGCTCAGTCTTGTGGAATTCTGAGGCTTGTAGTATTTTGTCTGCATTTGGAAGTGGTGATCACAATGGGGTGGATGGGATTGCACACTAAAAGTTAATGGTACAGGAAGGTCATAGCCTTAAGAGTGATTTTATTGAACCCACTTCCCACAATACCGTGTCTTGTGAGGGATCCTGAAGAATCACCATGCCTTGGATTTACATTTGCATTCCATACAGTTCTGCTGCCAATAGATAGCAAGGCAGATTGAAATGGTTTGCTGTTAACACCATCAAAATATGTTTTCAGTGAAAGTATTGGGTAACTGAATCTGCAATTTGTAGCAACAACCTTATGAGCAAAATGTCACATTCTAAACATGTTTTATATCTCTTCTGCTGTTTGAGAATGTGATCAGCTCTGTAAAGATGCAGCCTGCACTTTGAATTTTTCTGGCTCATCTCAGTTTAACATTTTCAGCTCTTCTAGGAGATCTGATTGCCTTGAAAACCTTTTAAAACACACTCTAATCTTCCTGCTGTTTCATCAGTCCGTTCAGCCTAAGTTAGCTTTGGGTTCTTCATCACTCAGTGTATTACAGATGCACTTCACGTGATTTGGAAAGGCATCATCACGGTTGGTTGACTGCACAAAAGAAAACCAGACCTTTTCCCTTCAGACATTTACAGTAGAGCCAAATGAAAATTCAAATGCTGAAAGCTGCTTCCTCAAACAGTGACAAAAAGTAGTCATGAGCGAATGAGAGCCCAAACACTTGAGTCGTACTTAGTTCCACAAATTGGTTTCACTTTTGTTCGAGCTTCCTGTATTTTGCCAGCTTCTATGTGTTCAACAGCACGCTATGAACAGCAGAAACAGTTATTTTAATTTTGTGATCATGTGGCAAAGCAGTAAAATATCTGCAATGTATTTCATGGACAAAGATTCCAAACTGTCTAACTTATTTCAACAGGCAAGCAGTCCTACAACAGGAACAGCTCCCAGGAGTCAATCTCGATTGTCTGTCTGCCCCTCCACTCAGGACATTTGTAGGTATGTGCTGAGAAAAATATACTCTCATCTGGCTGATACTTGTTAGTTGCTTTTATTAAGTATTACGTAGCTTTTGCTTCTGCTTAACTTTATTCATAATTGACATAGACTGTAGTTTTCTTTTGATCTCTGTTTTGGTTTTGTTTTTGTGTTTTAGTCTCATGTTTTTCTGTTAAAATTCATATTCTCATTCTCATCCTTTTTTTTTGTTTGTTTGTTTTTTTGTGTGTGATTTCTCTTTCCGCCCACCCTTACCATTTCCATCCCGTTCCTTTGCTTACTGCTTTGTCTAGATCTACTACCTTGCATGATTTGTCAGAAGATGAGCTTGAACATGCAACCTCAGTCATGGTGCTGGCCCCTTCTAATAGGGAGCCTGGTGGTAAGAAACTCATAAAACGAAGGTTTAGGCGGAAAAGAGAGACTGGAGACAATGGTGAACACACAGAAAAGCAAGGAAAGGGGAGAAACTGTAAATTGCATCCTGAGCCTCCGAGATCCAGCTGGAACGCATCTGATTCATCATCATCTTCAGATGAGAGTCAGTGGGCTCAGGCTAGGAGGAGAGCAAGAGAAAAGGCCAGGATGGCCAGGAGAGGGAGAAGAAACAATAGATCATGCAGTAACCAGGATGGGTCCTCAAACAATAATGCTGTTGAACTTGTCACCTTGGGGAAAATGGGAAAACAGAAACAAGAGGTGTCTGACCCTGAGAATCCTACTTTAAATCACCGCCGAAGGATTCCAAGGCTTAAGGAATCACAGTCTTCAGCATCATCTCAGGAAGCAAGGATTTCCTCAAAAAAATGTGGGAAAAGCAAAGGGAAAAGCTACCAGAGAGACCGGCAGCCTGCACCTTTCCTTAGACACGCGAAGGAGTCCTTTGCAGAGGCAGGCTCTGGCAGCGATGCTCTGGCAGCCCCAGATCATGGAGCACCTGCTGGGGCAGGGCCCACTGTGCCTCATGCTGCTCAGAAGCCTCCAGTGTTGTATGAAGACTGGTCTGATGACTTAGAAGTATGCAGGTTAGTCCCTAATAAGAAGGATTTAGCATTCTTAAGAGGAGCTTCTCCCTGCCACGGTCTGAGTGCCTTTCCCTTGACTGCTTTCTGTCACTATTTCTCGGTAATAAACTAGGCTAGGCAGGCCACAGGAAATAACAAAGAATCTTTGCTACAGAGAAGGTAGCATATCTCAATGTGAAGAGATACTTTCCTTATTTAAAAAGAGTAATCTTACAAAGGAATCAAATGTTCATCTTTGCTCCATGAAAAGGGACCCACTCTGTCCTCTGGCAGAGTATTGTTTTTTTTAAATCTCTAGCCAGAGGCAGGAGAACCGAGCAGGATGCCAGATAGCTCAAAACAATGGGATATGGAGCTTTTCCTCCTTAAGTGATCAGTTCTAATCCAGCTTTGGTCCCCCTATGTAATCTTTCAATCACTTATATGAAATAAATTTATGGTCTCAGAGTTGCCATTATCTCAGGAAGCCAGTGGATGGTGCCTGGAGATCATTGTCTCTAGTGGGGCATAATTTGTCTGCCAAACAAATTTGCATGATTTTGCACTGCCAAACACCTCCAAACTGAGTGTGTGTGGGCTGTTAGTTCAGTCACCCCTCTCAAGGACTGGAATGGTACAAAAGGGTGATTGGGCGGAATAAGCAGTAAAATAAGTTTTGGGAAAGAAAAAGCAACACCAAGAGTTCTCTTTAGTTCACAAGTTCAGGCCTCTGACAGTCTGATGCCCTGGTGTGAAGCATGCAACCAGAAGGTGAGCATTTTACCCTGGAAATGAGATGGAGCTAGCCACTTCTGGGCTAACATCCAAATTTGGAGTACACAGCTGGGAACACTTGAGTTACTTAGTTCAGTGGTAAATGAAAATGCACCATCCCGTAAGTCTAACAGAACAGAAACAAGTATTTCCTTTTTTTCTCCCTCGCCAAACTTGTGAGCCAGCATTGGCTCTCATCTACAAAGTGACAATCAGGCTTAGTTTCTTCATACGGTAACCCAAAACTTCTCGCTTTTCTTTGCTGGGAAGAATTTGCGTGGAAATGTAAACAGAGGATGAGGAAGTTCATGATGCCACATCATGCAGTCTCACAGTATGCTTTAACTCAGTGAAACACTGCAAGGATCTTATTTCTAAAAAGAAAAAAGCTAATATGCAGGTATTTTGTGGGTTTTTTGCAGCAGAAGATATAAGCCATTACTAACACAGCTAGGGCTATGCACTCCTTTTTATACTTACCAAGCAAAACCACACATTTCCACTGTCTGTCCATTGTCTGTCTTAATAATTTAAAGTTCTTCAAAGTCCAGCTGTGTTTGTGCATGAGTTTATGTATCAGTACCAGGCTTGGGTTCTCTCTGCCTTGTGGAAATGCAAAGAAACAGCAACACTGGTAATCCATGTTATTGAAATTTATCTACAGGGCGTGATGCAGAGGTGCACACAGGTAACTACCACAGCTTCAGTGTTGTCTTCTCTTTCTGAACTACTCAGATTGAAGAGCCAGTGTAGTACACGCAGTACATGCATAACATTTGATCATTTGATAATTGTTGAGAGGATGAGCTACCCAAAACCTGAAAAAAAACACCTCAGTGTGGGTCTTCATATGGGCTTCATTATACTGTAGTAAAAATTACACAAATAAATAAATAAATAAAGGCTTGTGTGGGTACATAGATATACACACACCTACTATATATATATGTGTGTGTGTGTGTGTATATATAAATACGGTTTTGTAAATGCATTACATAGATTAGTCCTAGTTGTTGCCCAAGTCACCAAACTTAGAATTTGCTTTCAGATGAAAAGTGAATTCCAATCTTTTATTTGTCTTCTCAACCCACTGAATTTTATTATAATTTTTCAGGCACTTTTTGCAAGACTTGGAGCTTGGTTCAAGGGTGGATGTTTTGGATCTGCATGCAGACTTTTCAGCCAGGCTCTTATTTAGTTGAGAAAAGTTGAAAAATTTTGATAGGTTTTGCCCTTAGGCTCAGTATCAGTGGAGATGTTCTTCGAACAACCAGCATTAAACTTAATATGGTTGATGATGAGATCTGTTCTGCAAAATTTCTCAAGGCAGTCAGAAGTGCATTTTTCTATATCACAGATAATACTATTTTTTGTTGTTGTTGTCATTATCAGATGTATCATAATGACTATAATACATCTAGGAAAAACATAGCAAAATCAAAGGCCTGTTAATTTTTTATAGCTGATAAGTTGTCTTACTTAATCAGTTTGTAGACAGCTGAAGAAAAGGGAAGACATGTTTTTACTACCAATTCAGAACAGACTGCAGTTTCTATTTCTCAGGACATGTCCATGCACTTCATTGATTCGTGATCTGTGGTATGTTTTCTTTTTAAAATTCACAACCTCCAATCTGAAACAAAACCCAGATAAATAATTGGATGTCAGTGTAGATGTGTACATATAATCCACATTTTTCTGCATGAGAAATGGAAAAAAGAGGGCGTTTTTGTCATGTTTATGCTAAGACTGGGTTAGCATAGCCAGCTGTGATGTGGAAAATTTCTTTTCCTGGGGGGTTTCTTCAAGCTTTTCATCCTAGCTATTCATGTCTTTTAGTTGATATGACAGCACTGGCTGAGAGGAATGGCCCTCACCTAAATGGTATTGTGTGGAAATAGCAGAGGAACAGGGATGATAAACATCTCATGGCAACTGTTATTTTGTCATTAGTTTCTGCATAGGCAACTTTTTTCCTTCATGTCCTCATGGATTGCTGACAATTTCTTCACTCTCCATTTATCAGCACGAGCTGGAATGTGACAGTGCGCACTCAGTTCCAGTATAAGCACATTAGTCAGATAAAGTACAGTACCGTTGTGCAATATGTGCTTCAGCTAGTCTGAGAGGAACCTCTTGGTCACTTCAGGGAATTATTTGCCCTTCTAGTGTCACTGATTCTTTCCAAACTGCTGAAAAAATGTCATGGCATCAATCCTGACCTTTACAGTCTCTTCCCTGGTCAACTACTTTCTCCTGAAGTCCATTAGGAGGCAAGGTTTCTTCTGAGGTACAACATAAATTCTGGCTGTGCTGAGTTGTTTCAGCATCTAAATTGATTTATTTTTTTTAAAGATTCACAGGATAGGCTTTCTAAATCAAACAGTTAGATACCCCTTTTCCTGAGTTGCCCTGTGCCTGAGATTTTCTTCCTATATATTTTATCCAGGAATTTGCCATGGCTTGGGGCACAGCCTCAGAAATAGCTTTCTTTGGTCTGCATGTGGATAATCTCCCCCGAGGGAACAGCTCTGTATTGGATATGCCAAAGTGAACGGATTGTGAGAAGTTAGTCCCAAGGATTTTCACATGGAAATCACTAAGGAAAGAAAATGGAGTAGTTGATATTACCACTAGTGGATCATAAGTGCTTTGTGTATTGATTCTGAGTATATCTTGTGGTATTTTTATTATTGATGACATAGTTGAAAGATATTTTCTGTTTAACTAGTTAGGGTTTTGGTGTACAATCTTTTTGGACTGCTGATTCAGTCATTTCAGCAAAAACACATGCACTCAAGTAAAGTGGAGTTTCTCACTTTGAAAAAAAGAGGCTTACTGGAAGTCAAATTTTGATTTTGTTGAATGAACTCCGAATGACTCTTTCTGCAGTCAGGTATGATGGCAGGCCCTCATTTGAGGACTAGGGCACAACAGTAGGGAAGGGGAGAAGTAAAGGAGATGATGAGGTTGAACTCTGCAGAGTATATTTCAAGCATAATTTTTTAAAAACAGTTTTCAGAATCTAGTGTGTTAATTAAAAGGCCATTAAAAACTTAGGAAAAGACTAATATGGGCATTTTTCTGTGTTAGCACAATTATGGATGGGAAGAAATAGTATATACTGCACCTGACTAGAGGCAATATGATTATGTAGTTTTCTCTTGTGAAATCAAGTGTTTCAGCAGGGTTTTCTTTCCTTAATATTGTTTAGTAGGAGATGCAAAAAATGTATTTTTCATGAAATTACTTACATTCTGAAATATTCAGGTAGAAGAGTGCTCATCAGATCAGAAGACAGAAAGGTGGTTGGTAGGAAATAAGTCCCCCAGTGAAGAAACTGTGTTGATGTTGGACCCAGTGAAGAAACTGTAATGCAGAACATGTAGACTTGAAATACCATCCAGAGCCTTCTAAAATCACCATGAAATGGAAGATGCTCTACTTCCAGACTGTGGTGTTTCGCTGGAGGGTTTTTAACCTGTTTCTCCCTGGGATGTTTGTGTGAACCTTGTGATCTCAGGATTTTAGGAGCTAAGTCTCTGAATCTTGTCCGGCATGTTGATTCCTCACCCCTTTGTCGAAAAGAACTGTGACTGCTGCTTACTTTCCTGTTCAGAGCTTTATTTTTTGCAAAGTGACTTTTTGATAGGGATCTCCTGCTTTTTGAGGAATCTCCTCCTCTGTTTGATGGTCTGGTGGTTCATCAGTCTTTGAAGCAGTATGAAATTCTGGTTAATTCTATTATCTGCCTGATGGTTCAAATCCCCATCTGTCACCTCTTCAGCCATCTGGTTATGCAGTCTCTTTTGGAAGCTCTCCATGATTCACAAGGATGCAAGGAGAGCCAAAGTAAGGCAAGTATGTCTTTGTTGTGATTAGGCTCACTTGTCTGGGGGAGAACCAAGAATCCAAGTTTCTGCTTGTTTCTTTCAGAAGTTGTATTATTTTTAGTGGAAATAAGTGAAATGGCACAGCCTCCTGTCAGAAAGTTACCCTTTTAATGAGTTTTAAGGGTCCCATTGTTGAATACTTAAAGCTTGCATATTTTGTGTATGGAGTTCAGTTCCTTAAAGCTTTGACTTTCACTAGGTGGGTGGGAGGAAATCAATATCCTGTTTTGAGATGCAGTCCCCAGTTCTTTGAACTTGTTCGGTGCAGTAAATCTTGTCAAGACATACATCTTGCACTAACCATGCATCTGAGGCAGCAATTACTTGTAACTCTTTAGATATACTATTTATCACCTATAAAGAAATATTAATAGAAAGACAAGAAATGTCGACAAAATAAAATATTTATGTGCTTCCGCTAATGTTGTTTGCTCTTGGGGCTCTTGCAAATTCTCATCACTTTTGCAGAAATGAAGAGAAAGCTTTATGAGCTAGGCCCTTATGAAATTCCACTAGTGTGGTGCAACATTTTAAAAATGGTTTTTTCTCTAGTCAGGTAAAGACAGCTGACTGTATAGCCTAATGGAAGTGCAGGAGTGACAGGGAAGAGATATACAAATGGATTACATTTGGTGTGGAGAATTAATGTGCCTCATTCGCACCATGTTTAAATGGAGAGGAAGACCAATTTGTCATTTAGATTGCTTTGTGATTTAAAAGTAGAAAGAATGGAAATGAGATTTAAAAAAAGAAAAGCCTGTTAAATGAGAGCAAGAGAAACATGGCACTCTGTAGCCTATTGCAAGGTGAACATATTCAGTGAATTTAATCTTTTTTTTCTGAGTGATGAACCATGCATAAAGCAGAGTCCCATATTTTTGTGGATTCATTTTATGAATGACAGTTACTTGCTGTGAGTTTTCATAAAGCTGTTTAATTTTAGATTCTAACTATCTTAAAGTACTGTAAGGAATTTATAAATTGGCAAAAGAGAAAATGACCTTTTTTGGACAGAATAGTTTTCCTAAGAAAAAATCAAACAGTAGCAACAGCAATTTTGTGCATCCCTTTGCAGTTCTGGGAAATTGGATCCTTTTGGTCCAATTAAGATAACCTAGGAGCTCATGGCATTTCATGCTGGCAGCTAATAATCCCCACAGCCAAAAATCAAATCCAGGGATTCACTTGCTCCAACATTTTCCAGCTCTGCTGTTTCTTCCTGACTAAGCTCCCTTTAGCAACAGTGAGATACAGTGATGAGATATACCCATTACACAGAGTAAAATTCTTCTTTGCATAACCATTATAAGTTCATATGTGCTTTTGAGTGAAGGGCAAGATTTTCAATAATTTCTCATAAAAAAATATTTCTGGAGTAGGTATTATCTTTCTTGAGCATATTTATATGGAGAAAATATTTCTCTCTTTTATTAAGGAAATCTGTTAAAAGTTCCAAAGTATTTCTCTTGTACTGGTGTTCTTCCATTTTCAGGAAAATGACAGTGTGGTTATTAGGCATCTGTGTTAATTTAGTTCAGTTTGCCTATAAATTGCATCACAGTTGGTGTAGACATGCCACAGTCACAAAGCTGTAGGTTCTCCTCATTTGGAGAGTGAAGGGGCCTCCATTAGTTCAGATAATGAGCCTGCTTTTGAGGCACGTCTGATCAGCCTTACTTTTGCCATGGTTTAGACCACACTGAGAATTAGTCTCAGAGTGTATTCCTGGTGCTGTCTAAAATCAGCTTCAAATCAAAGAAACACCCACCAGGATGGGTCTGGTGTAGACACCCCAGGTTTTAGCACTAGCCGCTTTTTTTTCAAGAGATTTGTAACAATTTCACTGCAATGCTTGTTAGTCTGGACAAAGCTGTACAGCTCCCAGAACATTAAGGAACAATAGAGGTTTTATGTAATTGCATCATTTATAGCCCTTAAGCATTATTTTACATCATTATCAGTATGCCCATATACATTATCAGTATGCCTCCATATACATTTCCATTTTTTAAAGCCTCAGAGACATTCCCTTACATTTGAAATTTGTTAATGAGGGTAAAACTTGACCTGGTGTATTTTCAAGGAAGTCTATAAAAGCTTCTGTAGCTAAACCCTTGGTCTATGTGTAATGGTCAAAAAACCTTAACAGTTTTGCCAGGTACTGAGATAGGCGGTGCAATTGCAAATATGGGATCCAGAGAAAGAGTTCTGGTGATGCAGAATTACTGCAAACACTTTCCCTGCAGCATTGCTCCTGGTGACAAGGTTCTCTATGTGGTTTGCAGCAGAAGCAGGGACGTGCTGAATGATTCTTCTTCTTCATCACTTTCTTTTGGCAGTAGTCATCCATGGGAATCAGCTGGGTGGATGCTGTCCCAGAGGAGCACTTGCTGGCAGGGTAGGAGTGGAGCACTAAATCCCACAGGACTCCTGCAGAATAAGTGTGTTTTCCTCTTCACTACAGAGGCACAGGGATCAGCCTATTTTCTTAATTTCCAAAGAGTCAAGTGGATTAGTTGATGACAGGTTACGGAAACTGCAGGATTTCCAGTGAGGATGGAGATTGGCAGCTATTCTCATTAATGAAAGTAAAGCTGTTAACTGCATGTGAAGAAAAAGCTACAAATCTGTTGGAATTTGCCTGTATCTCCTGCAATAAGCAGCTTAGATGCTAACCATCTAGATTGCAATTTCAATTGCCATGATTTTGCCAGAATAAATAACTGTTGGGAAAACCTGAAAGCTTTCCAAGTGATTTCCTTGTTCCATACTGATTTTAGACCTTTTAAACTGAGATTATGTTTGTCTGTAGGGAAAATGGAAATGTTTTTTTGTATGGAAGACAAAAAGACTTAGTTTGATGACAAATGAAGGTCAGGCATCCAAGATGACTCTTGCTGATTTTCTGAAAATCAGCCAAAATCCAATGATCTTAGGAATGCCTGCAAGTTGTAGACTGGTTTCCTACTTCCCTTTCTGCATTTTATCTTTTGCAATGAATAGGACCATGGAAAACATGGGAAGCAATTAATAGTCATGGAATTTAAGACAGTATGACAACACTAAATTCTGAAGATGCCTCACTTCTGAGTGCTTTCTTTAGCTGCATCTCATCATTTTGATCTGATAAGAAATTCCTTTTGTTTATTTATATGTGGTGGCAATATGTTTTGTAAGGAACATACAAGAGCTCTGCAACAGTTTTTATATGAATTATGAAAAATCTTTAACAAATACTGATGCTTTCAGTTTTAAAATCATGTTTTTTTTTTTCTGAAATATATTTTTCTTAATTTGTTGCATTATATATGTGAACCTGATGTTTAAGAACATCTTAAAAGAATTTTTATGCTTTTTTGTTTTCATCTCATGTATGCACAGTGTTAGCATTACTTTCTGTGTTTGGTACATCTGTTTGCTGAAGGTTATAGAAACAAGTTTGTGCTAGAAAAATATGTGCTGGGTAATTAAAATAATGACATATAAACCAAAAACTTGTGCATAAGGATGACAGCACTGTCAGAGTATTGTTTCATAAGGATTCACAGTGAGTTTTATTGAAAGAAATATAGATATTCTGTGATCTCAGTGTGTAGGGATATGTTTGTAGGTGTATACAAATGCACACACAAAATTTTGTATATCTCAATCAGAAGATCATTTAATATATGATCATTTATATATCTCTGGTGTACACATGATTCATAGAGCAAAAGCTCCTTTGGACTATTGTGCTCATCTTTTCCCCTGGAAAAGAAAGGTTCTGTTCCATAGACAGGAATCCTTAATGCACTAAGCTGTCAAAAAAAAAAAAAAAAAAAAAAAAAGCCAGCAA
>JAYDZK010000202.1:32480515-32539868 GCA_034509185.1 Euphonia xanthogaster | reverse complement strand
AATGCACTAAGCTTTCAAAAAAAAAAAAAAAAAAAAAAAAAAGTCAAAGATATTTCTCTATAATAAAGGCCATTTATCTACTAAAGTACTAAAAAGCTGAGAAAAGTTGAGTAGGTAAATTCTGTTGGTGTCTCTGAGCAGCTAAAACTGCAGCTATTGACAATGATCAGTGCTGTACTACAACTTGTAAATAAATCAGTATAGATTTAGCAAATTATATGTATTTTTCTTCATCATAGAGAGTGGTTTTGGATTTTTTTTTTCCATTCAGTTAATTTCTAAAGTATGCAAACAAATTTTACTCTCAGGACAAGTTCAGCCAGCACAATAATCAGTCTGATGCATGAAAAGTTCAAACAGTTGTGATCATTGACAACAGGAAACTAGAATGAAAGTTCTCCACCTCCATCTTGGTTCAGACGTGGTTCGGGTATGTCTGTGCTTTGTATCCCTACCTCCATTCTTCTACAGCAAACTTTTCAAAACCATCATTAACAATTAACTTTCTCTGATTTGTGATAATTATGATGTACATTATAGATGAACACATCAAAGAGCAAAGATGCACAAAATTGAGGTTTTATTCTAATGGCTGAGGAAGACAAAGCAAGTTACCTCTTCCAAGTCTAAAAGATGTTTTAGCATTTAGCCAACAGTCTGTTACCACAGGTGCTGGGCACTGAAATTCTTTATACTGTCACTCTGAGTTTAGGTACACAATCATCTTTTAAGCTAATTTCTTCTGGTTAAACAAATAACAAAGAGTTAAATTGCACCGAAGAGACCAAAGAGCCTTGAAGCTAATGAAAGCCATGCCTTTGGTAATTTTCTCTGGACTTTAATTCCTACTGAAGTTTGTTTTAATTCTCTTTACATATTTCATGGTTATAAAGCTATAAGAGGCCATTAGACTATTTAGTTTGAGCTTTATTCATACTGTAAGTTCTTAGTGTCACCCTGTTGTTTATACCAATTGGCTTATGACTTATGTATAAGGAAAGGCCAGATAGAATGTATAATGCATATAGAGTTTTTCTGTAGAAGTATTTCTATTAAGGATTACTTCTATTCATTTCAAATTCGCAGTGTCACTTTATTTGAAGATCCCAGTGAAAATTTATGCTTGTATTTTAGCTCTGAGACTAATTTTAAACAATCTTGGCAGTAGTAGGAAAAAAAGCTATTGGGTCCATAGCTTAGTTGTCTAATTTCTAAATAGCTTAAATGCTAAGGCTGTAAAATAAATTATGTATGGCTTGAATTTAAATGAACAAAGACTGCTGGTCTTCCTTTGGGGAATAGCTTTAATTTAAAAAGAGAATTATTTTTTTTTATGTAACTCTCAGTTGGGAATGCACTTGTTAGAAAAATAACTATTCAGTGTTTTGAAAATATAATTCTGTTTGAGCTAGAGGCTCAGTAAGAAATCACCATATAGGCAATTCCCATCTAAGAACTAAGATACCTCAGCTGGATTAGTAAGGCTGCAAATCGAGTTCCTGTAAAATGTGTCTCAGAAAAGGAACATGTGCAAGAAGGAAGTTGTGGGTAGTTTGTTCTCCTCTTCACTGCTGTGGGGCATGAAATCCTGTACTAGCACCACTGCAGAAATTGAAACCTGGGCCGTCTGAGGGTGCCATTCCTAAGTACTAAGTTTCTAAGGCCCAAGTTTTATTTGTGTGACAGCAGGATCTGTGCTGCTATTTCTACTTCTTTATTTTGAAACAGCATTTCTCAGGCTTCAGATTTTTTTCTTTCTATTTTTTAATTTTTTTTTGCTTGCATGCCAGCTTGACACTTCAGACACTCATTAGACCCTGGATGCTTTGTTCTGTTTTTCTAGGCTGGGGATGGGAGGGAATTACTCTTCATTGGGGTGAATCTCCTAGTCTTCTGGTGTTTGGTTAAGCCTTCTGCTCTCTGTAAAGCTTTCTCTGCCTTTAAAGAGATGCTTGCCAATAAATCTGACATTGTTTTTGATGGGTGAATATTTTCCTGATATGATCATGAGATTGTTTGGAAGAGGGGAAAATCAGCAGGACAACTGGACATGTGTCACAGAAGAAGCCCTTTAGATGATGATGTTAGAACACTGATCGCTTTATGCAAAACCACAAAATGAAAAGCTCTGTATCCCATCATAAGGTAAAACAGTTCTGGGACCAACCTCTGTCTTAGGGTCTGCTTACAGAGAAGTTTTGGTTTTCTCAGATAATGTAGCTGTCTGCCTAAAAGAGACAGTGAGGAATAAAAAAAATGACCATGACTTTTCAATACCTGCCTCCTAAAAAGTGTGCATGTATGTACACACTGTGCCATATGCATGACTCCAGAGTACTCAAAACTGTTTTCTGATTTTTTAACTGTGTAACTCCAAAGAAATATCCTAGGAGCTTTTTGTGCTTCACATGCTGGATATTTTCAGCTTGGGTTAGATTTCTCTACCTTTGAGGGTTTTATTGGCACTGCTTACAGACCAAGGATTATTCTGCTCTGGTATTTGTCTTAAAGGTTTTGCCATGCATAAAAGGGAAAACCTGTTATTTCTATTGATTCACCTTCAGACCACATAGCAAATTCAAAGAGAAATAACTAAGTGAAGAAGCTGCTAAATGGCAGAAAGGAACAAGGACTATGTTCCTGGGCCTCCATCTGAAAGGTCATATACCTGGCATCTTTTGAATGTCAAGCCTGAAGATGAGAAAGCAGTGTAAATAAGCCAGTGCCTTTGCACTGCTGGTTGGCAGGTTGGCTCACTCGCTCTTGCTGTCCTTCCTGTCAGGATCTGTCACTGTGAGGGAGATGATGAAAGCCCCCTCATCACGCCGTGTCGCTGCACGGGCACCCTGCGCTTTGTTCACCAGGCCTGCCTGCACCAGTGGATCAAGAGCTCGGACACGCGCTGCTGCGAGCTCTGCAAGTACGACTTCATCATGGAGACCAAGCTCAAGCCGCTCCGCAAGGTAGGCTGCTTTGGAGTTTAATTAGCCTCAGGGGTCAGAGCTCCAGGATGGCTGTGCAAATTGCCAGCACAGTTAAAGAAACACCTGTCCAGAATGGCTTTGTATTTGCTGCTGGTAATCAGTCACGGTGATTTTATTCTTACATAGAACCTGGTTAATTTTCAGCTGCAGAGAATTTGACTAAAGACTCACTTTCTTCACACATGCAATATAGGTGCACAAATAACAGTCTCCTGGTTTAGATTTTCTATCTTCAGCATTTTGTTATGAGTTCATCTGGGTATTTTTAAGCCAGAAATAAATCTTGTCGTGTTTTGCTCCTGAGTAACACAGTCCAGTTCACCCAGCAATTTTTACATGAAGCCCGTAACTTCTGGTTGAGAATGATGCTTGTACCCATTTGGAGACAGCAGTTATGAAGTAACACAGTCAATTTAGCTGCATCTGTTGTAGCTGTGACACTCATTGGCAAATTAATCACTTCTGCTTTAAAATTAGTTAATGGAATTTAAAAGACAGGGTGACTTTACATCCTGAATGTCAAATGTGTGTTATCTGCACTCATCTGTTTTCTAAGATAAATCAATAAAATGCTACACAGATTGTCAGTGTAGGGAAGGTGAAGAGTTTATTAAACATATGTGGGTTCTGTTTTCTTTGGAGTGGATAATTTCTCTTCAAATTTTTATTTTAAAATGCTCTTATCCTTCTGGTGTCTTGTTGAATCTTTGAAGTTTGAGTCAATCTGGAGCTGGGCAAGTTTTGATTTAAAATGAATTTCTACATGAAAAACATGTAGCAACTATTGCTTTGGACTAGCATATGCCTATTTAGTAGTGTTCTAAAGGCAAAAGGCATTTTGGTCTTGTTGGCCTTACACAGTTAGCAGTAGTTCAGAGAAAGGAGAATCAGTGGAATTTCTTTACACTTCTCATTCAGAGGAATTTTCTCTTAAGTCCATGGTGATAAACCACTTCTGAAGACAAAATTCGGGCTAATTTGGAAAGCAGAGCTTGTGGCAGGAAAAGACAAAGTTCTCAAATGCCAGGTAGATCTGGCCATGTTCACTAGAAATTAAATAAAAAAAAAAAGATGGCTAAAAACTTAATTATATTGACTTCAGTTTTAGTAATTGCAGATAAATTTTAACTAATGTGACAGGATGAGATAATTGTATAAAAACCCCCTGCCTGTTGCATATCTTTAGGGGTTTTTTCAGTCTATATGTTTCTATTTTCAAACCAAATTGCTTTAACATCTAGCATCTAACAAGTACTCTCACAACAGTTACTTTTCTCAAGAGAATATACAGATGTTGGTATTTTTAACAAAAGCCTTTTCCTGGTTTTGTTAGATAATATAGCATCTTTTTTAAAAGGGAAATAAAATTTATAGCAACCAAGGCGAAAAGGAGTTTGAAAGATGTGCATGACTTGATATCAGAAGTAGGCACTTTTAACTCTGTGGTCAGTGCCACATCTCCTCCCCCTTTTAGAGTGGTAATGTAATTCCTACAAGTCTGCCATTTCTTAATTGAATGATTGCCACCTTATTCAGCATATCATTGGTTCTCAGGTATGGTTTAGTTTTCTGACATAGAAAAGATTCACCTCTTCTTTCAGGCAGGACATTTTTGTTTCTGCTCCAAGCACTACTCAAAAGTAGTTTATCTGCCTGGCAGTCTGTGCTGGCAGCATTCCTCCCTTCAAATGGAATGCTAGCAAATATTTGTTTGTGTAGAATGGACCCAGCCCCTAACTACAAATCCTTTCTTGTAAGTCACACCCATTTCAGAAACCAAAGCTCCCAAAGATTTCAAAGTTGAAATTAGTCGTCCTTTGGCATTTACAGCATTCAACTGTGACACCCTTCACGTGTTACATTTAATTAAACATGTGATCCTTACTAAGTGTGAGCACTATCATCACCATCATTCATAAATTTGTGAAGCACTAAACAGTTTATGAGAAGCTGTTTCGCAAACCAAGTATTTTGACAGCTGTAGCAAAGCCAAGGTAGGGGAGGAAAAAGTGATCATGAGACCTGCCATATGAGTAGAGCTGACTGGTAAATTTCCACCCAAACATCCTTTATAAAAATCACTGAAACTGTTTTGTTCAGGATTTTTTTTGTCAGAACTTAAATATTTTGCAGAAGTGGAAAGTCCCAATGAAACACTGTCAAATTTCTTGGCAGCTTCTGTGAAGCCCAAAATCTCAATTTTGGGGCCTTCCTTGGGAGTCCATGTTTTCGAAAGACTGGTACAAAGGGTGGTGATCAAAGTACTGTGGTACAGGCAGCTCCTAACACCAAAGCTCTCCACAATCCTGTTTCCTTGATGCAGGATCTGAAAAACACTACTGGCTCCGGGATTTCCAGACCTTGAAAGCTTTGGGTTTTGCTAAAGCTTGGTTCTGTACTAGACCTCAAGAGCCTTCAGTCCCCTAAGTCTGGGCTGTCAGCAGTGAATCAAAAATTTTGAACTTCTGAAATCCTCTTGCCATGATGGCAGGGACATTATTTATCTGAAAACAGCACAATTCTTGTCAACTTTGTTGGATGCCAACTGGAACAGCAAAATTAACCCAAAAAAAGTTATTAATTTTGCTTATAAGCCTTGAGGAATTCTGAAAACAGATTTCTTTTCCATGCTTCCTAAACAGAAGACCATATCTTTTGTTTCAAGAAAGGAGTGCCTATTCAGTTCCATCAGAAACTAATTCATTAAAAAAACAAAGGAAATTATTTCCTCTAAGGTGAGTTTCTGTCCAGCTCCAGATGATGCAATTTCTGTGGCCATTCGACCTGGATTTGAAGTGACATTCTACACGTGAAAGGGTCACATCTCTTTACCAGTTCTGATTTTTTTGGTTTTTAATCTCTCTCATCCCTTATTGTACAACATTCTAAAATTTGGTTCCTGACTGTGCATTGTTTCATTATGATGAATTTTGTCATAATGTCTTTGTAAAATTCCTGCTGCTGGTCTCCTGAAGGGAAAAAAATTACAGACTACCAAACTTAATTACAGCAATCTGTAGTTTTGCATTTTGCAGAATCACAAAAGCATGATTTCAATATAAAACAATCTATTTAATTCAAAAATGAATTACCATCTTTATTTATGCCTCAGCCCTTCATGCTTTCAATGTTTTATAACAGATTTTCTATCAAAGTCTAAGGTTTTATAGCACAGTCATTTTGGAATATCATGTCATATCTGTTAGCACCCATAAGTGACAATGTAGAACATACAAAGTTAACATAAATTAAGATAATCAGTATTAAACCAATAGATTTGTGCCAATGTGTGACAGTTATTTAATTAGAGAATCCCTGAAAGCACCAGACATCAAATAAAACTCAGTTTAATCATTTTAGTGAGTCTTTGCATTGAGGTAATCCTTTTAAGCATTAATCAACAGACCTTGCAAGTGTTTCATATATTTGGACAGGTCTAATTACTTCAGCTGAAGATAAATATAGAGATTAAATATTAAGCATTGCTTAGTGTTTCTGGTTTATTTCTCATGGTCTCTGTTACTTCTGTCTGTCATTATAAATAATACAGTTACATTTGTAGCTTTGCCTCTCTGCATCTGCAATCCACAATGCAAAATTTAAAAGGGGACTTTATCACGGAATTAGAAAGTGGTAAGAAGCTTGTATGAGTTCCTTATTGAGCTCTATCAGGGAATTGCTTAAACCTGAGAAAAGCACTTCTTTAAAAAAGATGCAGTCCTAGATATTACACCTGCATTTCATATCTCTTGAATTTGGTGTTTGAAGACTAGTAGAAATGGCAATTGAATGAAAATACAGTGAGAATGAAATGGATTAAAAGGTCAAATTAAAAGGAGCTTTAAACACAAAAATGTCTTTAAATGGAGATTCTCAACAGTGTCTTGCTATACTTCAAAATTCTTTTCATATTTAAATTTTGCTATCTATTTAAGACATCTATTATCTGATGAGATGTCTTGCTTTGCTGCATCATCCCAACAGGTTATTGTGTGATGTCAGAGATGTCTATTTTCTCTCCCAATTCTATTTTTTAAATTATTTACAAATAAATCATTATTTATGTGAGGCATGAGCGATATTGCTCATTGTTACCATGTGGTTGCCCTTGGTCGTTTAGGAAGCTCAAGTAAACTTTTTTGTTTGCAGAAGCACTATGTAGCAGTTGAGGTTAATTTTCTTTCTCATAGAAAGACTATCTGAATTTATACCTTTTTAGAAATAGAGGACTGGGAATGCTCTTTTAGTACAGAATGATATGTTCCTATTAAATTAAACAGAAGCAAAGAAAATGCTGATAATGAAATAAACTTGGTCTTATTTATTTTGAATGTGTACATATATCTTCTAAGTGTTTATCCCTCTTGTATTCTGTATTTGTTTATATGCTGATATAAAAAAACTCACAGCATGCCTGAAACATTCACTGATGGCAAAATATGTTAAGGGTGTTTTTTACTTTTGATTCAATGGTAGCTTGGTAATTTATATTTACATTTCTTTTTAAAGAGTATGGTGATCACTGCCAAAAGTCCTAGAACCTGCAGTGAAATTTCTGTGATTTTCTGCTCTGAAATAAAAAGTACTGGCCATTAGAAACTACTTCTTCCAAAGTAAACTCTCAGATCCAGACGTGACTAGAAGAGTCCTACAAGAAAAAGCCCCAAACTTTTGGGCAGCCATTACCATACTGCTTGCTGTTCAATTCTTACAGCCCTGTGCTGTGAGGTATGAACCACCTGCCTTTGTCGGTGGTTTTCTAATAATGCTCATGATAAGGAGTGGTATCAAATATTGCACAGGACTTGCTGTGGGACTAGTTCCCTTTTCACCCAATTTGATGAATATTTTGCAGTCCTCAACACAGAAGGAGCTCCTGCATTTTTCTTTGATTTCTGGTGCAGCTACATAGTGTCGTCAAGGCAACCTGCTCCAGTGTTATCTTTCTTCCAGTGAACTGTCTCAAAACATCAGTAGCCTCAAATAATTGCCTGCAATATGTGGGGTCAGACACTTCACCAGTATGCACAAAGGCACAAAGCTATTACTTTCTTGTTGGCTATCATGTCATTATAGCAAATAACTTTGGGCTCAAGGGACAATGTGTATATTAAAGCTTGTAGAGTAAAAATGATTCTATAGCATTTATATCCTATTGTGATGCCTTGGGGATGCAAGGGACTACTTTGTTCAGACAGTTGTATTCCTAATTTTTGAGGATAATAGAGCATTACTGCTAATTTATCTGTATATAGACAGCATGCTGCAGTTCACAGAATAATGCTGTCTTGCATTTTCTGCCACAAGAACAAACTGGAGCTTAGCTTTCTTATGGTGGTAGAATTTGTGCTAGCCTGCCATTTCCATATGTCTTTCTCTTCCATTCAGCTTCATTCACACAGCTGTCCCAGTTCCCTCAGACTTCTGACAAAAGATTCTTGTGCCTCTTACCTTGAAACCATCATAACATACCCCTAGACTTGCTAAAAGCCAACTTACTGTGATGCTTTGCTGGGACACCCTCATGTGCAGCATCCTTCCTGGAGGCAGAGCAAGATGTTTGTATGGTTATTGCTTTGAACTTGCATTCTTTTAAGAAGCAAATGAAAAATATTATAGCAGAAAACTGAATGAAAACGGTGTCCTCTGCTAATTAAATGGCAGTAACCAAACTGGCTACTGTGCTGCTCAGCAGCATTTGCAAAAGCAAAGGGAATTTGGGAGATTGTTCAGCTCTGGGTATTAGTAGTGTTATCCACTATTGCACAGACCCGTGAACATGAGTTCTGGGAGGTACAAATCTTCTGTGCTTTCTGAGGCTCAAAAAACCAGTTTGATCTGAGTTTGTTTTACAGATGCAACTTGCATCAAAAGATTCAATTCCCATTTTTGTTAGAGAGCTCTACTCAAACCTGCAGTTCATCAGCCTCTCTCTTATTTTTTAAGAACTTTGGGCCTCTTTTTCTTTTTTTTTAATTTCAGGCTTTTCAGTGTTTTGTTTTACAGCTTGACCTCATCAATAGTTATAACCAAGGAAGGACTGGGAGGCTAAAGCATTGAAAATAATTAAGAGAATCTCTGGCTTTACAAATAAAGAAAGTGGAAATGGAATGCTGACACAAAATGTGTAGCTAGTAATATGAAATTAAAAGAGCGTAATCAACCCAAGCATTGACCTGAACCAGTCATTGTGATTCATGGAGTTTTTTTAAAAATGCCATTTTTACTGTTTAATTTTGAAGTTAGGAATTTTACCATCTCCCATGGGAGAGGGCTGCTATTCATGATCTGATTAATGCAGGTAATTATCTGTGACATAATTAACACTTACAATTTTACAGTTTTTACCGGCCTTAAATTTATTTTGCCTGGGACCTGTTGATGTGAGAATGATCTGTTCACAGGCTGATGCTTGCTTGTTGGTGGAATGCATGCTAAAATGGGTTTTCTTTTGAAAAATGATGATGTGATGTTCTTTTGAACACAGAAATTCCAGTAGTGGATCTAAATTATGACCAAATGGGATAACTTCTACTTTACTCAGGTTTGGTGGTTTTTGTTAACTTAATTTTATTCCTGTAGCATTTTATTAAAATTATTGGGGAAAAAATTAGAATTCCCTCTTTTTTTTTCCAGAATGAATATTTTCCCTCAGCTCTTTACTAGAGCACTAGGCAGTAGTTTTATTTTAATTACTATAGCTTTCCTCAGCACAACTTTCCTCTATTTTATTTTTATTTAATTGGATTGAAAGAATCTCTCTTATGGGAAAATTAAAAGACAGAGAAGGCAACTGTAGCTATTCATTGGAAAGTCCTAAAGCCAGTATCCTTCCTAAAGCCATATTTATAATTAAATAATTAAAAGCATCAGCTCCTTTTGTAAATCTTTGTTATGTGGAGATTCAGACATGTGTGTAGATAATGTGTAGATAACTGCAAAAAAATTATATGTCCAGGTATGTTTAAACAACAATGTATTTTAAAATACCAGGGTTTTGGCAAACGAAGACATTTAAACCAAACCACATCTTTATAACAATTTGAACTGATTCTCAGCAGGCTGGACAATTTGAAGTAGGGGAAATTAAGCACTGTGATGAATACTGGAGAGAAAGCAATTGAAGTAAAGACTAGCAAAACTGTGATCATATTCTACAGCTTGTTTTAGGTCCCTAAAGCAACAGATCTTCAGAGAAATTTCCTGCAACTGGACATGACTGAAAGGGAAGTGGAGAGGGTTACAAAACCATGTAATAGGATGGTGGTCTCCAGCATGTTGCTATATCAGTTTTTCTAATTTCTCTCATTTTCCAATTTCTGCCATGCTATGGGAGCCTTCTGTCCATGTCCATCCCACTATAAGCTCTCACATGTACAAAGGGAAATCCTACTTGATATTCAAAGACAGAGACTCGGGCACAGACTATTGGGAGTTGGTTTGTTATGGCTCCTGTGGTGAAGAAAGGACTTGTGGCTGCTTTGAGCACAGCAGAATCCATCTCAAATCCACCACTGAGCCTATGTCATGGCTGCTATTGCCTCTAGAATACATACCACAAAATGCAGCAGCTCTGCCTGCTTTGGTCAGAAAGGGAAATCTCAGCATAACTGGTCTTGCAGCAAAATTATGGTTTGTGCTCTTGTGGTATGGCCATTCAACTGATTGATTTTTTTTTTTTTAATGGTTTTCTTTGTGTGTGTATGTGTCTAAGTTGTTTGAGGACTGGACTGTGATTTAAAGGTATTTGCTAGTTAGTGACTGGAGCAAATGTCATGCCTTCAATTAGATATGCTGCTCTTTTGGAAATACGGAGTAGACAGAGGCAGGAGTCAACAACTGCAAAGAGAACAAAAGTGACAAACTAGATCCTTTGATAGAATGATCATGGAAATACTGTAGGGAGAACAGAAAACAGTAGCATGTGTTTCTGTTCTTGTCTGTGATAAAAGTTAATGGAGACATAGATTCTACCCCTTTTATCCCTGTTTCTTTATGGGTTACCAACATGTAGCTTCTTTTTTGTTTTTTGAGTAATAAAGTCATGTTAAAGCCCAGATACCTGAAGTAAATACTTTCTAGAGTTCTAGATGTGTCTCTCTTGTTCATAGTAGCAGACACTCCCCTTAGTTTTACCCTAGGGTGGTCGTTCACTCCTGATCAGTGGTTAAATGTTTTACCTGCAGTTCCTCTGGCAGGATTATTTTTTAGATAAGGTAGCTGAAGTGTACTATGCTTGGAGATAGTGATCTTTTTCTTAAAGGTCTTACAAAGCAAGAAAAGAAAAAGTAATTTTGAATGAGGAGTTCATGATAGCACTGAAGGCTCTATTGAACAAAAGATTGGTTAATGTCTTTTCAGCATTCGAAGAAGATGCTTGGAAAGTCAGCACTTGGTCATATACTTCTGCATTCTGTATATTGATGTAAAGCAAATTCCAGCAGATGGGAGCTAGAAAGAGGCTCCCAATATGGAGAGATTATGCTGTAATTACTTCCCACGGGGTTTCTTGCACATCTCTCCAAAGCGTCTGGTGTTGGCCTCTATCTGAGACAGCGCACTGGATGAGAGGGACATGAGGTCCTGTATTCCCAAAGCATGGGTGTTGTGTTTTTTGGGTTTTTTGTAGTTTGCTTTGGTTTGGTTTTGGTTTGGTTTGGGGTTTTTATTGACTTTTTTTGTTAGTCTCTGTCAGGATGATTAGGATGCAGGTACTGAAGTTCTTTTAGCTGGTAAGTGACAAGTATTCTCAGTACCACTTTCATATTGCAAAAACAGCTACTTTATTTTAGAAATTATATTCTTGAATTACTTAATTTCTTTCCTTCTCTTTTACATTTTTAAGGGTTTGCTAATTGATGTCGTACACAGCAAAACATTGCATAAGCTTGCTAAGAGTGCATACTGATTATATTGCTCAAGTGTTCTGGTTGTCACAAAAAAGAAACAAGGTGCCATCTTGGTTATGATAAAACTGAATTATTAGTTCTTTGCAGGTGATAATCTTAAGGTGTTCATCAAAGTGATATTTTTCATTATGCATTTGTTTTACTATTCTAGGTACGCATATCATACAAAAGTGAATTAAGTGTGTTTGTCTTTAGAAATGCACCCATTTCTGGTTAAGTTTAAAATTTTTAGTAGGTTTTTGAAATACACCACAGACATTCTTTTGAATTCCAGACAGGTTTGTTTCGTATCTCCTAAGGGACAGAAATAGATTTTGAGCAAAATTCAGACAAATTTGCCAGACAGTGATCTCTACTAGAACATCTAATGAGATAACTAGATGGAGGTAAGGTTGTGCATAGATAGGGCCATATGATCCACCAGATGACATGGGATTTTAAAAATTTATTTCATTTCCCTGTTCAGCAATTGACATAGCAGGGGTCTAATTATGGTCTTCTATTCTTTATCCTTACAAGAGTTTCTTCTCTGGGACACATCTTTTGAAAAAAGGCGATGACAAATATGTTTTCTGTATTTTCCTGCTCAGTTCTTCCTACTCTCTGGATGTGTTTGGGAAAAGATCACAGTGTAGGTGTTTTCATGGCCCAAACCCTTCTCTTGTCAGCTGTCAGACCTGGCTCATTCTCTTGGACTGTCTGAGGGGCACTTCTCACGTTGGAGCAGGATGTGGGGACACATGGGGACACATGCCTTGTCCTTGAAGACACTGTCTCTGTGGTACAGGCTGTATCCACATGTTGTTTAGGTGGCACAGAGAGGCCCAGAAAGCTTTTATTCAAATAACAAGGTTTGAAGTCTCATCTCTTATGAACACTTCCAATTTCTGAGAGGCTATTTTGTGCTTCCAACATGAGTGGAGCCCTGTTGTCCTTTATTACTATTATTTCTTCCTCTTCTACCCACTTCACAAATTCCATTCCAAAAACTACCATGGCAGCTGCTTTCCTCCAGCTGGTAGGTTGATAGTAGTGAACAGCTCACTGTGGAGCCTGAGCCAATTAGTACTGCAACAAGTGACCAGAAAACCCTCCCTAATATAAATAACTCTGAGCTACATGTTCACACTGTTGACATATCTTCACTGCTCAGTTCACTTCAGCATACACCACACCAGTTCTTTTTCAGAAGTGCTGGCTAAATCCTTTGTTTTGAGTTTCAAATAAGAAAGACCTTTTTCTGTGTGTTTTTTAGTCTGTGTGCAGAGTGCAGTTTCTACAACAGCCTCTAGTAAGTAATTTTAGCCTCTATTTTGCAGGCATAATTACTTTAAGATAAAGGTTGGCTGAAAGTATTTCTTCAGACTGTAGAAAGAATTCAGAAAATATTGCATCCTTTAGCTCTAGGTGAGAGCAGAAATCTTTCCAGCTGTGGTTGTTGTTTACATAATACATAGGCATTTTTTCTGCTAAATGATGCACAGGGAGAAAAATGTCACAAAAAATATTTAATATTAGCACTATTTCCCCCATACCAGCTTGCCCTGTCAGACATCCTTACATGCAATTTTTAAAACAGGGTTCCTGAAAATACCCAGGGGTTAAAAAGTCCTGGCATTCATCATATGTTGCAAAGTAGTCCATTAACTTCACCTTCAATATTTGGCATCCTCAGTGCTGAGCCCCTGCAGCAGAGAGACCTTCAGCTGTAGAGGTGTGAATCTGCAAACCTGCAGTAGAAGTAGAACTGCAGTTGCCTCAGGACATCGGTGTAGACAAAAATCTGTAGCCAGTGTGACAGAATATTACCATGGACAGGAGGCAACACTGGGCACAGAGTGGTGGATGGGAGCAGGCAGGCAGCAAATCTACCATGCAAGGGTGGGGTAAGGAAACACGGGCAGCAGAGTTTGCTAAGTGCCATTGAGAGGTGTGGAGACAGCTTTTGTGTGAGCAGTGTGGAGCTTTCAGTTCTGCATTGGCCATAATGAAACCACTTTGCAGAAAGCATAATGTATGGGAGGGAATTAAAATTGCAGATTTGCTTCTGTTAAGCAGAGAGGCTGCACTGATATGTAGGACATGAAGCAGCATCCCCTCGCTCACAAGGAGTGTTTTCAGAAGATACTAAAGAAAATATCTGTAATTACTTGTTGCATATTGATTAATCAAGCTTTTATTAGAAGTGGCATGCAGGGAGGCAGATTTTTGTCCTTTAAAAAAAATATGACAGATTTTCTCAAACTACTTTACAGGAAAGGGAAGTGGTTGGCTACACGATTTAAAGTTCCCTGTGTGTTTTAGGGTTTTGTCGGGTTTTTAATTTTTTATTTATTTATTTATTTCCCCAGAAGACTCATGACTACATTTCATAATTACAGGAGTGGGATTTCAAATCAGTAACCATTCTCTTGAAGTTTCTCAGTGAAATTTTCTTTTGGAAACAAAAGCAAAACACAAGGTAGAAGCCTAGAACAAGGTACAGTTTTACAGCTGCCAGTTTAAAGATTATACCAAACTTCTGTGGCAGTAAAGCATAGGAATTCCAACTGAGATGCACGTTGTGTCCTAGAAGCAGCTGTAAGTAGTAGCTGGGGTGGGACGAGTGTTTCCGATCACATTCACAATCCAGCTTCTTTCCATTCTTGGTGGGAACCTGTGAGTCAGGCAGTCTCCTACCACCCTCCAGTGGTTTTCAGAGCACAGTGCAAGCGACATGCTCGGAAAGCTTATTCAGAAAATAAAAAGGGGACTGGGGATATCCCAAGCTTTCTGCTGGGGACACATTTGGATTTTTTTTACACTTTGTATTTATTTGGTGACTCGTTTAAAAGATCTTTCGGTTCCAGTTGGATGTTACAAAGTGTTCTAGCACACCTGTTCTGTGAAGCATTATGGTATTTGTGCGGTTGCTTGCACTTGCAGGACATTGAACCATCTGCATGATTTCCAGTCTGTGTTTGTATTGCTGCCAGGATTACAGAAGCTGTGGGTGTGACAATTGGATGTACAACAGTGAAGGGGTGTTTTTTAGGGGGCTGGGCAAAAGCTACAGGTTTTTCTATTAATTTAGTGACTCAATAATTTGCAAGTCATTATAAATGTCTCCTCTGGCTGTTACCATTTATTTCTGTCATTACAGTATCTAAAGCACCTTAGCAGCATTAATATCTAAATTTCCAAAGAAAATTGCATCCATGTACTTAATTTTGCACTGCTTTTCTGTTCTTGGTAGCATCTGATATTCTATCCATGGCATGTCACAGTGTCATCAACCTGATGGCTGTATTTTCTTGGAGATCACTGATGAAGATAATAAAACATGACGCAATTTATTTTTATCTTTCTATTATGAATGTGGAAAGCCATGAAAACTGCAGGAGCTTCAAAACACAGCAGGAATGAATTTGTCAGAGGTTAAGGAGGCATTAATGCGCTGTGTGACATGAAAGGTAGCGCCTGCCAAAATTCCCCACACGACTTTAGGCTGTATCGAGTCCTGGACTATCAAGCACAAGTAAAAGGGGCTGATGCTTTCATTGCTCATTACATTGTTGTCTCACCCTTTGTTACGGATTTTCAAGAAATTTTTATTTCACATAACTGTGCTTTTGTCCAAGCAAGTCTGTGCTAAAACTAATAGTTAATTTTTTGATCCAAGCCCATTGCAAGAATGCTAAAATAGGGAATTGCCCTTTTCTGCTCCAGGACGACATAAATTGCTGGCTCATCTACTAACATCACTCATCTAGTAGAGCATGACTCATCTAGTCACAAAGTACTCTCTGTTCAGCCAGCCTAAAATATGTGAGTAGGATGGGGAAGTTACATCAGCTACCACTGGGATCACCAGAAGTACAGCATAAAGTTTAATTGCTTTTTTTTCTTCTGAGTTCAGCTCATCATCACCATAGTTGAGAGAATTATGACTACAGCAAGGGCAGGACAAAACAAAAGAACAGCTTTGGAGCACATTAAGAGCTGTAAAATGCTCCCAGGTATGTGTCCCTGACAGATGGAGTCTCTCCTTGGACCTTATCCTTTCCTGTATCCCAAACTGGGAGTACGAGATATTCTGCAGTCTCCCAGTCCCAAAATCACCTATGCCCTGGTCACCTCTCCCAGTGTCTTGGCAGCCACCTTCTGTCTGTGTGGTAGCGTGTGTGTGGATAGAATAGACAGACAGGGCAGGCAAGGCAGGCAGTCTCGTGGGAGAAGAAAGGGGGCCAGCTGGAGGAAGCAGAGCCCAGTAGGCCTTGGCTTGCCTTCTGGCTGGATTTGATGCAATGTTACCAAAAGGGCCTGCTTCAGCCAATTTCTTCTGGCTTCCTCTCCTGAGATACCTTTCTTGTACATCTCAGCAGAACTCTGTGAGCTGGAACCTTTGTTTACCTATCCTGCCTGTTGGTTGGTTGATTTTGTCTGGGTTTTTTCCACCTACAAAATGTTTAGATTTAGACTAATGGGATCAGCATTTGTCTTTGACTGGGTATTAGGATCTATACTAAGGCTTTTAAGTATGTTAGGGAGCAAGATGGCTATAAAGAGACTGCACGTATACATGACAATGAAAATTTTGCAGAGTCTTCTCTCCAACAGACCAGATGGTGTAGCATCCAAGTTGAGATAACAGACAAAATCTGTTTAAGAACAAATCATTCTTCCTTATGTTCTATGTTATCTCTCACAAAGCGTCCACAGGTAAGTGAAGGGTTAAGGTAAAACCCTTCCTTCCATCTGGACAAAGACAAGGTTTCTTTCTTTGGAAAGAAAGTCTGTTAGAAGACTTGAATTGAATTTTCACTGCAAAAAAAATTAAAATCTCCATGTCAAAGGCTGTGTAACCTGGTGCCTGTAATGATATATGACTGTGATAATGCCACATACTGTCTGCTCTGACCACTGAATATTATGTACACGAACTGTAATGAATATAAAGTCTGGGGGGTTATTACTTAAAAGAAAACCAAAACAAACCTTTTTTTTTAAATCTCCCATTTTTCCAGACTGCCATACAAAACCCAGCAAGCTTAGTTTTCACTCAAAACTAGATAAATCAGAAACTGAGATGAGGTCTCAGATGATAAATAAGCTGATGGCTCTGACTTTTTGCATATTACTCAGGAAATATTTACATTTTTCTAAACAATTATTCATGCTTTGTGTTCATGAAGTGTTGGAGAAGTGATTCTTGAGAGACCCCACCAGGACTGCTGCATCCAGCTCTGGGGTACCCACTGAGGTCCTGTTGGAGAGAGTCCAGAAGAGGCCACAAAAAATGATCAGAGGGCTGGAGCACCTCTCCTGTGAGGAAAAGCTGACAGTTGGGGTTGTTCAGCCTGGAGAAAAGGCTTCGAAACCTTATTGTGGCCTTCCAGTACCTAAATGGGGCCTGTAAGGAAGATGGAGCAAACTTTTTAGCAGGGCTTGTTACAGTAGTACAAGGGATAAGGATTTTAAGCAAAACAACAACAACAAAAAAAAGGGTGTATCTAGACTACATTTAGAAGAAACTTCTTATAATGAGAATGGTGAAACAGTGGAACAGGTTGCCCAGGGAAGTGGTAGATGCCCCATCCTGGGAAATGTTATGGTCAGGTTGGATGGGGCTCTGAGCAGGCTGGTCTAATTGCAGATGTGCCTGCTCGTTGAAGGGGGGTTGGACAGGACAGGATGAGCCTTAAGTTCCCTTCCAACCCAAAATATTCTGTGGTTCACAGAATTTTGTCAAGGGCTAGAAAACGTTCTAGAGATTGTGTTTTGAGACAGCAGCTCTGAAACATGCAAGATTTAACTGCCATTGAAGACTGAAGTTTGTTTGGCCTGGTATGTCCTGCTCTACAAGCAGGAAGAAGCATTTCTGAGAGTTATTCCCCTTGGTGACACAGCACTGATCCTCCTCAGGTTTTACTGCAGTTGTGCTCCTTCAAAACATAATGTGACTGCAGAGAGTTCAGAGTAGAATGGCTATGTTGGTTCAGGTTAAAGGCTAAACATCTAGCTTGGATGGCATCTCCAGCCCTAGCCTTAAGGAATTTAGAAAACTTTGTTATTGCCCGGAAACAAAATTTAAAAAAAATCCCAAACAGTGAAAAGAGCTAATAAAAACAAAGCAATCCAAAAAAACTAAACAAGGAAAACCGAGACAAACTCACAGCTTGGCAGTAAATGTGCAGCATGGCAGTGCTCTGCAGAGGCTGTGGTTGCTGTCCTAGCCGTAGCAGGTGGCAGCAGTGCTGTGGCACTGAGCTGAGTGCAGCTCAGTCCAGTGTTCACAGAGCCACAGGGAGGTGGCACTCGCGTCTCGTGCTTTGTACTGCTTTCCTTCCTCAGCTGCCAGTGCTGGCTCCAAGATTATCCATCAGAATTGAGGCGTTTTGCTTTTAAGTGCTCTATTCTTTCATCTGTTTTCAAAGGCAAATGTTTTAGGAGAGAAGGGTTTTGTTTTGAAGAAGTGCTGTGAAAAAAACCCATGTCACAAGTGAGATTTTAAAAAATCACCTCAAGAGCTGCATTGTTCAGTTGCAGAGAATAGCCTATTTCATCTTAAAATAGCCTTAACTTAAGCCAGGATTTAGCACCGTAATTCACAAACACGTGCCTGGAAGATCCTCCTTGCATTACTGAGGTTATTTGGCTGCTATCATATATGATTATTTCCTGTAATCATCTTTTTGAGTTTATTGAATTTAATCCTCAATGCAGTTGCATTTCTTGTGCTTTTATTTTATGGGAAGACTGTTACATAGCTGCATTTCTATAATTTTAATACATATTACAAACAAATGTTTGGGCTTTTTCTTCTCTCACCACCAGAAATGCAAATTTAAAGTAAATATTAATCTTTGTGTCTATTAACATGTTATGGCTGTACTGTAATGAAATGACTTAAGATATCATTTCCAAGCAAACAGAAACAGAACAGTATTCTTCATTCCTCTGAATCTGTGAAAATGAGATAATTGTGAATTTAACAGGGACAATGCACACACTCCTGCAATGCATATTACCAAAACTAAAGGAATTGTTAATTTTATTACTGCTTGTGTTTTTGGTAGAAAAAGCCACAATGGCCTAATCAGTTTAATGTAAAATTTTACAAGTGACATTTTTAAAATTACTTTTTTTTTATTTTTATTTCAGTGGGAGAAATTACAGATGACAACAAGTGAGAGGAGAAAAATTGTGTGTTCAGTCACATTCCATATAATTGCAATTACCTGTGTTGTTTGGTCATTGTATGTTTTAATTGACAGAACCGCTGAAGAAATTAAACAAGGCAATGATAATGGTAAGTATCTTTTATCTTCTTCAGTGCTGCTGATAATGCAGTGCCTGCCTTTGAAAGGCAGCTCTGTAGCCAGTCACATTCTGTTCTTAAATAACAGC
Source organism: Euphonia xanthogaster (assembly GCA_034509185.1). Classification (NCBI taxonomy): domain Eukaryota; kingdom Metazoa; phylum Chordata; class Aves; order Passeriformes; family Fringillidae; genus Euphonia; species Euphonia xanthogaster. The sequence continues at coordinate 32,520,586 of JAYDZK010000202.1, read as the reverse complement.
TCACATGTCTGTACCAGAGGCTTTAATGCAGAAGTTCTGAATGCATCAGCATGAAAATCTTACCTTATGCCCCAGCAGAGAGAACTCTACTTCGTGTAATCATTACAACAGCTTAACTGGCCTGCCGGTTCTTCCTGGGTTAATCTCCCATTATCTAGGTAATTCTAAAGCTCAGGCAAAACGATGAGTCAAGTTCAAGCAGCTCAGTGCAAGTTCAGGTCCTTAAATAGCAATTTGTTTATATTAATCCCTTGAACCTTGATAGGAAGTAAAGTACGATAGAGCCTCTTCATTAACAACCTTCCTAATACAAACTTCCAAGAGACTGTTTTCCAGTTGTGTTAGTCCTTCATGTGGGATTTGAGTAGCATGGAAAGCCATTCCTGTGTCCTTTCAAATAGAATTTCACTGTCAATGTCCATGGTCCAGCTGTATTATTGGTTATGCACTGGACCAGAGAAGTCATGGAGTCTTCATCTGCAGAGATACTGAAAATCCAACTGGACATGTGTAGCAAAATGCATGCTTAATGTCAGTAGGAGCCATACTTAGCATATGTGGAAAATATAAATTTAACTACTGTTTTCCATTTCAAATCTTAGTTTGCTCTTAAATTCAGTCTTAAATGTGATAATGATGATAAAAAGCATTTGAGTTTTGATCTGAATTGAATTTAAGCACCCTAGAGGAACAAAGGTCTCTAGCTTTGTGTTATATTCCAAAGTTAACATGGAAAACAAAACAAGTGGAGCTTTGTGCCTTGCTAGTTAGATAAATATTTGATGATACTCCTGATGCTTGGCTTTCTTGCCTTAGAGAGGAAAATAAGCAACAAGCCTCAGTAAGTCACAGATGAATACATACTACAAAGTCTTGTTTTGCATTCTTTTGAAATAGGTAACCTTGTTTTTTATCTCAAAAAACCTGGCCCAGAGGACAGGACTAGGGATGGCTTTGAATTTCCATTTATGAGTACAACTACATCACCCTACTCATTACAAGGGGGAAGCTATTTCTGTAGATTAGCTGAATTTACATAACAAAACAGCTAACAGGGATTTTTGTTGTTACACACAATGCATAAGAATCATGTTAATTATTCCTGGTAGGCTCAAAAAGTATTTATGATTTTATAGCATTCAGTATTTGCCAAATGTGATGGTTGATTCTTTACACTAAAAATGGACAAAGAGATGCCCTGGAGCTACTTACAACACACAGAAGTGTGAAGAGGACGCTTTTGCTCCAAAATTTGCTTGTTGCAGGGGAGAGTACTTTTACACAAAAGGGAACATATATTTGTGGGGAACAAGAAGGACATACATGTACTTTGCTTTCTTCCCCATTTTCTCTCTTTAAATGGGAATTGCCAAGACAAAGACAAGTAAGCACTGGAGAAAAAACACTTTATAAACATATTTTGAGAAGGAGAAAAATTGAAACCCTGAATAATACTAGTATTGTTTGTTAATATTCTAGCTTTAAAATCCCATTTTAAATGGATATCTCAAATTATTTAAGGGGTTGGGGTTTTTTTCTCTTTAGGGAAGTATATGATGCAAACCCCTTAATTGCTAAACCTGACACTGGTTTATAGAAAAGCAGATTTAAAATATATTTTAAATATTCTAGAATTTATATGGCACCAGTGGTAGGGAATCAAGTTTCACATAAATTTGTTCTACTTGAAGAAACAGGTCTAGGTTCAGCTGACCTTTCTCCCAAGAAAGCTCAAGTCTGAAAACATGGCAGTCCTGGAAAAAATGAAAGATACAAAACTCTCTGTCCCATAGCAGTTAATAAAAAAAGATGCTTCCTGTATTACCGCAGCAGCAGTCTATGTTTAATGTAAAAAGGTGGAAGAAATCCTGAAAGAAAGACTTTGAGAGTGGCATTGATTTTTTGATTGGTGGTCAAATCAGTTAAAAGTAGGAAGCAGTTTCATATTCCATGGGCAGTTTCTTGGCTGGCCTATGGAATAGGAAACCCCATCTATTTTCTAGAGCCACAAGTGCCCCAATAGCGTGCACATACCCAGGCATTCTTAGCCAGTGGCTTCTTTTCTTTACTGAAACAGTGCTTGATATTCAATGTATAACATAAACTTTCTGTTTCAAAGGTGTCCTTGAATGGCCGTTTTGGACAAAACTCGTTGTGGTGGCCATTGGATTCACAGGAGGCCTGGTCTTCATGTATGTGCAGTGCAAGGTTTATGTCCAGCTGTGGCGCAGGTTGAAAGCCTACAACAGAGTGATCTTTGTTCAGAACTGCCCAGACACCATCAAAAAACTGGAGGAGAAAAGCTCTCCATGCACTCAGCCCTCGGAGGTGAAGGACACAGTGGTCCTGTCAGTAGCACAGACAGGTACAAACTCTCAGCCGGCGGCGGAGGAGGTCATGCCAGTTTGACACGGACTACACTGCTTCTTCCTTGCAGAGTAAGCCGTAGTGTCTGCTACACTACAAATGCTACAAGAAAGTAGAAATGACTGTGCATTTTTTTCAGTTAAAGAAGACCCCCAACCAAGCAACAAAAAAAAATACCCCATACAAAAACCAAAACCGTACAAGGAAAATGGATCCAGCAAAGCAACTTGTTACTGTATGGAGTGTGACCGTCGTGACGTAGTTTCGCAACTAGCCAGCAAAGTGTAGTGAAAGTGGAAGTGTAGAAAGTGCAATAGAGAACAGGTTTAACAGACAATGCCAAACCTATGTAACAATGTACTTTTGTTTTGTTTTTTTTCCTAACTGGGCTGGCTGGGAAAGTAGAAAACAGAAGTGATACAATGATTTTGTTTACAGAAGACACGAAACCTTTCATCTGTTTACTACTAGAAGTTGTATTTGCTATTTACCTTTTCAAAGATACCCTTCAAAGGGTACCAATCCAAGTAATATGCATTAACAGAATCCAAGTACAGAGAGCTGTATTGCAGCACACCCTCTCTAAGCCTCATACAGTAACACCTTCATGTGACTGTAGTGGAGCCTGAATGTTTGGGCAGCTGTATCAACTATGGATATTTGAACCAGTTGTTTTTAACTATGGCTGGATTTTTTAAAAGTAAGCAGTTCCAACCAGTATAAATTCACGTCTCCATAAGCTGCAGATAGTTTTTTTTAAATGTCAGGGAAATAAGGAAGGAGACAATATGTAGATATGCATTTAGAAGAGCAGCTGTGCTGTTTATTTTACTTTATAGGAGTGAATTAGGCATAAATTGGATACACAAAGTATTGATGCAGAATTGTAAATGAAAAAAAAAGCAGTTTACTGCAGAATTACACAGAAGTAAATTGTCTGTTATCAAAGGTCTGAAAAAGGATGACATACTGAAGATGGAAGCTACTTTTGGTTTTATTTTTTAAGATTCATGATACAGAAAGGTAGATATAATAGAACATACCTGCCTACATATCTTAAGAAAACATTAGTTTTTATCTCCTTGTTCTAAAAAGCTAGTTTTATCTTCCTGACTGAAAAAAACAGATCAATGGTTTCCTTCTGTACAGGTAAACTTAAGGTGTTAGAGATTCAACAGTTCAGTTGTTAATTTCGTGTTTTGAGCACTGGCATATGAAAATGAAGTGTGAATAGCATTAAAAAGTGCAATAGATAAATGAATGTAGATATAATCCTGTGTCCAACAGGATGAATTATGTATAAGGAACCAATTTTGTGATTCACTTTGCAAAACTGTGGTGTTTACTATAAGGACACAAGAGCAAGTATTGACTCGGAATAGTTATGTACTGGTGTGCACAAGTCTGGGGCCTGAACATAATGTGTATTTTAAAAAGAAGTTGAAAGTTCTTTTTTTAATCTTGTATTTACTAAAGGAAGAAAAGCAAAAAAGGAAGTAAAGAACCTGAGTAATGAGGACAGGAGAGTAGAGATTCATTTAAAGGAGGCGTATCTGCCACAATTACAAGTGAACAACAGTTCTGTAGAAGCCTTGAAGTTTCTACTGGTAAATATTCTCTTTGTACACTCAAATATTTACAGTGAAATAACAGACTCATCCCATTCTTGCAAATACCCAGGCTTTAGGGCCTAAGATGTATTGGAATTTATATACTAAGTATTCCTTTGTGAATGTTTACTGGCTTAAGGCTCAGGGAATACTAGAAGTAGCAGTGTTAGCAAGAAAAGGTAACTCTCATGACATCTGACATCAGACGCATAAAATTACTAACTGCATCTGAATGTCTGGAAGGATGTTTACAATAAACCTCAGCAAAATTTACTGACAAGGAACATTATTATGGAAGATAGTTAAGAGCTTTCTGAAATAATAGTTTCTTACTAAGTGAAAGTAACCCTGCTTCTTTAGCCAGCTTGTTCTTTGACTGCGGCAGCATCATGACCCATTGAAAGTACTTTATCCCTTATTCTGTCAGCTTACTGGGGAGTAATTTGCATTGGGGTTTTTTCTTGAACAAGTATAAAATTCACCTAAAAGAAGAAAATACCTGAAGATTCTGAAAGCAGAACTGTAGCATCCAACAAGATTTTACATTTTTAAAAAACACACTGAAGAGTCAGCAACAGAAAAGACAATGTGAAAACTTTTATACCAATGCCTTCAACTTCAAACACTGTTCTGGCACTCAACCATATATGCAACTGAGTTTACAGTTAATTAAATAAAAGAAAGCAGAAAGACTTCAGTTGAAATTCCTCCTCTCTCTTGGAAATACTGAATGTGGACAGCAGGAAAAGGAGTAAATGGGACACTGTCTGCTGAGATGGACAATGAGATAAGTCACCAGCAAGAGAGATTTCAGCTGGCTTAAAGTAGCCTTTAACTTACAATGCATTACAGTGTTAGCCTGTGCATCCCTTTCTCTTCTTAGATGCACTGGATTTTCTAGAGCTTTCAGGAATTTCATGCAGGATGGGAATTAGTTTCTGAAGCAGGGTGCAACCTCGTCAAGAGGGCAAGGAGCTATTCACACCACCATGCCTTGGACTCTGGTCTTCAGTAATAAGGAAAGTACATGGATAGAGAAACTAGACAGATCCTTATCAACCAGTACTTTCTCATTCCCAAACAAAGTACAATTTTCTGTATTAATTTATTAACCACAGTATTCTATCCTGGAAAAAAACACCCACCAAAACCACACAACTAAACAGAACAGTATACTGAAGGATGAAGTCTAAAGACTTTTTAATGAAGATACCATCTCAAATAAAGAACCATATCAAACTCCTGTGTAGCCACAGTGCAGCTCTGGCAAATATGCTGACAGTGGAATTTGGCCTGGCTAAACCCACAAGGGCAGAACCTGGCTCTGAGCTGTCATTAGCAAGAACAACTTGTTCACCCTAAGTTTTAATACAGGTAGGTAGAAGTAACTTGGTGTCAGGTCAGATCTGGAAGTTTGATCAAGATATTCCTGTATTCACTCCTGTGAACATGCACATTTCTTTTCCTGTGTTTAAGTTACAAACATTATAATTTTTGTTTCAAACTAGCATAAACATACACCACTTCTGACTATCAGTAGCATTACAAAGATTCTTTACTAGTCCAACTGTGCCATTCACACACGGCTCTATCTGAAGGTAGTGTTTATTTTTGTTGTGTAGAAAAAATAATTCCCCATCTCCAGAACAAACAGTTTATAATTTCCAATAATGCAATGAAACTTACTCTGATGAAAGTATTTTACTGTGTATAATATTCGGAACTACAAGTTTGTGTTATTTGTTTAACTCCCTCTCTTTTGCAAAAGAAAAAGTGTATGTTTTTGTGGGTGAATGTGTACTGGAAGACAGAAGGTAAGGGAAAAAAAAGTAATGTATCTGCTTAATGTTGTGAAAAAATGTATTTGTATTAAACAAATTACTCAAAGTACTGAAGTAATCTACATTTGTCACCTTGTTACCTAGAGCATCACATGCCGAACATGGATTGGCAAGACCACAATCTTGCAAGAAAGGTGAACAATATAACTTAGTTCCTAAGGTAATACTGATAAACCTGCTAAGGTGCAAGGGGCTACTTCTGGGTACCCCGCCTGGGCAGAATGCTCAGGAAAAATACCTCATAGTACAAAAACACTTGAAAAGACTTATAGTTGCTTAACTTGCAGGCTTCAACCCTATAAAGAAGCCTAGAAAGCAACTGGTTTTGCATCCATCCTCAGAATAATGGACAACTAAGTACTGGGTTTCAACTCCAGGGAGGTAAGAGGACGAAAGCTGCCTGAGGAAAGCAGTGCTTTGGTACAAACTGTTACCATGATTTTTGGAATGTCCAACACATGAAACCTTTAAATATGGACTGGACGGTTAAATACCTTAAAGCTAATCCCAGATTGTCAACATGGATCCTGTTCCTTTTTGTATTATTTTATACTTTGATTTGGTGAGGTTTTCTCCTTTTTGAAAACCCTAAAGGCATTTTTTTAAATGAAAAGGAACACTGCATGTTTGGATTATAAAAAAAGCCTGTGCATTTTGTGAAGTGTAAAACCAAAGAAAATATCTTACCTTGAGTAAAACAGAATGTTCCATCCAAGGTCCAAATTTAGTTTTCTACAGATCCACCTACTCTGTCATATCTTTCTCGTAGATGGTCAGCTGGGGAGAGAGTGAGCTAAGTTTCAAAGTACCACAATTCTAGCTGGAATCATATGGCTGATGATTGGTAAGCATACATGTTCAAAATACAGAACTAATGTTCTAACAAATTTCATTCTGTACATCCAAGGCTAGCTACTTGTTCATTTTCTTAAAGCTGTGCTCTAACTAGCTCACTATGTAAATGCAAATGCATTCACAAATCCATGCAAGATACAGAAGAAATAGCATAAACAAGAAGTTACAGTAATAAAGATATATTAATTTCCATTTATTAGCATATGGAAAAGTAGAGCCAATTTTAGTTTCATAATTAAGAGGGTTGAGCTATGGGTCCCTAAGCCTTTTGCTTTGCACACAAGAGTTCGAATCTCTTGATGAGGGGCACCATTAGAACACAAAGCATGTTTCTGTTTAGTTTGATGTCTGTACACACACATCCCAGCCAATGAAATATTAAGGCTGTTCTGCATGAGCTTTCCTAAAAGTCAAAGAAATTATCAAAGAACTTGCCAAAAACACTGGTGTACTGCATTTCCACTACCTATGACACAGAGCTCATAAATAACCTTGACTGATGACAGAATGATTCCAGTCTGTTGGAGAATGTGGACCCTGGGACAAACTTCCACTTTTGCTACTTACAGATACCTTTAACTGATATTAACCGAATTACAGGACTTTTTTTTAACACATAGAAGATAATATATATGAAAATAAAGGAGGTAGGTCACAGTAATTTTTAAGTGTGTTAAGTAAATCATTAATAATTTGAGGATATACTTCTGTAATGAAACACGGACCATTACATCTGTGTATGCACATGCCTGGGAAAATGGTGAACAACACGATCAACAAATTTTAAAAATGGCTCACAAACAGCATAGAAGTGAAAAGCAAAGTAGCAGGATTAAGATGGGGTCATAACTCAGATAAGGACAAACCCATGTGTTAATGGCTTGCAGAAGAAAGACTGCTACTTACAGGAGCCCAGAAGATACAGTCAAAAAAACTAATCAGTCTAGAAGTTCAGCAAAGGCTTTAATGAATCTTCAAGTGCCACTTACCTCTAGGTTTGCTACCAAATTTTGAGAGCTGGGAAAAAAGAATATATCATTAAAAAGTGTGGATGAGATTTTTTGAGCACTTTGTATCTTAGCAATGGGCATCATCCCTCTATCAGTTTTCAAATCAGCATGGTACTGTCTTGGTTAATTGTGTTAACTTGAATAAGAGCCGATATTAGTAGGATGCTTCAGTTTTTATTTAGCAATATTGTTATTGTTAAATTTATTATTTAGCAATTCTGTTTTTAAAGTAATGCTGTCATTTTAGTCTAATAACTTGATTAGTTTTGGTTTTCCTTTTTAACAGGTAACTAGTTACATATTAAACTCTCCATTTTAGTAAAAGTGGACAGTCAAGGCTTAGGGAACTTGATTACAGCACCATTATGGTAAGTGTCTCACCATCAGCCTATTTTCAGTTTCATTAGAGGAACCCTGCACAGGACCTTGGCAGGTGATTTTAAGACAGCAGCTTAAACTGCAGAGAGTAAATCACAACACCACATTAGCAAAGTCTCTGACCTTCATGAAACTTACTTCTGTTGAGGAAGTCTGGAAATCAACTATAATGAATTTTTGCTCTTGAAAGAGCCAGAAGATAGAAAGATAATTTATGCATTGTATCATGCTGAGACTGACCAAACAAGCCAATTTGATATAAATCTGCACTGCAAGCATTTTATTGCCCTTTATTAGAAAACTAACCTGGAAGGTTCCTTAAGCAGAGAACTTTTTCTGCTGAGAAAAAGAAAGGGTTTTTTGTACTAATCTTTCATATCTGCCAGTTATAAAAAAAGTTAAACTCCAATATACATAGTTTTGGTCCCAGACTTTGTCCTCACATGTGGCAGTGCCATCACAGAGATGAGTAAATATGTTATTGCATTGAAAGACAAACTAGCAAAGAATTGTTATAGTCTATAAGTATATCCCCTTACAAATGGCTTAATTTGTTTCCAATACTAGGAATTGTAAATTAATTTATATTTACTGTATACAAGCAGCTTTGAGAAGGTCATTATCTTCTGTTTGGTTTTGGCTTTTCTTTTGTGAAAATCACATTTGCTTTGTTTACATGAAAGAAAAAAGAATCATTATTTCTATTGGACTTAAAGTCAGCTGGTTCTTTCCAGCTGAGACCATCAGTAGGGTATGTTTCACAACCAGCAAGTCAGCTGCTACTGAAAGTCTGAATGTAATTCACCCACTTCCTCAGAGAAGCCTTAGCTGTCCAATGCTGGATGAAGTAAAAGCATAAAGTAGTAAGAACATTGCAACAAACTGGAAAGTACACTAAAAAACCACAAAGTTCTTATATGAAAGTGACTTTATATGTAAAAATATTTACTTTTTTTTTTAATGTTGTATCTTTGAGCCATGATAATTAATCAAATAATAATCTTAACTATTACAGCTTTTAGTTGAAAACTAAAAAAACAAAGGAACATTGCAAAACAGTACTTGACAAATTAGAATGAAAGAAATCTTCCCTAAAATTAATCTTTTATCAGAAAAGCACCCTGTAAATTACAGAGAATATGAACAGAGGATTTAGCATTAAAATCTGAAATCCTTGGCTACAAAAGACCAAACTCAAGGTATTCTCCACAACAAGTTTGTAAGAGCAGAGAACATCACTGTTACCAGCATCTACTTTCTATATTTTAAAGAAACAGAATAACAATTAAGAACTCCTGAGAGCATTAGTCTTTTTTTCACCTGTAGGAAAGAAACTCATTAACATACAACACTCTACTAGCTGGTTATAAAGCATGATTGGATTATGAAATTAACTGAAGAGATTCCAGCAGCTTGTCTCAGTAACACATGTGAGGCAAAAAACTCTACATCCCCCCCGCCCCCACTCCAGGCCTGTCAGCACAAAAAACTCTCAGCACAGAAATTATAAATAAATAAATAAATAAATAAATACATGGCTTTGGGGGTTTTTGTTGTTTTTCCCATTGCCACATTAATTATTTATCTGATAAATTCATCTGATAAACTGGTCTTGCACATCATCAGTTTAAGCCTAGATTATTTTAAGTTCAGATATGAATACCTGACAGCTACATATGATTTTTTCTGATAATTCAATGTAAAAAGTTCACATGCACGCACTGTTCTTTTTTCATTACTTGTGCAGTAGTTTAACAAGACAGTTTTTAAAAGCCAGCTAAACAAGCAATGACTATATGGACTTCAAGGAAGAAAATTCAAAAAGTCAGTAAGATAATAAGATCTGATCTATAATCATGTTGTAGTCTGAATAAAAAATGTTGAAAAAATACTTAATTTCACACATAACCAGATTTTTATAATCTTATTACTGAATTGTTTCAAGGAATATAGAACATCTCATTCTTCATAACTGCATGACAATCTTTTTGAAGCACTCAACAGGATGTCAGCCTAATATTCTGTAATTACTGTGACACCTTCCAGTTATCAAGTTATCTGCTCATTTTCCTTCCATATTTTACACAGCGTTGTGGGAAAGTGACTCAATGTTTCTACTTGCAATTTCAAACCTCAGACCTTGTATACAAGCAAAAATTCAAAATGAATTTCCAAAAGGCAAAATCTGCCAAAAGTACTGAAACAACCATGTACACAAGTTTACTTCAATTGAATTACTCTGGCTCAGCTTCTACCACAGTTTACCACCTCAAGTTTTATAAATCAAAATAACATAAATTCCACCACACAGCTCAATTTAACAAAGATTTAAAAATACCAAAGGCCTGCCATGAACTTCAGCACACTGATCTCTCAAACACAAAGCAGTGATGTGATGGCCTGGAGATGTGGCTGGTGTCAGAGGCCAAGACCTCTAGCCAGGTTTAAGACTTGCAGTCCACGTGAAGATTAATTACATTACCCACCCGTGCTCCAAGTCTGTTAAAAGTTATTCAGGTTTCTTCTTTAGAATCATTTAAGGAGGACAGCTGTTAGTTCTGTATAACTTAAACAGATTGGTTTCCTATAACGTGAAAGGATAGCACAAGCCTATTTGTAAAGAGGGAAGAGCTTAATATACACATTAACAGATTTAACACTCATCAGTAACTCTTGCTGCACAGCTATGAAAATACACACCTGGATGTCTGTAAAAGAATTCTAGGAAACCCATATAACTATTTACTATGACAAAAACTTGATTATTTAGCACACAGAAGTGTACTAGAGATCATATACTAGAAAGGTCATCCTCCAGGAATATTTCCACATAATTAACAGGCATTTGAGCTGTGCCTACTACCATGTGTACAAACAGTTCAGCTGAACTGTGACTTCTGTGCCCAGACAACCTAACATGCACTGAGATGTCCTACTTAATGCCTGCTGTGAAATTATCCCTGGTTCTGTCCTTGCCCTTTCTCCTTCTTTTATTCATTTTACAGCTTTTGAAGTGATAATCTGCTAAGAACTTTCCTGAAAGACACATTTAAAATCATCTAAAGAGTTGCTTCATAAAGCAAGCCTACTATTGAAAAGTCCTGAGCAGCTTCAATTCAATTCTCAACAAAAGGTTTAGAGAAAAAATATGGACTAAGATATATTTAAAAACAGACTGCAGGGACTTTGGCCTTTTATCTGAATTCTGCAATACAGATTGCTGAGGACAGTTAACTCTTTTAAATTCTCTTGACAAAACATAAAATACTCAGTATCTTATTGAAGCATTTCCAGAGCTCTATGATCCTGACAGAGATTCTCAAAGAAAACATACAAAGAGAAGAGTTCCTCATGTTCAACAGATTATTGCAATTACCACAAAAAGGTAAGGATTTCTGACCACAGAGTATTCCAGTCTGAATCTAGACAGAAAAGGTACTTAGCTAGTAGGGGGATTTCAAGACATAAACTTACACGATTAAGGTTTAAAGTATGTATTTATAGTAAAAAAAACTTATCCAGTAATATACAGCATTACCCAGTAACATTGTTTACTCTTCACTGTAGGTAAACAGATAATAAAAAAGCAACTAACAAAGCCTTTAGAAATATAGTTAAATTTTATTTTTGTTTCCAGTGAAAATTAAAATAAATTTCTTACAATTCCCTTTACTATTTCAGCTCTTGAATCAGCTGATGCTCATCAGGGCCCACCTCTTCTTCTTCATTCGAGTCTTCTTTTGCTTCTGCATCTGTCACCTCAGGGTGACAGCAGGCAGCATCCCTAGCAGAGAGCTTTTTCATTTTGATGTTTGGCAGTTTCCTCAGATCACCATCCCATTCTCTTAAAGAGAAAAAATAGGTAATGAAAACCAGTTACCAACAGAAATGAAGGAATGACAGAGTTAATTCACATTTCCTCAGAAGATGCTAACTCAAGTGAGGCTGCTTTTCTAAGTTGTCCTCTGTCCCACTGTGGTATGAATAAGCAACAAAGATTTCACCTGATTTTATACACTATGTAATTTCTCTGTGAAGAAATAAGTACTTTCAGATGTGATATTCTGAAACAAAAATATATTATTCACTGTATTCCCACAGACTTATTCTACCCTCAGTTACTTTTGGCCACCTGCTTTTAGGTTTGTCTCATTCAACTTGCAGTCTGGTAAGCAACAGAAAAATAGGTCAGAAGAGTTTCTTCATCTGGAGGCTTGATTTGCATATTTAACATCACATGTACGTAAGTCCCTAGTGATTTATGATAAATGTTACCTTGTATGACTGACTTGAAGAGAACACAAAGGGTTAGTAAACATTAATTCACATGGTGAGTGTATTATTTCAAAAGGCTGCATGAAGGAGAATGGGTTGTTTTAAATATAAGTCAAACCCAGTACTCACTTAATAGAATGCTTTCTTGATTATAGTAAGTGCACTTCATGGATAATTTTTCTCAAGGACAAAGACAGTATTTGCCAATTATAAGATATGTTTTTCCTTTACCAAGGCAATACAACAACACTTCTATCTGATGTCCCTGTTTAAGAAGTCAATTGCATATTTATAAATAGAGCAGTCTCTCTTCTTTGGAATTTCTGGCTTTATTCCAACATCCTGTAAGTATGACTTTTGGCTACATACCATCCCTGCGAGTCAGTGATATAGCATTCCTTGCAACATAAGCATTCCTAAGTTGTTGGGTTTTTTTTCTTCCTTTAAAGTATTTCACTTGATAGAGCTGTCAGCAAAAATGCTCACTCAGTCTACTACCAGGATATACCAACATGCTGGCCTAGATGAGCCAGCAGCAAGTTTCACAGCTCCCAGATCTTTTAACTGGATGCAAGTTGTAAATTCATTTAAGATTTTCAACTAGTATATACACACATACCAACACTACTGAGAACAGCTGAAGTCAGAATTTTAGGTAAAATATTATCTAAGAATATTGAGAAAAAAAGTTACTTAAGTTACAGAAATGGCATTCTAACTGTCGAATATAAATCTTCCAATGTTCTAATTAATAACTGGCACAGGTGGTCAGCTTGTAACAACTAAGAAATGCCAAAATAGCAGTGCCATACCTACTCTGCTCTTTCAAATGACAAATTCCTTGACAGATTTGCTTAAGTTCCTTTTTTTATGAAAAAGACATACAACAGGTGAACTTCAGAAACACTATTTTGCATAAACAGATTATTAGTGATAATAAAAAACCTACCTGAAAAATTTAAGATTCTTTCTGTTCATAATGTCTGGGATTTCTAATAGGAAAGAAATTTAATTCCATTAGATGTGTTACATTATTCAAGTGAGTCTCATTTCAAAGGAAGAAATGTGAGCTAAATGGCCTCTAACCAAAATGGCTACATACCTCCTTTCCATTGCAACCAAACTGTTCTAAAAGTACACATATACATATATACAAATAATAAAAATTATAAAAAAACCCAACAAATAATAATAATAATTATAAAAAAACCCCAACCCAATAATACAAATCTGTATAAGGAAGGCAAGTATTTTATATTGAGACCTGTGGAACAGACCATTTTGCTTTTTTCCTTCTGGAGTGGCCAAAATCTTCCTACTAGAGTGTAATTTATAAATTTAGGCAGATTTTTACATAGGATGCCAAAGCTGCTTTGCCTCCCTTCTGTGTCATTCTTTTCTTGGTCAGTCCTGCAGTGTTACAAGCAGCCTGTGTTTAACATCACCACTAATTTATGGAGATTTATACCTTAGAAGCCGTGACATCTTCCCACAGTATAAAACACCTCATTACTGTCTATGAATTGTACAGATTTCACAGCCAGCAGGTTTCTCAGCAAGACAGATGTTTTCTACCTTTCTAACATTAAATCCACTTTATTTTAGCTCTTAAAATTGTGACAGTACAGCAACTTTTAATATTGTCATTGAACAAACTGTTCTACTTTTGTTCATCTATCAATTTCCTCAAGTTTTACAGTAATAAATAAAATCATGCTATCAATGCAGGACTATGGATGATTTTGCTACTACAAAACATAGGATGATGATACCTGTGCCATTTACCTTTGTGGCCAGACAGTCCTTACTATTCAGAAAACTATTCCTTCCTTTCACACTTGGTTATGAAGTTACCAGCTGAAGAACAGTAATATATGTGAAATGTTTTGATAACAATTACAGTGACTTCTGCAGGCTGCTCCTCAGTAAACAGATGAGGTGATACTGCTCACAGCTGAGCAAGGCAAGGCAAAGAAACATTTACCTAATGCTTTTTTGGTCTGCTGATTAACCTTGGTTCCATGCCACAATCCATGCCAAATATCCATGCCACATTAGGTCCATCCTTCCCAATAAAGCCTTGAAACAAAGCCATGGTTGCTCTTGCTTTCTTTGCAGTTCCCTGAACTGCAGTCATGGCAGCACAGTGCCAAACACTGGAACATCCCAGCTCCCACAAGGGAAAGAAGTTCTTCCCTTCTCCCAGGGATTTTTACAAGGAGCAATCAGTGCTACTCCATTTGCCCCAGCAGTGCATGTAGTGATGTAAACAGTGAGTTTGGCAGAAGTGGCACCATGCTGAGATTTGCATTTTTTTCTTTAATAAAAGCACTGATTCAACACACAGTTCAGTGTTCTTGTCAGACAAACCAGGACTACATGACAAGACTTTCAAATTAAGCCCTTTCATTTGTTTTCCTTTTTCGGAAAATATAAAATTGGTTTAAGTTATGCAGACCTTTTCCAAAGAGAATATTCTAACAGTTTTATGTAGCCTATCATTCAGGGCTCACCAACATCATGAGAAAGCAGGCATTCTGAGAGAAGATTCTGTGTCAAATCAAAATTTGGCACTGAATTCATCTTTACTGCTTTGGTAGTGGCAAAATTTTTAAGCTACGGTTACATGTGTGTTTGCAATATGTTACACAATAAAAACTACTGAGTTGCAAGATTAAGAATAGAGCTGTGTGTAGAAATAAAGTAATTATATACGGCACAGTAACTGATTTTCTAAATTATGCTGGATTAGTAACACTTGTCTAACTCAGCTGCATCTCCCTAGCATGCACCAATGTCATGGGTTTTGGTGCTGCTTGTGAATTCCTTCATTTACTTTAAAATGTTAAGTCATAGGAGCATGTTTTTCTGAACTAAAGACAGAAAAAATGTAAGAGAGAAATATAGAACAAGAGTTAGTGGGAAAGAAATGAAGACAGTAGTTTATTGTCTGGCATTTCTAAGACAAAGTATTCAACAATTTATGCATTTAGCAAAACAGCAGTGAAAGACGTTAAGCAAACATTTTTTTAATGTTTGCTTTCAGATAGTTTTACTTTTCTTTTGAGGATGAACAAACAGCCTGTTAAAAAGAAGGAAACTGTAGATGCTCTTTAGGCAAAAAATTATTCATGTATACAATAATGATCACTACAGCAAACAGCAGCTAACGAATAGTACAGAAGTTACATTAGCAGATAAATGGAAATGATACAGCCTTCATCTGAATTAAATTGATTTCCCTGTAATGTGAAGCCTGCAGAACTAATTAATAAAACTAGTGTATTTAGTTTTAAAAGCCACTTTCTCCCAAGATTAGTATTACAAATCTGAGAGAACATGCAAGGTAATTAGAAGCAAATTAACAAAAATGGATGGTGTTCGAATGAAATAATAATTATGCTTTTCCACTGAAAGCATACTAACTCTGGGTTACAAATAAATAAATAAGTATCTAGCATTGCCTTTCATTAGCTTTGCTATATACATGTAAGACCAGATTAAACAGAAAACCCAAATACACAAAAATGAGAACAAGAGGAAGAAAACTGCAGTAAAACTACTGTAGATATATTTAAGGAGTAATTGACAAGGAGCTGCCAAACCTCAACAACATCACTGATAATGTTCCCTGTATAGCTCCTCTTTGTTTAAAAAAAGACTATGACTACCACTTTTGTAAACAAATTCTTACATTGTGTAAAGGGTGAGTTTTTCATTTACATATATCTTTGAGAGGACAAGAGGAAATGCCCTCAAGCTACACCCAGGGAAGGTTCATGTTGGATGTCAGGACAGATGTTTTTTCACTTAAAGGCTGGGTAAGTATTGCAATGAGCTGCCCAAGGAAGTGATGGAGGAATCAGCAGCACGGGTAATGTTCAAGAAATGACTGAATGTGGCACTTAGTGCTATGGTCTAGTTGACATGGTGGTGTTTGGTCAAACGTTGGATTTAATGATCTTGGAAGTCTTTTCCAACTTAATTGATTCTATGATAAAAATAGACTGCATCAAAGTTTAGTAGACTTCCCTAAATGAAAAGAATACATACTACGCAGTCTCTTCATAGCAAATGCACATGCATACAAGAAATAACTGAGTTCAAGAACGGGGGGGGGAAAAACCCAACAAATCGAAGTCAGTAATAAAAGCTCCACTCACTAAAGCTTCTAGGATTAATAATGAGCTAGAGGCATAAAAGCACTGTTTCCAGCTGATTTCCATTTATGCCCAATCTCTAATTACAGTATTTAGTTGCTATAGTACTTAGCAGCAACTATTTTCTCTGAATGAACATTGTCCTAGACAGAGAGCAAAACCTGCAGCAGCTGTGATAACAAATAATGAATGATTTGAAAGTGTATTTAATATGTGAAGTTGCACTGTGCTCTCTGAATGCTTTACTTACTAATTCTATAATAACCTCAAATTTTGCCTACAATATTTCTAGCTTCTTCATGATTTTTATGTTGTGCTTGTGTATTTGACATCTTTTTCTCTAGCCTTACTGCCTTCTTCTGTCAGCTTTCCACAAAGCAGTAAGGACAAAAAGAACTAAAATTTAAAAGCAAAAGACGAATACATTCTACAGTTAAGCTGTTTGATGACAATCACAGAATCTAGTTTCCTATGACTTTTTCCCCCTCTTTCTAAGACATCAAAGATGATGCATGAAGTCATACAGATATTCTTAAATTCCTCTGCCGGCTGCACTGGCAAAATTTTCAAGTCATTAATTTTCTTGGTTTGTACAATACATATCAGGGTGTGCTGATTTTGGCCAGGGTAGAGTTAATTTTCTTAACAGTAGTTAGTACAGGGCTGCAATTTGGATTAGCTGGAAATGGTGTTGATGAAAAGAGGATGTTTTCATTATTCCTGAGCTAGGTTTGCACAGATAAGACTCTTTCTGCTCCTCACCCCAGCCCACCAGTGAGGAGGCTGAGGGTGCAGAAGGAGCTAGGAGGGAACACAGCTGGGACAGCTGACCAGGGAATATGACACACAACCCAAACCTTGCTGTGCTTTGAACCCTAACTACAGAAATAATGTAGATTTTTCATGTTTTCCACAACATATTTTACTATCAGAAGGATCAATTATGTCTGGATAATATTTTAACATTAAAGCCAAGTTCACCACTCAGTTTCAACCTGTACATTATTGGCTGAATCAAAATACAAATACTTCACTGCTTATCCTGACTATCTCCAAACAACTCTTTGCTTTTTGCCCTTTCATTATCTCTTTGTCTTTCTTATTTCACCAAACTATTGCTGCTTCCCTTCAGCCTAGTTCCAGCCATCAAATGAAGGTCCAACCAGCTGCTGTACAGAATTCAAGGCAGGTGCATTAAAAGCTCACTTTAGTTTGAAAAATAGGTTATATATGCCTGCACTGAAAAGACAGTACTAGCAAAGACGCAAAAAGAAAGGCAAAAGTAGAATATATGAGTCAGATCTCCACCATCTTTTTTTCTCCTTTTCTTCACCATGGCCGTCCTCCCAAATAACTCTGCAAGGCACAAGCACCTAGCACTTGGGTAATTTCTTTAAAGAGAAAAATAAGGACAATGCCTATAAAGTTTGCTTAGATTCTGGCCCTGTGAGCAGGTGTGAGGACTGAATTCTTTCTAATACTTTTACATACCTATTCCATAGCCCTCATAGAGTTGTCTTTCACGTTCTATTGTCTGCTTGATGACAGCTTCCCGTGAACCATGCTGTCTTCCTTGTCTGCCTTTAATGCTGTTTTGTAATTCAATCTGCTCCAATTCAGCATTGAATCGACACATATAACTGAAAGAAATAAAATGCATAAAAGCTAGGTGCAGTCATACAAAAAAACTGCAAAACAGAATTACTCTGATAAATTATTTTACTAATTGTAGTTATTTTCTAATTTATTTTATTTATTGGAGACTCAAGGAGTAAGTAGTATGGAATGTGCATGTTCAGGTGCCACAGAATAGCCCAACAAGCAAATGCATGTGATTACTACTGTCCAAATCATTTAAAGTCCTCCACACACTACAAAATGAGGGATATACTTCAATAATTAAAAAAAAAAGAAACTACAAAAAGACTTACTTGAATAATTTTAGTATGACTGACTATAGACATCTCTCAGTATTTGTCACTGGCAACAAAATCAACTACTTGATATTATAATTAGCAATATATAAAAGTCCTCCTCTGAGTCATCATCTCATTATTTTTAAAGACAAGTCAAGCTTTTTAATCTTGTTCTAAACACCAGTCTTACTTTTCAATTAGTTCACCAGCTTCCTTCTTTGTGTACTCGACTTTGCTGGGATCAAGGTGACTTTGAAACCATTGCAGTTTTTCTCCTACAAGAATAAACTTAATATTAATGGTTACACCACCACTGTAGCATCAACACATATTAACGTTTCTCAAAGTCTTTAAATCCCCCCCCCCCCATTTTTCAGGATTTTGAATGGTATCACAGACTCTGATACTGTGGGTACCAAGTATGAAGGCAGCTGTAAGAGAAACATTTCCACATAATTTCAGAATTATTTTATACTTCCCTTACATTAAAAAAAAAAAAAAAGAAAAAAAGTTAGGCTTTGTTTTACTGGAAACTAACTAAAATATCACTATATCAATTACTTAGGAAGGAAACTTAGAAAGGGGGAAAAAACCAACACAGTGGCTGAGTAAGAGTTCTGATCATCACATCCGTTTTTAAACAGATTAAACTGAAAAGCTGCAGGGTTAATCATATGGAAGAGAAAAATATTCCAGGTTGTGTCTCAAAGTTTTGAATTTAATTGCTAACACAATGTGTCTTTTAAGATACATATATCATCTTCTGTTACATGCAATTATAAAAAGCTTGGAGACCAAATACAATAAATATGTGTACAGATGTACAAAACACTCATTTGGTCTATACTGCCCTGCTGTTGTGTACACTGACTAAAGATTAGCTATGCTCAGCCCCAAATTCAATCCTGTATATATTAAGTGGACATGTCAGGTATTTCAGTATTTCAACCAAGTCTTTCTGAAGGTTGCAGAATCAGATTATAGAAAAAGAAGCTCTAACTGGATGTCTAAAAAGCTGATAAAACTTAGAATCTGTATTAAGAAACTGAATACTGTACTCAGTAATAGAAGTTTCTGCTTACCAATAATACTTAAACGCAAAGCTTTGTCAGTCTTCAACCTAGCAGAGAAAAACCAGATGTGTTAGCCAGGAATGAGTACCATATAAACAATGACCTTAATTTTATTCTCAAAAAGTTGGGGTTTTTTCAGTCACAATGAAAGTCAAGGTATCATTTCAAAAAGAAATATCTGACAAATTCAATATAGAAATTACAATAAATTTCAAATAGAAATATGTGACAAGTTCAATATAAAAACTGTTATAAATTCAAATAGAAATATTTGACAAATTCCAAATAATGTAAAACTTTTTCTGTTTCATCCAAAAGATCTACTTTCTGGTAAAATTACTAGCTGAAATTTGTCCAGTTTACCTATTAAGCTAAAAAGTTTCTTGGAAGAAAAGATACAACATTTTTCTCAGAGTGCAACAAAAGGAATTACACTAAAGAGCTGCTGTCACAATTTTCTTAAGTATTTCTGATATTCTTCTGGTATGTTTAATGAGTTGGGAGATTTCACTGCACTCCATTCTTGCAAATCAAGCATGCAATGTGAAAAATACCATTCTGCTACCTTAAAGCTTGTAATAATTAAAGTTCATGCTTAGTGAACAGTAAGTTAATATGATAAGAAACCAAAATTAACAACTTCATTAAAGAACTCCCCAACTCTTTCTCACAGTACTTTTAAGTCCACTTGAATCTCTGGCAGGATACTCAAAAGCCTTCTGTACTCTATGAAATGTGGGTTTACAGTTCTATTTGGGATTAATTTTCATCCTAATTAGGAGTTCTCAAAAAAGAGAAGTTCTCTAGCAGGAAATCCTGAGCCTCATACTCTTTTGTCCTGAAGGAGTCAGATTCAATCTGCATCAAAGGATGTTGCAATGTTCTGTTGTATCCAGAAATGAAAACAAGAAATTATTGGGGTAAGTATGAAATTTGTCACTGGAAAAAATATTCTAGTCATGAATATTCAGTGTATATATTTAATGACCTCTGACAAAATTGACTTTTGATTATTATTATTAAATAGGAAAATTGGTAATGGATTAAGTAAATCATAAAGGTCATAACTGACAAATAATAATGCTAAAATTCATCACAGTTCAAAGCTATTGTGCTCCTTTATTAAATTCCTTTTACTGTGTAAAATTTAATGAGCATTTTAGAGCTAACTGAAGTAACTCAGAGCACAGAAGTCTGTCACCTACCACAAAAACTGGGATCAAAAGATAAACCCTTACTTTCCAGAGAAAAACACACTTGTGTCACTTGTCCACAAACCTACATTATTAAATAACAATTAGATTTTTCAAGAATACACTGAAGACTCTCTAAAAGCCATGTACAAGCAAATGCACAGCATGTGTGAACTGCTAAGAATTCCACTAAAACATTAAAGAAATTTTTACTTCTATGGATACCCCAGCATGTGTAGAAGAAGCCTTCAATAAAAGCTGGGCAGGCTTTTATCCTCAGAGGCTTACAGCAGGGAGCTCTAAGGATGGTAAAAACATCCAAGAAAAGGACACATACTTCCCTCAGTGGAACTCCACACCAGCAATCCCTGCTGGGAACCCTGCAAGGCAACACTGCCAGACGAGCCTGTCTGCAGAGCTTTGCCATGGAGAAAATGGCAATGGCATCTAGGAATGCTGCCTAAACAGGATCATTTCACATCTCTACATTCTAAAACACTCCAAACTGCCATTTGCACCTGCTAAGGGCCACTAAATCATTTATTTATCAAAGCAGCGAAGTACAGAACCACCATTTTCTTCTGGACAAAAAACCTTCAGTCTCCTGGTGCACACAACTAATTTCAGTATGAGAAATAATGATTGATAGGCTCGGATGTTGCCTTATTGTACTTTTTATAAAAACCTCACCTCAGTGACTGCTAGAAGACAATAGCATTTGCAGGGAGTCTAATCAAATGAGGTGAGTCAAAGAAACTTCCTCTCCTCTCCTTCCACACAATGAGTAATAGCTTTTGCTCAGGGAAGGAGAGGTAAGGCCAGGGGCACACTCTTGTGGCAGGCTGTTGTTTCTTTATGATTTTCTTCTTCACCCACCTTCCAGAAATCCTCTGCTTAGGCAATGATTATTAATAAGAATGATTAGTTGTTTTCTTGATGTTTACTAGGCACTTTAGAAGTAAATTCTACACATTTCTTTAGCAGCTCTTTATCTCAGATACTGTATATTCAACTGTTCTACTCTAAATACTAACAATGAATAAGTATTTTCCAAATCAGATTATGAACTCAGTATTTTTCCCTGGTAATATCCACAAATACAAATGCCTTCTATGGCTCTGAAAATGAAGATAAGCTTTTCAAAAGAAATAATTTTAAAAGCTAACAGTTTTTCAGTTCTTCATGAAGAATCTGCAAGAGTATGTCTCAAAGCATCACTGCCACAAGCAATGCAAGTAGAAGCACAGTGGGTCAAGAGAGATTAGGAGGTTAGACGGGAAAACCTCAGAAAAAGCACACACAGAGTTCTACCAGGAAACATTTTAAGATTGCTTACTCCCAAAGGGTCACTTCACGCCCCATCACTGTAAAAACTCCTCAGATGTCATATTTCAGAGCATGTCATTATTAGACTGACTCATCTGTAATGAAAATGCACTGACTACTAAGAAATTTATCATGCATGCACAATATAAAGGGTCTACTTCGACTCAGGAGGGAAAACAATGGAAAAAAAAATGCACAGCTAGATTAGCTTTAGCTACCAAAACCGATAGGTATTTCTGCAGCTGCAGGAAAACATGATGGGTGTTAGTACATCACTACTACAGAAGTTTCATTAATTTCCCTCTATGGTCGGGTTTCCTAAAGTGTAGAAAAGTCAGTGTCCTACTACTGCCAGTGAAGAAGCTATTAGTGTCTCATAAAAACATCCATGTAATTATTTAACAGAGCAAAAAAGCTGCCTAAAGGAATAAGAATTCACATGTAGATTAGGAGAGAATAAACTGATAGTAATACACTGGAAGTTGTTGCTGCTCATTAGACCTTGAAGAGAATTGAGAGGAGATGGATGCAGGCAAGAAAAAGGTGTAATTGAAGTGAACAGGATGATTTAAGATTGTAGCCAATTTTCTAAAAGCAATTGGTCTGTCTCCTCTTATTATGGTTAAGATTGGTCTTTTGTAGTGCAATCACAGTTTCTGGACAGTAAACTTATAACTGCTGTCATATTTCATTACGAATGCTTGCAGTGAAAAGTGGACAATGGAGCCCACAAAAGACTTTTGCAACTTAATGCAGAATTTCTCCCTCCTTTTTCCCAATGCTGCATTTTAAATATTCAAATTCCTTGTGGATAATGTCTACCCTTTTTTACTATCTCATTTGGGCAAGAGATCCTGCAATATGCATCTCATAACTTAATGCAATTTTCCTTTCTGTATAACATAAACAGGAACATTTACACTAGTTATTTCCTTCTCTCCATCCTATAGGGAAGTTAATAAGCAAATAGGAGCCTAAACTGTCTCCAGTCCTGAATTCTGTCTCCAGACAAGCACCAAAGGAAAAAAAACAAAACCCAACCAAACCAAAACAATCAAAACAAAATAAACAAACCACAAAACCCCAAAAGCATTGACTGATACTTCTATAAAAGATATTCTCACCCTCCAGTAACATACCATTCAAGGGTTTCCTACAGCCTACACCTTTGTGCTAAATAGTAATCAACAGATAAAATGTACATATGTTCAAAAAGTATTTCTGCACAAACTTAGCCAGCCACAATTAAAGCATCCTCTGGCAAGAAAATCCACAGCTTAATAAAAATAGTACAGATGACCTCTTTGGACTTCCTACATTCACTGAATACTGTAATCCAGTTTTTCCATTCTGCAGAAGTGCACTAGCCCGTACAGAAAAGTTAACCCCTTTACTCAGACCTAGTGAGATCACCTTGAGAATTCCATTTCTAGTTTTGTGTCCTATTCATACTTCAGACAACTTCTACACAATAACAAGCATGGTCAAAAAAATGCCAGATTTGTAGAAGGGACTAAGGAAGAAAATTCATTAGAGATTACAAGGCAGCTTCTATTTACCACCAAATAATGTACTAACCTTCCACCAGAGAAAAGGGCTGTCATTCAATAGAAGCAATTTGGAAAATTGTTTAAAGACATTTAATAGACCTGCAGAAGCAATGCAGAAGAATAAAACTGGTGTGAGCTATTTCTTTTTCCCAGGAGTGTAGGAGTGAAAAGCTTTCCTCTGTTAACAGCATCAGAAATTTCCCTTGTCTTTTTCAGAGCTATGCAAAATGAATCCAAGTCCCACCATTATATTACAGAAACTGAAACCTAAGTAATTATAATAAAAAGTTCAACATGTATTTAATTCCCAATATTAAAAAAAAAAACAACTGAGAATTTACCAAGCTGATAGTTTAGATAGAGATTCAAAAGAAATTGGAATCCTTAACAAGTCTTTTAAAAACACTAAGGGGGAAAAAATTAACATTATTAATGTCTTTCAAATTAAATTGCTCTTCAAGCCAAGACAATACAGAAAATAGAACATAGAGAATTGGAGGATGTTTTTAGTGCAACTCATTTGTAGAACACCACAACAAAAGTGATCTATCTACAAAGTACAGAATGTTAGTTAACTGTTCAGGCTCCAGAAGCGTAAGATGTAGAAATCTTATTTATAAGATATAAAGATACAAAATATAAGATTATTTTGCTATCACGATATGCTGTGGATGGTCAAAACTGACACACTATTCTTAGTGGAATGGTTTCCCTATGCAAAATAAAAGGTTACATCTTTTACAATCAGCCTAGATTGAAATAGCAAGGATAGGGCTTCTTCAAACACATCAGTGACCAAAGGAAAACTAAGGCTAATGTAGGCCTCTTACTGAATTGAGGGGGACCCTGGCAACAGAGAAGAGATGAGGCAGAAATACAAAACCCCTTCTTTACATGGGCCTTCACTGCCATGAGCAGCCCTCAGGAATCTCTGACCAGAGGAATATCAGAAGGGAAGACTTTCCCTTGGCCAAGAAGGACTGGGCTAGAGAACACCCAGGCAATCTTGACACCCACAAAGCCATGGGCCCTGCGGGATGCCTCCATGAGTGCCAAGGAAGCTGGGAGACACCATGGCTAAACTGCTCACGATTATCTTTGAAAGGTTGTGGAGATGAGGAGAGGAGCCTGAGGACTGGAAGAAAACAAATGTCACCCTGGTCTTCCAAGATGGCAAGAAGCAGAACCCAGGGAACTACTGGCCAGTCAGCCCCACCTAAATCACTTCAAAGCCAATGGAGCACCTCATTCTGGAGGCCATCTCTATCCACATGCACGACAAGGAGGTGATCAGGAGTAGTCAGCATGGATTTACTAAAGGTAAGTCATGTTTGACCAACCTGATAGCCTTCTATGATGAAACAACTGCCTGGATGGATGAGGGGAAAGCAGTGATATTGTCTATCTCAATTTCAGCAGGGCCTTTGAACTTTTTGCTGTTGCAAGAGGAAGAAAAAGCAGCACTCCAAGAAGAAACATCAGCACTGTTGTCCATATCAGCATAACTCTAACCACACCAGACTGTCACTAAAAGCTCTGTGTGCCATGTCATAATGAATAACCAGTAAGTATTGCTCCCTCACTAAGTTTTCTTGTGCATGTTTTTCTGTATGGTGAAGTCACGAATGCAAGCACTCAGAATTAAGTAAGATGAAGTCATCTTTTGTGATTAAGAGCTGTGAGCAGTTTTTATGACTCAAGGTGAGAGAGGTAAGGGACAAAGTGGTCAATTTAGCAGTAGCAAAATACTCTGCAATAAAAATTTACTATCAATAGTCAGAGAGCACAGAAAAAATATGAAACAGCAGGGAAAACCTCTCGCACATTAAGAAACTGCCCAATCAACACATGCTGCTTGTGAATTCTTGCAGCAGCCCTGCTGGAGGCTACATGACCCCACTGTGGCAGCCAAGGCCCCCCTTCTAGGGAAAGCAACAGTGCAACTGCTGTGCATAAGTGTCCTGGTTCAGGGCAAATCTGGGAGAGACAGATTTGTACATCAATCCCAACAATAAAACTGCACAGTCTCTGGTCCAGGAGTTCTCAGAAAAATGAGTATTTGGGCTCAGCTCACTTGGTCCATCCAGACACTGCAATTTATACAGCATTATCTAGTTTAGGTAGTGCTATTCTATACTTAGACTGAAAATACTTTAAGTAACTTCCTAAATAAACATATTTATGCATAACAACGAGCAAGCTGAGACAATATAATTTAAAGGACAGTCTTCACCAGCTGTCTTTTCCCTCTCTAGGAGGGGGAGGTAAAACTTAAAAGCAGAAAAACAAACTTGCCATGGAACAGCACAAAACCACTAAAGAGGAGTTAACTATACAGTTTTATTCAGAAGTCGATCTTCTGCAGGAAGGTTTCTGGGTTTTCTTTTCTATTAACTCAGCATTTTAGCAGAAGCAGCTAGACCCTAAGCAGGATTCTTACTGAACTTGAAGTAAAGCCAAACTAGGTGACTCACCTTCATGTGAAATCACCAGCGTTGTGCTATTTAGATAATCAAAGGCAAGAAATCTAACTTGTAAGGACAACACCCAAAGTAAAGCAGCAGAACTACACACTTTATATAACCTCATTTAATGCATGTAAACCTGTAACTTCACATGGCCCAGCAGCAGTGTTAAATTATACAGGCCTTTCTGTTTTCTTGTGGCTATACCAGCATAACAGTCCATGTCCACTACCACAAAAATAGTATCGTTTGAGATGTTATTCTTTGATCTGTACAGAGGTTTTGCAGTCAACTTACTTTTCTTTCTTTTCCTGTTTGTGTACTTCCCTTGCAAGCTGTGCAGCTTTTCTGCTGTAGGGATGGATAACTTTTTTCTCTTGCTTCCCTCCTTGAGGTTTTCGTAACTTTGGCTGAAAAGACATCAAAGATACTATGCACTGACAAGGCTGAGTAAAACATCAAAGGGAAGACAGAAGCACACACGAGGGTAAAGACTGAAAAGGTCATGCACTGATATCTAAGAAAGCCCTTAACTTTCAGTAACGTTATCAATTTCATCCACTTCAATAACAAAATTACTTTAAGCCAGTACATGCTGTAACAAAACCACTAGAGCACAGGAAATGCTGTAAGAAATCTTACATAGAGACTAGTCAGAGTACCTACTTTAGAACTCTGCAGATAAGAAACTAATATTAGCTCTCTGTACCTCTGCAGAAAAATGTCCCCATTCAAGCTCCTATCTGGGTTTCTGACAAGAGCCTCATGTAATTTGTACAATGTAATAAAAGCGATTTTCTTGTTCCTCCCAATAGATCATTGGAATGCTTCACACCAGGGAGCAGCCAGAGGCTTTCCTTCTCTACCCCTTCATACGGCACAGAGAGGGAATACAGCTCACAAATTTCCAGAGTATGGTAATACTACTCTAAGTTATGCTACTCTCTGGTAAGAAAATGTTTTAACAGATCTGAATGGCTTTGTGAAATAATATGCTATTTAACTGTTATTTAAACACCTTAAAGCAAAGGGGCTTTTCTGCATCACAATAAATGGCCATCAGTAAACAGAGACTATAGTACATCTAATCTAATAATAAAAAAAAAAGATGGTGTGAAAGACTCAACTACTCTGAACACCTCGAGAAATCTCAGGCGGCGGCACCTCCCACCTGCTCCCCAGGCGGACCGCGCCTCCCCCCGCCCCGCGGCCGCCCTGCCGGGAAGGCCCATAGGACGCGAACCCCCCAGCAGGAAACGCAGCAGTTTCTATGTGCAAGGTCGGCTCACGGCCGGTATCGGCCCAGAAGGACGCGAACCGCCCGGCAGGAAATGCAGCAGTTTGTATGTGCAAGGTCGGCTCACGGCCGGTATCGGCCCACAGGGCCAGCCCGCCAGCGGGCTCGCCTCTCCAGGGACGCGGTGGGGCCGCTCTCGGAGGGAATGAAGGGGCCGAGAGCACCGCGTCCCCAGAAGCGCAGGCTGCGGGAGCCGCACCCCTACTCCTATTCTTATTCCTGTCGCCGTCCCCGTCCCTGTTCCCTTTCCCGTTCGCATCCCCATCCCGGCACACGCACCATGGCGAGCGAGCCTTCTTCCGGCGCCGCGGTGCAGCAGCCTCAGCGCTCCGGGCGGGCGCACGGTGGGTGTTCCGCGGCACCCCCAGCGCCGCTGGCCCCGAGCGGGCCGGGCCGGGCCGGGCCGGGCCCGGGCTCCGAACTCCGAACTCCGAACTCCGGTGTGACCGTAAAGGTGCGGCCACACAGCACGGCGGAGGCCACGCCGGAATGAGACCTGATCGAGTGCTGGGAAATAGCTTGGCAGCAGCTAAGGTGATTGTTTGGTAGCTGAAATTAATGGGGCTGCTGCTGCTACCCGTGAGGTTGAGGGAAAAGAAAAAGTAGAAGTAGTCCAAGAACCTGGGGATCGTTATGTGGGAGAAATTCCAGAACTGGAATTCCACAACTTTGCCTATGCAAAGAAGGAGCCTTGCTGAGCTGAAGGAAACGGAACAAAGTCAAGAAAAAGCTGACATCCTGTGTAAGGAAACAGCCTTTCCCTTGGTGAGAGAAAGAAACAACCTCTGCAATGTCCAAAATCAAAACTTAAAGTTACCGGGGAGTGTAACTCTCAGACATCACCAAAAGAGAAAAAAACCCCCATCTCTGGCAGCAGTGCTCCTGTGGCACCTCCAAGCAGAGCAGCACCTACACCACGGGCCTGTGGAAAAGTGCTTGTCACTGTTCAGCTCCAGGCAAGCATCGCAGGCTCAAAGGAGAAACCATCTTTAGGTCTTAGTATTTCTTGCTCTTCAGACACTGATAAATCTTATACTATATAAAGCAACGTATTAGTTTTAAAGATCGTCCCTAAACAGCAAGCCCACAAATACTTAAAATATTTTACTTTTATATATACATGTATATGTATATATATATATATATATATGTATAAGGAAAGTAGGATTATTTAAAGTAAAATCTTTATTCAGCTTGTATTGGAACATTATCTGTTTGTGCACTTGCAATAAAACTGTTTCATAGGTTTACAGAACTGCTACAGATGGCAGTGACAGTAGCAATTTTGGATTTTAATCTAATAATTTAGGAGGTAGCAGTCACAGACAGCTACCATGAACTGACCATGGATTTTTAAATAGTCTATTCAGGTAAATAGGTTTAGAGTTATGCTGTCAAACAGCACAGGAATCATAGTAGCAAACTGGGGAATAGCTCTGTTTTAATACTGTTCATACCTGCGTGGGACAGCAGCTCACATTTAACCGAGGGATGCTGAAGGAAATCAGGCAATAAGATAAAATGGCAGTGAAAACAATTTGACTATGGGGCCCCCTCATGAATACAAATGAAAGATGAAAAAAGTAATTTGTATATTCTTTCTTCGTTTGGATGAACAGCTTGGAGGCTTTAGAGCATGCATGCCTGGGAATGTCAATAGGTAGATTTTGATGGCCCTCCCAACAAAATCCCACAGAGAAACTGCTGTGGTCTCCATCTAGCTTTCATTTCACAGAGGAGTGCTAGGTGGGAAGCAGATGTACAACTGGCTTCACTTCTGAGCTGCAGGACATGGTTGGGGCAGAAGTTGAAGCTGAAAGGCACCCACAGTAAGTTTTTAATGGGAACTGTAAGAAAGAAACACAGACTCTGTAGACACTTAAATTTAATGGGCAGCTCTGAGGGGCCTTTCAGCTGGTCTTCTGCCACTGACTGTAATGAGACCTCTGGGTGATGATGCATTTAATCTGATCACCTAGTTACAAACCAAAAAGTGTTCCATTAAATGTGCATGCTTTCTAGTCTGGTCTTGTTCTTTAAATAGTTTATAATCTGGAAACTCTTTTCCTTTCTTTTTAGTGCTTCACTGAATCTGTCTACAAAGGATCTTTTGCAAAATGTCTTGACAGCTGTGTGGAGTAATTGCTGTGTAAGTTCTCCTAAGTAATGTATTTCTCCTGTGGGGGAGGCAGTAGATACAGACACAAGAATCCAAGTTTGGCATGTTAATAACTGGATCTTAAATTGCATTTTTTGCTTTAATTCTACTGATGTTATTACAAATGCATTAATTAAAATAAAGAGATATCTGCCTGTGACTGTCTTTCTTACAGTGTTCAGTAATAAACAATAAAGTAGCAAAATAAAGTAGGTTTATCAAATACAGTTTAATTCTTTCAACCTTGAACTGATTTACTATTAAATTCTAGTTACTATTAAATGTTATTATGTTAAATATTATAAAGCAGTGACTGCAGTATGGTACTTAGGATACAGTAGACATACAGTTCTAAGAAGGAGGCTCCATTACAATGACAATAGCATGTATCAGCTTTTTAGATATTCCGACATTTACATGTCGTGACTTGGACCAGTTGGCATAAGACTTAGACTGATTTCTGAATATTCTTAAAAATATCATTTACAGTGTTATAACTGCATTAATAAGAATGGAATTTAAAATTGTGTTCAGCTTAGTTGTAATAAAAAACAAATTTCCTGAGTTCAAGGGAATCAGCTAAAGGTTAAAGCAATTAACAGCTGCATTTAGAAACCAAGAAAAAACAAGTAATGAGCAAGGAAAACTGTATCAGTGAGGGGACAGTGGGCAGTCAGTCTGAATGCGTTTGTAATAATCCATTTAGTGGAGAGACACATGTAGAGTTTCTGAGTATATTACATGTTATCAATATGACCTAGCAGTACAGTAGAAATAGAAAATTGCAGTCATGCTTGTAGTTGTTTAGTGTATTTTTTAAGCTAATATCTCTTAAGTAGGTGATTTTTGCATGTGCTGTTATCTTAATGAATAAAGGATATAGCTCCCTGGTTCACTTAATGTCTATTTATTGCAAACTTCCTCATTCATTATATGCTCCTAGGAATTCCAGTCTCTTTCTATATGTGCAGAGGTCAGATCTTCTCAAGTAATGGTGGTATGAAGGAAACTGTTGTTTAAATATAAATAAATTGGGTAAGAATTATAAACTGAAAACGATACATGATCTGTGTTATTTTTAAATCAACCTTTAGGAAAATAATTGAGCTCATTGTTGTCACAGTTAGGTGACTGCCTAAGCTTCAGCAAATCTGAGGATGCATTCATTGGTTTAAAGACAGACCTTAATATTTGCTGAATCCTGAGTTCATAAATAGGATGCCATTTGCTTTTAATTTAGTCAGGCTTATGTTTTGACGTTAAATTCCCGTCACTTCACTGTCATTGTTTATGTCCGCAGTTTACAGACTGTGAACATGAGTGGCTGAGGTAATATTTCTACAAATTCAACTTAAATTACTCAAGAAAGCTTTAAATAAAGCCAAGTTTTAAAACCTGTGTTCCAGACCTTCTGGCATTTGTCTGAAATTTTCTTTACATTTCATATATTCAGTAATTTTAGGTTTACTTGTGCCATTGATACTGATGCATTTTGCACTTATATCTTATTTTTTCTGCTGACAAACTAGGAAAAGGTGTGATAGAAGTACCTATTTATACAACTCACTCTTTCCTACACGGTGTACAATAATTTCAAATCTATATTGCACTAAAACTACTAAAAATACCTACTATATGCTCCTCTGATTATGTTGCAGGTTGCCTATTTCTGCACTTCCTATTTTTTCTAAATGCTTCTACTATTGTATTCTTTCAACCTCTCCATTCTAATTACACTCAAGCTCTTCCTAATGGATTCCTGCTGCTAATCAGAACATCAGAAGACCACTTTGTCTTTTTGACAGAGCCTCCTTTTATCCATCTCTTTAACCTTTTAAAATGAGCTCTGGCTGCATCATTTGTTTAGATTTTGCAGAGGCTCTCTTACAATGCTTCACCTTTTGCAAGTCCGTGGTAACATGGGAGCTATGTTGCATACTCTGCAAGTTTCCAGCTTCAAGACATCAACTGTAGAAGTATCTACCTTTAAAAATTTCTGGAGAAAAGAACCAGAAATGGATCTACAGAGTAGCAGTATAACATACTGTCACTGTATAGCATGGCAGGTTCAGCAAAGAAAAGAAAATATTTTGTACTAGATCCTTTAGATGCTCTGTTTTGCAGACACTTTTCTGGACCAAATTATTCCAGTCAGGGTGCATGCAAGTGTGGCAATACAGAAATATTTTCAACAGATTCTCTGGAACCCACAGCTTGCCTGGAGCCCATGGTGTGCCCAGTGGCTTAATGCTCAGATAAAATGATCGAAAGTTCAATGTGGGGTGTCTATGTCTGGGCAACATGCCTGAAGCTTAGAGAATAAACTTTTCTGTCTCTGCCTAGAGTTTTGTTTAGCCTGTCTGGGCATCCATTTGAAGAATTCATGCTTATAACCATTCAAATATACCCATTTGTGAAGTTGCAACCAAAATTCACGATTTTATTCTTGTGAGACTTTGTTCCACTTTGATAGTGAATTGAATGTAATCTCTGGTAAATTCATTAGACTCTTGATATATCAGGATATTTTCACTATACATACACTAAGAAGGGAAAAAATAAGGATGAAATTCTCCAACAATACAAAATGGTTACTGAGTTAGCCTAAAAAAAAATCATAGTACTATGTGAAACAGAAAAATGTGAAAAGATTGAAATCTCAATGCTTTCATTAAAATTTGAGTGACAGCATATAATTTTTTAATCTGTCTCGTTTGAATGGTCTCTTTCCTTCGTGTCCTTTTCAATCTTCAGGCCCTGTAGCTGCAGCAGTTGAGGCTATTACATGAACATATTGTATAATATTTTAGATGAGCTGACTCCAGAAATTCAATCTTGTCTGGAATTTCATCAGGTCTCAAGAGGTTTTCCTCAGCTCCTCTAGCAGGCATATTGTGTTGTCAGGTGCCTACAAATAATCAGGCGAGGCTACAAATAATTTCTGATTTTGTTGTTCATACTAATTTTTAATTCTTTTTTATTTCAAACTCAGAATAGACTCTCTCATTACTGCTGGCAAAACATGTCACAGTGTTATGAAAAGTTTAAATGTACATGTATTCAATTCTCTTATATTTTCAGTTTAAAAGCATGCAATCCCCATAAATTCCATAGCAGCATAGCATGTTTCGCCTCTCCTACAATGTTTTTGGGCTTTTTTCAGTAGATATTCTGCATACTTCTGAGTTTCAAATTGAGTCTGCAAGAGTCATCTGGGCATACTCTAGATAAACATATTCAGGCTTACTGCTTTATACCTGTATCCAAAACTACATTATTTTAAATTTGGTTTGACTTATTTGGCTGATTGCCTAGCTTTCCTCATTAAATAAATATAACTTCTCCTTGTAAACCTTTAACAATCCTAATAATTCCAATTATCTCCTAAGTCCCTTTAATGTTTTCTATTTTAATTCATATGATTTCATTAGTGCCTATTTAAAGGAATTAACCTTTAAGAAAAAGAGGAAAATAAGGATGAGCTTGGATTGTTTTCAGTTTTTGGTGTGTGTAATTGGTAGAGTTTGGATCATTTCATCCTCTGCAAACTATAAAAAATCTCTAAAATCACTTAGACTGAGAAGTACCCCAACCCATATTAAATAGTGTGTTTATTCCTTAAAAAACTCATACCCTAATAAATAATAATATTTCTTTTGGCAGAGGAGCCTCAATCATGAAAATGGGGGACTAGTAGCTCCCTATTAATAATATTCAGAAAATAAAAAAAATATTATATTATTATTGATTCTATTCTAACAAGCACTGGGAGCACAGACTTAACAATTAGTGCAATCTAAATCATTACTGAATGCTATCAGTGTAAAAGCCATCACTGTGTGCCATAGTGACTGCTCTGTAATGAAATTCTGTTGTGTGAAACTGAAACTGTCTCAAGGCAAAGACCTTCAGTGACCTCTGTGTAATTTAATGGCATAGAATCATGGTGACGAAGTCCTGTAAAACTCTGCTTCCATGTTCAGAGCTGTTCCTGAGTAGCTCTGAAGTGGTATAACTGCACCCATCCACCAAAGGCAATTTTCCCACTGGCTGTGACCTGACACAGCAAATGTGATGACATCTTTTGCAAGGTGGGTACCATACTCTTTGGAAATTAAGAATTACTTTGGGGAAAAAAAACCTCAGTGGACTTAAAATTGGTGTGTAGCTTCTGGTATTTAAAACAGGATAAAAAGAAATTATATTTGAGTATAAACACTTTCACAGTATTAGAACACTGGTGTACTGAATGAAATGCCCAATAGGCTGTGGCTCTGATCTTTGGTGGTGTTATTAATCATTGGTTGCCTTCCCTGTGAAATTATGAATCTCAAACCAAAACAAAAAGTTTCTGGAATAAAAAGTAGGAAAAGATACTTCTTTACAAAACAAAGGAACTTATTTATAAGAACAATTTTGACATTATTTTAACTCATTTTAACTCACAGAAGGTCTTTATATTAAGTAACATTACATTCTAGAAAATCAGACTCTGATGCTTGTCACACAAATCAGGCCTCAGGGTCCTCTTGCTCACTGCTGCAGAGACTTGGAAGCTATTTTGGAGAGATTCTGGAAAAACCATATTCCCTGCCCCAGAGTCCCTGTTGTAGTGCTCATAGAGCAATTGTGTCTCCAGCATGTATTTCCTGCCATGGTAAGTAAAAGTTTACTTAGTTGGTGGTTTGTTGTTTATTTTTTCTGGCTAAATGGCCTTCCAGGCTGCAAGCTCAGATGCATTCACATCAGTATTGAATTCCACAGTATACCAGTTGTAATCTGCATGGCCAGGCCAGGAACCCAGAAGTTCTTGGTTTCTCACTGGTGGGGGAAAGGCAAAACATGGCAAGAGAAAGTCTGTTCCAAAAAGCTCTCCAGCCAGACTTTCAGCTTTTATAAGCTGGAGCTTCCATGTGTGGAATAAGATTTAACATTACTTTTCCTTAGGGACAGCATTCATTCAAGCCAGTATTTCAAGTTACAGCTCTTGAGGATTCAGGTCTTTATTATTTGTCATGTAATATGGCATGCATGGGAAATATAATTCTGCTGCTTGGGCTAAAGCAAAATGAAAACCCTCATTATTTTTAAAATTAAGTACCACTGCATAAAACTGTACAGAAATGATTAATTAATTTCTGCATTTTCTAGTAATTCAAAATGTCTTGAGTTTTAAACAAACTAAAGGCAGCTACTGTTGACAGTATTACCTGAGGGAATATAATTATGGTTTCAAGATGCTAGTTTCTTTACCTTGCCTATTGCTTTTGAATGAGGAGAGAGGGAAAAATCATTAAAACTGGGGTTAAGAAGCAACTAAAACAACATTAACTGAAGTGACCATAACTGAAATAGTATGATAGGCACTTATATGTCTAGAGTACAGAACCATTTTTGCATGTCAGTCACTGGCAGAGCTAAGGAAACTGAAAAGTCCTTGACTTAAAGTAAGCACTACTTAGCAACAACTAAACACCAGCGTGTCCTCAGTATTCTTCTCATATGAAATATAAAACACAGACTGTACCAGCTACTAGGACAAAAATGAACTCTATCCTTGACAAATCGAGGACATTATCTACTCCTTATTCCAAACCATTTGCATCCTGCCAGTATCCCATACTTCCCAATACATCCCAGTTAACCACCATCATCTTTCTAGTCATTTGAGATCGATCAATCTATCTATCTATCTATCTATCTATCTATCTATCTATCTATCTATCTAATCTATCATCTATCTATCTATCTATCTATATATATATCTATCTAATCTATCATCTATCTATCTATCTATCTATCATCTATCTATCTATCTATCTATGTATCTATCTAATCTATCATCTATCTATCTATCTCTATCTCTACATATATATAAATATATACAGATATCATGCCCTTAGTCTATGGACCATCCCTATAAAAGTCCATTGACTTAGTTCAGTCCATGACTTTGAGTTCCATCTTCCATTAAAGTATTTCAGGGCAGAAGAGCTGGTGTGTGGTGTTGGATTGTTGCATGCTGAGGCCAGTTCTGGTTCCAACCCTGCTGTGCTTGTGCAGTTGCACCAAAATTCATTCTTCTTCTGGATCACTGTGATGTGAATTTGTGAAATTGAATGATGTCTTTTGGAGCTATGCAAAAATGTTACTGACAATTGCTGCGTTGTATCATGGTGTGATACAAGTGGGAGTTACAAGCGATTATGTAGTGCTGAATCTGGAGCCACCTTTGACAAAACTTTTATTCCTTCCCATACAAAAAATCCTGACCCCAACAATATTTAAAACCCATTCATGCATAGGTGTTTCCCAGTGTTTGGATCACAGAGAGTTGGTTTGTATGACTGACAGAATGCTGTCCAGTAACAACATATATGGAAATAGAGGGCTATGGGAAACTGAAAGGGTCAAGTTCATGCCATTCCGAAATCTTAATGCCCCCCATAGCGATAGATAACCTCTAATGTCTTTTAAATATGACCATGTGTCTTCATGAGACTGAAATATAACTCATAGGAAAGGGTCCATAGGCACCATCCTTTATTGTCTGTAAGTCTCCTTACATCAAGCAACTATGGGAGACTTTACTGTATCTAGAGGTGCTGGCAGTTTACCTGAGGTTTTGAGGGTCTGCTGCTGTCAGGTACAAACAATCCACAGAAAGGCCCTACAGTAAATTTGCCAGGAGATTTGCAAATAATCTAGTAACTCCCTGCAAATGATGTTTGAGTCTTGCAATTAAATTAATGCCTAGAAACTTGTAGCTGAAATTTGTTATTTGTTTACAACAATCACTTATTTGAAACCACATTGTCTATTTGATTCCTGGTGTGTCAAGAAAACAGAAGACCACATATCTTCAAACTATATTTGCTTTCAATTTTTTACATACAAGGAAGAAATATAACCTTGACTCCCATAAATCAAGCTGGACTGTATGCATAACAATTATCTAAGTTAAAGCTGTAGCACAAGTCTAGCTTGAAACATTGTCAGCTTTGAAATTCACCCCAAGGTTGTGAACGACATACCCACCATCTTGGAGTGTCCACCATTCAATGACTGAGATGTATAGTCCCTTAGCTGTACTCTTGTCCCCAAGAAACCCTGAAATACTTCATCATGCTGGGCATCATCATTTTATTTTCTTTACTGACAAATGAACAGAGGCAGTAGTCTTCAATTAATTATTCACAGTATCCGTTTACACCGTGTTCAGAATAAAATTCAGAGCTCCTGAGAAAGAGAAGCATTTATTGTGAAATCTGCCTTGTGTGTCTGAATGTCTCCCAAACACAAGTTTGTTGCGAAATTTATTAATTGTATAACTCTTGGTGATTTTTCATGAAAACAGCCACATCTGGTAGTTTGACTCAGTGTTCCATGTCTGCTTAGATATATGAAGTGCACAATCTACTCAAGTCACACTAATTATTAAATATTGTTGTTAAATAATTAATTGTGTGGGCAAGTGTAGACATTCATAGATGAATTTGAATTTCACTTTTTTTTTTCCCTGATTAGTAAGGCCAGTTACCTTGGCTGACCCTTCCCTCCTTTTACTATTACTATTACTATTACATTAGGAGCTATTAGTTGTAATGAGCTTCTGGAAATAATTTAATTTGTATAGGCAGAAAAGCAAACCAGATAAATTAGTCAGACTGTACATTTGGTATCACAAAAAATGAGAAGAAAATGCAGTAAATCTGATTTTTTTTTCAATTTTTTTTCCAGAGATAATTGGAAGAGTTTCAAAATGACGTGTGCCATTCTGTAGTCTCAACTAGTTTATAGCGAAACAATGCCAGAGCAGGAAGATACGGTTTTATTTTATTGCATGGCATCATGTGGAATCTAGGAGCTAAATTAACTTGCTATTCTTGTTTCTAATGATTTTTTTTTTTTAATTACAACACAATAGGATTTCAGTGACTTAAAAGGAGTGTTTCTTTGCTTTCTGATGCTGCAGTGTTAAGTCCTATTGCATGCATTTCTCTTCTCTGTGCCTGAGAAAGTCATGGAACAGATCCTTCTAGAAGCTCTGTTAATGCACACGGAAGACTGGGAGGTGATTCGAGGCATCCAGCATGGCTTCACCAAGGGATTAGTTCTCTTTGTCAGGCTTTCAACTTGATTCTGCTTTCACCCTCAGCTACTCCTAACTTAGCACCTGCCAAAAAGGAATAATCAATGCACCTGCAATCAAAGGAATAATCACTCCATGCTGAAGTGCGTGGATGTTACTGTTTGTTGTACACATGTCAGCAGAATGTCTCGTGGACTTTGTGACTTTGTGTGGCTCCTGGCTTTTGAAGAGTCACAACAGCCAGTAGGAAGTGTTCAGAGAGGCTTTTCTCTGCATTTAGCTCCCACGGTCATAGTGATCGTTAGCTTTTGCATTTATATTACTGAAAAAGGTGTTTATGCATACATTTCTCTAGCAGATGGTCAGGAAAAGCATTGTCTTACATCATGGCAACCATGTTTCTTAGAAAACAGGGAGGTCACATCTCTGCAGGCAGAGCTGTTAGAAGGAGATAGACAAAAGCTTTTTTCTTTTATAACAGAGGAATGCCCTTTAAAAACCAAAGCTAACTAACTCAAAAGAGAAGTTTTGCCCTATTTGTAAAGGGAAGTTGGTAATATTTTGTTGCATCTGTTAAATAAAATCCTGTTGAAACAACTTATCAGCATAATTTCAGGAGTTTCTGCTGATAATAATGAGCATAAAAGTATTGCAGGTGTTTTACTCTAAATAGAGAGAAAACATAACTTTATCATCTCAGAAAATAATTTCCCTAATGTGTCATACAATGTTATGCAAGTTCAATAGTTGCCTAATAGTTTTTTGATTTTTCATATTTTGTCTTCTTTCAAAAATCTATATTGCAAAAATGAGGATATTTGGGAGGGTGTTGGCTTTATCATCTTTGGTAGATCACAATGTTTTCATTTTCAGACTTCACATAGAAAGTATGTTCCTAAATGTGACAATTTCTATCAAGAAAAACAGATTTAGTTTGGAAAAGTCTGATGTATTGAAAAGCAGTTTTCTACTTTGTGGGCATTAGCTGCTTTCACTTGAAATTTTTCTTTCCGTTCATCTGACACTTCAAATAATAACCCATTTATCCACAGCTATTACCATCAACTATTGCAAAAGAAAAATTTAAGAAGGATTACATAAGGATGGGGCAAAGCAGACACTTGAAAAGCTTTGATGCATGCTATGAGCCACATTTTACGGTTGCAATTTTTGTGAACTAATAGCGAACAGACTTTGAACAATTAGAATATGGCCAAAATCAGAGGTGGTAGAGGGGAAGTCTGCAAGTCCATGAGAAAGTGGATTTTTAAAATGAGTACTAGCCTAACTAGGAACATGAGAGGGGGGTAGCATTGCCATATGTAACCTGAAAGGTCCCAGAGGTGTGAGAAGGAGAGAGCAAGCTGGGCATTTGGGCAAGGCTGGTGTTGCAGCATACTGGTGAGTGCAAGGAGGCAGGAGAGCTTTATGGCTTCCTTAAATCACCAAGGAATACCTGTCACAATAAATTTTAAATGAAAAGGCATTTCCATGCCCACTATGACATGCCTCAGCTCAGTTCTTGATGCTCTGTTGAGCAATTCAGTTAGACAGATGCATTGCTAACAGGTAGATGCATTTCACTGAGGGGAATGGGAAGACAAGCTGAAGCTCTCTCTGATGTTCCTTGATGCTTTTCACTGGGGTACTGTAATTGGAAGAATCAGTTTGAAATGCCTGTCCACTGAGAAGTGAAGGTCTTGGTATAAAGAAAAACATCATCTCCTGCAAGAGGCTCACTCTTTGAAAAACTGTTTGTGCTATTTTTCTTCTGTAATGAAGCAATTTTGTAGAAACATTGAGCTGTCTTGTCTCATACACACTTGATTGCTTTTGTGTGAACTTTCAAAACAATGTTTTAGCGGGATCTTTGATAAGGATTTTTTTTTCCCTCTCCACTTCCATGTAGCTTTAAGTTATTTAAGATTTTTAATGGTTAGTGACAGATCTAAAACTTCTTCAAAAATATCCAAGGGATCTATTCATGTTATCCCTATTTGAAAGTCTGGGTGTGCCTAATGCTTCCTAAAATAGAAGTACTGGACATCAGACTTCAAATGTTTTATATTAGAAGGGCAATACCTCAATCTAATCCAGAAATAGATTGATGATAGAAATGAGAATTTTTTATAAATTCCTTTAGCCAGTTCTTGCATTGGCATCTAGTAATACTGTTTCTACAAGAAAAATATGCTCTTAATGATATACTTTTGGGCCCTATTTTTACTCTAGAACAAGAATTATTTTAGTGAATTAAATTTTTAATCCTTGTGGAGACCTTGTTAGGCAGGTACCATGAGCAGCACAGCTGTTTGTTTATGACAGTATCTGCCTAATTGTTATCTTCAGTTAATTGGTTCAGTGGAACTGAACTGGTAAATGCACACAGAAATAATTCATTATCACCACTACAGTTTTTGTTTTGATCATTTGTCATTAGCTTTCCCTAAACATTGTATCAGAAAGTATTAGTCTTGGTGGGGGATTTTTGTAACGTGTTGTCTT
>JAYDZK010000202.1:32459299-32475477 GCA_034509185.1 Euphonia xanthogaster | reverse complement strand
TCAGCAGATGTCCCCTGCCCAGGGAGGAGTGATTGTGATCACTCAGGGAGAGAGATAAGGAGAATTGCCCACTTGACCCAAGACAACTGCCATACAGATGGTAATAGAATATGTCTTGCCTTGCAATCTGGAACATGAGTGAAATCTTTTATTCAAATGTCAATATTGGCTGAATTAATGACTTCTGGGACCTATCTGTATATAGCTGTGCTCAAAGCCTTATTTTGGGATATGAAAATGAAAACCTAGCTGAGTGTGTCAGCACCTGTCTGTCACCCAATATTTACTACTATACTCTGTTTATTGTACTAAACAGAGAATAAACTCTGTTTAGCTGCCTCTTAGCTCTTTTTGCAGCTAATGCCGTACAAGAATGATGATGTTTCAGCTGTTCTAGAGAGGAATGAGCCCCTTATGTTTGAGCTCCTATTAGAGGGCTGTAGTCTTGGCAGGAAAACAAGAAGTCTGCACCTTAACTTGATTCAAAGTGGGGACTGAAGCTACTTTTTACTTCATGCATCTTTTTTCCCCCATGATAAGATCTGCTGACACATCATCAAAAGCTTACAGGAAGACTTAAATAAGCAAGCCAAGCAAAAACCAACAGGAAGAAAAGTTAACACTGCAACATGAAATAATGTAAAAGACTAATCCATATCAAGGAAGGGTAAATGAATTTGTGAATAGAAGGCAAACAATGTCTAGTTTTAAAAAAATGCTGAAATGAGGTATTCTTAAAACACAGGACACAGAATAAATCATCTGTCTTAAATTTCTGGCAGGAGAAATATTGCAAGGCATCTTTGGCAGGAGGCTTTTGCTATACAAAGAAAAGGCAACTTCAGATGAAATACTAATGAAATTATTCAACAGAAAATGAATAGGGGAAAAAAAAAAAGAGTAGTCACTCTTCTCTAGAAGTTTCTTCCTTGGAAGAATCTTGACATTAAGAAAAAGTAACCAAAAAGGAGTATAAAATATTTTCCTTCCAAACTGACAGGTAAAACTTGAACAGAAAGATTACCTCACCAAAAGTTCTTAAAAATCAGAAAATTACCTCATATTATGCACTGTCTGCTATTTTCTTACATATAGCTATGTAAAATAAATGAATGTGTAATTTATCCTAGAACACATTGTATGCAGTGTGAAAAATTTTAATGCTGGCACTATATACAACATTATGACCAACTTAGAATACAAATTCGTGACCTAAATAAGTAGAAGGACTGCAGTATGAGGTTTTATGTGTGACATATATGGGCTAGAAAAAGCATTACTATTATTCTGGATGTCAATGGTACTTTTTATTGGTATTTTCCTCCATGCTATACAATTTTTTTGGTGGTACTTTCAACAGTTATTTGAACTAAAATATTCTTGCAAGAAAAAAGTTTCATATATGAATATCACATGATCAATAGTTACTCAAGAACAGGTTCACAAATTCTTTTTGTTATACTTACCTTTGTGCACCTATATTGCATGTGGTCATTACTAAAGGAAGCGATCAAAAGATCTCAGTATTTGAAAAGAATTTCCAGGAAGTAGGATTTGTGATTCTATGTTTCCATTACACTGCTTGCTATTGCCTAAGTGATAGGGAGGATTAACTGAATAGTTTGTACAAAAATCCAACTCTGTAGAAGCACCATTAAGATCTTCTCTGGGGAGGCCAAGTACTACTTTCAGGATCACTGAAACCCTAAGGAAAGGAGGGCTAATAAAACTAAGGGAAATAAGCGGTACAAACTATGGTCACATCTTGCATGGTCATCCAAGTTGCAATTACATGCAGTGAAACAGATAGTAGAATCATAAAGTAACATATTGGCTTTTTTTCTTCTCTTCATATTTTTAGTACCTGGAGTTCTGAGCATAATGTTTCTATAAACATTTCCAGATTTTTAACTTTAAACTGAACCAGCTAAGATGAACTACATAAATCTCATAATATATTTTAGTTTCTGTGAGATAGATGAGTGTGATCCTTCCATCTTTGACTCTTTTGCCAGTGTGCATACCTGTTGTGCATATGCAGTCACATTTTAGTTTTGAAAACTGTCTGCAATACATCATGTTTTCAGGTCACTTCAAATGCGTGAATGTACAGGAGGAAAGGAGAAATACTGGAGGATTGAACAGTTACGCAACTAAATTAACTATACTGTTTACCCTCATGCTTATTGCTTCTATCATGTTGATTTCTCAGCTCACAAGGCTGAATCGCTTCCATGCTAGCTGCAAGTATGGTTTAGGTCTGA
The DNA here is from genome assembly GCA_034509185.1 of Euphonia xanthogaster. Lineage (NCBI taxonomy): Eukaryota > Metazoa > Chordata > Aves > Passeriformes > Fringillidae > Euphonia > Euphonia xanthogaster. Next base: position 32,473,213 of record JAYDZK010000202.1, on the reverse strand, counting down.
ACTTTTGGAGCAGCTGTTCCTTCCTCCAGGTTAAATGAGGGAGCAGTCCAAAGCTCTTCTGTTTTAATAATTGGTAAATCAATGGAGACTTCAGTCAGTAACGTGAACCTGTGGAGCTCAAATGACTAAATTTTTGAGATGGAGTGCTGGTTTTCACTGGGGTAGAGTTAATTTTCTTCCCAGTGGCTGATATGGGGCTGTGTTTTGGATTTGTGCTGGACAGAGTTGATAACATAGGGATGTTCTTGTTATTGCTGAGCAGGGATTGCACAGAGCCAAAGCCTTTTCTGCTTTTCCTCCTGCCACACTGGTGAGGAGACTGGGTGTGCATGGGAGGCTGGGAGCAGACACAGCCAGGACAGGTGACCCCAGCTGACCAAAGGGATATTCCAGACCAAATGACATCCTGCTCAGTGTATAAAGTGGGAGAAAGAGGAAGGGGGGAATATTTGGAGTGATGATGCTTGTCCTTCCGCATCACCAATACATGTGATGGGGCCCTGCTCTCCTGGAGATGGCTGAACACCTGCCTGCCATGGGAAGCAGTGAATTAATTCCTTTATTTGCTTTGCTTGTGTGTGTGGCTTTTGTTTTCCCTATTAAAAGGTCTTCATCTCTGCCTGTGAGTTTTCTGCCTTTTACCCTTCTGATTTTCTCCCCCGTTCCACTGGTGTGGCAGTGAGCAGCAGCTGTGTGGTGCTTGGCTGCTGGCTGGCGTTAAACCTCTACATGTAACAATAAAAATGGAGTGAATAGCTTAAAATCAAAGGGTAGTTTGGTGCTGGAGCTGTGTTACAAGGTGAAGGTGCTCCAATCGGAGCACATATCAGGTATGTATGTGCTTATATATGTGACTCCCAAGGACATACAATAAATTTATCTTAAAATAATCAAAACTGCGTATACAGATATCTACTTTTATTATTATTATTTTCCCATACAGTTAGTAAGACTCTAGGATCCTGGATGTGTTGAAATAATTATCTAGTCCTGCATACAGATTTCTTCATTGAACTTCATCTCTGAGAAGCGATTCCTTGCTCCCTCTCTAGCAGTCTCACACAGGTGTCTTCCACAACTTTCTCAAAGGTCTCCAATTTTAGACTATTTCAGATCAAGAGAAAAAACAAGTACCACAGAGTTTTCAGTCTCATTCACTGCTTTTTTCATCCATCTCTTCTGTGAAAGGAACAACATTTGAGGGCCCCTGCTGACTGCAGGTGTGATGATGTGCGAGGGGGAGATTGGTGTTACATGCTCCTGAGAGCTCCTGGGAAATAACTAATTTTTCTGACATAAAGGGCCTTGCAGCAGCTTTTCTGAGGAACACAGTCCCACAAAACCAGTAAGATACAAGCTGTGCCCTGAATAAGCTTCAGTCCCTGAATGGTCTTAAGGAGCAATCTCAAGTAGAGTATATTGCAATTTAGTTCTGCAGAAGGAATGAGGTTCTGAATTTCACCCGTTGTGATGTGCAGGGTGGATCAGATGAGGCAATGCTATCTGAAATGTGTTCTCGTACTCCAGGATATTAATTGAGAGAATGTATCATCGAGGCTTCAGACAATTACCTTTATGAGATGTGCCTTGGAACTGATGGAGTCTTAAAAAATACATAATTGTTTTGCCTGGTTTTGGTCCCAGTAGTTACATAAAAATAAGTTTAATTTTCCTGCAGTAAACAACTTGAACTTTTCCCAGTTGTGCTAACATCATAAAAAAGAAGAGAAAATAAAAATAAAAAATAAATTAAAAAAAAAAAAAAAACACACACAAAACCAGCAGAAAGTAAAAGTTTAGCTTATATTCTGACCTCTTGACCTCTTGTGCAGCTTCTTAATCCTTTGGCCAAGAAGTCAAAATCCTTATGAATGCTAAGTGAACCCCAGTTTGGTGGAAAGCCTCATTAGTTCAAGGAAATTACTAGGAGTTAAAACAGAGTATGATTACCACCTTCTTCATCATAAGAAAATCTGGATGAAAATGAGATGAAAATCTGGTAGAAAGAGGCACTAAAATTACTTGTGGTAGGGATGGTTTTATTTATCTCCTAGTTTATCTATTTTTTCTCTCAAAAAAAACCAAACCAAATAGATGTATATTTAAACTTATAATTAACAGTCTTGTGGTCTGTCATAAAATGGGTTTTGCATCTTTGTGGTTCCAGCTGAGTCTGAAGAGATGAACAACTGCTTGAGTATCACAAAGTTACTTCTCTGGAGAAATTTTACACCAGAAGTGTCTTTAAAATAATTTTGTTCACAGGGACAGTAATAAATGTTTCCTGCTCGAAAAATGTCCAATTAATCTCCAAGTGATACAGATATGATCCTTTTCCTGCTAAGACAAAGGAAGTATTTGATGAACTGGATGTAAGAGCAGGGCCAACGTACTTAAGTCTCAAATGTCAAATCACTATTCTAATAACTTCCCAGAGGATTACTTTTAAGCCTTATTATTAAAAGGATCACCTTAATATGACTACAAGGGCAAAATGAAGCATTCATACTTGTTCAAATGAGCCAAACTTGGATTGTAGCAATATTTTGTTTTACAATATTTCCTAAGATTAGCATGTAATAAAGTAATTTAATACCTTTAAAAATGTTTACAATAGTTTCTCTTCAAAAGGAAACAAGATTATTAAAAGTCTGACTTGTATAGTTCTATTAGTTTTGTAACAATGGTGCCAGTTGTGATCTTAATTCATTTCTCAGCTCTTAAAAACACAATGTGACTACTTCTTTGTGCCTGCAATTATAGTCTCTCTGAGGAAATATGGATTTAAGACATTTTACCAAGGACAAGCTGTATCAGGCTTTTTTTTTTTTTTCTTTTAACTGAGATGAAGTTTAATAAGGGGGCCAGGAAATCATGGTAACCTGGTAGAGCACATATTTCTAGTATCCATGGGCTTGAGAGATTTAAAAATAGATGCTGTGGTAAGATTCACTGGCCCAAGTGTATGCTCTAGTATGATGACACAGATTGTCTTAATGGCACAGCATGATGCACTCTGAGTGATCTCAGCAAACCTATCTTTATCAAATGGTTGAGAAGAAAATGCTTTTGTGTTAAAGGAAGATTTTGAGAGGGGTAATTTTGAAGGCAACCCATACTCACTTATTAGCTGTTACTTCCTGAGACTCAAAAATTTACAATAGGCTTCTGGGTCACCTGTGGGATTAGTAATGTTCAGTGGTACTGTCACATACTCCCTGTTCAGGGCAGGTGCTTGAGAAGGGTCTGGCTTTGATGCATTCCTTTGTCACTGGCAGATTGTGAGTAAGTAGTGTTAGTGTGGATCTGCTTTTAGTTCTCTTTCTCTCTTTTGTTTCTCTTCCTGGAAAAATTACTTCAACTGAATATGAACATTAATAACAGCTCTACCTACGCTCAGTGTAAGGGCAACCCTCAAGCAATATAACTTTGAGAAAGGTGTATATATTTTTGGATCGAAACAAAGAACTGCAGGAGTCTTCATTACGTATTGCATGTAAAAGGCTCTAGGAAAAAATAATTTGAGAGGTATTCAACTGTATGTGTAAAAAAAACCCCATGAAATAAAAGAACAAGAAACCTGACCTCAGAGACCACATATGGTCAAAAACAGTTCAAAAATTTACTTAATCGTCTTTAAAATCACGAGGCTCATGATTTTATACCATTATTCGAGTCATGTGGGGGGAAAAAGGAAGTGAGATGTCTAGGACAAGAGTCCTGCCACTGCCCTAAGGCAGTTCCAGACTGTACTAATGTATTTTCTGGCAAGGACTTAAAAAATGCAAATAGTGTAGGCATAATTTAGCTTTCAGCAGAATAAAAGGTTAAATTCCTGAACCCAAAAGTATTTATGAAAGACATCTTTCTGGAGATTGTGATGTTTAATACTGTTTGTCTTCTATGCTGCAGAGAGATATTGGAACTACTGTGAAAATCTATTGATATATTTTTTTTTTTCCAAAAGTGCAATAATAGCTGACAGACCCCTATGGATAACAGAAGGTTTTTTTAATTTGTTATTATTTTTGCACAGCAGAACTGGATCCTATCTCAGCATGACTGGAAGTGAGCACTTTTCCTCCTGACTATGCTCCTCTTCTTGGTTCTTACACATCTGATTGGTTTTTCCCCTTTTCCCAGGTGTTCATATTTCAGAGAAGGAAACATTTGGTCATGAGAGCTTCCAGGCTCCAGGAACAGGCCAACCAGCTGCTGTGGTTTTCCTGTCCCACTGACCTGCTTGGGACAGAGTTCCCCCCAAAAGGATTCTGTGCTGCCTGCTGGGGCTGCAGCTGCTCTGGGCCCATGGCAGCCATGCCCAGCTCTCCCAGACTCTGCTGCCATGGCACTGTGGGGAACCACAGGGGCTCCAACCCCTTCACCATAACCTCACTAAATACACTCCAGTGTCAGCCCGTGCAGACCTCCTCTCAGCCATGGTCACTGTCCTGGCTGGCTCAGGAGTGACCTGGACATCCAGGGCATCTGCTTCTTCTCCGCTGAAAGAGAAGGGGCAAAGGTGAATTTTAATCTTTGACATTTGCAAAAAGTCAACTCTGTAAGTGATATTTTGTAGAACTAGAAAAACCAATTTATGTTATGTGAGTCTTCCTAAGAATTTTAACATTCATCATACACAAAGGCCATCTGTCTGAAAGCCTTGGTTTTTGTTTTTTAATTAATAGAGAGGAATTACTCTACCATTACCATCCATTCTTCTAACTCCAATGGATACATGGCTGTGCAGCTGCTGTTTCCTGATTGCATTTAGTGGATGCTATCAAAACAAAACTCCTATCTTCCCATTTATTTAGATTTTTAGTTATAGAACAGGTAGACTTTAGCTAACCAAAGGACTTGGTTATATGTGCTACTTGAAAATCCATTTTAATGTGCTTTGTCTTCTAGGATGTGTGCATTATCTATATCTGTACCTGCACATATTCCTGTCTACATATAAGAATGATAAAATGTCATTGGATATTGTGGTGAGATAACATTTTCCCAACACATATTGGAAACAGCACCACACTGCCAGTCACTGTTGGGTATGAAGCTACAGGAGCATTTACTACAGCTCAGACCAGATGAGGCCTAGTAAAGAAGCAGGGGGGGAAATATCCTTGTGCTTAGAATTATTATTATTTTTTAATGTTCAAGACTAGGAAAATATTAAATGGATGGTTCAGTTGTTTCTTATCCCTTTCATAAAAGTCACTCCTGTGGGAATTGCCTAATGCCTGGTTTCACTTGCTACTGCTCCTGTCTGCTTCATAGGTATTCCTTGCTGCTACTGGGATCAAGCTACACTGGCTGTTGAAGTAAAGTGGAAGGTAGAAAAGTTGTTTTATTTTTATTCACCATTTCAAAGGAAAGATGGGGATATTTTAGAAATTTCCAAATAGAATACTAATGATTGCTTTATAAATAAAAAGAAAACACACATTCTCCCACTATTGCTTTAAAAAAAGATGACAGATTTATATGGCACAGGACTAAAGCAGTTCAATAGCTGTCTTGATTTAATTCTCTATTGCCAAATTACAATTTGTTGTGCTTTGATCGATGTAAAGAGTAGGGAGCACAGTTATTGACCTAATCCAGGCAAATAGATATAAATCTAAAATCTCCAGTGTACAGATCTAATCTTTGTGCAACTCAGAAACTAGGCCTTGTTACAGTCCTAGCATGATTCTGTTTGCCATACAGAGTGAGTAGAATTTGCTCTGGAAAGAGTGATTACTAAATAAACATTTAATTTATATATAAATAACAATTGGCAATGTAGGAGTTAAATATAGTTAACATTCTGAAAGAATGGAAGGAATAGAAAACAAACAGCAAGTAGGAAGGAAGATAACAGTAAATTGAAAAAAATTAAGTTAGAAGGAGTATTTCAAGCTGAAACAATGTGACTGCTTTCTTTTCCTTTTATGCTATTTGTCTATATAACATGGTAGAAATAAGATTACATATTACAATGATGGAAAAATTTGTGGACAGAAAGAGGGCAAAAGCTACAGTAACTTCTTTAGGACTACATAATTGTGTTCTGACTGTAGATTTAGTTAACTTTTTCCTAAGTTTATATTCTAAGATTAGTCATAAATATTTTTTAAGTATTTAAAACATTAAAAAAGCTATTTTAATATATATTGTTCCAGCAGTATCTATTCTGTACCATTTGTACTTTATTAAGTGACATATTATAGGGTTTTAGAAGATAATAATCTGCAAGATGCAATAGTCAATGCCCAGGAAAAAACTATTAAAGTGTATCACTACTGAAAACAAAGAACAGGTTACTGGGAACTAGAAGTTAGAAAAATTCTTTAAGGAGAGAAGCTATTACCCACTGGCATGTAATAAACTCCTTAGCAGATAATGGCTTGGGGAGGAAAGGTCTCAGAATTATAACACTGTGATAAAAAATAAGCTGATGATTCTTCAAAACAAAAGAACTGCTTTCACTTTAAAGACTGTCTGGAAAGGACTTATCTTGAGGGGAAAAAAAATGCACAATGACTGTTTCCAACCACCCATTTATAAAAATAATGACTTTGTTTCTCAGTCTGTAGAAGCTATATACAAAAGCCTATTGGATAAAAATTTTAGTGGAGAAAAGGAAATAATCACCATCTATAACTGGGGAGAGGTGTTACGCTTCAAACTCAAAGCAAAGGCTTTGTATATTTACTGAATCCTGAGAGCAGAGATGGATTATTAAATTATTCTGGGGCAGGTAAGTATATATACATATATATATACACGAAATATAATATGACTTAGGGAAGATTCCTGTGATTTAAATTTGGAAGGAAAAGTACTGATCTGGTTAAAAAGGAGAAAAGGGGAGAGGGCAGATGCAGAAAACGTGCGCGCGCGCGCGCGTGTGTGTGTGTGTGTGTGTGTGTGTGTGTGTGTGTGTGTATTTTTGTGTTTACACACATAGAATGACAGAATGGGTATGGGTCAGGTTGGAAAGGACCACAGTGTCCTTTTATGCTATTTGTGTCACAGCTGATCCAACCTCCCTGCTCAATCAGGGTCATCCCAGCGCACAAGGCACAGGATTGCATCCAGACAGTTCTTGAGTATCTCCAGTGAAGGAGACTCCACAGCCTCTCTGGATAACCTGCTCCAGTAGTGGTCACCCACACAGTAAAGAAGTTCTTCCTCATGTTCAGGTAGAACTTTCTGTGCATCAGTTTCTGCCCACTGCCTCTTGTGCTATTGTTCTGCACCACCAAGCAGAGCCTGTGGCACCCTCCTTTTAGACACTGACAGACATTGATGAGTTCCTATCTCAGTTGTCTCTTTTTGAGTCTGAACAGGCCCAGCTTTCTCAGCCTGTCCTTGTGAGAGAGGTGCTCCAATCTGGTCATCATTTTTGTTGTGTTACACTGGATCCATTCCACAACGTCCATCTCTCTTTTGTCCTGAGGAGCCTAGAATTGGACACAGCACTTCAGATGTGGCCTCACCAGGGCTAAGCAGAGGGGCAGGATTACCTCCGTTGACCAGCTGGAATGTTCTTCCTTATGCACCCCAGGACCCCGTTGGCCTCTTGGCCACAAGGACACTGCTGGCTCATGGACAGCTTGGCGTCCACCAGGATTCCCAGGCCCTTCTCTGCAGAGCTGCTTTTCAGCAGGTCACCCCCAGCCTGTCCTGGTGCAGGGACAGGTTGTTCCTCCCCAGGGGCAGGACCCTGCATTTGCCTTTATTGAATTTAAAAGTAATCCGCTCTGCCCCTCCCCCCATCTGTCAAGGTACACATGCACGTTTATTTGAAAGCTGTTATAACTTTCCAAAGCAAGTGGGCCAGTTATAATGAAGTGCAGTAACCTTTTGAGTTTCGGTAAAGGAAGAGAAAAAATCCTGATGTCTTTCCATTTTCTTTTTCTTTTCACTATCATTTGCTTAGATAATGAAGGCTTACTCTGATCAGAAATGTGTTGTATGTTCAGGGGTGTCATCACTGTGACAATAAAGACATAACTATAGATAAATTCAGGCTGGATGAAAATGACATAAAATGACGAGCCAGAGTGAAAATTGTCTGAGGAAATCAGAGATAGGTTGTATTGGATAAATACAGTGAGATGGAAACAAACAAGGCAAGAGCAATGACCCTCAAACCCGTTCCAGGGAATAAGGCAACCTAGGAATAAGCAGCAAAGCATCTTGCAAAGATATTGCAAACTATGAGTCAAAGAGATAAGGAAAAATATTTTCCTAATAACATCCAGAGAGATTTAATTATATTAGAAAACAGTTAAAGTTGGCACTGAAATAGTCTCAACATAATTATTTAGTAAATGATATGTATTTTATTATAGTTTTATGACAGTTAATACTGATATGTCTAAGTAGTCTGTCTCACATTTATTACTCATTATATATTCTGTATAATTCCAAAGTACAGGTTGCCAACAATTTGGGTAATGAAAATGGTATTCTGGTTTGTACACTGGGCATGATTTTCTACATGTAACAGATAAAAGAATATTATAACATATGCATATATTTCTGTCCAATACAAGAAATACATGCAGCCATAGAACTATCCATCCACAAAAAAATGCTACTAATCACAACCAACTCACATTGACTAAACTAAACTGATTTAGCTTTTACAGCTACACACATCACTCGGCTTGAAAGCCATACTTGTTTGTTTTACTTTATCTTGGGGCACATAAAATCATGGTATTTGGCAGCATGAAATAAGGGACATTAAATCAGCTTTTATGCTGTTGTTAAGAAACCCATAGAGAATGGGATTCAAGCAGCAGGACATCATACCCAACAAATGGCATATGCAATATACTAATTTAAAGTGTCTGTTGGAAATGAGAGTGGCGTTAAAATCTGTGACAATGTGGAAAAGGTGAAGAGGCATCCAGCTGAAGCCAAAAACTAGTATTAGCACTGTCAGTCTGCAAAAAACCCTCCTCGATCTTGTCTTAATTCTGATGATGGACTGGGATACTGTAATCATGTTCTGGATCTCTGTATTTTCTTCTGGTTTCATTTCAAAACAGATAGGAATCCCAGGGATGAATTTACTGGAGGAAAAGAGCTGGCTTTTTTCTGTGTCAGAGGTTTCTGGGAGATCTCTGCAATGAGTATCCTGATGATGCCTTGAAATAGCTGGCATCACACTTGAAGTCTTTCTACTGTATCTTCTGTGGTGCCTTCTGCCAAAGGCACAGCTCCACCTGGAATATCTGGAGGGTCGAACCTGCGTGCCAGCGCTCTTAGAGGGATGAAGAGTTAGGTTTATCATCTCCTTTTCTTCAAACTTGTTTTCCTTGTTTGACAGCCTAGCACCTATGCTCCTGCAGACGCTGGTGTGACTGGCGGTCAGGCACACCAGCGGCAGGATGTACTGCATGAACAGCAAGGCTATTGTGAAGGCGATCCTGTAGGAATCAGAAGGCCATGACTCGATGCACAGCAGCCTGTTCTCCAGTCCCTCTAAATTCAGAGTTTTGCTGAGGTCCACAGTTTTATGGAAAACTGGCAGAGGGGAGCAAATTGTGAAGCCAAAGGCCCAAATGATCACTATTAAGAAATAGCCTTGTTTTGCTGTGAGATTGCTGGAGAGGGGATACTTTATCATACGGTACCTGACTGCAGCAATAGATATTAACATCAAAGTTGAAACAAGGACTGAGGCACACTGGAGGAAGGGCATTACATGGCACATGACAGTGCCAAACATCCACTGGTCAAGCAGGACAGATGTCAGCGTGAAAGGTGAACAAAACAGCACAACCAAGATGTCAGAAAAGGCCAAGTTTCCAATGAGAATGTTTATTACTGTCTTCTGCTTGCACTTTAGTAGGGCCATTAGTATAAGCAGATTTCCCACAAAGCCAGCCAGACTTATAAGTGTGTACAGCCCAATAAGAAAGTACTGCATGTCATCAACACTACTCTTATAGTCTTCCCAGGCAGAAAAATTCTTTGTTGCAGCAGAGGTGTTCTTGATATGTGTGCTGTTGTTACGGTCTTTGAATTCTAAATCCATTTTACAGTCCTGCTTAAAATGAGAAAGGTATTAATTAGCATCTGAAGAAATTATGATATTGCTGTTATTTAGAATGTAAAAATACATTAATTTACCTTTTACCTCAATGCAAATAAATTACTATTGATGTTAGTCTACTGTGAGGCAGATAACTTCAGGTCAATATGAATTAGCTAAGTAGGTTTTATCATTTGGTGTTCAGCACTCCTAGGCCTCCCACCTAGATGCTCACGTGGGAGAATGGCAATTTACAGGTCTGCATTATAATGCTGCCTTTTAACTGTGTTTTGCTGCAGAACATCTCGTCAGGCTTTCCATGAGGGAACAGTTAGCTACAAAAGCAATACACCTCGAGTCGGTGAGATTACTCATGTGAATAACAGCCCATTGATATGAGTAAGGAAATTATAGTCACCATCTGGGCCGATGGCTAATCATTATATCATTGCAAATTATAAAGAAGGCACCTGAAAATGCATATGCTAAGAACTGCAGTAGTATTTCTTACCTTGGTAGTAGACAACTAACACAAAATAGGTGAGAGCTTTCAAAAAGGATCAGGAAATCCACTGTCAGTAATCCAAGATGGAATTCCTGATGTGGTGTGCGTAGAAAACATCTTCTACTAAGTGCTGAATATAGTTTAACTGTGCTCAAGCAGAAAGGAAAACTAAAAAATACCTAAAGTAATTGCATGTAATATAGAGAGGACAGTGTTATCTGGAAGCAAACTCCACACAACCATTTGAAAATTCAGTGAACTGCTACTTATTCAGCACAGAATCATCTAGTATTAAACCTAGCTCAGCACAAAGTTATTCTGCCTACTGGATCTTCATATATTAGTCTTCATTTTAGAACAAACAGAAAGACATGAGAATTCAGTTCAAACCTCCATTTATCTTAAACACTTGCATGTACTAGAGTTTCAAAGTCAAAATTCCCCAGAGTGCCAATGTTCTGTATAAAACTGTTTAATGTTTAGAAATCTTGTGTTAGAGAAAACAAAAAAGATCTACAAACCCAAAGCATATGTCAATAGAGCAGAAGGCTGTATCTGTCACCTAAAAGAGGCAGGGCTTTTTGAGACTGTAGGAATCCTCAGTGAGCTGTGCCATGCTGACATTTTCAAAGTGCAATAATATTATTTGGTTCCCTCCACACTTGCAGATGTGCTCCTTCCTTCACATCATGTGTGTTCCTATTGTTATGGTTTGAGCCAAAAGGAAGCTCAAAACATAAAACAACCTGAGAATCTTCACCAACTGCATTGTGATGTGAAGGTCCTCCAAGTAAGAGTAGAAATATATATATGCGCATATATATATATATATTTATGAAAAGATCTTGCAGGCAATATGTTGGAAAGAGGTGAAAAGAAGTCAGCCTTCCTAATTTGCCTCAATATTCAAGTGCTTTTTAGCAGCTAAAACGGAATTAAGAACTGAATACATGAAATTAGATAACCTAAATATTATAATTGTGTGTATATGAGCAGAGAGGCATTAATTCATATTATTTCTGTTCAGTTTCTTTTAGTCTTTAATGGAATGGTAGAAAACCATATAATAGACACGTAGTGCTATCTGAGACTACATTTGCCTCTAGACCAACTTTAAAGGAGCAGACTAGAGATTCTGTAAGTAATCTAATCTCTCTGTTTCTACATTGATACAATCAGAAGTTTTCATTTTGGTGGATTTCTCTTTATACAACTCTAAGCTCATGAAGTAAATAGTTTTTTACTTAATTTTATGAGCTAATTTCTGAGTTGATAGTAACCAACTGAAAATTGTATGTGCACCACAGTGACTTTCCAAATCAGCTGAAATTTCTTTCTATTTCCTAAATGTAACACTACATAACTTTTTCTGCATAACCTTTGCCCTGGATAAGGCAATATAATGCTAAGAATAAGACCAAGGAACAAAATTTTATGTAGTGTTATGTTGTAACGTTTAATAAATTAATGTTTACTAAATTCTTCTTGAAGGTTTAAGTGAAAGATTGTTGCCAGGTTCTGTGGATTTCTACACCTGCACATAAAGCTCTTGCAGTATGGATTTAGCAGAAGGGTTCATTATGTTTTTAATACAAATTGTGTCTTTAAAAACGAAAAGCAAATATGCTAGTTTTCTGAAGCAGACATATTTTGTTGAGATGCATCAGTACTGAAGAAGTTTCACAGGAGTGCCTCTGAAGTCCAGCATGGGCTTACCAGCTCTGTTCCTTCTGTGCTATGGCTGCCTTCTGACTCAGGTGAGAGACAAACTCTTCCCTACCACGTGTGCTCATTTCCATGAGGAAGGAGCACTGGAAGAAGTCACACCATGATCTCTTTAGACCCTGGCTGGACGCCCAGGTCGCAAAAAAGTCTGTGAAGCATAGAAAACCTTTCTGCACCATCGTCCTATAGTCACAGTTTCAGAGTGACAGCAAGACATAGAGGGAAGGAATAACAGTATAATCTACTGATTTCGACAGACAACTGCTGTGCTGACACAAGTTCCCTTTGCAAAATGCCCAAAGAGAATTTTATTTTAGTTTTGGACATGTAAAAAGAAAGCAGACTTCCCCCCCCAATTTCAAAACATGCCAAGTAAATCTTTTGCTCTCTGAGCTTTTTCTCCTGCTCAAAAAGAAACCAGTTGCTGTCAGTCTGAGTGCCAGCAGCAGTAAAGATGCAAACAGAAGTTTTCCTCCCATATCATTGATCTCTAGTCCCCAAACTCATCTTAGCATGCCACTGATTTCACAGGGCTGTGTGCGCTTATTGGCATTTATCTTCCTGCTTTGTTTTAACAGCTGCTTCTATCCTCAGAGATTTGCTCCCTCTCCCTCATGTTGGTTGGTCAATCCCAGTGCAGCACGTGGCTGTAACTTTCAGGGAAATGGAAATTCCTGAAAATCCCATTGTGGAAAACAGAATTAAGTAATACAGTCCCTTTTCAAAACCTTCGCCTCATATTTGAAGTGTATTTCTAAATGAAATGCACAATAGTGCCAGGGTCACTTGCACCTGTTTTCAAAACTCAGATTTAGGTAATCTGAAGGTGCCTGATGGAGGTTTTCTAGCTGTCAGCTCCAAACGTTGGATCACTAACACTTCCTGCATCTATCAGCCAAGCAAATGAGGTCCCTGTTCTGTAATGCTGGTCTGCACACCGCACATTCCTGTCTGTGCTCAGCTACACCTGTGGGAGCTCATACCCATGAGCTCTGTGTGGGCTTGCCTAGGTCTCCTGTAGTTTCAGTGGAATGCTTGAGGTGGGAGGCTAGGCTGCTCAAGGCAGAAGAGACTGCAGTTTTGTGGCAGGATCCAAGGTAGATTTGAATATTTACTGTAAGAGTCAAATGATTGCAGTTAGCCTTTAGCTGAGGTAGAAGCACCAGATAACCTGTGCTAATTTAACATGTTTAACATCTTATACTTAACATCATTTTTTCACTTCAAGTTATCATTTATATTGCAAAATCCCTAAATAATAATTTAGGACAGTTAATAAGTTGGAAAATTCTATTTCTCTATGTATTTAAAGGGAAATTTTCAAGAGCACAGAAGTTAGGCAGGCAGCCATCATCCTCTAAAGGCAATTGTTTTTTCCGGAAATGTTCCTTCAATTGGATGAGATACTTATATTAAGGTTTATTCATGGATAAGAGTTTATATCCCACAATATTAATACCTATTAAGTTATCTCTGACTGGCTGGTCCTTGTACAGTCCAATCAGTTTAATCCTTGCAACAGGGCAATTAATCTTTATAGCTGTGAACAATTTACAGTCTTGGATGACCTCTCTCTATATTAAAAGAAGAAAAAAAACCCAGCCAAAATAACCCCGCAAAAAATCCCAAAAAACAACCAACCACA
>JAYDZK010000202.1:32391074-32457886 GCA_034509185.1 Euphonia xanthogaster | reverse complement strand
GCCGCACCCGCCGCCCGCTCGGCTGAGCTGGGGCTGGGGCTGGGGCTGAGGCTGGGGCTGGGGCTGGGGCTGCAGCAGGGGTGCATTTCAGGAGGCCCCTCCAGGCAGCCCTGGAGCCCGGTATTTCAGCGCGGCACGGTATGACAATCAGAGTTTCCATGGAAATACAGCGAGACGGTAAATACACCTCGCGCTCGCCGGTGCTTAGGGGATGCTCTTAGTGCCTCACCCGGCGCTCAGGGCGCGGCCTTTGCGAAGGTGGAACTCGCTGCGAGTCTCGGGACACAGCGAGGTGCGAGCACAGACAGGCAATCACAGAACCCTGATCAGAGCTCCTCTCGCTTCGGCTGGAGCAGAGCTCCGGAGGTTTTTATCCCTGCTGCTCAAATACCCTTTAATTTTTATTTTAGAACAGGTGGAAGGCAATGGTTTCCCCCCAAAGTTTTCCTTTTTGACCTGAGTTCGGTTCTTACATAGCAAAATATCTGAAGGGTGATTTTAATTTTATCTGAACAATCAGTAAGAAAGCAGGGCATTTTCTTATGTGAGCAATATTTTAAAGCCTAAAAGCTGTTGGGTATGTCATAGTACAAAGCATGAAAAGACAAACTCTGCTACTCTCACCAGCTGTTATCTTCTAGCACAAGAAGAGTCATTGATCATAGTCCTATTACAGAGCTACAGCAGAACTCAGTGACATGCGGGTCCCTGGGAGCACAAGTGGCAGAATCTGCCACGTTTCTGTCATTACAGAAATGTAATGACTTTCCCATTTGCCAAGGTGCTACTTTGACAGTTGATATTAACACAGCACTGCAGAAAAGCTGTCCCTATAATTAGCCTGTGAAAGACTGTACCACACAAAGACAAAACAACTGGATCAATCATATTGCAAAATAACCTTTGAAAAGTCCAGGTATGTTCCTTATTTAACTTGAGTATTGTGAAAATACTCGTTGAGCCATCCAGGAACAAATAATCTTCATCTTTAGCAGATGAGCTCAGGATGGTAAAGAACATTTCATCCTATCTTCTTTTGAAGATTTCATCCCATCTCCTTTTGCCTGCTTCTGCATAATTCACCACCCACTGCTGGTGAATCACTGCATGTGCAAGGGGAGCACAGGGAGCTGCCAGGTGGAAGTGACGCGCCAATCCATCTCATCGTATTAACACAACTCTCCTGTTAGTCACAACGGAGAACAGAATGAATCCTTTTTAGGCCCGAGTAGCTGTTCTTAGCATTTTTGACCATCTTCTCACCTAACACTGATGGTTTTGAAGCCTTTCACGCAAAGTTTTGACCTATAGATAGAAACCCACTATGGCTCTAACACGTGATGGGTGCGATTAACACTTTCCCTGCTTCTCTTGTTCCAGGAGAGCTTCCCACACTGCTGGCCCCACTGCTAGAAGTCGGAAGTCTCTCTTGGAAAAAGTGAAGTTTTAAAGACATTACATCTTTCTATGGAAACTGCTGGCTACAGCAGACTGATAGTGTGTTTTACAAGTAGTCTAAATTTGCTGGCAGAGCCCAGTGGGAAATTAAAGTTCCTTATATTGCACAAGTGTGATTTATGTGAGATGCCATTGTACCTTCATAAAGGTACAAACAGCCTACCATTATGTTAAGCCATTTCTAAGGTCACTCAGTACAGTTTCCCAAGGAGCCTCCAGAAAATATGTGCTTCTTAGCAGGAGTAGTCCGTGAGACAAGTATTCCTTCCTCAAAGCAATTCTCTCTAAGAAGAAAATATTCTACTTTTCTTTTTTTTTTGATTGCCTTATTTTAAAAGGGCTCATCATCAGTAATGTATTGGCAGGTGTGAGATTATTTGTTTTATTCCCCACAGTCCTGTAAATAACACCACATACTGACTTTTGCACACATCAGAGACAATTACTATTCAGATCATTATAATTTTTCCTTTCCTCTGTTTGTGTGCCTCTGTCTTGCCAGTAATACTGCTGAATAATGAAATCAATAATCTAGAGATAGAAAGGGTATGGCCATCAGAGATATCAAATGTCAGGAGTGACAGCAGATCACAGTACAGGTTCCCTAGAAACCAGCTACCATATGATTGTTGAAACCATAATGGAATCCTCGAGGAAGTAAGAGATGGTGATGATAAAAGGTACCTCCTCTGGAGGAGCTGGGGAGAAAATGGTGCATCAGAGAGAGAAGGCTGGGATTCCTGAGTCAGAAGAATACAACAGAAAATACAGGAGAAAACTCTGTGTCTGTGTGAATTCAAATTAGTTTTGTCCTGTTTCTTTCTACAGTCCCAAATGTATCTTTCTTTTGGGAGAATCATTCCAATATCTTAGAAAATTTTGCCTCTAAGGCAAACTGTGGAAGATATGAAGACTCAAAGCTCTAATGGAAATCCATGAGAACTGAAAAATGCCACAAAACCAAAGGTCTAAAGCACCTAATATCCAATTCCTCAGCATGCGGTCAATCATCGAAGTCAAAGTTTGCCATGACAAAGTCTAGTGTTATTGTAAAATCTGCTACCAATGGAGCACCTATCCATGGGCAGAACAGGGTAAGTGGTAGGACATAGCTGCTACAGAATTTGAGAGATTTTGTGAGATACATATAAAGCATTTGTGTTGGTTAAAATTCTTCACCCAAATGCTTTATGCCCAGAAAAATTCTAATAAAACACTATTAAAAGTACCATTAATGTCTGGCTTCTGTATGGTCCATCCCTTCCACAGATTCTTAGCTTGCATAAAGCAGCAAGCCTTGGACTTCTGAGGAGGTGGCAATGGTTGAGATGTCTGTGCAATGAAAGGCAGGACGCCTGAGGGCTAGCTAATAAAATACTTCCAGGAGTGAGCCTGTAATTAGTAAGTTTTGTTTCCTAATGTGTAATCACATTTTTTGACTGGTGTTATACACATTGACCTGTCTGGGTGTTCATGTGTGGGGCCTATTTCTGCTTCATCTGAAGCCAGATGAGAGCTTTTGTATGAGTGTATAGAAGTTTGAATCCTGAATGGACACAGTGGGGTGCCCATAGCAAAAAACATGACTTAGTATTTTAGCCAGGTGGACATAATTTAGGTTATAGCTCAAGCAGCCTTTAAGCAATATTTCATGTGATCAGGATAGATTTTCATTAGTCAGCTTGGCTGTATTGTTGAAAATGGAACTGTAGCAGCAAGACTGTCAGCTGAGATGGACCACATAATCATCCATGCAGCTTTTTTGAATTTGTGACATTAGCATTCAAATGAAGTATTGTTATGTTTGGTGACAGATGTAGCTATGTCAGAATAAACATGTTCTTAGCCAAAGAGAGAATTTGCTGCAATTGAAACGACACTCAAATGCAAAAGGCCTATTTAATCTACTGATGTCAGACTTTTGCCCCAAGGACCATGAGTTCCCTTATCTATGAACAGAGTAGTGTGAAATGCAAGTATTTCAACAGCACTGATGTTCATTATTAGAATATAAAACCAATAAAAATAAAGTTAAACCCTTCAGAGAGTGTTTCCATTTATTTCCATAGTTGTGACTTCAGTTTGTTTTATATAGAACAGAAGATACAAATGACCCTCCTGTGTTCTTTCACTTACTGGGTTTTAAATTTTAGGGAGGGATTGCATTGCCTGAGCACACAAAGATACATTGCAATAAAAGTGACAGCCTCATTTTATGAAATCTTTTCTATTTTTGATTTTGCAGTGAGAAAGAATTTTAATGGACTTACATCTTCATCTATTTTTTCTATATGTTTTTTAAAAAACATCTTCTTCCCTTCTCAATGGTTTTGCTTCAAAGCATTTCTGTATCCTTTTACTCAAGCTGTTCTATTTCCTTAATTGAAATACTTGTCTTCTGTTTATTGTTCTTCCTCTCTTTTTGCAATGTCATGCCTTCATGAAAACAAACACATGCACACAAACAAAGTCATCCAATCCAGCGTGCCTTTGATGTACTGAAAAATTTATTCCCTGGAAGAGGATAATCTTTAACACAATGGTTATCTTACTACTCCAGTGTTTTCATGTTCTGACAGTCATCATCCATGAAATAAGAGTTATGAGGAATTATTTGACATCTTTGTGCGCTTGGAGCTCCAGATGGAGACCATCAGCTTGGTGTTGAGACTGGAGATGCACAGAATAGCCAGGACCTGCTAATGCCAGATTTCCCTACGGAGCATATCCAATGCACAAAATGTATTTTTTACAGCTAAAATGGAAAGTTTGAAAAGAATCAGCATCTGTTTATTAATTTAGAGGGATCATTTTTTAGTGTTCACATGTATAAGTTCTCACATGTATGTGAAAAGAAGACTGATATAGCTCCAACTGATTTAGTCATCTGAGGTGAACACACAAGAGTATGGTGAAGCAGAAAGCTTGTAGCAAGGCTGGGGTCATAGCATGTGTGCACATATGTATATTTAAATATGTGTGTGTGTGTGTGTGTGTGTATTTATGTAGATACACTTACATGTAGCACACATGTGTCAGGGACCGAGACAGTGCTTTCCACTGCTCTACACACACACTGTTCAAAGCCTGACCTTGCATCTGTCTGCAGTGTGAATAATCCCATGGATATTTGCTATCACTGTGATAGCAAATATCAGATCACTGAGTAACATGTAGGCTCTATTTTTGATCTTTTATAGGTAATTATTATATTTTCATGGTATAACAGAGGCATTGTGAGGTTTGCTTTGCCCATGTTTATGCAATGTTTGAAATTCAAATGTGTATTAACCATTAAAAAGTGAAGTATTATGAGTCACTTCATTTGCTGCTGAAATGGAGATCCTCATGATTAATGACAAAACGGAGGAGAAAGAAGATCATATGTATCTGAAAATTCAGACATTTCTGGAAAATTGGCATTTAGTAAATGAATGGCTCTGTGCTACATTATTTAAATCTAAATCTAGAATAGGATGGTGAGAAACAAAGGCAAAATTCACAACTCCCTATATCCCTGTCTTCCCAGGCTCAACATCACTCTCGTCTCCCAACTGCTGTATAATGCCACTCCTCTCTCCTCATGATGTTCCCCTGCTCCAGCACGGGTCCTTCCCATGGGTTTCAGTCCTTCAGGAACAGACTGTTCCTGTGTGGACTCCTCTCTGTGGACCATAGCATGGATATCTGCTCCTACCGTGGTCTTGCATGAGCTGCCAGGGAGCAACTTTTGTCACCATGGTTCTCACCACAGGCAGTGGGGGGTTGGAATCTCTGCTCTGGCCAGCTGTGGATGCATTTTGGAGTCAGATGAAAATGGTTCTGGTCAACGTGTGTGTACCCTTCTCACAAAAGCCATCCCTGCAGCTCCCCAGCTTGCCATGTAAACTCAGGTCTCTTATTCTGAACTGGTCTTAAAAATGTATCTCTGCCTTGGATACTTGTTGGCAGAGTACAACAATTTTGTATCACAGAATGCTTATTTTAATTTTTCAATAGCTCTTGACCATATGGGTAAGAACATTACAGGGAAGTACTGGGAACATTCTGGCATTAAAAAAAAAAACAAAAAAACCCAAAGCTTTTACTCTGCCTAGCAATACATCTATTGCCCTTAAAAATATCTTTATTGGACAATGTGGATATATCCTTCCACATCCAAAGCAATGAGAGGTTCAGTTGTACATGTCCAAGAGTGTCACTGCTTCAGACAGAAATATGCTCTTTATTGCTGAGACCTTCAGCTTGGGTCCCTGCCTGAGCATACCTACTTTTGCTCTGCTCAAAGGCACGCATGCTAATGACCTACATAGGACTGGAGTTCTTGAGAGGCATCATATACAGCCGGCACCTTCCTTCTGGCTGCTGCTCTTAAAATGTCAGCAGCAGCACGGCTACTGTCTTATAGCAGCCTTGCAGTGTGCCTGCAGTTGTCTTCCTTACGCTGAGGACTGCAATTACAATGCAGTTGAGCCGAGCTCTTGTAAATACAGTGCAAACGCCAGCCTTATTCTGGGTTCTGAAATCTTCTTGTATGGCTTCTTCTACCAAAAAAAAAAAAAAAGTAAATGAAAATGTAAATGAAAAAAATGAAACAATCATTGTTCCTGTGCAACCAATTTTTTTAGCTATAATTAGCCTGGTTTCTCAATTGAGAGTTATTCATGACACAACAGTGTTGCCATATAATTGCTGCATGCCTGTGGGTAAGAATGTAAGAGCATGCAACTCCTTACACTGGAAAATTCAATCTGGGACCTTGGATGAATTAGGGAACTTCTGTTTTCCAATAAATACAAACTCCTATTACAGTCTGCAGGTTTTTTCAAGGCGTTTTCAAAGTGTTTCTTATGTTTATCTGGGTAATTTCCCACAGACTTCCTAATTTACTGTGTCTTTTATACCCACTGAAGTAGATCAGGGCAGTGTTTTTTGTGAGTGAGACAGCAAGATGTTTCAGGAACTTGACATTTCTTATTGGTCCAGTCATTGCTATTCATGATAAATGCAGAGCAGAAGCTAGCTGTACTGGTTTAAAAAGCCAAACCCAAACTTTGTAACTTGCTCCTTATGCTGAAAATCGTTTCCTTGTTCCTTTTCTAACACTTTGTATTTCCATCTTTAGTTTGGCCACAAGATGGCAATAACTTGCAGACAAAGTGAAACAGGCAGACCGATTTGAAACTGTCTCCCTTCCTGAGCTTTTCCCAGCGCTCTGCCCCCAGCCCCCCTCTTTTGTTTAAATATTTAATTGCATTTCTTTCGGAATTACTAGGCAACCCACCCCCAGATGTGCAGTTTAAAGGTGATGTGCTGGCAATGTGGTTTTCAGGATCTACTCCGTAGAGCACCATCATGTGATACTGGGGTAAGGTGGAGTTCAGCTTTAAGGGGGAGTCTCCAGCCTTCCTCACCAATCTTTAGGATCTGACTGGAGAAATACCAAAGGATCCTTCTCCTTTCCCTGCTCCTTCTCCATCCAGCCTCCGGGGCCAGCCCCTGAGCAGACCAAAGACGGGCAGAGCAGTTGCAAGGTGAGTTTCTCCCGTGGTTGCTTTCCCATGACTCTGGGTGGTTGTGTGCCAGTTAGGCTGGTGTTTGCTTGCTGTCTTAGGTGCAAGTGACAAAATCCAAGGGAGGATTAGGTTCCAGGTAGAACTTCTGAGCAGCTGGGTGAACCTTCAGCTTGGGCTGACAATATTTTGCTCTTGCTTTCGAACAGCTCCGATAGTTTTACTGTACATTTCCATTCACCTCACAGCACATTATTTCACCCTTTTTGTCTGCTGGTGCTAAACTTTTGACCAAAATCTCTCACGGAGAGTCAGGAGGGTGTGCTTGTGTGTGACTGTGCAATCACCCAGAGGGGTCTGCAGGTCTATGGGTTTTCCCCACACCAAGCCATCCCTCAGAATGGGGAGGGATCTCCTTCCTGACTTAGGAGACAAGGAACAGTGCAGCTGTGTGGGAGATTAAACTTCATGCCCCTCTGTTGTCTGGTCCATTTTGCAATAGGACAGGAAAGAAGGACTCCTCGTCACTCGGTGGCAGTGGGCTGGTTCCTAGATACACTCTTGCCCACATCAGAGAGGCTGCATCTCTGCTAAGGGAAAGATGGGGGGAGAAGGAGCAGTAGCATGCTGGTTTTGAGTTTGATATTTCATAAATAAGCAAGAGCAAAGCTTGGCTAAGGGAGTAGAAAAACCAAGAGCATTAAACCCTGGACACCTTACTGCTGGGGGCAGTTTGGTCCTGGCTGGTGAAAGAACCCACCCAGTTCCCTCCTTGCAGGACATGGCTCCTGCCTGTTCTTGCCATCATTCTATCAAGTCACAGGGCTGGAGTGCCCACCTCGTGCCATACAAGCGATGATGGGGTTCATGATTAAATGCAGGTGTTGATTTTCAGACTCTGATAAAGTTACACTGGGAATTGAGGAGCCCTGGCTCTCCACATCAGCCACACACTTGCCATTTGGGTAAAGCACTTACTTCTGGCTGTGACAGAAGTGATGCTTCAAGGGATCTTGGGGTGGAAATTTCTTTATTAGACCCTAAACCAGATTTGGTGGACTAGGAGATCTGATCAATTTAGTTAGCAGAAGGTCTGAGAGGTAATGCTCAGGTGCATGCCTAGATAGCTTGAAAATCAGAGTAGTCAAACAGAGAAGCCTTTTGTCTGAAATCATTGCTGTTAACTCTCACAGTAAAATGTCACTCAGAGGCAAGCTACATTGCCTGTCACAGTTTCATGTAGCCTTGTGCTGAGTGAAAGAGCCAGAAGAGCCAGCAGGGGTTAGCTCCTGAGAGCAGTGACAAGGCATGGCATTGGCTTGGTCATCCTTTGGCTGATCCTCAGGAGGAGCTGCAGCTGCAAGCCCAGCCCTCACACATTGCCCTGGGGACGAGGCAGCCCCAGCTCTGGGGCCCAGCATGTGGCTGGTTAAAAGGGTGTCTACCACCAGGAAGAGACAAAGAAAATTCTTCTCCAGAGACTTACATAGTACAGAGATTTATACTGAGTATCATTTAAGAACAAAAGCTCACCTAGTCAGGCTAACTTCTACTGAAGTACGTGGGCAATGTTTTTACAGCTTTTCTGATAAATGCCATATGAAGACGCATTTGAAACTCACTTGTGTGAATTTTAAGTGGCATTACTTCCATTACCATAACCTAAGGTTAAGTGAGCAATAAATTTAGCTCACAGGAGTGGGCAGAGAGAAAGTTCCAGACTCAGTGTGGAATGCAGAGTCACTAATGATGCCCAGATTCAGTGGCCCTAATGGCAAGTTGAAGTAAAGGTGTGTCAGGTTATCAATTAATTGCTTTTAAATTGTTTATCAATTAATTTAATTTTATTTTTAATTTGCCTTCTGAACACATGTGCTTGATTTTCAGATTTTTAAAAGCCAAGGCCTTGCAAATGGGTGGTTATTTAAACATGCCTATTTCCCTTGCATGGCTAAAGAAATTTTCTGTGTGTTTAAAATTTGCTGAGTTTTGTCTTTTGTCTTGTATTCTTCTTTCTTTGCTGCACAGCCCTGCTAGCTAAGGTTAAGGTGTTCAGAGTTCCTGATTTACCTTTGACTCATTGCCAGTGCTGCTGAGGGCACTTGGCCGCTCAACATCAAGTGTATGTGTTTTGGGGAAAAAAAATAAAAAACAGCAATTGAGTCATTTTTCCACCCGTCACATTAGTCAGATGGGCTTTCCCCTCCTCCTCATGTGATGCCTGGATATAATTTCATTTAGAGCAGTTTAAGAAAACAGACGTTTGCAGATTAAACTTGTGAAAAGGAGATGTAAAGCATAAAGTGGAGGCTGCGCTGGTGGGAAGGCTGAAATTGCTTCCCGGCTCGCTATTTGGTGCGACTTGTGCCGGCTGGAGCGGGCCGGGCAGGGCTCCTGTCCCCGCTGGCCGTCCTGCGCCTGGCTCCTGCCCGCTGCCTCCTTGCGCAGCCCCGCGGAGCGGAGGGAGCCCGGCGGGGATCGGCGGGAGCGGGAGGCTCCGTTGCCGCGGGACGCGGGCGCACCGCGCTCCGCCCGGAGCAGGTGCCGCGCCCGGCGGTGACCGGCCCTGCTGCTTCCCTTCTCCCCAGGTGCTGCGAGGGGGATGCGGCACTGACTGAGGAGCGGGCTCGGCCCGGGCTCCGCTGCGGGGCCGGCGGGCGCGTTCTGAGCTCGGAGCGGTCTGCATGAGCGCGGCGGCGGCGGCGAAGGTCGTCGGCGAGTTGGAAACAACATGAATACCTCGGTTCACGCCCCACTGGGAAATATTTCCGGTCACCTGAATTTTTCGGAGATGAACTCGCAGATCTTGCAGTTTGAGGACGAAGATTGCCACGTGCCTTTGGCCATGGTCTTCACTTTGGCCTTGGCTTACGGGACTGTGATAATTCTGGGAGTCTCCGGGAATCTGGCCTTGATTGTCATCATTTTAAAGCAAAAGGAGATGCGCAATGTTACCAACATCCTCATTGTCAACCTGTCCTTTTCTGATCTCCTAGTGACCATCATGTGTCTTCCCTTTACCTTCGTGTACACTTTAATGGACCACTGGATTTTTGGGGAGGCCATGTGCAAGTTGAACCCTTTTGTGCAATGCGCCTCCATCACCGTCTCGGTCTTTTCTTTAGTCCTCATTGCTGTTGAGCGCCATCAGCTGATCATCAATCCCCGCGGCTGGAGGCCCAACAACAGACATGCCTACATGGGGATTGCTGCCATATGGATTTTAGCCACAGCTTCTTCCTTGCCTTTCCTGATCTACCACGTATTGACAGATGAGCCCTTCAGAAATGTAACATTTGATGAATATAAGGACAAATATGTGTGCTTGGACCTGTTCCCCTGGGACACCGCCAGGCTTTCTTATACTACAACGCTTTTGGTGATTCAGTACTTTGGACCACTTTGTTTTATATTTATTTGCTACCTGAAGGTAAGATAGAACCCTCTTGCAATATGTACTTTGTTCTACCTGATGTTTGTTTATTCTTGCAAAGGTGACAGTGGTAGGTTAATTTATTCCATGTGTTTCTCTTTGTTGAATTTCCTGCAGATATACATACGGTTAAAAAAAAGGAACAACATGATGGACAAGATGAGAGACAGTAAGTACAGATCCTCTGAAACCAAAAGGATCAACATCATGCTGATATCAATAGTGGTCGCATTTGCAGTTTGCTGGCTGCCTCTCACCATCTTCAATATCGTGTTTGATTGGAATCATGAAATTCTGCCTGTTGCTACCTGCAGCCACAACCTCTTGTTCCTGATTTGCCACCTCACTGCCATGATCTCCACCTGTGTGAATCCTATCTTCTACGGGTTTCTTAATAAGAACTTCCAAAGGGACCTGCAGTTTTTTTTCCATTTTTGTCACTTCCACTCCCGTGAGGAGGATTATGAGACTATAGCCATGTCCACCATGCACACAGATGTTTCAAAAACCTCTTTAAGGCAGGCAAGCCCCATCACATTTAAAAAAATAAATAGTGATGACGATGAAAAAATATAAAGAAGTAATAGAAATTCTACACCAAACTGCAAGAAGTGTGATTGCAGGTGAAGTGTGTCCAAGGACAAGCACAATTACATAACAAGTACAAAAAGAGTAATGTTTTTCTTCCTTTTCCAAGGAACTTTGATTGTTGTCACTTTGAAATTATGCACTGTGCATTTTTGCCCCTTTTACTGCTTTAATGTTCACAGTAGTTATATCTGAATTTTATTTTAAGACATGGTCAGACCTGCTACTACCTATGGTTTTCATCAGCTGTTTTTGTTCTGTTTTCTTTGTACAGGTCTGTGCTTCAGCACAAAGGTTTACTTATTGATTTTTTTTTCAAAGTAGTTTTGAGGAGTGTCCATTTAAGACTATTAGAAACAATACGAACCACAGGGGCACTGTCATTACAGAGGATATCCACCAAAGAATAAAATTAGGAAATTCTGATTTGAAGAGGACTTTTTTTTTTTTAATTCATCTTTTGATCAACATTAAAATCCTGTAAAATCAGGGTAGGTTTGCAAAAAAAGAATTATGTGAACCCTATAGAATATGTTTAAATGGGGACATACAGTTGTCTCATTCAAAGAGGCAATTTGGGCTGTAATCATTTAGTTTCAAAGACAGGATTAAGAAAGAAATTCTGCTCTCATTTACAAGAATAAAACCCTACAGTAATTCCACAGAGCACAATGGGATAACTGATGCTTCAGCGCAGCAAATGAAAACATAAATGGGGCTTCAGTCCCAAATGATTACAGCTGGTTTTAATAACACAGGCTTTTTAATTTAAAAAATCCAAACCCCATTTTTATCTGGCATCAGTGACAGGAATTACTGTTGCTGGGATGAAATGCACCATCTGTTCCAAACCTGTGAACCATGTAAATTCTCCTTGAGACCTATGTCTAGAGGGAGATGGGACTGTTTGCTGTCTGGACAATTCCATCCTCACAGGTGACAGAGAAATTCAGGTCTGGTATTAAAAAAGTAAGATTGAGCTACCTGAGTCTTTTCATAGTAATTAGTGTTGATCTATATAAATTATGTATAGCCTCATAATACTTTGTGTTCAGGAGCAATGGCATAAACCTGGACAATCTCCAAGGCAAAGGATGGTGTAATCAAGACCTGCCAAATTTAAAAGAAGGTCATGAATATAGGTTGGGTATAAGTGGTATGTTTAGCTTCCAAACTCACGGTTCCCACAGTTGGTTGAAGTGTGGAAACATTTGCCAAATATATACAATAGACCTCTGTTACTGCTTAAAATATATATCCTCTAATTAAACAAAATATTCGTGGCTAGATCCCAGCTGAGGGAAACCATAACTTGACTGCTGAAAATGAAATAACAACAATAACAGCCAGGTGAGGTTCTGTGTCATACAGTGTACTTTGCTCTATCATCAATGTCTTTTTGAATAATCAGCTTTTAAAAATACAATATAGATCCTACTTTCCTTCAGCAAGGTCAATTTAAATCATTCTGGCAGACAAGAGGATCTTTAAAATGGATATAAATGTAAATGCAACATAAATGAAAATCTGATGTGATATATTTCTAAGCAAAAATATCTCAGGATGTTATGGTGAATTTCATATGTTCTAAATTTGACATAGATAAATGACTAAGAAATTAAAATTATTTGGGCTGCCAGTATTTAAAACTGAAACACCGTGCCTTGTGCTGCCTTATAAATAGTGTAGAATATTAAAGTAGCAATGTGTTCTTGTGCATTATAATTCCATGTATTTCTCTACTGGAAGATAATTTAATTTAGAAGGAGTTTTCTGTGCTTGAGAACAGAGGCAGAATGTAGAAAATTAATTATAAGACAGAAGGTTCTTTCAGAGCTTTGGCCTTTTGAATTTTATGAGATTTCCTTTTTCTTTGTGCTTCTCCATGGAATGTGCTGTTAATAACTTGACAGGGGTTTCCCAGAATTATTTCTCTCTCACTTTGCAAAAATTTTCATATTTCAAAGGATGTGTATTTTCGCAATGAGATACAATGTACAAAAACAGCCATGGAGGTTTTTTTTATTAAGATTGTCACAGTGGGTTTTTCCCATTACAAAAAGTCACTGTGAATTTTATGTCTTTTTTCCTCCTTTTTTTTTTTTTTAATTTTTTTTTTTTTAATGCTCTTTCTATCAATGTAGTGCAAAAAGAAAATTCACTCAGCTGAGAAACTTTCCAGTTACTTTGCTGGAAATTTTTGACTTAAGCTGAATTAGGTGCTTACACAGAGTAGGTGTAGAGGAACTTTAGAGGAGCCTGCTGGTGCTCAGGGACTAGGTGTGTCCTAAGATTTGGAGGTCTCCAGTGGGATAGCAATGTAATTCTTCCTATGTCAACATTTCTCCTGCTTGAGGTGCAGCCTTAAATCACGCAGCCCATCTGACAGTGTCTCATACTTGGGAATGCATGTCAGGTGTTTTTTGCCCCCAGCACCTGATCAACAGGGTGAAATGTAAATGGGAGCATTCTTCTTGCTCATCCTTGTTAACCTCAGGAGATGTTTTCCCTCTGCACTGCTGTCCTGGGCTCAGGCTTCTCATGTTTCCTCACTTCCCTGCAAGAAGCCTTTCTGAGCCTCTGCTGAACATGCAGGTTAGTGCTTTGTCACACAAATAGCACAGGGCACACTGCCTGTAATGACAGTGGAAATGAACACAGTGTAAGGACTGTTCTGCAGGAAAATGCATTTGGAGAATTTCAGAGGCAAAATCATGGCTCTTCTGAAGAATGTGTTATGAGGACAGAGATAAGTCATCTCTCTGAGGTGCTAACATCTGCAGGGTGTAGCTCAGATCGACCGAGAGCAGTATATTTGTCTTTGGTTTCAGGACTTGATGCTGGAGCTCTCCAAATCTTTCCCCTCCCAACAGCCCGCTACAGTACTGATCCTCTTTTTCATTTTCAGAGCTCCAGCATGGCTTCTCCTCTATATGCTAAATTTCTTTACAGGATAAGCTGACAGGTTTTGTGTTTCACTATAATTTTTCAATCATTCTGGGTTGATATTTATTTCTTCTGCGTGCTGTTTTGTCAAACGTCCCACACATCAGCACATGTTGATTCCTGCCTCAAAAGCCTGAAGATCCCTTTTATTCTTCCAGACTTGTAGAAAAGTTTTACTGACAGAAAAACAGAACAGTGAGTGATCTATAATGTATCTTATTATTTATGTGTCATACATTTCATGTCAAATCTCCAGCCTTAAATGACAAATGTAACTATTTAATAAGCATCAGTATTTGCTTCATTTGTCAGTTATTTTAGCATCTTAAATGCCACTTTGATCAACCACAAACATTTCTGTATAATCTAAATAAACCAGCACATTTGTATACTATGTTAATAAATACGTCTGTGCTCCCATTTTGCTTTTTTTTTCCTAAAAATGGTTCTGCCATTGTTAATATGTACAGTAATTCATGACTTTCACATCAACATTAAAAAAAGATAATAAGAAAGGAAGTGATTAATTGACAATAAAACCTGCCTTTGGTAGGCTAAGAGAGGACTGGAAATTTAAAAATCTATATCTATACGTATATAATCTACCCTGTCATTATGGCCACATAAAGAGAAAAGATTTAAAGCAGGAAAAGAAATCAACATGACAGAACCCCCAAGGGACTTTTGCTGATGCTGACTGCATCTCATCACTGATGAAGGTGTGAATGGCTAAGGGCTCATATATTCTGACTCTGTGGTCTTGCACTACAGTACCAGCTATTATTAATGGATCCTAAAGGGAAAATTTTATGCTGATTCATATTCAGACTGTAAATCAGTATATGTTTCAATTCAAGCCTGCATATTAAATTCTCATTTTGACCTCAGAGTAATGCTCTCAGATCAATGGAACTAAGAACTTAAAGTTAACAATTTGCCTAAATGGTTACTACTAAATAATACTGCATTGCTGGCTGGAAGCTCACACTCTTTCCTAAAAATAAGATTTTGGATGTTAGCTTTTTACAGAAATAAGTTAATGACATATAGTTGTTTGTTTGTTTGTTTTTTCTGGATTCTTCTCTGGATTTTTTTCTGGGCCTCATAATGCATCGGTTTAAAGCTTTCCTTCCTACTTCTTTGTATCAAAGAATTTACCAATGCAGTGCATAGGGAATGAAGACAAGGCGATTTTCTATTGTCTCTTCTTATTTTTAAAGCATACAAAACAGTAGGAAACACGGGCTTAAATAACATCTCTGTCTGCAACAGATTAAATTAATTCAGTTGAGTGGAAAGGAGAGAGGAATAATAATTATAACCAAATGATAAATTTTGTTGACAGTTGCTTCTCAGTTGAAGGATGTATACAGCTCCAAGATCTACCATGCCCTCTTCATTCTTGTGTTCTTTCATATGTGGTATCTGCTTCCCTGAGTTATTGCTAAATAGCCAAGTCATTACTAAAGTTGACGTGAAAGAAAATTCTTCTATACAGGTTTTGCAGAATTTCAAATGCTTGAGTATAACATACAAGATTAAAAAATGTGATCAGCTTTGGCTCTTACACTTTAATTAACCTGTGGTCAGAAATCACTTCTATTCAGTATTTCTGCCCATGCATAACAGTGTTAATGGTCTGATCGAAGTGAATATTTCAAATATTCGGGAGTGCATTCACAAGGACTAACTTCAGCTTTCTTTCCTAGTCTCCAAGGCACTCACACCTACACTGCTCTGGTGCTGTGCATTACCAAAATCTCTTTCCCTCAGTTATCTATACAGCTGCTAAGTGGCAGGACTGCCATCTTCCAGGGCAGCACTGGGCCTGCTGGCTACTGCCTCCCTTCCTCCATCTTCCATGGAGCTTCTGCTCTCCCTTTGTACTTCATCCCCTTGCTAGCTGCTTTCTGAGGAAGCTGTAGAAATTTGTACTCTGATTTTGTGAAGTGCCTAAGTATGTGATAAAATTCAGTTCTATTCAGGACAGTGCTTTAAATAGTTTCTTTCATTAAAATTATCTTCCGGCAAGTGTTTCATAGGCAAGTTTCTCAAAATTTAGAAGTATATAATTTACAAAGCCTGTGTAGGAAGTATGTCCATGCAGAACATCCAGCTCATTGCAGCAAAACTGCCAGCACACACTGTCTTGTGTTTTCCAAATAGCTGAATTGATGATCTGGTTATTTATCATAGGTCAGGCTTAGTTGCAAGAATTTGCTCCAGGTGAAAACATGTTTGAAAGTGCTGCACAGGAGATGCTCTGCATGGTTAACCAGCTTTCAGATATAAAGGGAAATAGAGTTTAGAAGAGAGACAGACAGCAGAACATCTAGATGAAGTCTTGATGCCTTCTGTCAGACACTAAAAGGCTCAAAGGGAAAATCAGGTATTTGTTTATTTTGGGGGGCCAACAGACTGACAGGTAAATGGTTTTTTTTGAGCAAAGTGGTGGTCAAAGAAGTATAAATGATAAACAGGTTCTCTGCTGCCATTTCCAGAAAAAGAATATGGACCTTTATATATGACTCTGAAGTTATATTTTTAATACTCGTTACCATGGATTAATCTAAATTGCTTTTTGAAACAAAGGAAATGAAATGGTTTTGGCACAATCAAAAGCACAATCAAAAAATAACAGCTTCTCATTGCACCTACCTACTGCACATGAGTCCATTTGCTTCTTTTTCTGCACAACATGGAGAAGGTTTGTTAATGACAGGAGCAGTAACCTGATCAACAAAGCCCTCCTTGTCTCTCTTGGCTCATATCCACACTGATAGTGTGCTGCTGTTTTTCTCTTTGCAATCTTCCCCCCTGCCCCAGCCTCTCCCAAGCTATGAAACTCTCCCAAGTTTTTATTATGCTGTTTATGTTGTTTCTTAATAAAAACTGTCTGTGTAAACATGTCCTTGAAACATCCTATCCAATGTGTGCTTGAACATATGGGTGAGAGGCCATATAGGGCTTGTAGAAATGTGACTGGCAATGTGGAGATGTTTCAGGCAATAGAAAAGTTGAAAATGTAGCTATTGCATACTGTTATTCAGCACTTTTCATTTAAAGCTGTTTTTATAATTTTAATTAATGCAATTTAAATGTCAGCTTAGCTTACACATCTAGAGTAAACTTTCTCTTGGTGATCAGCCACCACAGACATTCAGCAAGAGGAGACACTGGGTAACACACTTTGTATCCTTACTTAGCCTTACAGCCTCTCACTTGCCTATAAGCTTCTCATTATTTGTACTACACTTGAAGATATGTATGGAAAAGTCTTCACTTCTTTCTCAAAGACTAGTAAAAACTGTATAATTAAGAGATTTATGTAACAGGACTGGATTACCTGCTCTGATTTTTATTTCCATTATTATTGTGACTGCAAATTTTGAGGCTCTTCAATTAAGCTTTGACTTATTATCAGTTTGGGCACAGTGGTTGTCACCGGGATGTCAGTCACCATGCTGATATGCCTGTAGTTAGACAGGTGCTTCAGTAAAAGCCTTAAAGCCTCACCTAAAACACTGGAGGGTTAATGAAAAGCCTCCCATCAACTTAAATCAGCTTTGGGTGAAGTACTTTCAAGTGATACTAAAGTGCAATGCATGTCTGAACATCTGCATTTGTCCAAGGGACAAATTAAAAAGTCATCTTCAGCTTCTTCTTACAGTATGGTTATCCCCTTAAGTTCTTCTGTGAGTTTTACTCTGATGTATTTTCTTGACACAATTACAAGTTAAATGTGTCCACTGGGCTGCCTGGCTTACTGATTTAAACCAATTTGCTTCACAGAAAATTGAAGAGGGTACTAGCAATTCATCACTAGCAAAAGTGTGGGCTTTTTTTTTTGATGATGATGACGATGATGATGATTATGATGATTATGATGATGATGATTACTACTACTGCTTTTTTTCCACCTTATAAAAAAAAAAATCAACCCAAAAGAGATCACTAACAGCCAGACAGCATAGGTTAGTTTACATTTGAAATTCACTTCAGGCAGTAAGGAATCTCAGCCTGCAGCACAGGCTGTGCATTTACCTGGTAGAGGTGCACCTTAAGCAGGAATATAATCAGTCATGAATAAAACCACTGCAAGACATTGCTTAAAAACAACTGTCTTCAGAATTAGATAAGGGCACATTTAAGTTAACATTTGGAACTTGAATTCAAATATTAATGCTTTTTGTAGTGGAATTTATACATTCAGATAACCAAGTGACTTAATGAAACCATTTCCAGGTTCATGAAGGGCAGGAAAGTGATCAGGAGTAGTCAGCATGGGTTCTTAAATGGGAGGTAATACTTAATCAACCTGATACCCTTCTATGAAGATGATTATCTTACCAAACAAACTACTAGCATGGTAGATGAGGGGAGAGCACTGGATATTGTCTACCTTGACTTCAGTGAGTGCATATTTCAGTTTGAACAGCATCCCCGTTCTCTGAAAAAGCCTTTTTACTTTGCAAATCTTTCAATGCTGACACATTGTCATGCATTGCTTTTATTAAACCATTAAGGAAGATCCAAGTAACCTTTCATACAGAAGTATTGCCATTTGCTTCACTCTGTTGACCAAATTTGGTGTAATAAGCTTTTAGACAGACCTTTTAAACTATATTTGGGTTATACAAGCACTGTTAGAAAAGCACTGAATATAACAGGAGCTGGGTGCAGTTGTACTCTTACAAGTTTGGGGGAGATAGATTGGGAGCTATGCAGGTAAAAGCATTTTTATCAATACCCAAGTTGGGAAAATAATGGAAGAGCCGAACTTGCCTTCCACATTTGGCAGCAGCCATCCAGCCACATTATGAATAGACAGGGCAATAAGTATGCTCTTATGGCTGAGCTAGGCAGTGCAACATGGCCCAACAGTTATGGAGCAAAACCAAGAGTTGTGGCAATGCAGTTTTAGTCTCTATGGAAATATGAGGGGAGAGTTGAGGCAAATTTGCGGGCCAAGAACAGGCCATGGAGACATGGAATCTGAATGTTAATGATTTTGGTATTTAGAATAACCTGTAGTAGGAAATGTAGGACAATTATCAGTTCCTAGGCTAAGCTGTAGTACATGTGTTTGTCAAAGTTTGTGTTTGGGGCATTTTAATTTTTTAAAATAAAACAGAATTATTTGAATAGTAAAATCCAGTTTAGCATGGTTCCTGTGTTAGACAGACAACTTGTTATTGAAAGTGCTGATAGTACAAATTATTCTTTTGCCACTCTAGAGTTGGATGAATCTGAAAGAGTTCTGATCGCTCTAAAATACTTTGCTCACTAGGTACAATACATTTTTTTTAAAAAAGATACAAATGAAGCAATGATTCTGATGATGATTTATGCCATGTTACTAGTTTTAAATTAAAGACACAAGTGTTATTCATACATTTTAATTAAATTGGTGCTAGCCCTGTCACATGGGGTATTACCATTTGATTTCTTGGATGGTTTTCTTAGAAATGTGGTGCTGTTGGTACAATGACTATGATTACAGTTAGGCAAAAAAAAAAAAAAAAGAGCCAGACAAAACCTCTCTGCTCAGAACACATGTTTTTATATGATTTTTTAAACCATACCCTATCTTCAAAGACCACTCCAACCTGTATTTTTAGTTCAGGGTAGCACAGAGACAGTTTTGATGCCTTAAAAATCTCACTGAAGGCTTCTGCCATTATTGACCCAATCTGAAAGGTTTGCTGATTTTTCAGTGCTCTCTGGAAGCAGATCCCTGCTAAGAGGAGTATTTAATCATACTTCAGAGTATTCTGCTGCTATGCCCTATAGTTAGCCAGAATTCAAGATCATATGAAGCTTCTTTGATTAGACAGAAGCTGAGATAAACACATTCTTTATGCAATGCTGTCTAAAAACACCTTTTATACCGTGCTGTTTCCAGAAAAACAGGAAGACAAGTTCCAGGGGAGCCTGGGTTTAAGAAGCTCAATCTCTGCTTCCTTTAAGTGTTCTATTTGCAGCTTTTTACACTGACCCTCTGTATTCTCATTGCAAGCAGCCACTGCAGAGACCACTGGAGTGACAACCACACAGACCTCCTGTAGGTATGGTACAGCATTAAGCAATCCCTCTCCCCACCTTTCTCTCTTCCCACACCTACACATCACCAGCACTTGTCAGACTAAAAGGTAAACTAAGCTGTGGCATAGATCCAGCTTAAGAACAATAAACCTAACAATAAAGAAGGGATTTGAATGGGGGAATTGGTCCCATTTGTCAGCTGGTTACACAAACACTTGCTCTGGTGTGAAGGCAGAGGTTGGTGGGAGGAATGAGTGAATGTCTAAAAACGGGAATGCACAGTGCTTGGGCTGGCATGGCCACGTAAATATATTAGTCAAACTGCATCCTAACTTTTTAATAAAGAAAATACTTCTTAATCCATCAGTGTTAGCTCTGACCTGCTATGAGGTCAACTATTTTGGGTGGTCCTCGTTGTGTGAGCCACTGGTTCTGCTGAACAAAAAGGCTTGGTTGGACTTTGTCTAGATCCTGAGTACTTGCTGTTTAAAGGAGCCTTCTCTTGTCTTTGCATTCTGACAACTATTTTTGCTTTTCCATATATAAACACCTTTCATGCACCCTGTGCTGTAGAAGCTGTTAGCTCTTTTCCAAGAAATATAATAATCATGGAAGTATGCATTTTCTAATAAACTCTACAACCATGTGCAGTGATCTGTGGCGTGAGTCTCTGGATTCCAAAACCTGGTAGTTCTGTGGGTTTGATTTTTTTTTCTTTTCTTCACCTGGAAACTGTGTGGAAGAGACAGATTGTTGCAGGGCTACATCCAATGAGAAAAGAAAGGTTTGTGCAATTGAGTGAAAACTGAATTCAAGAAACTGCTGTGGTCAAGATTCCATTGATTCTATGTTTCTATGACTAGGCTAAGCAATGTCACTAGCCCTGATATTTGAGCTTTCTCCAAGCATATTCTGGCATGCCAGTAGGTTCAAACTGCCTTGCTAAAATCAATCACTTTTACCAGCAATTACTGTGTTGAATCACTGTGAACTTTAATTTTCAACTCACTTTCAAAGTTTAAACTTGGAATTGCCTTGATTCAGCTAAGCTTGACTTGCAAAATCATATATGACTCAGCCTGTATGCTCCCATATAAAGTGCTCAGAGACTGATATGTGATACTCATAAAATCAGAGAGCTTATTTACTGTGTTCACTGAAGCTCATTTGCATCAAATATTTAAGTTTGAACAGCAGCATTTTTTGAAAGAAAGAAATAATAACTAAGATCTGAAATGTGAAATTGTTTTAACTAAGGTCTTAACTGAGATATAGATGTGCACTTTATATTAATATCCAGTCTGGAGATCTTTTAACTGAATGTATTAGCAAACATATATCTGGTTTCCACATTACAACATTTGCATATAAATGTATATTAAATGCATATAAACCCATTGTTAGACATACTGGAAAGATTACTTTGAATAAAGTGACTGAATTAAAAATCTAGAGGTTTTTAGAATACAGTAACTTCTTGACTTTTCCAAACTTTCACAGTAAAATATAATTTGACTTTGATATAGTGTATTCTGTCACATTTCTAAAAGGAAAAGGCTATAGGCTGGTATTTTGACCAACTGTTACAGTGATTGACAAGGGCATTGGCCAACCAAATATCTCCCAAAACTGCAGCCACCTCACTGGCCAGGACCTGAAGGACTGTGGGGCTCAAACCAATGAAAACATCCAGACCGGGTCTTTCAAATGCCCAATATGAGGGAGGGCTTGGGAAATGAAAGCTCTCCTAGCCACGCAAACATTGGGGTGAGTGGTCTCTGCCTCCTGTGCCTCTGCTCCCACACGTGACCTGACAACCAACAGCCTTTTCCTCAGTAAGTCTGCTTTCATAAGATGGATATAAGATCTACGAGATCAAAATGGAGTTTGCCAGAGGAGAGGCTAGTAGGAGGTGCTGATTTTCCTTTGTGTTCCAGGCCTATTGGTGTCTTGCTAACACTGGTGTACTCCTGGGTGTTGTCATTTTATTCTGTGGAGTTTTGTTTCATGATTTTCCTTCTGCTCTGTTCCTTTTTAAAAAATATATTACTCTTTCTGGCCAGCCTTTCAGATGATCTTACCAGCTCTCTCACTTAAAACATGCAGAGAATTTGATGGCCAGTTTTCTAAAATCTAAGATTTTTGTTACAGTTGTGGAAGGTAATTGTGTCTGACTCATACAGTATATGAAATGAACCAAACATACTATAAAATAACTTTTTTATAGTAGAAGTTGATTGTCATCACTAGCCATTCATATGACAGTCTTAGGTTTTTCCCTGCTGATCACCTTAGGCAGCTTCTTAGAATTACTTTGTATTTATAATTTTTGATGCTGAGAGTTTTAAATGTAATACAAGGTTACATTTGATAGACTCAGTATTAAATATCAGGGCCCTGCTGTGAAGCCTACAGAAATCCCTAGGAAAAAACTTTCATTGCAATACAATATGTGCATTCTTTACTGCATTGAACATTCATGGAATTGCTGCATATGAACAATGCATTTTCTTGTGTCCTGATTATTTCAGAAAGCCTGCTCAGAATTTTGCTACCCCTTTTCAATGACAATTAGTGCACAGCCTTGCAGATTCCTGGATTCAGGGTTTTGGAAAAAATCTTCAGCTGCCTTCCTCTAGACAAAGCTGGGAAACTGGGATGGATGAGTCTGCTGAGAAATATAAGAGATAATTCCAGCTGATTAAAAAGCTGCTTAAGAGACTTATAGGTCTTTCTAGCTTGCAGAATTTTTTATCTATATCTATATATCTATATCTATATATATGATGTAATGGACAGAATGTATAGATGTAGTGGACTGTTCTCCAAGGGACAGGGTATCTACACAGACAGCCTGCCTTTGAAGTAATGGCTCTTTTGCAAAATCTTTCTTCATGACCCTGAAAGAAATACTTCTATATCCAAGTAAGGTAAGGTCAATCTGCTAGGGCAAGTGCTTGTAATGAAGTCCCATTACAACTATTCTGTCCAAAAGAAGGCAAAAGAAAATCAAAAGTCAGTGAAGGTGAAAAACAGTAAGAAGCTGGTAGAGGACTGAGGATAAAAAAAGTAGCTTTGGCAACCAAGTTACTGATTCAGTGCCAATGTTCTTTTTGACTATGGGTTAGAGAGAGAAACAACATTTGCAGCTATCTCCCTTCCAGGCACCAGATTGCAAAGAGAGGCAACAAAGCTTGCAAATGCTTTGGTAAAGTTCCAGTGTGGTGAATGGATCAGGAAAATATGTAATAGCTTCACCGAACGCTGAAATTGGAGTTGAAATAATAGCATTTTTTTTTTTTCCAAGATGAAAAAGAAAGGTTAATTCAAGGAAATACATGGTTTGGGTTGTATGTGAACACCAGTTTTGGACTTTGCAAAAAAAAAAAAAGTATACTGTTCCGGTTTATAAAAAGTTTTAAAATAATTTTTTTCATAATCTTGATAAAATTTACTGTAAAATGCTATTGTGAGATAAGAAAATTACATACTGCCATTAAATGTTCAAAATTATTTGATTCAGCTTTTTCTAATGAAATGTAGCATTTTGATAAGCCTATGAAATTAAGCACTAAGAGGCATCTAAAATCCTCTCCTTCCCTCTGGAAAAAAAAACATGTGTTGGCTGAAAGAAGCCAAATTTTATTAATTCCATGGTTCCAAATAAATGACATTTTTGATGATTCTGGTACTTTATAAGGTACCACTGATAGAAGTTCTCCAGTTCTTACACACTCTCATAACATCCTAGATGTCCCATGTGACTTCACAATAAAGTACAACCCTTTTGATACAAATGAATGCCATTTGTCTTCTTCCATAATTTTGTAAGCTCCCTTTACAATAATTCTATAGAAAATGGGACTGGAGAATTAGACAAGGATATGGAGTGTCTATAACAACCTTCTACCTTCTCTTCCTAAAGAGGTAGTAACTCAAGTGAAAAACTGCATGACTGGAGGCACTGTGAAGGAAAAATAGTAGAGAAGCTTGGGAACATAACTTTCAGACCAGACGCATTTTAGAAACTGTAATAATGTTTGTTGCTTTAAAAAGTAAGTTTGCAAATTGCCTAAGATCATTACGACCAGAAAAAAACAGAAAAGAAGTCATATATCTTCACTTTTTAAAAATTAAGGTGAATATTAGAGAAATTCATTAATCCCTTGCAACTGATATTTCTCTTTTCAGTAAGTTAACTCCTATCTTTGTGCATTTTTCCACATTAGTTCTCACCACACACAGAGGTCAGATTCTTTTCTGTGATTTTTCACAAAAATACTGAAGTACAGTATCTACTGCACTTATTCTCTGGTACTATGTGTATTAGAATGTTTATTTGAGGAAGAATAAGCAGAGAGATGTGTGGGTGATAGCTTTGTTATTTTAGAAAGACTAAGCTTGAGAAATAAGCAGTAGTCACTATGGCAATGAACTTAAATCACCATGTACCAATATAAGGTTTTTAAAACTCAGTTTTTCTTTTTTTCCTTTTTTTTTTATTAGATGTAACATACAAACAATGAAGGAACCAGTGAGTGTTGATTTACAGTCCAATTGTTCTAACTGCATCAAGCTCCATGCACAGATCCTGGGGTGCTGGAAATTAAAGAAAGAGAAAAACTGAAACAGAAGGGGCAAGAGAAAAAAATGAGAGCAAAGAATGAGAGAGAATAAATTCATAATACTTTATCAGTCTTTCCTGACTATACTACTGTTTGCTTGGTATAAGCTTTAAATTAATTTTTTTTTCAGCAGATACTTAACAACTGACTTCACTTTGCAGAAATTAAATGCACTTTTCTACTCATGGCTTAGTTTCAGGCATATGACTGAATGTCATAATTCATCCACTGAAAGCTGGGACAGTCTGGGCTCTTCATAGGACTACTGGTAAGCCTTCAGCTATTTAATAAAGTATTCAGTTGGATGAGAGCAACTGACAGGATGTATACAAAACATGCACGTTGTGTCTTTAAAGCTGAGCTATAGTATTAATGAATTTTTAGTGGGACAACAGTGTCAATCAGTAGTCAGTAAAATAAAGGTGATTATATGATTTTATGGGTGTTCGTATATGCATATGTACAAGTGTGTGGATTTAGACAGAGATTAGATAGAGAGATAGACAGATATATGCACAATGTTTTAGGAGTTTTTCTTGTTTTGTTTTACGTTAATAACCATGAATGCATAACCCTGTAATGCAATGCTGCACACACATGCTCTCTGATTGATTACCCTGCCACTGTAAAAATTTCCCAAGATCGATTTTCGAACCATAACAATTCTTATCACTTACTCTTTTAGGAAACTGAATGCACTTCAGATCCAAGGCTAGCTTACTGCATCTCATTTAAATTTGACCATACCTATTGCTAGCATTTAGATTTGTTAAACAGTGAAAAAAATTGCAGTATAAGATTCCTAAAAATGCAGCTTCCCAAGCTGGTATGCTTTCCTCTTGGCTCTTTTGGGGGCATACAGTACTAGAAGAGACCACCTGGGATATCCATTCAAGCCCTCTGCCATAGCAGAGTTTTTCTTTGTTGTACATGTGAGCCTTCCTGTTGATTTTGTAGGAACAAATTTCTGTGTCTGCTACAAATTGAATGGTTTAGTCAAAAGCACTACAGGTAATCAAAAGTAGCTACGAGATTACAAATTCCTTTTGTATTACTAACAATTTAATTTCTGTATGTCAGCTGAAAAGAAAAAAAACCACCTTAGATGAAGCATTATGAACATTGTGGCTCATTCCAACAGGCAATGTAAATCCTCAGTTTTACAATACTACAAGCTCTTTCTTATTTTTTTTAATGGAGAGAGAGAACCAGACTATGCTGAATATGTATACGTGTGTGGAATGAAATGTAACAGACTGGAGCAAATATGAACTTTTCAGTCCATTCCTGAAAGTTTGATGCTGACAAATGGTGATTTGTCTTTGTTCCAAATGCAACTCTTACAACATTTTGCAAGATCAAGCTCTAATAAAATACAGCATAGCAATTAGTAACCACATTGACAGTGAGCTGCTGGAAGGCATTTAGATGCCACAGTAATGCTATAATCAGCACTCAAAAAGAACAGCTATAAAGAATGTATAATTTAGTTAAATTGAGGAAAGTGCATATTTTTATAGTATTACTTTCTGCTTTGACTTAAATGATTATTTATAGAATCAGGACTGTCAGTTACTAAAATAAATAAATGTAACCTGTCCTTCATC
This sequence comes from Euphonia xanthogaster, assembly GCA_034509185.1. Classification (NCBI taxonomy): domain Eukaryota; kingdom Metazoa; phylum Chordata; class Aves; order Passeriformes; family Fringillidae; genus Euphonia; species Euphonia xanthogaster. The sequence goes on along the minus strand of JAYDZK010000202.1, from coordinate 32,431,671 downwards.
TGCTTTGTTTCCCTGGCTACTGTGTGTGCAGTGCATCAGTAAGGACAGTAATATCTGTATGTCCAACCTACTGACTTCTTCCCTCTTATCTCCTTTATTTGTGGACCCACAGGTGATATTTTCCTTTTTTTCCACTGAACCACTGTTTTCATTATATTGACAAGATGCCATTAGGTAACAGTGAAGCTGGTTGCTGAGCATGGTGAAAATGATTTGTCACAAGTCCATCGACCCCATTTAGGGAAAATTGATTTCTCTGCTTATCGGTGGAGAATCCAAGTGGCCAATATTTAGGCACTAAATTTTTAAATTTGAAAATAAATTATTGATCTGATGATGACCACCAGGAGCTTTTCTGAATCAAAACCCACCAAATCAGTATTTTGCATCAGTTATGAGAAGATGACACAGTTTTAAAAAATCTGAGTAAAATAGCCATTGCTTTTCTTTTAAGGTTACAATTCCTGTTTCTTGTTATGTACCATAATGAGTTAGATGGTTTCCTCACATATCTTTTATTACCTAAAGGTACCCACACCCACAAAGCCCTTTGAACTGAAAGCAACAAGAGGTTCATTGCAGGCTGAGTAACATGAATCCTTTATTGATGATGGTTTTGGGGCAAATAGTTCATAGACTGATATGGGAAGTGGCAAACTGATGGGTGATCAGGGTTTAAAGAGAAGTTAAGATTTTGATCTAAAAATTCATACTTTTTCTGTTTTCCCTAATAAAATTAAATTTATGTTAAATTCCAATTGGTTAGAGTACTCAAATGGTAAATCCAAAATCTTAAATTTTTAGATACATGAATGTATTAACTAACATTCAGATAGTAAAGGTTAGAAAATCATGCTCTCAGTAATATAATGTCAAAAAAAACCCCAAACCATCCCCCACTACTTTCACAGGGATTTTTTCCTGCTTTATGACTTTTCTGAAAGCTTGAATAACTCATAAGAAAGAGCAAAGCAGAATTTATGGAGATAATGTAACTGTCTTACCTGTCTCCTCATAAATAGATTGCATTCATCTTAGCTTCCCTCTCCTTGATTACATTTCATATTTGAAATTATTATTATTATCCTAAATTATTTCCTGTTTGAAATAGAGATTTTTCGACCCAGTCTGGCTTGCATCTCACTGAGGTGCCTATTTGCCTTTATACTGGAAGAAAGTACTTGAAAAGCTTGTGTTTTCTAAACCCAGGCTGATTCATACATAAGGAACCATCTAGACAAGATTATTTTTCACCATGCAACACAAGGTATGAAAGTGCTACAAGGTCTGAAGACTATGGAAATTAATTCCCTCAGCACCTAAAAACCTCCTGTTAATCCTGCAGGAAAAGGCCTTCAGCATATCAGGATCTATATCTAAGTACTCAATATTTCAGAAGAAGAAGTAAGGATTTTAGGCGCTCAGACTGCATTTTGCCTGATCACCCCAAGTGGGACTGATGCAGCTGAAGAGCCCACTGGACAACCATCCAAGGAAGGGGCTTCCCTTCCAATGAAAACAAGACTTTTGGTCCAGGGCTAAAGTATTTTTCAAACATTTAGTTCATTTACCTACTTTTACTCTTCATCCTGTTGCTGAAAACCAATCACTTTCTACTCCAACCAAATGTTACAGTAAATCTCAGTACTCCTCACTGTCTTTGCTGTTCAGAGTAATTGGTTATACCAGCATAGCAAAATTAAAATATGCAGCACATGCAGCCTTGTCTGTCACACCCTTAGGCTAACATCAGAGTGGGTTAAGGTGCAACATAAATCAGCCCAGAAGTGGAGTTTATGAAATTTATGCCTCCAAGGCAACTTTTTTCTTGTTTCCTTGTGTGGAGGGATAAAAAGAGCCGAAGGAGAATGAGTCTGGAACAACACATTTGCCTGGCTAAGTCAGTGTGTCTCAGAAAAGGAGCAGGCAGCCTTGATGCAGAGGCATAAGATTCTTGTGTTCACTTGCTGAAAAAGGGTCAGTAGCTCCAAACTCAGTCTTGTGTAAGACCAAGAAAAGTTCTCAGTAGTAACTGCCAAGAAAACTCCAGGTTATCTTTAACTCCTAATGGGAGTGGGACCTAAATATTTTATTAAACAGTATGCGTTTGTGAAGTCATATGAAACTCCTGATACCTTGCTTTAAAAAAAAAAAGAAGCTTTTGTTCTCTAAGCATGTTTGACTTCCCATCACTAAACATTTTTGCTCACTTCGTTTCTTATTAGTGTTTCTACCATCCTAGTGGAAAAAAAAGGTCATAAGATTGTTTTCTTATGCTAAGTTAATATACTAGGGAATATAGACTGGGGGATGTTTTCTCAGCAGGGAAATGATTATTCTGAAAACAATGGATTTTTCTTAATGACATCTAAATCTCCATAAGATACCCAGAGCTTCAAACCAAACCATCCACAGCATGAGTTCGACTCTCTTCCGTCGGCGACTGTGTTGATAACCATGCATTAAAAGTTATCCTTATTCTACTAATAGGTGTATAATGTATAATTAGATATATCCAAAAGCTAGCACAGTTTGTGTGCTGAAATAAGCCCTTCATGCACAATGCCCATCCATGTGCTGGTGGACACTGCATTTCTCAGGGAGAAAGGCTGTGTGGTGCTCTGTTACCTGTTCCAGCAGTTGTGAAGCATGGCACGGATGAGGGCTGTGCCATCACTTGCACCTTTTTGACTCCATGAGCTGTGCTGTACACCAGCTGATAAAACAAGTCAGAAATTATTATTTTAGGCAACATGCAACATGTAGCAAAGAGGGACTTTCAATTATTTCGCCTCAGTTTTTCTAAGTGCAAATAAATGACGGAAGTCTGTAATACAGCACTTAGCATTTCCCTGTCTAAGAGCTACTTTTGATTTCAATCCTGCCTCAGTCATTTAGCTTTAGGATGCTTCAATGCCATTAACTGAAATGAGATAGGTTACATTAGGCAAAAAGATTGCAGCAGTTTTCAGGAAAAAGCATGCTAAAATTCCATTAACTTGCCTGAATTGAACTTCTCTGTTGAACTCTAACTCTTCAAAGCTTCATCTTGATATGCTTTTATAAATGCAAGACTCTGGCTATGGTGTTTTAAATAATACTCATTTAAAGCTTTAGATTTAATTTATAAGTATTTTATTGGGAATATTTCCATTTATCAGTCATATATGTTATTGCTTAATATGATTATTTAATGTGACATTTAAGAGATGCTACTGACTATAACTTACATAAATTCCCTAAATCCAGCTGTTTTCATCACTGCAAAACTTCTGTTATTTTTTTACCTCTGAGTTTGCTGTAGCTGCTGGAATTAATGAACAGAAGCAGGAATATTTTAAATCCTAAATTATGACAATCCATTATTGTAAAAGCATTTTTCTGTGTGAGATAAGTATTGCAGCAGCATTTGTTTACTCAGATCGGGAAAGGTCAGGGACTAACTCTGGAGACTGTACTTTGCAAGAAGAAATGACTTAATGGTAAAAATAATTTTAATAACAATTCTTCTTTTGTTTCTACTTTCACCTTCTTAAATAATTCTATAGATGGGAATAATGTATTTTTTTTCTTTGGGAAAAACCCCTGAAATAATCTTTAATTATTGTAACATTTTACTTCAATTTCCTTATTCTACAAACTTCTGCCTTCTTCACTCAAGTCCTTTTTCGAAGAAAGCTCAGGTACTGTAACTATACTAAAAATATAGCATATGCAAATCTCCTCTTATTTTAGACTGCATTTTGTGTAAGACTTTTATACAAGTAAGTAATTATTTCCTTAAAAGGGTCTAAAATCAATATTTTGCTATCAATATGTCTTAAATGTACTGATTATTTTATTAAGAAAAAAAAAGAGAGTGAAATAAATTGATTTTCAGGGCCCTATGTTGCACAAAGAAATCTTATTTCATGTGACAAATATGTTCCTGAGTACTTCGATTGACAGTGCCTAGATAGGAATTGAACCAGACCATTAATTTAGTTTAGTTTTATATTATTTTAATCATGTCAAATTGATAAAAAATACACATAAATTCCAGATTATTTCTCATTCTTCTATGGTTGTTAAAGTCCACACTTTTCTGATGCAACCAGCACATAGACAGAAGAATATAAAAGCATCCACATTTTTTTAATCTCTGAGAGCAAGCTGTTGCTTTTAAAAAAGTTGAGCCTCATAGTTTGTGGAAGTCTGGAGTTCATGATTAACATGACTATGTATCTAGTTAGTTTTGCAAAATTATTTTAACACAGGATGGTGTACACTTCTAAGTGGTAGAAAGCAGAAAAGCTCTTAATATTATGTGTAATATATATCTGTACAAAACTGTTACCTGGACTGTACTGATTGCTGATTTTATTTCTATGAGGGTATTTAAGTATCTGTCATCCCTAAAAGTTGTTGGTGTTCTGATGTGTGGCTACAGCAAATGAGAATTTTTCAAGACACTGGAATCATATGCCTTACTCTGCAGTAATCACCTTCTAGACCTGGTCTGAGAAAATTTGTCTGAAGTCATCTGGAATAGTCTAGCAAGTATATATGGCCAAAGTACCACAGAAATAGTAATCTCCACACAGAGGAGAATTTTCTGAGCTGCAGTTGTCTCATTTCTTTCTGTTCTTTAGTCCTACAACAGAGATTAAGATACCTCCACCTGTATTTCTGCCAAAGTTTAAGTTCCAGATCTGGAACTGATTGTTGCCTGCTGAAACTGATATCTGTCATCATGTGCCCCTAGAAAGCCCCCTCTGTGGTTCTTATCATTATGATATAAAGTGCAGTAGAAAAACAATGCGTATACAATAGAATAACAAATCATCATGTTATCAATAGAAACCGTGCAATAAGAACTTTCTGAGGGTTACAAAGTACCCTATAGACACAGCTTGTAGCAATCAACATAATTTATCACACAGAAAAGTTCCTCTTTACCCTTCCTGCCTGTTATCACGTTGTAGGTTGTTTCCAAGTTGGGTGTCAGTGTAACATTTGGAGGCATTATTCTCTTTGTATTACTTTAAATGACTGACAGGTATGGATCGATCATGGTTGTGGAGGGTTTATTTAGGTTGGGAGGAGGTTTGTTTGCTTGGCTTGGTTTGGTTTAGTTTTGTGGGTTTTTTTTTTGTTTGTTTGGTTTTTTCTTTAATATGTTTTTAATTTTACAACAAGGATGCCTCAAGAAGAGCTGATCAGGTATCCATGGGATTGTGGTCATATAAATCACAAGTGTCAATCAATGCAAAGCTTTTTCTCTAAACAAAGCAGAAATGTTGCATGTAGAGTGTTTTCTCCAAACACATCTCTGGGGAGACTCTCCCAGGCTTTGAGATCTTACATCTCAGCAATACTGAATCCTGTCAAGGAGATCCACTGTGAATGCTAATGCTTCGAGTCTTGCTTGTCCTAAAAATATGCCATGCTAGTCCTTACAGCAGCTGCAGTGCAGCAGTCATCTTCAGCAATTAAAAAATACCTTTGTGTCTGTCTTGTGAGTTCCTCAAGCCTAGAAATTAAGAAGCCTTACTCCTTCCTATTCAAGATAGTCAACAGGCTTCAAATCCTGCTTAATTAATAGATATCACTTCAATTGAGGTAAATATCTGAATAAGAAAAAATATTCTGAAAAGTTATGCAGCTTATGTCTGTTTGAGAAGGGCAACGTTTCTCTCCACTAGTCCTTCAAAATGTTTTTCAAGTTTGATGGCTGCTGTGTCAAAGCTGCACAAAGATCTCTACGGGGTGCTGCTGATCACCCGGGATGATGAGACACACAGCAGCTCACTGCTGTTTGTGAAGTACTGCTGGCTGGTCCGTGCCCAGGCTTCTGATAGCCTTATGTGGACACTGCAGGAAAAACTGATGAACATAGATCCAGTCAAGAATCTAAAGACCTAACTTTTGAGGAAGAACAGCTTTTGTCTACCTTTACTTTCAGAAAGGAATGCTGCTGGCCAAACAACATACTGGTATTTCAGCATGCACCTATTGGAAATATATAATGAGTTTCCTTGTTTTGTACGTATTTGCAGGAACAAATGCCATGGTTTGAACTCAGAAACTGAATGACAGGCATTTAATGATTTCAGTAATATGAACATACCTCAGTCTGAAGTGTTATAATGATAAAGGCAGTTTGTGTTAAATTTTATGACACACTGCAAACTTTCCATTGTTGATTATGAAAAAGAACAATTAAATAATATGAAGAACAATTTTATTTATGTAACAAATTGCCATTTTGTCTTTTTAGCATAGCTTTATAGTGATGATAATTTCTATTCAAAGACTAATTTGATCACATTTAGATGTGGGGTTTTTTTTCATCCAAGCTCTGTGTAAATAATTTTTTGTCATAAAGACTCCTGCAGCGCTGATAGGAAAGTTCACTGATACCGTGAGAAATGGGATAAGACAAAACACATGTTTTTTTCATGCAGAAACCTCAAAACTAGGAACATATATTTTAAGGTTTGGCTTCTGTCATTATTGAATAATGGGAAACAGTGGTTTCTGTAGAAGTTCCAATATGTCTACATTTTTTAAAAATTCAGTTTTATCTCAGTATTTATTTATCTGAAAAAAGTGGTTCACACAGCTCTGGTATTAATTTTATATCTCTTATGAAGAAATAAAATTTTGGATGAGTATTCTCTTAGTGTAGGCCATAATGAAACTCAGCTTTCTGTGGCAGTTCATGATATTACCGTTGGACACAACCTCATGTAGCTTCAAAATCTTTTACCCAACTGCTTTTATTGCAAGCAATTAAAACTGATTATTTTTAAAATATATTTAAGGGAAAAAACATATGCTGCCTTCAAGTATTTCCAAGGCTACAGAAACAAAAAAGGACAATGGATGAATGTATATACCGAATAGTTGCTAAAATATAATAAAACATTTCTCTAAAAGGGGTTTTCCTTAGCTGAATTGTATGCAGTGTTTCTTATGTAAAAAAGAGCCCCATTATGCTAAATCCTGACATCCATGGCACTCCACAGTCAGTTATCTTTTCCCAGTATCTCTGGGAGCATCCTACTAGCTAACCTGAATTTTGTATTTGAACCAGAAATAGGACCAGCTGAATAATACAAACCCTGCCTCCCTCAAGGAGCATGCAGATGAGGAGGACCAGTCTTCATCTTTTTGCAGGTATTTTCACTTAACTACCACATTTATCTTCTTGATGATAGAAAAAGGTAAAGGGAGGTAGTAAGTACACCATGATTTTGAGGGGAACGCTGGGAGAAGAAACTTCAAGCCTGTCCTTAATTCTGACTGTTTGAGCTCCACGATGGAGACAAGGCAGACACACTGATGGAGCAGCCAGAAGAATTTCCCATTTGGGTAACCCAGCACATTTTCTTGTCATGAAAGGAGGAGGCAGGTCCACTGCAGTGGCTACCTAGGTATCACCAGCTCAATCCCATTTTGAAAGAAACCTGAAAATCTGAAAAGTCAACCCAATTAAAGCATTATGGGAGTGGCTGCCGAGTCGACATTTCCTGTTATGCTATCATTAGGATCCAATTTAATTTATGGGTTATAATATGATACTGTATGCTATATCACAAACTGATACTACAATCAGTCTATATAATATCATATTATTGGATATAATAATTCCCGTAAATTTCAGGCTTCACCTAAGTGTTTGAAGTATGACTCCATATCTATGTGTAATTTAGCAATTTGTTATGTCCAGTGTCTTCTGCTGACATGAAATATCAGTGTCATCAGTTCTTAGAATAACACATATATTTATGTTTTCAGGGTTTTATTTACTCATTTGTTTCATTAGAAAACCAATATTCTCTTTCATAAGGCCAAAGATCAGTCCTTTTCTGAAGGGCTTTCCACAAGTTACTCTACTCAGGAATAATTTCTCCGGTATCTAAAATGTCATTCATTTCTTCTTATCTCTGAATTGACCATGAGTAAATGACTACAGACTGTCTGTGCACTGTGCAGTGTTAAATAAGTTTTCAAAACATTTTTCATCTTGTACAACGTGATTCTCTCAGGACAGAGCTCCATCAGCAAGGTCTGTTTTTATAGCCTTGAGTGTTCGAAATTTCACAATGAGAGGCAAAGGGCAAGGCTCAGGCATGTGTTGAGGCAACTGCACGGAAACCATCGGGTTATGCTGTTTCCAGGAGTGAGAGGAAGGATAGGGGATATGTCAAAACTATACCAACAGCAATGGATGATTATCTCAGAATCAGCTCAGAATTCACGGGACCCTACTTTCTCTTGCACTAATGGAAAACTAGGATGTGAAAACACATAACTGGTGAGGCTTAACTCCTTGAATGCAAGCTGACACACAAGACTGAATTCTAAGTTTCTGTTGATGAGTACTGTAGGAACCAAGATATTGCTCCCTTTTCATACTCAAAAGTCTATAGTGTATAGTTCATAGTCTAGCTTTCTTAAATATCTGTAACCTTCCACTTTCCATATTGCTTTAGGCCATTGTATACATCTCTCTTTGCAAATGCACAGCTAAACCAGTGAAAAATGGAAACCTTAGGGGACAAGCATCTACAACTGTTTTGGATTAGACTTTACAGGCAAGCTCACTGTAGCTGTTTCAAACACCCTTGTGCACCTCCTCTCTTCCACCACTTTCCAACCACCTCCTCTCTCCCTATTAAATAAATTTTGATATCAAAATAGAAAAAAAACCACGCACATTTGATTTTTTAAGGACTTGTCCAAAGTCACAAAAGAAACTTTATGAATTTAAAGCCTCTGTTACATAAAGTAAGTTACGATTTAAGGGATTACAATAACCTTTTCTCAGGTCATGAAAATGAGATGTTTATCCCATTTTCACTGTAGTTATGCAAGAAAAAATGCTACACACCTGTAAACTCGAAAAAATAATCTCTCTGAATTTGGATTAGTTTCAAATAACATAACAAAACTGAAATAATTTTATTCGCTATTTCACAGTACCTTCTAGTGAAATTAAACCTTTTGACAGTTTGAGAAATAAACAAGTAGCATGTTTATTCCAGTGAGCTCCAGTCAAGGGAGAATTTGCATTTTTTAAACAGAAGTTACAGCTCACAGCTGGATTTTTCTACAATTGTTGCACATTTACAAATTCATGTAAATTGAAACTTGCTTAGGTCTACTGTTGTACCTTCAGTTACATGTGGCCCTTCTCAGCCCCCCCCCCCCCACCTAGGCATAGGAAAAAGGGCTGAAATTGCCAGTAAGATGTTAACTGTCTCAGCAACTTTCAAAATTCACCCCTATTAACTTTCCATATCAGTCAGGTTGCACTATACATCTCAGCTTTGCCCCTATGCTGCTTTTAAGTGTCCTCAACAAAACTGATTTTTACCCATTCACACTATAGATTTTCCATACTGCAACTGAAAGATGAGCTAATAAAAATCTGACAAAAACCACCACTCTTACAGAAAAAACTCCCCTGACAGAAAATTCCTGAACAAAAAAAAAATTTCAAAGTTGTGCTCGAAACACACTACTAACTGGTGACTTCCAAAAGAATTCTGAGAAGACAAAGAAACCTCAAACCTAGAGCAATCAAAAAAAGATAATAGTGGGGACAAATTAAGTGTAAATGTGAAGTGCAGTTTTGATGGCATGAGTTAAAGGAGAGTTGAAAATTGCTTTGCCATTTGCTGAGAAATGAATATTTTTCTTGGAAAAAGGTAGGCACATAGGCCATTTTCCTGTATTTAACATTAATGGCAATCTCTGGTACATGTATTGCATGGGAACTATCTATTGGTTCTTTTAACTTCCGATACTGAAAGAATGAGACAATATCAAGAAGGAATTTCAGTGTCAATTTCTGTCAAGCTGAATGGACTCTGACAAGGACAGACAGGCTGGCACTACCAGCCTTCCTACCAAGTGAGCAGGAACAAGTTTGAATGCTTCTTGACACTGGACAGAAGGCAAGATTGACCTGCAGGCATGCATGAGGTTTGTATTCCATGCCTGGGAAGCCAAATTAATCTATACTGCAGTGATTTTATTAAAAAAAAAATCAAACAAAAAAACCCCAAAAAACCTACAGGCACATCACAGGCAGACTACACTCACAAGTACCAACAAGAAAGGGAATTCCAGAAGGGAGAGACCGACCTGGGCAGCCAGAGACATTGGTCCAAGCCTCCCAGCCAGGCTGATGGAGGCCAGAGTTCTCAATATACAGTCTCTAGAGGCCACTGCTGGGCTAAGTCCTGATTATGGGTCTGTTATACTGGGGAAGGGACCAGCTGGCAGAAAGCTGACAGGTGTAGAGTGCCCTCCTCTACGGGAACAAGGGCTTGGGGGGAGCTCAGATTCCCCCTCAAGTGACAGGAGAGGGACTCTCGCCCTCCTTACAGAGCCATCACTCTCCCCACATAGCCAAAGGAGCAATGGGCAAATGGCCCCCAAACCTCCAACCTCACATTGTTTACAGGGAGATCCCCAGGTCTGAGCAAGAAAGAGGACCAACAGGCCCCCCAATGGGGATGCTCATATGGGATTGAAGCCCTATGCCCAGACCACCTCTCTTCTGCTGCCCTTCCCCACTCGTTCTAATCCACCCTTCTTCCCTCACTGTCTTCCCACAGTCTTCCCAGTCATTCTTCCTTCTTTTTGCTTCGCCACAGCCTGTGCCTTTCCTCCCTTGCTTCCTGCACTTCCTTCCTTGGCAGTGGCTCTTGCTGCTGGGGCAAGAGATACAGCACAGGTTAGCAGTCTTGTAACTTGGCTGAGACTCTAAACAAATGTTTTAGGGCATGAAAGGGGAAGCCCTGTAAAAAGGGGCAGGCAGAAGAAGCACCTCTGTGCAGAGCTTTGCTCTCAGGGTGTTTCACCATGTAATTCTTTCCCCCACTCAAGGATTGTATATTGGGGCTTTTTTTCATAGTTCCATTAAGATATAGATAATTTAGTTATCATATACATTATATGTCGTATTCCAACAACCTTTCCTTTTTAAAAAAATGTTTAAAATGTAAAAATCCATGTCCCAAGGACTGTGTGACTGTCATGGAATTTTCTTTTTATAACCTGCTCCAAACCTGCATTCATGACTCTCCATTGACTTGTATGGCAGCTTTTCATGCAGAGCAAAAATAATTCTTAAAGCAAAAAGGGTTTTCAAGTATTTCCTGTTAAAATAGAAATTTTTTGCTTCCACTTCAGGATATTGTTGCACAAGATTGTTTCCTCACTTACTATTGTATGGAAAGACTCACTCCACTCTCCAGCTCATTCTTATCTCTGCTTTTCCCACCTAATCTCTAACTCATTCTCCATTGTACCTTTCTCTGGTCCTCTTGTAGCGAGTCAGTCTGCTATCCCTATGGAACCCCTGAGGACAAAATGAGTCTTTTTGAAGGCTCTTTCAGGTGTTTTTTTCAGAACACTTACAATTTCCCAGTAAATTCTCACTCTACTTGCCACAGTAGCCATTTTGAGAACTCAGATACATCTCAGGTGTTAGTCTACTTACTTTTTTTTTTTTTCTAATCAGATTTCTTTCTTCCTGGATGCTACTGTATATGTAATCTCAGGTAGTTCAATGCTGTTCCACAAAGTCAAAGCTAGCTTCCCTTACTCTTCCCTTCCTCAAGTCTCCTGTTGTTAAGCAACCCTGTCCTTTTCCACCTAAACTTCGCTGTTACTACTTCTAAAGTACTTGTACCCACCTAACTAAAATGCCTATATGAGGGTAAACCTCTTTTTGCTTCTGAAATCTTCAAAAGTTCATATCTGGGATACCTCAGCATTTCCAAACAGAACATTCTGCTGTCCCTCAGATGAACTTTGATGGATCCAATCTGAGACTTCATAACCTCTCCCATGAATTAGCTCATGTTTTACTAGCCAAAACTATTCATTCTTCTTTCTGAGTCATAGTATCACTTCTAACCAAATCCTACACTGTTTCTTCAGGTGTTTGTGGATGCTTAGCAGACTCCTAAATTTCACTATCGTCTTGAGGTATCTCAGCATTTCCTACCTGTGTCCCCTTAAAATATTTGGGTGTCCTCTACCCTCAAGAACCTCCAGTGTTCCCTCTGAGATACCTGTTTTTCTCGTAAAAAATGGTCTGTTACCCCGATATATCTCAGTGTTTCCTGCCAAAAATCTCCACCACCCAGCTCGTTTCGTGTTGGGTTGTGTCGTGTCCCCTCCATGCGCCGCTCCCTCTGCAGGAAACTTGCCACAAACCTCACTCAAAGCCTCCATCACCACTGCTTGCCTTTCCCACCTAAAATATTCCCTGGAGTCTTTCACCTCTCTCCCAGGCCCTCTTAAGGGCCTCAGTGTTTCCCATAGAACAGCTCCCACTCTCCCCAGAGACAGTGCAGCCCATCCCACCTGCCTGAAGAATCTCAGTGCTCCCAGGGTACCCGAGCGCTCTCTGCCTCTGAGGTGACTCAGCATTTTGTCCTACAATCCACCATATTTTACCCAAATACCTCCTTTGTCCCCCTTGGAAAACTCACACAAAAAAGTCTTGTGGACTTACTGAATTTTGAATACTAGAATATTAGGCAATTTTGCCTGTGGCACTGCAAAATGAATTCCTGTAGAGGTACCTCCGCACACCTGCCCTGCTGTACCTCAGAGGCATGTTGGAACATCTGTATAAAATACAGCCCAGAGTCTTCAGTGGCCACGAGGATTAACTCTAAAACTTGTCTGCATCCTCTGTAAAAAAGCCTCAGGATGGTTCTTCCAAATTGCCAGCTCGCCCACTGAGTGGTCATGGCTGACCTGAAGTCAATTACATGTGGAGAACTGTTACAAATTCTGAGAAGTGCTGGAGGAAAATGTTCCACTGAAGAAACTTTATCCATAAATTATTCTGCAGGAAAATAGGCCTGTAGTTTGCAAAAACCCAGAACAAAAAAATCCCCGTCTTCTATTATGAAATAGCAAACTGTTATGATCTGATTATTATGATTGTTAGAGAGATGGTTCCACCAGAATTGATTATTATGATTGTTAGAGAGATGGTTCCACCAGAATTAAGGTGCAAATTACTCTGTATGCCAAAGTCAACAGTAAACGTGAAGTAGAAAGAGACAGAAAGATATAGAAAAGAGAGAGGGGTGGAGATAAAGAGAGTGAGAGAGTCATCATCCCTGTGGTTCCAGTGGTGTCTTGTTGGCCCTCTTCTTCTGGTATTCTTGGTGGGGTGGGAGGTCCCTCAAACCACAGAGTTCAATGGATTAGTATAGGCTCAGGTATATGTGGGAACCCTGTGGAGGGAATTTTACACTGTCTTTTGCAACAGACTCTGGGTCTGTTGCAACACTTGGGGATCACAGGCATTCCTCTTATGGAAGGCCTCAGAAATGAGTCTGAGGGGAACTTAGGGGGTGTTTGATAGTTTATGACCCTGAGGGGAACTTGGGGGATGTTTGATAGTTTATGACCCTTTGTAAGACATGAAAGCAGGCCTCTTATGTGGCTGTCCTCTGTAGATGCCGCCCTCCAGAGGGAGGGGAGTTTTACAACTGAGCCAACTGAGTTTGTTGTGTAAGGGAGGATTCTCCACAGGGTCTGCTCCTTATCTGGCCTGTAGCCTCCAGTGATGGGTGTTCACCCCCTCTGTCTTATGCAGACCAGAGGTTTCACTACCACACACCCCAAAACTCTCCTCCTCCTCCTCTTTTGGGGAGAAGTGCGTGCAAACCTAGCCTCAGCAAATGAGTCTCTGGGCTATGGCCAGCCCCAGCTGGACTCAGCCAGAGATGATTTCCAGCACAGTTGCAAGGTTTAGCTTTCCTTGTGGAGACACCCTTCTCCCCCAGCTTTATTTACTCCTCCTTAGACCTGAGATAATTGGACAATATCTTATCTCAGGTTCCCGTATCAGGAAGCACATTCAGGGGGAGGGAGGTGGATTTGTTGGTCACAGAAGAGCAGTTCTTTCTTCGCACAGTTTCCTGCAGAGGACAAAGCCCTTCTGTGATTTTAACAAAGTTTCAGCCATTAACCATTTTAGTCTCTCACACTCCTGAAAGATAAAAAGAGAGATATGGGGTTAAGCAAGTGCCTCTGATGCATTTTAACACTTCTGATGGCGAAAATATCAAAGATCTTATTCATGGAAGTCAAGAGCCGATCGCATTCTTTGAGGGCTCAGAATAAAATATTAGAAGTAGATATTAATGTTCTTGGTCCAACCCTGTAGGGGGATACAATATAAGAAAATAAAGGTAGTATAGAAAGTAATCTTACCCCTTAAGGAGTTGCAGCTGAGCCAATTATTAGAGGTTAGGAACAGGAACTTTAACAGGCCACAGCTGTAGCCAATAAGAGGAAGAGTGGCTTGGTTGGTTGAGGAGGAGTTGGGGCTAGTTGGCTACTGTGGGAAGAAGGAGTGCCTAGAAGAGCTGCCTACGAGAAGAATCAAGGAGGTACAAAACTCTAGCACTATGGAACCTTTGCAATATAATAACAACATAACCCATTTTCTGTGACATGGCATTGAGGAATGTTGAACTTAGAAACAAAAAAGGTGAGTTTTCTTACTGTAACACATAGAAAAAACTGGTACAGGTGTCAGTGAATATAACATTTTACTAATCTGTTTCTGTGGAAATTCCTAGTATTTGTTTTTAGCCTAAGTATGAGTTTTCTGTTGAAAACCAGATCAACCATTAGGATCAATGAATCCCCCCATTCCAGTGTAGAACATTTAGAAGGATTTGGATCTCCTGTTCATATAAATGTCAGGAGACAACTCAATCTCCAGTCTACAACTGATTGAAAACTCCATGCTGGGCTGCAACCTAACTAAGAATTGCTTGCTAACTTCCTTATACTTGGCCTTTTATTTTCAGCTGAATGCTGGTGGATATGTGACTGAAGTATATATTTTGATTTGAAGGACACTGAGAAGATTTCTCAGCAAGCTTTTTTATCTCTCAAACAAGAAACAAAGGATTAGAAAAATCTGAAAAGTGTATTAATATATAAATAAATCTTCAAAAGGTGAATAGCTGGTAAAATTTATCTAGGATATATTTAAATAAAATGGAAATCACAAAATTAAGCACCTTATTTGTGAAAATATTTTAATGAGAACAAATAACTGTAATTGGTGGACTTGTCTTCTGAACATGCTCCAGATAGGACTGCACCATCTGGAGTTATCAGCAATTTGATGAAATGCCAAATTTCTAGTTTTGAATTCACTGATACTACTGTAATCTATTTGATGTATTCTTTATTTTGGATTCATGACTAACATCATAATGTGCTTTTTGCAGAACAAAAACTGCCTAACAAAACCACCTAGCTATTTCTATTTTTGGTATTCCTGTCTTATAATTATGAAGCATCTAGGAATACCAAGCAAAGAAATCACTGTATTATCTAAACAAACTCTTGAAATATGGTATTTTGTTAATATTGTTAATGATCCTGGTCAGCATCACAAAGGGTACCAGCTCTGAGAAATATGGTTTACTAAATATATAATTCAAATATGCAAAGACAGATCACAGAGTAATTTTACTATGCTGTGTAACAACAGATAACAAAAAAGAAAGTGAGTAAAGAGTACATGAATGTAAAGCAAAGAGAAGGCATGCCTTTTGGTTTAGAAATTGTCCTTCCAAACACCTTTGTGTTTGATTTTCTTGTTTATGTAAAAGATGCTAAGAGTAAAATAAAAACATATAATATATATGAAATATAGAAATAGATTTTATTTAGCTAAAAAAGAGATAAGCACTCAAATAATCTAGTTGCAAAATTTCTGCTTTTTCTTCTCAGTTCAAGCTTACTTGAACTTGTGAGTAGCTTTGATTTTTAAAAATTGTCACTACTATTCTATGTGGACCATTAACAAATATTCTACTCATTTTTAAATATTCTACTATTCATCATTACCTCCCTAAATAATATTTCTCCATTCCACTGTTTGTATTTTTACCCAAATAATTTTTTCCCAAATAATTTTTAGGTACTTTAGTTTGTCTACAAACTGGGGTTTCATGTGTCATTGTGACATACATCATAATGTCATAGTCTAAATTGCTTTCTCTTTCACAATTACTGCTTCTCTTTCTTCCTTTACCAGTAGCAAGATTTTCCCCTTGTTACCATGGGCACTGCCTTGTTCTGCTGTTTGATGTTCTAGCATCCCAAATCCAATGGTTTTCTCTATGCCAGTAATTGCCCTTCCACACTTTCCTTTATCGCAGTCATTTTAGGTAGAAGATACAAGGAAGCAAGTGAGGATATGGCTTCATTTATAAACTTCACATACTGAAGTTTCTCTTCCTTTTCAAATGGAACTAATTTCCTTTGTCTACTCTGACCCTGAGCAAAGAGGATGGTTACCTCTGAAGGCTAAAGATCAGGGGCACACAGCTGCCTTCCTTTGTGTATGTCCCTATATTCGATGTATTCAGCTTTGAGGGAATAAGGAGCTAAATAATTTGCAATAAAGAGGCAGACCCAGATGATTGGAAAACAACTGAGCACCTGTAGACTGTATTTCCTTTATTGATATTATATTTACGACTTTATATTATATGTATAATATGGTATATTTTTAATCTATACATAGGATATATAGATGATATTAATATCAATTCAGCTATCCAGTAGGCAAATTCAGTCTTCTACCAGAAACAGCCATGATTGTTGAAAGTTCTACAGCATGACTTTCTGGCCATAGGCTGAAGAAAAATCCTTCTCCCTGATGCAATTCAACTCTTATTATTTACCAAGGAGTTAATCACAGGGTTTGAAATCATACATCCTGTCTCTCTAATGTTTTGCTAATATTTTCTTCCTCTACTCCAACTTCTTTTTTTTCTTCTAACAGTCTGGTTTTGGATCACCTTTTTCCTCACTTCTTTTTCTTCTTGCCCCCAAAGAAAACAAGGCCAAGTGGTCTAGTTTCTAACATCTGTCAAAGGATGATCTTGGGTAAGTGCAGTACGCATTGGTTTGCAGTGAACATTTTGCTTTTGAGTGGGAGGGACCGAATGTCTAGTGAAGTTTTGCTTCCTTTTCCACACTCTCCCAGAATTATGTTTCTGATGGAAGTATGCTGGCTCCTACGGAAGGTTTTATCCATAAAATAAGGTAATGATAGTACTGACATCCATGTGGAAGACCAAGTCTTAAAACCTCTACATTCTCAACAGCACCTTGATAGAAAACAGAATCTGAAAAAAAAAAAAATTGATGGCCTAACCTTCCAGCAGTAGACTCACTGCATAGTGAATGAGTATAAATCTGTTCAGTTGCAACTTTTGCAGCACATGACCTTTTTTCTTAGCTTAATCAATAAAGCAACCAATACTCCAGTTTTCTCTGAATTCATTTTTTAAAAGGAAAATCATTTTTCTATGGCATATCTCCAAAATTCAGGAAGCTTACCTCAGATACCGACTGACAAGTGGAATTTTGAGATTATTTAATCTAAGCAGTAATAATAAAAAACTATTATTGAAGGGCATACAATAATTCCTGGCATAAACTTAAATTCAGTCTGAATGTACAGGATGATCTTGTAGCACACTTCTTTTTTTTTTTTTTTTGTGAGAATCATCCACTAATTATCTAAATTCTTTTTTTCAATAAAAATGTTTAGTGTTTTAAGTGCCATTCTGTCATTGAAGTTAGCCTTTTGACGAGAAAAAGTAAACCATTTCTTAAGAGGATTAATTTATTTTTATTGTTGGATAAGATTCCTGGAGGCCTCTCAGGAAAATTCTGCACATAAAAAAGAATAAATACAGCATGCAGCCACATGTATTACATCTGTCTCTTGGGCAACGTCAAGAAAATTGTGCACATTTTAATAAGCTGACAGAGAAGTCTTTAAGTGTGTACAACACCTCTGAGCAGCCCTTCTGTCTTTCACTTAGTGAACCCAAGCAATTCACCAAGGGAGTTCCTGTGCACTAGCCATTGCTTCATGAGTCCTGTATGTTAGGATGTCTCAGGAGAATCAGGAACTACTGCTCTGAGAGAACACAAAACCATCTCTGTTTAGACCAAAGACGCATTTAGGTGACTATCCTGTCTGCAGCAAAAGATGACAGTGCTCATCTGAAAGCAAAGTGTAATTAACAAAGCTAGTGTAGGTGCTCCTAGTCTGCCGCAATCTGTGGGGCAGGAATTTTCTGCAGGCATCAATGTTATCTTTATAATTATTAAAAACTTTGGGTATCCAAAACATTCTGTGGGGAGAAGTTCCATAGCTCACTCTTCTATGTTGTGTGAAGGACCACCTTTCTTTTTTTTTTTTTTTTCATTTTGACCTGCCACATGAAGGTTTTAATGTTTTAAGCCTCTTGTCATTGCCAAGTGTTTTTCTTATTCATATTCCTCCTAAATCTCTGTGACAGTACATCTGGATTGTCTTTTTGCAGACTGAAGAAGGCTGTCTGTTTAGTACAGAATCTTCCCTACATTTCTTCAGTTCTGCTGTATCCGTTCTGACATAAGGAATTGCATACGGTATTCAAGATACAGAAGCATAGTCAATTTATTCTGCAACACAATATTTTTATGTTAGGTTCTCTGTTTATATTTTTCTTTTTCTTTCTCCTTCTTTGTCTTTCTCTTTTTCCTTTTTTTTTAATTTTGATTCTTTCAGAGCAATCAGCTACTGGTTTCATAAGCCTATTATAATTGTAAGGTGATTTTCAAGATTTGTAGTAAACACCTAAGGATGTATTTTAGTATCTGTAAAGCTAGAACTGATTTGTCTCATGTGTTTGATTGATAAATTTTCTTTCTGAAATTTTCCTGCCTTCTGTCACCCAAGCACTCAGTCTTTCAGTGTTCATCTACAATTATTGAGTTACTCATATGTTTACTACTGTTATTTGTGTAAAGGTCAGCACATTTTGCCACCATATTGCTTTCCAGATCTCTTGTGATGATAGATAAAACAAAGTTTTCATATAAAGTTTGTCCATGTCCATATATGTCCATTCTCATGAGCCAAGAAGTATTACAGGCAGATTAAGCATGACAGCTCTTCTGCATATTGAAAATTCATTTTAAAAAATTAATCTGCAAATAGACTAGAGATCTGAATTCAGAAACTCTCATAGAGTTTCTGGACTCATGGTTCAGGATGAAAATAATAACAATATGGATTACTTTTCACCAGCTGAATAAGTGGGGACTGAATACTGGCACTGCTGATCCCATTTGCACGGTACCTCTCCTGTTTCCTGATCAAAATGGAGGTAATTTCTGTAACAAATGGCCACTCAGTGGACAGGGAGAAAGGTTTTGATCACTTCATAAGGTCTGTTTTACTTTCTTTCTGAGGCACTGTAGTAGCATTGCTTTTCATCTTATTGTACAGTTCATCAAACAAAAAGAAATATTTTTCCATTTTGCAATGTCAAGAGTGGACTTTTTTCTAGTCCTCCTGGACCAACCATGATTCACATGATTGTCTGAGATTGCAGGAGCCTGAATGTTATAAGCCACATCTCTTCCACAGTTGTGCTCCTTGGCTCTCATACAGCCTATCAACAACAACAAATTACTACAAAAAAGAAGGATTAAGTCAAAGAAAGGAAAGGAAACACGGCATGATAAGAGAAGCCCTGGGACAGATGGAGGGGCAGCACGAAACACTACTTCCCTAAACGGGAAACTGGAATGTAGGAGGAAAATCAGAGGCAAAGAACTTAGGAAAGCCCTGTGCAATATATATTCATTTTAGTTTATCTTTTCACTTTAGATCATTTCAGCACTTTGGGTACAACTTATGTATGTGATGTGAAATATTCTTGCTTTTTCTGATGACTACTTTCAGAATAATCACTGAGTAAATGATCTCAACTGTGTTTGTGCCTTATCGGTGATGCTATGAGAAGATTCCATGTACAAGATTTTCTGGCTCATAGGCACTGTAATATCTCCCAAGAATTAGATGATATTTCATCAGACAGGTTTTCAAAATTACTGTTTTCTACAGACACAATTTTTCTTCTTAGGTTTGGAACTGACTTGCGGATCTCATGAGGGACAGTGTGATGCACATCTTACCTATCAGTGAGGAATCAGTAATGAGAGTGGAGCACCAAGGCAAAGTGCTTTCAGTAGCCATTTTTGCTAGGCAGGCATGCTTGCATTTCCTGAAATATTTTTACTTTTTATAAGTTTTAGGTGTTGGAAACTTTTTTGCTGATTTGATTTTTTTAAGAGTACGGAGAATTATAATTAAGCCAAAAGCTTAATTGATTCTCTGTGGTTCAATCTGAAGGCAATGGAAAGAGTAAACCAGTGTATTTTGTGGAAGGAACTACCTGAGTACCAAATGAAATGTGAAGGCCAAATGAGTATGTATAAAATTCTTGAGGACGTAATGATTTCCCAAAAGCCATTCAATGAGTCTAGATATGCAACTTTCTCACCTGCTGATCTCCTATGTCTTCTTCTTACCCTATGCTTGTGCTTTCTTCAAACTCCAAAGAAGTGCCTGCTTATGGTTTTCCAAGCAAACCAGTTTTTATTTCAAAGGGACTTTTCAGAATTTTTTGTACTTCTTCTGATATCCTGTTTCTTAACACTGATCTTTTGGAAAGAAGAAATCCAAACCAACTAATTCTTCCTCATGAGTACGAGGAGGTAAAACTTTCAGTTTTATTCATGTCTGCAAGGACAGAAAGGCTGGCACAATGAAACAGTCAGAAAATGAGAACTGGAGAAAAGGTAAAACCACCTGTTTTACTGGCAGTGCCAGTTTATGCTGGATTGAAGTTATCCAAATACAATATAAGAAATACAGTCTGAGATGTGAAGTGTGCAGAAGTCTACAGCAAAACATCTGCATAAAGTGACAATTATGACATAAGTGGGTTAAAAATTACAATCTTTAATTTGTTCACTGATTTCGTACTTAATGCCTGTCATGTATTGACACTTTAATGAGTGCCTGTCTACCCAAAACATTATTGCAAGCATGGAAAGAATATTAGGCTGTGCAGACAAGATGAGGTGGATTGGTTGAGAGCATATATCAGGACAGAAAGAGAGGCCTTCCTGGCTCTGGACAGTTGGTAAAGTCGTCTGAGAGCTACAAAAACTTCACCCGGGGTTGTGGAAGACATTCCCGAACCATTATAATCAGATAGAAACTCAGTGCACTAAAACTTCTTTTATTTCTTATATAGAGGTCATTACAGGGAAACTACACTCAAATTTATTTGAGTTACTCTATCCAAATGTGAGCCCCTACAAACTCCAATACACTGACTGTGCAGACAGTTGAAATTTCTGAGCTATTTATACATACCAGAATAAATCACATTTATAGATGCAGCTTGGATCCAGTTGGTTTTGTAACTAATCAAATTATGGTTATATTGGTATAATTGAAAATACTGAGTGAAATAAACCAGAAAAAGAATGCAGTAGACACCGATGATAAATAGATGTCACTGATAAATGAACTGTACAAACTCTTAGACTAATTGGAGGTGAACTTGTCCAATGTTCTGCCAAGGGATTTGGAATGCTACTGTTGAAATTGGTTGTGGGCAGCTCAGTCATGGAAAGATTACTGGCCATATTTGGAAAAATAAACTAAAATAAGATTATGGTAAATAAAATTGTACATTTTTTCCATATTTAAAAATGTATTTTTGGGGAAAAAAATCCTTAGAAAAAGGAAATTGATTTTTTTCTGTTCATCTAGTTATGAACTGCCCAACTCTTTATAGGAAGAAAGAACTAAGAAATGCATGTCATTTAACTCTGTACAATAATTTTAAGCCTTGAAATGAGTAAAACATTCTGTACTTTAGCTATTTTAATCTCATTTCTGTACTAGATATCTCAGCTGTGCAAGCTACAATATTGATTCATCTGGGTGGAATGAAATATGACTAGCAAGAGGGATACAGAAAATTCTGTTGATCTGATTTCTTTTCCCTGCCACTGTTCCTGACCATGAATACCTCAGCTTCTAATAGCTCAGCCGAAGAGTGAAAAAAAAGGCTCTGGGATCAGAGCAGTACCTTCAATACTGTTGCAGATTTAAGCCCATGGTTTCCCTATTGTTGGGGTACAGCTCCCTTTCCTCCTCTATGCCACTCTAGAATCTTGCAGAATCACAAAACAACCTGAGTTGGAAGGAACCCACAAGGATCATCGAATCCAACTTCTGCCCCTGCACAGGACACTGCAAGAGTCACATATGTGCTGGAGACCATCGTCTAAATGCTTCTTAAATTCTGCCAGGCTGGTGCTGTGACCACTTCCCTGGGGAGCCTGCTCCGATGCCCAACTACCCTCGAGGAGGGTCAATCCAACCTCAACCTCTCCTGACACAGCTTCATGCCATTCCCTTGGCTCCTGTCACTGGTCACCACAGAGAAGAGATCTGTACCTGCCCCTCTGCCTTCTGCTTGTGAAGAAGCTGTAGACCATGATGAGGTCTCCCCACAGTCTCCTTCAGGCTGAACAGACCAAGTGGCCTCAGCTCCTCATACAGCTTCACCTCCAGACTCTCCACCATCTTCACTGCCCTCCTTTGATTATTCTCCAGTTGCTTTAAATCCTTCTTATATTGTGGTGCCCAAAACTGCCCCCAGCACTCGAGGTGAGGCCACCCCAGCTCAGAGCAGAGAGGGACAATCCCCTCCCTTGCCTGGCTGGTGATGCTGTGCCTGATGCTCCCCAGGACATCAGGCACAGTTGGTCCTCCTGGCTACCAGGGAACTGCTGACCATGTTCAAATTGCCATTGATCCAGAGACCACCAGATCTCTTGCCATGGTGCTGCTCTCCAGCCTCTGTGTTGTTCCCCAGTTTGTACATACATACATACATACAGGGTTTTCCTATTCCAGGTGGAGAATCCAGAACTTGTGTTCCTTAAACTTCATACAGTTGGTGATTGCCCAGCCCTCTAATTTTTCTGTATCTCTGCAGGACCTCTCTGACTTTGAGGGGGTCAATGGTTTCTTCCATTTTAGTATCATGGGCAAACTTAGGAGTCCTTAGAGTCCTGTGCCCAAATTCTCTATGCACACACTGAAGACCACTGACCCTACAATGGAATCCTGAAGAACCCCTTCAGTGACAGGTCACCAGCCTGATGTCACCCATTCACTATGAACCTTTGCACCCAACTCGCAAGCCAGTTGCTCACCCTTTGTATGACATGTTTTTCCAGGTGTGTGCTGGACATTTTGTCCAGAGGGATCCTATGAGAGACAGCATTGAAAGCTTTATTGATATTGAGAAATATTATATCAATTGGCTTACCAGCTGCTTATACTGCCTACAGTACAGTGATATAATGACATCACTGTGTATAGTCATTAGCATATGGAAGCATAAAATATATAAATGATAAAGATCACAGTGAATAGTGTTTGTTTTCATGTTTTAAATATATAAAGAAATTACTTCCTTTCTTATTTGTACCTTTTCCTCCCAAGACTTAATAGGCAGCACACTGAAATCTCCAATCTATTTTCTACATTCAAATCCAGGAGAGATATCATGATACTGGTTTTTTTTCAACAGACTCCTTTATTGCATCCAAAGAAATGCAATAAAACATTGTAATAATAGTTTGAGTGCCATCACTTTAACTTTAAAAGTGCAATGGGAACAATTATGTACACCTGTCTTAGCAGCAAGGATGAAGAAATAAGTGTAGGAAACAAACCTCCAGAGAGCTTCATCAAAGACTGGAGCAGAAAACAGGGCTTGCAGCCTTGACAGATGACGTCAGATTCCAGTCCCAGCAGTGACATTTCCTAACTGCTCAGACCTTGAAAACACGCGTTGGAACTGCTGTGATTCAAGTGTTCATCTCTGCAATGTTTCTTTTCCTAGAACATCTCTTTGCTCGTGCTGTTACGCTGCAGATTATTTACTGCATGCCTTTGCTGAGTGGATGACGATGTTTACTCTGCATCAAGCCGTTCAATATCCTCGTTCGAAGAGCAATGCTACTTTATATGTTAAGGGCTAAGTGGCAGCATTCAGATGAAATAAAGTTTCTTCCTTGTTTGAAAGATGCTGCCAGTTCTGCACAAACACAGAGAAAACTGTCATAACACAATCTATGTGCCAGAGTAAAGCTATAAAACACTTACTAAAATACCTTAAAAAGCAGGAAAGACATAGTTCATATGACAGTTGAAGAATTTTACTTGCATAAATGCAACATAGAGACCTGAATATCTTTTTACACTTATAAGCAATGTGTGTTTAGCAAATAAAATTAATTTTCATTCAACTAATAACATCCTACATTATGGCATTAATTATTTTACCTTTTATTAGGAAAGGTTTTGGCTGATGCAAGGACTTTGTCTGCTTTAGGGAAATTACTCCCTTCCCAGTCCCACTGATCAATTTTTCCATATGAACTCAGAGATCTTGTATTATAGTCTATTTCAGATACATCTGACAAAACAAATGAATAAATTAAAAAAAAAATCCCAGACTAATAATAAACGTTCCTTGCTTAGTTTTAAAATGAAACCTGGTTTTGCAGAATTGGATTTTAGCAGCATTCTGCATCTATTCATTGTTTAATTGGATACATATTTCATTTCTGTCACTTAGGGATTAAAATATATTTGCCAGTGAGATTCAATAGAAACCAATTTTATAATTGTTCAATATTTAATCTCCAAGCAATTGACAACTAATTGTTGTTGACATTTAATTGCATGATTTTCTAAAGATCTCTTTTGTTAAAGAGCTCGCAGTACAGGTCAGTAATATTCAGAACATGCTTCCCACGCACACTCTTCTCAGGATCCCAATGCTGTCACTGAAGGTGGAGATGATTCCCACCCTAGGTGTTCTGAGTAATTGTGCAGTGAGAATTTACTGCTGCTCTTTACCCGTAAAGCCCATACACACCCCTTGCTTATGACAGTGCAAAACTGTCAAATGCCCATAACATACCTGTTCTGCTTGACCTATACATAATTGTAGACAGCTGAAAAAAAGTACTGATGAATTAAATTTGTATTATATACAAATTTGGATGACTTTCCTACTAAATGAAATTCTGCTGGTTGGATCTGCTGTGTCATAATGGGGAGTGGAACAACCAGAGAACGAATTTTCTGCCATCAGATGCTCCCTTCAGCCTGTGTGGAGTACTAGTGAAGCACTCTTGTGTCAGTGGATTTAATGCAGCAAGCCATGCTGGATGCGAATAAAATGTTTTGGGTGCCATTTGAGCTGTGGGACACATAGTTATCTCAGAGCTGGAGGGGAAGGTGGAAAACATATCATTCTCTGCTCTTATCAGATACTCAAGTCCCAGTCCTCTCTGGCACTTCCAGCATTATCACATGCAACTTCTTCAAGTATTTATCTATTTGTATCTCCTTATCCTCCTCAGGCCTATGCTGTACTCTGTTGCCTGGTAATGAAGACCCATTTGGAATGCTGTCCAAAGGACAGTGTGACATGGTCAGGGACATATGGCATTGGCCCAGGAGCACAGCTGTCAAACCCCACTGGAGGCTGGATTAAAGGGGCTTATCACCCTAACAGGGACCTCCTGATGCTATGTGTCTTTAGAACATATTCTGGCATTTCCCATGGATAAATTGTGCTAAAGAGAAAACGTGGTGCTTTGTCTGCTACGTTACTCTTGTGAGGAAAAGCTTTATCTGTGTGACACCAAGGACAGAGAGTGGTCAGGAGGTACTCGAGTCTGTTCTTTCCTATGGGCAGGGACACCACGCGTGCCACATCCTGGGATGCAAAGAGTCCTTCCCCATCTCCACAGAGTTGTGTGACATAGACACCATAAAAAACCTCGGGCTCCAAAACCGTAAGTATTTATGGTGAACACAGAACAGAGACATTTATGTTTTGAACAACTTGCCATTATAATACAATCAGTATAATTATGTAGTCACCACGTCAGAATACTACAAATTACTATTATTACAATAATTTGATATTATACAGATTTTATTTTTTAATTTATTTTTAGTTTTAATTGCATGATTCTGTGTGTTGTCAGCACATTTATAAAATGGAAAAACTGATCCCTCCCAGCAGGTCCTCGACAAGAGCAGCCATAAGCTTTAGCTTTGTGTTTCAAGCAGGCCCCACAGACACAAAACCCGGGTCCGGGATTGAGCCCACCCGAAGCTGGGCCGGATGCCCGAGCCCTGACCAGGCACGGCCGAGCCCTGATGCTCCATGACCGAGCCCGGATGCTCCATGGCCGAGCCCTAACCTCCCACGGCCGCTGCTCTCGCTGCTCTCCCGGCCCCGCCTCGCTTAGGCGCACGCGCCCGGCGGCGGCTCGCGGCGGCCGGAAGTGGCGCGCGCCGGGGGCGGTGCTGCGGGCCGCGTGGCGCGGGAATGGAGGGACAGCTGGAGAGCCCGGCCGTGGAGCCGGGCGGGCAGCGAGAGGTGGTGGAGCAGTTAGAGAACCCGGCTTTGGGGTCGGGCGGGCAGCGGGAAGTGGTGGAGCAGCTGGAGGACCTGGCCGTGGGCCGGGGCAGGCAGCGAGAGGTGGTGGAGCAGCTGGACAGCCTGACCGTGGAGCCGGGCGGGCAGCGAGAGCTAGTGGAGGAGCTGCAGAGCCTGGCCGTGGGGCCTGGCCGGCAGCGAGTAGTGGTGGAGGACCTGGCCGTGAAGCCGGGAGGGCAGTGGGAGGTGGTGGAGCAGCTGGAGGACTTGGCCGTGGAGCCGGGACGGCAGCGGGAAGTGATGGGGCAGCTGGAGGACGCGGCCGTGGAGCCGGGCGGGCAGCTGGAGGACTCGGCCGTGGAGCCGGGAGGGCAGCTGGAGAACCTGACAGTGGAGCCGGGCGGGCAGTGGGAGAACCTGGCTGAGGAGCCGGGCGGGCAGCTTGGCAGCCCGACTTTGGGGCCCGGCGGGCAGCGGGAAGTGGTGGAGCAGATCGAGAGCCTGGCCGTGGGGCCGGACAGGCAGCGAGAGGTGGTGGAGCAACTGGAGAACCCGGCCGTGGGACCGTGCGGGCAGCGGGAAGTGGTGGAGGAGATGGAGTGCCTGGCCGTGGAGGCTGGCGGGCAGCGGGAGGTGGTGGAGCAGCTGGAGAACCTGGCCGTGGAGCCGGGAGGGCAGCGAGAGGTGGTGGAGCAGCTGGAGAGCCTGGCCGTGGAGCCGGGCGGCCAGCGGGAGGTGGTGGAGCAGCTGGAGAGCCTGGCCGTGGAGCCGGGCGGGCAGCGGGCGGCTGACCGGGAGATGGTGCAGAGCCCTGCGGAGGGCTGCGGGAAAGCCCAGGCCCCTCTGCCCCCAGCCGCGGGACCGCGCCGCTCGCCGCCGCCCGCCTGGCCCCGCTCTCCCGCTGCCGCTGTGTCCTCGTCGGACTCGGACAGGTGGGTTCAGCCCCGGCGCTCCCCCGGGTAGTCCCTTGCTCGCCGAGGCCTCGGGCGGCGGCGCGGGCCGCTGGCGCTGTGGCTGAGCGCCCCAGACCCCGGTGTGCCTGCCCGCCGGCTCCCCCCGGCCCGGTGTTTCACCCTCTGGAGCTTGCTCCTTCCCCTCGAAGGTGTAATTTTCAGTTACATTTTGCCAGGAGTCTATTAAATTAGGTGTCCAGAACAGTGCTGTAAAGGCGTAGGATTTAACGAAAGCATGAGTGTGGTGGTTGTGGCCTGGAGAGCGTGGGCCACCCCACTGGCTTGAGGTGGTCCTCACAAAATGCACCTGCGGCTCTTGGGGTGGGACACCCGCGGTGTTACTGCTGAAAAACATCAATGTAGGACTCAAGGTGGGGAGTCTGCATGCCGTACCACGTCCTCTGATGTTGGCATCTCAGTGGAAAAGCTCATTCTCAATTTTATTTTCTTTTTTAATGGTTCCATCTTCTACTTGCTGCATCTGCACTTTGACGTTCAGTGTAGTTGGTGAAAGGTAAATGGTTAAATGTGGGCTCTGTTGCAGTGTTAGAAGTCTGCACACTTTGGTTGTTGCAGTTAGTCTTGTGTTTTCTTATTTGGCTGGTGCAGCAGGATGGCCATGTGCTTCTTTTGACTAGAGGAGGATAAAATGAAATCTAAGAATCTCCTCTTAAAGATAAAAGGCTTCATTAACAGTTAATTGATTCAAGTTTGACTTCAGAAGTACTTTTGTTGGTTTAAAGTTTTCCTCGAATATCATGAAGTGATATCATGAAGTGACGGAGAGTGAAATTCCTGACTTCCAGGGGCTTCACCTGTGTCTGGTGTTTTTTGCTTCCAAAATCTGTTGTGCTGATGAAACCTAAAGATGAAATTTTCATAACTTATCTGGCTTGCATGTGTCTGTCTTTGTTTTGTTTTGTTTTTTTCTTTAACTCCCTCCACTGATCAGTCTTCTAATCTGATTTTTTTGTCTTTCTGCTTATATTGATGTTCCAAGAAGTCTTTATTGGACCTTTTCTGAAGGTTTATTTGGAGAGGTGCTCTTGTTTCTTGTCATTACTATAAGCATTTGTTGGAATAAAGAAAGGAGCAATAGAAAGCCGTCCATTTACTTGGGAATTAAACTGGTATTACAGGAATCTAGAATGGAGTGGGTTTTTTTTTTTCAGGTAAGGTTATTTTGCAAAAGTTTGCTCATCTCTGTGTAATTTTTGTGTAAGGTTTGTATTGTGTTTCTTCAGTTACTAGGATCAATTGCTCTACCTTTTTTTCTTCCACCAGCCCTTGAAGAACTTGGACTTCTGCTAAAATGAACATGTTGGCATGAATAAGGACTGGTTCCTTACTCCACTCTTTACTTGAAATATTAAGAGTCTAGGACAATAAACATCTCTTACACACGTGACAGTGAGAAATACTGAATTACTCTGTGAATATTTACCGGGGGATTTAGACAGAACATGAATTACAAAATGAAACCATTTTATTTACAAAAATATGATTTTTTTCCCCCTTCATTGTGCAAGATGCATTGCTTGGGATAAGTATTTTCTTAACTTTCACTCAGCGTTATGCTAATGTTGGGATTTTACAAGAGCAGTGACTGTGTAGTATTGTAACTCCCATGTTTGTTTTTTTATTCAGTGATTCAGATTCCGATAGTTCATCAACTACACTCTTCTCTTCATCTTCATCTTCAGCAGTATCTGATGAAGATGATCATCCAAATGAGAAGGATAACAGATCTTTCTGTCTTAGGACGAAGGATGAGTTGCCTATTGATGTAAGTACAATGCGGTATTTTTTAAACCCTTTCCTACTAACCCAACTAAAAATTGACATTTTAAGTCAGTTCTCCTGTGTCAAGGTGGAGATAGACCCAGAAGAGTAAAAGAGAAACTCCAAGGCTGAGCTAGACACAGTTTAGTAGGTAAAGCAAAAGCCACCCACACAAGCAAAGCAAACGCAGAAAATAATTTACCACTTTCCATGGGCAGGCAGGTATTCTGCCATCCCCAGCAAAGCTGGGCTCCATGTGTGACTGTTACTTGGGCATACAAACAACATCACTGGAAATGTTCCTTGTTCTCCTTTTTCACCCAGCTTTGTATGCTGGGCATAATGTTATGTGGTACGGAATGTTCCTTTGGTCTGTGCAAGTCACCTGTGCTGGCTGTGCCCCTCCCAACTCCTTTTGCACCTCCTCACTGATGGGGTGTCATGAGAGGCAGAAAAGGCCTTGGCTCTGTGTAAGCCCTGCTCAGCAATAATAAAAACATCTGTATATTGTTAGCAGTGTTTTCAGCACAGATCCGAAACACAACCCCATTACAGCCACTGTGAAGAAAACTGACTTCTGTGCAGTGAAACCCACCACAGTTAATAACATAGAAAGTCATGTTTTTTGGGTACATGTATTAAGGAGTGTTTGTGGAACTGTTTCAGAAATCTCTTGCTTTGAAACAAGGATTGGCAGATACTGTATATAGTGTGGTCAAGGGTACTATTTTGAGATACAGGATCAGAATTTTACCTTCCTGCTTGTCTTTGGCCTTTGAATTTTCTTACAAAAGTGACTCAGTTAAATCTTAGCAGTGAACTTGATTTAATGCTGGAAAAATCACTGGCTGGTAGAAGGGTGTGGTGTTTTTATCTGAATTCATGTTTGTGTTTAATGGTACAGTATTTGGGAAAGTCTTGGCCTGTTTGATCTTTGCATTGCTCTCTAAGCCTTTGCCAGACACTTTAGAGTGAAGATTATCTAGTGAGGTGTTGATAAACCAGGATAAGATTCTTCTGTTTGTGTAGGATTTTATTTCTAGTTATGATCTTTAAAAGTGCAGTTCAGTGCTAAGATTTGAACTCATGACATTCACAGGGTGTTGAATTTGAAGATACGCTTACTCTAATTGCCTTGTTCTTCATAAAGTCTTTGCTGAATTCATAGCAGCATAGGATATACATAGAAATCTTAGTTTGTGGGCAAATTGGAGGTAGATGATGAACTTGGTGTTAATCAGTCTTCGATAGTAGATTTTGCTCCTTATATGGGCAAAAGCCTAATTTGAATATTGTATAGTACTCATTTTTGTATCTGAAGTTTGGCTTTTTGTGTTCTCTCTGATGTCTAGTACAAAATGCAACTTTCAGCTAAAAGTGATTCTCTTTGTATAGGTTATTGTGATGTTTACATCTTCTATAATGATCCAAGTCATGATATAAATGGACAGACTCTATTTTGTTGGATCAGATGATATACATCTGGTGTATTTTATGCTATATTGCCTCTTGCCGTGTACGGTTTCCTTCTAACATGCATTGAGTGTTGTTGCAAGTGGTCTTATTTTTTGATTTCTGATTGTTTAATTGATGTGTTGGACATCGAGCTTGGATGAAATGCCTGTCAATTGTTGGCTTTCTCCATTTAAATAAAACTGGCTTCTGCTGTAGTTGTGATGGAAATATGTAGTGTCTGTGTTGCAGAGATTGCCTCAAAAGTGGTGGTCCCCCAAGATAAGTTCATCAAGGATGATTCTAAAAGAGGCAAATCAAACAAGATTTTTTAAAAATAAATCTTAAAATTGCCAGGGGATTTTTCCAAACTGTCAAATTCTGCAGTGACAAAGTGGCAAGTGCCTTTGTGTGATATTATATTCTAAACATTGACTTGATGTTTGCAGAAATTGCCTCCTGTTGAAGACTTATCAATAATTCTTCCAGATAATGTTGAACTGAAGCTTTTTGGGACAGTTTCCAGCGTCATTGAGCAGCTAGGTAGGCATGATATGTTTGCTTTGTTTTTAATTATTATAATTTCTGTATATCTCTGCATGAATTGTGTTCTTAGCTGTTCCTTCAAAGTGTCAGTCCTGCAGTGCCCTATTTCTGGGGGTAGCAGGTTGCTGAATTGGAATTGTAACTAACAGATGATGTTTGTGTTGAATTACCTTTTATTTTTCTTATATGTATGTGTTTCTATGTGACTTCCCTGTTTAATTTCTTTAATTCAAACCCCTTTTTTTCTACTGTGTATTATGGTTTTTATATTGATACTGCCCACAGTTAGTGTATTTAAGTGTTTAAAAAAATCTTCTAGTTGTAGGTGTTATTTTGAATAATCCCTGAATATATAGGAGCTGCATAACTGAAAGCGCAGGTGCAGTACAATGCAGTCTCACGTGCTTGCTTGTTAATAGATGAGGACAGGAAAAAGACTTGTTTCTTCAACAGTGCAATTTCATTTATTTATATCTTTATTCATTCCACTTCTGGCACCTTGTGCAAATGAAAGCTGCCCATTGTCAGCAGAGGATGGTGTGACTAACTTGATTTATGGGTGGAGGGTAAGCTTAATGGGATTGAGATACAGACTGGATGTAAGTTTAACTGCAGGCATAGAGATTTAGGGATCTTTTCGGGTCTGTGTGGGACCTCAGTATTTGATAAATGAAATCAAAGCTTTGCTGAAGCTCATATTACTAAAACGTCCACAGTATGTTTGTATTTAAGCTATTTCAAGTGTTCGTTCTGCTTGAGCTGCATTACAAGCAGTTTGCTTATGAAAATTAGAAATTAAGTTCAATTTTGGAGTTAAAGTATTTAGGCTCAGTGTAATACAAAAGAAAGTATGTAACTTTTGCTATTAATTGTTCTTTTAAAAGACTTCAGGTAATAGAGGCAATTCCTCTACATTATTTTATTGTAGTGAGATTTAATTTCATTCATTTGCGGGAAGCTGGGAGGAGGGTGTGGAAAGTAGTAATCTGGTTCTTTTCCACTTTGCCCTTTCTTGCTTAGTGATAATAATGGGGACTTCAAGAAGGCTGCCTTCAGCTAAAATGGTAGTTTGAAAACAAGTTTTAAAAACAAGTTGAATCATACTTGTTATTATTCTTACTTTTGGTTTAAAATGTGAAGGTATAAACAAAACTGTTTTAAAGACTGCAGTTTTGAAAACCATCCTTAATTCTAATCCTCACTGGTGAGTATAATGTTTTCAAATACCAGTTTACTGGTAGGTGAATTCTTCAGGTTGCATCTTGCTTTATGTAATATACATGTATAAAGTGTTGAATTAGATTTGTTGGTGAAAGTTAGAAAACAATCTAATAATCATAATGAAATAAAACCATATGAATGGTGTAAACCTCCAGGACATCTCTGATTATTTTCTTGGTTTAACTACCCTGCTTTATTAATTTCCTTTCTCCACATTTTAGGTTCTTTTCAGTTCTTCTAAAAGCAGGCATCAATTTCAGTTGGTTTGTGGCTATATTAGGGATGTCAGCTAATTGGGGATTTTTTTTTTAATTTTTGAACTCAATTGATACCTCTGTATACCAGGTTTGTGTCTAGTCTGAGAGGAGTTGCTTTCTCATTTGGGAGCCACCAATATTATTCTGACACAACAGTCAGGTGTTCTTTTTCTGTCCCTTTGATGTCCCTCAGAATCTCTGCCGTTCTCTGTAGCAAGCTTCCAAGTTCATCAGTGTGCAGTGAGTGAGTGATACTTCTAATTGGATGTTTCATCCTGTGAGGTTAATCTGAGGCTAGAACAGTGTAGGTTCATGCTTGCTGTGCAATAGCTGAAAGCAAAATGACAGTACTTTCTGTGAACTTCTGCTCAGTGTATCAGAATTTAACAAAACTTGTGCTGTGTTTTGCTTCAAGGTACTTAAAGAGTAGAGAAAAAAATCACTGTGTGGGTTGGGACCTGGAAAGTAAACAGCTTTGGTGTACATTAAAAACTTTCCCTGGGGCTGTACTTTGGGCCCTGCAAGAGCAGAACCTGATAATTTAGGATGGGTTGGGGTAAGGGAAGCTGTAAGTCAGAAAGGCTGGAGGTGGTAATGTTTCTCCTAAGTTTCATGGGACTGGTGCATTGTGCATTTTCAGAGCATATTTTCCTTAGCCTACTGCAGGCTGGGAGCTACATGTGGTGAATCAAGTTGAGAACATTATCTGAGAGGTTTTGGTGTGTTGTTTTTGTGTATGTTTTGTTTTTTTGTGCAGATGTTTGGGGGTTTTTGTCTGTTTTTTTTGGTTTTTTTGCTAAGGTATATTTCTCGTGAGGTCTAAACAACACATTGGGTACTTTCACTGTATATTTCATCTTAAAGATAGGCACAAAAGAAATTGATTTCACAAATTCTCTTGAAATTCAGTGAACTATTAAGCCTGTGGAATTGTCATTTCCTTGTTTGGCATGTTAAGTTTTTTGCAGATTGCAGTAGTTGCAGTAACTTTTAGTTTGGTGACATGATCATTGCTGAAAGTCCTTTTACATAAGTTTAGGAGTGATGATCTTGAGCTTTTTTTGGAGTCTAAGTGACACTGTGTACTTGAGTGACTTTATTTGGTGATGGACAGGCATTGAGAATGCTTAATTGCAGCATTCTGTTGTTTTACAGGTAGAGAAGTTCAATCATTGTTAGGCACAAATATTGTATGAGACTTTTATGGCATTAAATTGCAGAATGTCTTAACAGATTGGCTATATGCATTTATAAACTCTGTCAGTTGCTACTGTGAACTGCCAGAAAGCTTTTGTGTTCTGGTGTGATTCTTAGGACTCTCTCTCTTTACCCCAGAGAACAATAATTCTGTGAGCAATATAAGCATTGGAGAAGGGGTGCGTGATTCTAAGTACTTTTACTCATGTGCAAGAATATTTGGTTGCAGCTGTACAAACTGAAGTAGACGAGTAGTGGTGTTGTTTGTTAAGTTTTACTGCAGTTAACTGCATGCTGTTGAAACATAAAGTTCTAATTTATTTTTTATTTCTGTTTTAGTAATAATTGAATCACTGAAAGGCCTACCTCCAGTAAATGAGGAAAGCATAATTTTTAAAGAAGATCGGCAAGTAGTAGGAAAGGTGAGTGTAAAATAAAAACTTGTTATTCTAATATAAAATTGGGAGTATTCTTTAGTGCTCCAGAAAGTAGAGTTGAAGTCTACTAAATGAAAGATAATGCTTCCTTGATATATAGTTTTTCTGTGTGCCTTTGACTCTTGGATATGTTTATATATTCATCTTTTTTTTAATCTCAAGAATTCCTAACCTGGACTTAATTGCATCCTTGCAGAATTACAGTATCTGGTGAGTTTTCCAGTGTTTGAGAGGGCTTGTGGAGAGGAAGAGATAGTTTTCAGATGTATGATGTTTTGGAATAATAGGCTGTGTGTTTTTTTACTGCCAGATAGGGCCAGTGATTAGAGTGAAGTTTTACGGAAAATGGGGAATGTTTTCGTCTATGCTTTGCTGTTGTTATTTAAGGCCAGTGAAGAATGTTTGCTGAGGGGGTTGTTGTACTGAATCTTATGTTTTCTGTAGAAGGAAAGCCATCATCCGCCGTGGTTACTATTGAAATATCTCTAAATGCTAGATGTGAGTGGAACAAACTTAGCCTGAATTGCAGATGTTCTGTAAAACATGGCAGAATTTTCTGCTCTCCATGGAATTGGGGAACAAGCAGTAACTGTTGTAAAGGCATCTTGTTAAGATGAACTTGGAGGAAAAAATGATCAGGAGATTGTATCAAGCGTTATGAGACTTGAAAGCATAACAGACACAGAGAAACAGAGATTTGACAAAAGGAAGGATTACTAAGGATGTGAGAACTTACTGTTCCACATCATAAAAAACAATAGTTGAGGAAATACGCTGTCAAACGAAATTCAGTAATAAAAAAAGTATGAAAGGAACTTTTATTTGATGCTGCATTTTGAAAATATATTGGACTTCTTAAATATCAGTCTACAATGAAATTAGCTATTACTAACCTACTTCTAGTTTAAGTAAACATTTTAATTTTATTTCTTTCAGATATTTGAGATATTTGGTCCTGTTTCGCATCCTTTTTATGTCATAAGATTTAACAGCTCTGAGCATATCAAAGAGAAAGGTATTAATGTGCAAGATAGCATGTATTTTGCTCCATCAGTAGAGGACTTCACCCAATATATATTTGCAGAAAAACTAAAACAGTGAGTGTGATTTATCTTCTAATTGGGTTATGATGTTTTTTTATTTAGCTAAAAATGTTGGATTAAAGTTGAGTCTTTAGTGAGAAACTCTAGTATTAAGCTTAACACTGTATATTTCCTTGAGATATTCTCAACTATGTTGTAAAAACAAGACTGTACTATTTTGCCTTTGAGATCAATGAAGAGTAGCTGTAAGCTGCAAGCCTTTAAAGTGCTGTACTTACTAAAGTTCCGCTTATTCTATTTAATATACTAAGCTTGTTTTCTTTTTATACTGCTAACTAAAATACCACTACGAGAAGAGTTCATTGATACTTTCTCCATACCCTCTGACACACATATTCATGAGTATAAAAAAGAGTTTTTCCAGATGAACTTTCCAGATTTTGTTGTTCTTTAGATTCCTGTATAGTTTCAGATCTGATAATAAACTTGTTTGCATTCTGAACAAGTTTGTATTAATTTACTATTTTAATTTCATATTATAAGGCTGGAATTGAAATGTAATTATCAATAAATCTATTTCACAAATGGAAGATAGCAATTCTAGATAAAAATTACCCTCTAAATTTGCAAGAGAGGAGGAATTTGAGTGATGTAGTATGGTGTTCAGAAACTTCTCAGAAGTGTTTGTGTATCCTAGTCTGACTGAGGAAAGTAGCATGCATAAATAGGACTTGATGCCATTTAGAGGAAACTGTACTCAAAGATACAGACTAAGAAATAAAACATAATAAATGATAGCTAGATATTATTGTTCTAATTATTGATGAGCAATCATCTGAAATAACTATAGGTTAGATACCTTTTGTCATAGAAGTGACTTAGTTTCTGTTTATTAGGATTAGTTCTCAGGGGTTGGTTAATTGCATTCATTTCAGCTGTGCCAGTATTAATCCTGAATAGTTCTTTTCTTTAGTCAGACCTGCAGGAGTCTTTTTTTTAACTTCCTCATTTCTGTGCAAGCAACAAGCATATTTTCTTCCCTTCAGTGAGGACCAAAATAGATCACTTTCTTGCTCTGATGCTTGTTTGTTTTTCTGCAGCATTTTGATGCCAGCTGGTCTTTGATTTGCGCTATTAAACTTTGTTGCTTAGCACAGTAAAGTGCACAGACTCTAATCATCTGCTTGCTGCATCAATGACCATGTGCTGTACTTGGCATCTGAGATGGGAGACTTTGTTTCATGCTTTGGAAATAGTTTGGGAAACCATTTTTCTTTTGGTAGTACTTCATTGTCATAGGTGGTAAAAACCTGAAACCTGGGTAAGATAGTTGAGACTTCCATGGCTTACCAGCACAGCTGAACAGTGCTTCAGACATTGTTTCTTGTCTTGATTAGGATGAGTAGTGTGACTTAAGTTGCGGTACACTAAAACAATTTACTTCTGGGTTTTGTCAGTCCAATTACTTAAGCTTGTGTGAAGCATTTGGTGCTATTGATTGAAG
Source organism: Euphonia xanthogaster (assembly GCA_034509185.1). Lineage (NCBI taxonomy): Eukaryota > Metazoa > Chordata > Aves > Passeriformes > Fringillidae > Euphonia > Euphonia xanthogaster. The sequence continues at coordinate 32,394,868 of JAYDZK010000202.1, read as the reverse complement.
CTGCCTTTTCACTAAATAGTTTTCATTAAAAATGGATGAAGAATTTCTGATTTCTGAATTGTGCTGTAATGCTGTATGAAGACACTTCAATGCTGTAAGAATGTGACATGAATAGTAGAAAAGTCAAGCTTTGGTCAGTGATCCACTAGAAGACTTTTGCACCTTAGTAGATCGCAAATTTCATAACCAATAATTTTTCTTTCCTGATTTTTCTTAGTTTGACTGTGTGCAGACCAGATTGTGCAGGCTTAAAGTTTCAAAACTGTGATGGTTCCTTGAAAAGGAAAGGAATCAAGATTAAAATCTGAAAGAAACACTGAGTTGGAAGCTTTTTCTGAAATCTGAAATGCAATCTGCTTGCATTGTACAAAGTTGCAGTGCTATGAATAAGCCTTACACTTTTTAGAAAAATAAGTGAAAGTGTAGTGTAAAACTTTCTGAATGCAAAATAATTTGTTGCTAAAGATAGGCTTGTGTTGTATTGCCTGAAACCCACTTCTAAAAAAGCTCATGTATTTTCATGATTCCTCTGAATTACCTTTTGTTAGACTTCAAAGTCTTACAGTTTGTAACTTCACAAGTCGAAAGAATTACTATATTCTTCTTTGCAGAAGATACTAAATACCTCGGAGCATGAAAAGCAGTTTTTGTTTGCTGAAATGAGGAAGGCTGCTTTGGGACAGTGAGATAAGCTGCCTGACCTTGAATGGTTTTAAAGTTTGCAGTTAGTGATGTTACATATTGCGGAATGACCGTAGGTCTTGGTAATTCTTGTGAGCTCTGGTATTTCTGGCAGGCATGTGTTGCTCAAAAATAACAAGATGAAAGGAAGAAACAGTTCAGTTCGTTATAATAAGATAAGTTTTCTGCAGCTGAGAAATAACTTGTATAGAGTCCTTATGTTCCCCCTTGTAATGTTTTCTTCTCATCGAACTTTAAGATGTCTTCCTTGCCTTCGTTTTTACTCATGATCTCAAAAGGACATGTGGAGGTTGAGCTTCAGTTTTATACTTAGGGATTGAGGCACAAGGTACTTCCAGACGACTTGCCAGTGCTCTCATGGGTGTGACTAAGCACCTCTGAAGTAGAGGCTGCTGATGCTGATGGTTGTGTAGTTTTTTGTAGTTACTGCTACTTGGTTGCTGGCTTGATGAATACATAAAAAACTCTTGGTTGTTAGAGCAATGGCTGAAGGCATTTTACACTGAACACATAGATGTTTTTAGCTGCGTGGTTCCATTTTGCAAGTAAAAATTTTCAGTATTGCACTGTTTTACAGTTTTTCTGCATAGATAAGGATTGTACCTTGGCATTTCAGACCAAAACACAAAATTTGAGAGCAGCATGGAAAAAACCTTCAACAGACTACTGACAATGTAATTTAAATATGTTTCACAAATTCTTTTCTAATCAAAGAAATCACTTGATCTTTAGTGAAGGACTTCACAGTGGGTTAAATAGATTAGACTAATCCAAGTTTATTTTGGTGCTTGTCAGGCAAGACAATTGAGTTTTTGTCTCTTTAAATGTCTTTTGGCTTGCCATTTAATTTTATGTTTACAAAAAAATAAAAGGTGAAACGTTTTATTTCTAGCTAGGTTAGCTAGGTTTCTAGCTAACACTGTTTTAAGATTGTAAGTGAAGCACTGGGTCGTTTGGTTCTGAATTTACTTTGCTGTAGTTATACTGAAAGCCTGTGTCCCACTGAATGAGTTCATGTGTCCTACTGAGTGAGTAGGTTCTTTTTAACTGAAGATACATGTTCTGAAACCAGAAGAATAAGAATGCTTGTGATTGTAGTCAACAGTTAGCATTAGAAAGCTGCAGTGAACTACCTCAGTTCAGGTTTAAAGCAATTAAGGTTCAAAAGGGTTTGTTTAGAGAATATTGGCTAAGACTTAGTGTTAGGATGTTTTACTGAAATGTTCAGTCATCACTTGAAGTAGGAAGATTTTTCAAGAGTAGTTTAGCCCTGATTTGACCTATATGTTACTGTTTGCTTATAAACAATATTAAAAACTAAGTAACTCTGAAAAGAGGAAGGTCCTGTTCTGGGAGACCTGATACCTTATAAAAGGTGCTAGCCTTCCTTTATCTGGATTTTCTAATTTGTGTTTTGTGTTGTTTGTTTTTTTTCTTTCAGGGAAAAAGGTTCAGATGCGTCTTGGAAGAATGACCAAGAACCACCACCTGAAGTAACTATAGAGGGTTTTTTTTGTTTGTTTGTTTATTGTTTTTACACAAGTCATATGTGGAAAATACTCTGTGCAGAGCAAGTAATTAGCAAGGTTATCTTTTTATGGAGGCAAGACTTGAATGTACCTCTTCATCGAAAGAAAGCGTCATAGACCTTGGAGAGGTCTCAGTGAGTGTAGAGAGTACTACCTGTCTCTCTGCTTGTTCTTTGCAGTTGGCAAAAATGTGTATCTTCAGTTAGTCTAGTCCTTCAAGAACGTATTTGACAACCTGAATGTTTAACTTGGGGTAGCAGTGCTTTTACCTTCCGTAATAATTTTGCTTCTGCTAGGGGATTTATGTCCCTGTCATTCTTTGACTGCAGCTGTCTTCAGTTGGCCACAAGCTTAGTGCTCTGCAAACTATTCGGACATTTAAGCTGTCTGCTCTTCAAAATTAACTTGACATCTCTGTTGCATTCTTTAAATGGCTTCATAGTAAGCTTACTCTACAGTTTGCTGTTAAAAAACAAGAGTTCCATGAGAGGACATGGGTTTCTTCCATAAAAAAGGCTGTCATACAGGGTCATGTAGAATTAGGAGCTCCTTGTGGCCATTGACGTTGTTTGCTGTAGGATCTCTAAATAGTTCTTCAGTGACTTCCTGTCAGTGGTCCTTAACTCCACTCTAGCTATACATTTTGTGAGTATTCAATAGGAATCACAAGGCTGGTAGTTTTATTGAGTTGTTTTACATGACAAAAGTTGAGTCACTTTTCCTTGCAATTTCTATATTAAACATATACAAAGTAGCTGAAATTCCTAGAAGCCTTGTGTCTACCATAGTATTCTAAAGAGATCTGTCTGCTTGTTTTGAATCTTCCAAATGCTTGCCTTTTTAGCATAATTCTATGCTATGTAATATATGCTTCTCACTGTATAATTTGGTAGGAAAGGTGTGCTTTGTGGGATTTGGGATTTTTTTGGTAGGGGGTACTGGTATTTGTTTGTTTTTGTTTCTCCAGTGTTCTAACTCATTTTTAGGATGGAACAAAATAGACTATTTCAGTTGGAAGGAGCCTACAGCAGTCAGGGCTGACAAGTTCAGGGCTGATGCTGAAGCATAAGCTGAAGCATATTGTGAAAAGCATTGTCCAAATGCCTCTTAAATACTGACAGGCTCAGGGTGTTAGCCACCTCTTTAAAAAGTCTCTTGCAGTGTTTGACTACCCTCTCAGTAAATAATTTCTTTGTTATTTTCAGTCTGAACTTCCCTGGTACAGCTTTAGACCTTCCTACTCATCCTATTACTGCATACCATGTAGAAGAGATCAGCACCTCTCTCTCCTCTTCCTCAGGAAGCTGTAGAGAGCAATGAGGTTGCCTCTCAACCTCCTTTCCACCAAATGAGGCAAGTCCAGGGTCCTTAGCTGCTCTTCACAGGACATGCTTTCCATTGCTGTCACCAGCTTTGTTTCTTTCCTCTGGATGCAGCCAAGGACTTTGACATTCTTGATGTGTGGGGCCCAGAACTGCAGACACTACTCAGGCTGAGCCCCCCCAAGGCTGAATGTAGTGGGACCTGCAACCAGTCACCTCTGTTGGCTGTCTGCTCGGCTGT
>JAYDZK010000202.1:32347213-32391014 GCA_034509185.1 Euphonia xanthogaster | reverse complement strand
ACTGAGCTGCTGCTGACCAGCACCCCCAGATCCCTCTTGGCAGGGCTGCTCTCCAGCCACTCCTCTCCCAGTTTAGACTTAGCCTCGTGTTACTTGATCCTAGGTGTGCAGTATTTGGACTCATTAGATTTCATCCCATTAATCATTGCCCAGGGCCTCAATCCGCCTAGATCCTTCTGCAAGGCCTCCTGTCCCTCAAGAGAGTCGATGGCAATTTGGTATCAGCAGACTTGCTCATGCAGCTTCTAAATACTGCATCCAGATCATAGATAAATACATTAAACAGAACTGGCCCTGGAGCTGAGCCCTGAGGAACTCTGCCCTTCAGGCAGTTCGTCACCCGTTGCACCATGAGCCTGCTCATCCACTGCTGGATCATTTGTCCAGAAGGATGCTGTTAGGGACAGTATTGCATTTTTCATTCACAGTACTTACCCTAGGATGGTTGTTCTGGCTTGAAGGAGAGATGTTGTGACATGATCTTTTCTGGGCTCAGAGATAGGTCCTGTAAGGATGTATCAGTCTGTCAATTTGGAATGTTGCTTTTTCCACAGTAGTGAGTGAGGATGATGCATTTTGAAATACAGTTTTTGTTTCCTGTAAATGAAACAGAGCTGTGCGGTCTTAACTTCTCTCAGAGAATGCTTGTCTGTCAGTTCTGACTGTAAATTGCCTTCCTTTCTTGTAGAGACATAATCTCACAGAGAATCATAATCTGAGAATTTTAAGTATTGTATAAGAATTGGACTGTAGGTATGTTATCCACAGAGCTTTGAAAGACTCTACTTAGAGACTTCTGGTTAGTCTTAACTTGCTTTCATTCAGCATTTTTCTCATGGTGATGATACCAAATGGGTTTATTGGCTCATTTTGAGCTCTTGTGTTCTTCAGTCATGTTTTAGAAGCTGTTCAGGAGATAAGCTTGTTGATACGTAATTTGAGTTTGTAGGAACCCGTGAAATTTTATTGGCCAAGTACAGTCAGTCAAATCTGCAGATAGAGATTCATTGCCTTTTCCAAGGTTTGTTTTTTTTTCTTAAATATTTTCCTTAATTTAAATTTGCTGTACCTTGCTATAGAAAAGAACAAAGGAAGCTTGAAAAAAGTCAGTGATGACAAGGGTGGGCATTCTTCTGACTGTGTGCTCTGTTTGGGAAAAAACCCATATCTAACATCTTGTAATCCTCAATTAGAATAATCTTTGGTTAGTTCTAGCAGAGTTTATAGAGTTTATACCACGCTATCCCAAGCTGTGACAGTTGGTGAGCTGATAGAAAGTAGCTTTTGTTGTGAAGGTAATAGCTGCTGAAAGGGGTGCAGATCAAATTTTATGCTACTGATGCTTGAAATTGTCTCTTAGGGGCAAACCCTTTTAGAGACCTCAGATTGCAGCTGATTTCTTGCCAGACCCTTTAGTAAGCTGTGTGCAGTTGTTGGAGTCTCTTCTTTTTGTGATAGTGTGAAGCTTCATTTTTGTATGAATGTTAAATTAATCCGTGGTAGGCTTTTCTTACTTGCTACTTTTAGTTATATACTTTTTGGCAGGCTCTTAACTGGCCCAGCTTATTTGTAGAGTCACTAATACAGTCTCTCCTAGCTTTGTCTTTAGGGTCAGAGGATGACAAAATGTGGTCTGTATGCTGCAAGGCTAGCAGTAGCAGAAAACCAGTTTTTCTGTGGGGTGACTTCTGTGGGATGTTACATGGAAATTAGGTAGCAGTAAAAGGTGTTCATTATTTGCTCAAAAAATTTGAGCATAATTTGTTCAAATTGCTGTTCATTATTTCTGTACTACTGGAGTATGGTGTACTGGAGTTCTCAGAAAAAACAGGAGTTAGTGAAAGATTTTACTTCATGGTATACATCATCTTGCTGTAGTTCTTACAGCTTTTTTGAATATGTCATCTAGTTATGTAGTAGAAGAAATAGTTGTATTCAGAATTAACTTTTACGAGGCTTTTTAAGCACTGTTTTGGTGCAGGGTTTTTGAGATCCATGCTCTGTGTATGTGATAGATAGAAGTAAGCAGCATAGCCCCTACTTTCAGAATTGGGAAGGGGGGTAGGAGCAAATCTTACCCCTTTAACTTGTAAGAGCTCTTTTTCAGGGAACTAATTAATGCTGATAGATTTCTTGTTGGTGCCTGATAACTTATCCTCAGTCATGTAAGTTAGGATTCAAAAGGTAGCAAAACCTTGTGTAACAAGAAGAAAAGGTTGCAGGGACGTTGAATCTGTTGTAAATGACAACATTCCTCAAAGCTGAAGATTTCTTTGGAGTAACATTGCTACTTTAAATTCAAGAGGAAGTGTTATTAAATGTACTGCAGAAAAATCCAGTGTAGTGACAGTTTTAGAGTAGAGATTTTTTAATTTAGTTGTAATGCTGAATTATGTATTTAGTTGCCAAGTTAATTTATTTTAGTTATGTATTTAGTTGCCAAGTTAATTTATTTTAAAAATTCATTTCTTAATTCATTTTATCTGCAGTTAATCTTTGAAAGCTTTTTCCTGGCAGCTCCTTTTCAGCCAGCTCCTTTTCTTTTCTTACTAACATCTAGGCAATCAAACGTTTGTGTTCAGCACTGGAATGTTGCTCTTTTCAGGAAAATTAGAAAGGATAACTGAGTCATGCATCAATTGTGCTATGATAAATTTTTGGAGTGTTAACTTTTTTCTTGTGCTAAGAAGTTGATTTTCTTTTTTTTTTTTTTACCAGGTTTTGGATTTCAGTGATGATGAAGAAGAAAGAGAGGCAAAACAGAAGAAAAAGAAACCTCAAAGTCAGGGAAGGAAGAAAGTCCGATCAGAAACACTTCCACCAAGTGAGTGAATGCTTTTGTCTGTTAATCTAACTTTGGGATGGCCATTTATAACTTTTCTTAGTGATTGAGTTTTTCTACAGTAAACAGTTTCTGTACTTTTTAAACTTACATTTGAGTTTGTGGCTACAGTCCATGTTTATTATTTCAGAACTAAAATTAAGTGTTATTCTGTTGAAATGGAAGCCCTGTGGAAGGGAAGTGGTATAGCAGCAGAGCAATTGTCAGGGGAAAGTTGAAGGCTCTTAGAACAGTGTTGTTTGACACACAGTGAGGATTCTGAACAGATGCCACCATTTGGATGGGGTTCAGTTAAAGCCTTTGAGTGCCGGGAGAAGACAGAGGAAGTCTGTGTGCAGGTTTTGGAAATCCACTTCTTTGCAATCAAGGGAGGAGATACAGGTCTTAGATGGAGAATTTACTCCTGTCTAAAAGGAAGCTCTTCCTCACCGATAACATACAGATACTCTTCTAAATAACTCTTACTTTTGTAGCCTGCGGAGAACCTTTCTGTTTACCTAATGGAATCATTAGATGAACAAAGCTCTGTATAGATTTTCATAATATGAATAGCCTTCTTTACTCTCCTTTCTCCTGTTGTATCTGTACCAGGTGCTTGCTTGCAGCTGTGCTCTGTTTACCATAATCAAATTTTCTCGTCTCTCATGCCTCTCTACTGACAAAACTTTGATTTTTGATTGCCATTTTGGTTGAATAATTCATAATGCATTCCTCTTTTTCTGTTCTCGCTGGTCTGCTTTGGGTGCATGCTTTTTATACCTCTCTTTTTAAATATGACTCTCATCCCTTACCCTCTTCTACTGCTTACTTACCAGATTGCTTCAGCTATCTGCTGCATGGTGCTTCCCCCATTGGATTTCTCAGACAGACTCCTGTGACTTTGCTGCTCTTCCTTTCTAAAGCTAATATGCATTGCACCCTGCTGAAACCCTTTTCTCTTGATCTGGGAGATCAGTAGCTGTCCTTTAATACTTTTTGTGCAGTACAATCCTTCCTTGTATCAATCAAATAAAGCCACAATCTTTCTTGGACTGGCATTTTTGCCCTATGGTTTGGACAGGTTTTTTTTTTTCCCTTAAGAGATGGATCTGAATTGTGCTGCACTTTCTGTTCATTACTGGTGGGTTTTTTTTCTGTTAATCCAGCACATAGGTGTTTTCCACCACATCCTTGGTCTGCCAGCTTATTGCAGACCTGCCTTTGCCTTGGGTTTGCTGAGGCTGCTACTGGATGTTACTGTTACTGTGGCCGTTCCATAACTGAGAACACAGCAGGAGAAACTGCTGCACTCTGTCAAGGAAGACAGGTTTTGACTTGCTGTGGGCTTTTTGTAAATAATATGGCACAGATTAAAGTTGTGTGCAGTTTGTTTTGGCTGTAGAATTCAACAGCAACGGTATGTCACAAATTGAGGCACAAAGCTGGTCTCAGATGAAGACTTACATGAGTGTATTAAAATTGTGTCTTGTTACAGTATTTGATTAAAGAACAAAAATACTTATTCAAGTACTTCAGTGCTTCCAAGAGGCCTGCTCGTACAAAAGGAATCTTAACTCCTAGTCCCTCATGAAAATGAGTAGAGGTTCTGGTATCCAACTGCCTTTCCAGAGTTAAAAACAATTTCACCTTTCAAGAGCTATGTAGTCTAGTGCCGAGGATGAGGTTCACTCAGGCTTTTAAATTTCAGTGATTTTATGAGGTGTTATATCCCTGAATACCTTGTTGCTCCCAGCCATAAAATCCTTCTGAGGGTTTAAGTTCTGCAGCTTTTTGAGTATTGTAACAGCTCTTTGGAGCATTTTTAGTATTTCAGTGCTTTTCATTTTATAGTCCTAATCCCATTAAAATTTCTATGATATTTATATAAAGGGGCAGTATATTTGTTATGAACATTAAATGTATGCTTAGAGTGAGTTGCACAAGGAAGAATTTGTCTTAGAAAGATGAATGCTGAAAGATAATTGGCTAGAGGTAGAGACTGTCCTTTTTCTGATAAAGTAAGTTAATTTTATTATTGTGAGCTTGAATAATTTCTTGTGTCTTGTGTCTATGCTGTAATACCAAATTGGAACTGAAAGCTGGATACCCCTTTAGTGTAACGCAGTGTTGATTTATCTTTAGTTTTAAAATGTGTTGTTCTAAAATCTTGTTTTAAAAGCTTCCAAAATACTCAAAATTTGCGTGTTCCTGAGATCCATTTATACAAATGGAAAGTCTGGAGAGAAAGAAGATGAAATTTCTTTTTTAAAGACTGAGTTTGCAACTCTCAGGATCATTCTTTTTATATTACTTCTATCAATCAAGATTAGTTACTAAACAGTAGATTTGCTGCTGTTATTTTATTCTTCATGTATTAGTTACCAGTATTATTTGTTGATAAGATTGCTTTACAAATTTCATTGACTTCAGCTTGAAAGATTTGTGAAGACTAAACCTGATCTTTGCAAAATAATGTTACAGTTGTGTGTGGGGGGGTTCTTACATTTGTTTATTCTTTAGGTGAGAATAAAGAACTTCATCACTCAGTGCAACATCCTGCTTCGAGTTACCCAAGGGGATACCGTGGCAGAGGGTTCTCCCGGGATCTGTTTCCTCCTCCGTCGGGCCCTCGAGGGTTTTTCAGACCACAAGTAAGACCACCACCGCTATACTTTTCAGACTGGAGGATGCACCAGGAACCCCCAGTGTTCCCACCACCTCACAGAAGAGAAAATCCAATGATGCAACAGTATGGCTTTCCTCCTCCAGACTTTGGCTATGTCAGTAGTTGGCATCAATTCCACCCTCCGCCTTCAAATATGAATATGATGTGGACAGGCCCAAACATGTACAATTCATCCTACTCATTTCTGCCGCCACCACCGCCACCACCGCCGCCACCTCCTCCAGACAGCCATCCTCCTCAGTTCAGGCCTTGCTGAGATTCCATACAGGTCCATGTAGAGCACTGCAGTTTACAGGGGAATGCAGCCTGCCAGGACCGCATTCCCTTATTCTGGAGATGCTTTCTTTTCCTGCAGCGGTAGAACAAATGCGGAGCTTTCTGGGACATCTGTAGGAAATTATTTTTTCTGTGTATGTTTTCTGTTTCCAAAAAGAAATTTATATTATAAAAGTAACTGAATATTAAGTAATAGTTTATTTTTATATCTGCTACTTTAAGATGATAAATAAAAGCCTTTTGGAGATTGGTATGTAGTGGTGGAAATCTATTTTGTAATAAATGTAAGAGTTTATATAACTACTGTTAAGTACCAATGAGGGTATTTCACATAGACATTATTATATTTTTAGAATGATGGTGAATTGCTGTGCTAAAACATTTTTCTGAATTTCTGCAAATTTTGAAACCTACATGGGAACTGAAAATCTGACATCTAAATTTTGAGGTAGGTTTTTCACTATATATAAGGCATAGACCACTACTCAGCTTTCAATGCTTTACTAATTTCATATTAACTAAAAGACTACATCTGGATGGTTCTTTTTTAAAAATATCTGGAGTACCTAGATCTGAGTTTGGACCAGTCGCTGACTTACTGTGTCACATTCAGTGTTCTGCTGTGAGTAGAAGATCAACCTATTCATGGGATGTTTTGCATTTAATTTAGAATCTAAAACCAGCATCCTTTCTCTAGCTTGGCTCTAGCTTCTCTAGCTCCTAATGCAAAGATGCTCATAAATACCTACTAGAGTGTCCAGTCAGCCTCTCTAGGAAGAAGTCATCAGGTCGGACAGAAAACTATTTCTGAGCTCCCTTGTTTAAATTTGTAAGTGCAGATGGCACTAGATTGCTGTTTGATTACCATCTAAACTGTCTCTTCTGAAATTGTCCGAGTTTGTTTCTGGGAGGGAGGTGAAGTTATCAACCAAGGATCCCTTGGAAGAAGCTCCACCTATCCAAAGAGCTGGTCCTACAATTGCACTTTAGTTTCTATGGAAGTGACTCTGCCTGATTAGGAAGGAAAACCTTACAATGCATCAATATTTTTTAAACAGGAGGAAAAAGTACTTGTGGGACAGTCATCTTAAGGATTATTTTTCAACTGAAGTCATTACTAGTTGTGATGATTTTTGAATGTTTACCAGTACAGTTACCTTGAACTGATAAGTGTGCAGTATGTATTTCTATTCTCAAACTCGTTTTGACCTTATTTAAATATGTAAAGCCCAAGTAAGCTGTGCAGGTGTTTAGACTTTAATTCCTATTAGCTTTAAGAATGAAGCAAAATTTTAATGCAGAGAGGAAGGGACCACATTGTCCAAGATGGTGCAACTCAGAACTAGAATTTAATTTCAGACTTGAAAGTTTGCTATAATATAGTTAAGTAACAATATTCTTTGATATATCTAGAAATACTGTTTCATGAGTATGCAGCTGAAAAGGTTATATAGATGTTTGTTTATGGCAAGCTAAGGTTAAGGTACTCTACAGTGGCAGCAAGTAGTTTCAGAAGAGCAGCATTCCAGACATTCATGTTTAACTTGGTTCCTGCAGATTATTCTTTTGTAGTAAGAAGAATGCCCAGTTCTAGTTCATTGTAAATGTTTGTATCAGGGGAAGGGAGAAGGGGCTGCATTTCTGGCTATTTCAGCAGTTACTCGGATATGACCATTCCCAGTGATAAGGATGGTACAATGATAGAGATGTTACAAGTTAAGTATCAAACATAAAAGCATTTTCAAGTCAATTATGTAGTAAAGAGAAAGAAACTGTCAATGTCACACTTGGACTTGGGATACCAATGGCTTGCTGTATGTCCCTGGCACAGACATCATCAGCCTCAAGAGCCAAAGGGGCAGTTGAAGAGTTAACACCAAGAACAGCAGTGAGGTACTAGGAAGTGCAGGTACAACAGTCTTAATTATTACTACAATTGCAACTGGTGGTTTTTTATGTATAGTAATGTTCACCTTTTTCTGCAACAATTAGATCTGTACTAATAATTCTTTGATTAGGCTGTTAAGATTTCTCTTAAATGAGTATGTGTTCTGCATCCCCGTAACAATATTTTTGCATGTAGCAAAGCCTAGTATAAAGCTGGGTTACAGAATGTAGTTCGACAAATACGCTGCAATCTAAGGCGGTTTACTAATTCTTGGTTGTTAACTGCAATGCTGTTTTTGTGTGCACTTGACTGTTTTTGTGTGCACTTGACAATCATAGCTTTGGGCTGTGATTGGTCAAATGTAAGTATTTTCTAGTAGAGAAAGTAGAGGAAATAATATTTTCTTGTAGTTGAAAATCTCTGACTCCTGTTGTCCTCACATTGGGCCTGGAAAGCTACAATAGAGCTCTGCCATTTCTGTAATATTTTTAGTTATTCCCCTTTCTTGGGGCATTTCTTCATGGACTGCTTTCCAGAGAAAGCTTAAGGCATGGGATGGAGGGGAGAGACTTGAGGGAAAAGGCTTAGGGGAAGATTTGCCATGATTTTTCAAAGGGTTGAGGTTTACAAAAAGAAGTATGGATGCAGTAAACTATTGAACTGTGTAAATTACTGTGACTGATACCATGGGAAATGGAAAATGTAATCACACATTAGACAGCATTCCTCTTAAGTTTATAAACAAAAGTGGTACTTCTGCTGGTCTTTAATTTAGACAAGAGTCAACAGCAGGAAGGGGATGGGCTCATCTTGGAGGTGAACAGCAAAAGGACAAACAGATTTCTTAAAGAAAAACTGACAAGTGGTATGGGAAGCAGTGAAGCCCATGCTTCCATAGATTGCTTGGAGAGATGGTGGACTCTCCAGTCTTTGAGGGATTCAGAATTTGACTTTGGATGGTGGCCTGTGGGATGCCATGTCCAAGTTAGTGTTTCTTTGAGTGGAGAGGCGGACCAGGTGGTCTGTGAAATCCATCCAAGCCTAAACTATTCATTACTGTCATTGTTCTGGAGTTCTGTTTCCTCACCAGAAATTTTTTTTTTCTCTAGATGCTGAGAGACATGAATAGCCTAGCCTGAATTACTGGTTTTTGGAAGCCTAGCTTTTCATTTATGCTATTGTATTCTTTCGTTGTACCTCAGATTTTTATAAACAAAAAATCATGCTGTTCTAAAAGTTGGACTTGCTGCAGAAAATAATGAGTGCTTCCATTTCACTGGATGTAAGATGAATTGAAGAATTGTTGCTTTATTAGTTGTTTGGAAACTAATGCTAATGAGAGTCTTAGTCTCTGTCATTTTCCCTTAGGGGGTAAAGTAAAGCATTTTGTATTGTACAATTTATTTTGAGAATGTTATCAAGGAATACCTACCCATTTTTTTTCTTAATGCAACATCAAAAAATCCCCTGAGAATTATTTTTAACAAATGTTCTCTAAAGTTGGGATTTTTGTCTTAGATAGGACCTTTTTAATAATGCAAGGCACTCATGCCAAGATGCATATTAATGATATGCAGATGAAAATAAGAAATAAGCAGGGTTTTTTTGTAGGTTATATTTAGATGTTTCAAGATTCCATTTTCTATTTCTTTGCAACTCAAAGGTATAGTCAGTTATTCTTGCCTAGTTAATTTAGTGATGCACATAATCCGATTTAGAGGATTGATGAATCTGCACAAAACAGTTGGTAATAAATTTGTTATGGTGACAGGTGAAAAATGGAAAACACTGGCAATGATGACAAGGCTTTTACAGAGCAGTTTACCTGTCAATGCAAATACACAATTTGGAAAGCATGAACAATGATCTTTCTTTATCTCAATCAGTGTATGCCTTATTCAGAGTTATTGAATGTGGGGTAGCCTTCACTTGCCATAAATGAAATCTGTTGGAACTATGGAAGAATAATATTGTTGATTTTCCTGTGAATCTGATGCTCTGCATTTTTTTAGGCAGTGTTTTGTGAAAATGCTTTACTGGGATTTGCTGTTTGGCTGCTGAGGTTTGAGATGGATGGAAATTATGAATCAAAGAATGGTTTGGATTGGAAGGGGTTACTAAAGACCATCTGGGTCCAACCCTTCTGCAGTGGGCAGGGACACCTTCCTATAGATGAGAGCCCCGTCCAGTCTGGCCTTGCTTAGTGCACAGTGCTTGCTGTTTATTAGGAGAAAGCCAGACAGTTGCACAGAGGGGCGGGAGTGAGCAGCTGTCCCACACTCCAGCTTTGAACTTGGACACAGAATCTTCTGACTCTTCTGTGCCCACCTGAGTAGTTGTGAGTACATGGGCAGAAAATAACTTGCCCTGCAAAAAGCTGAAACTACTATGGGATCAATTATAGTTATGAAATGTTTTAAATTTGCTTATATTAAGTCTCAAAGACTATTGTTTGCATTCTAAGCAGGAAGATTTCACTCTTGAGTTTCCTGCTGTGGGAAGTAGGACACAAAAATCTAGAAACTTCTTAATCATCAGAATGAAACTGCTGCTTGATACCAGAATTAGTTATTATGAAGGTCTGTCTTTTGGAAAAGTACAGCTAATATTTTCTTTAAAGAGAAGAAGAATGCTACCTATATCTGTTTAATACTATTTAGTAAATTTTTAGTACGTACATTAGGTGGTCTCAAATCTGTTTTGTGATAATTGTATGCATGTGAAACCTGCAATAAACCAAACTGTTTTCTTCAGTGTAGACCCAGGATGCAGTAAAATAACTAGTGCAATGCAACACCAGGAAAAGAGTATATTTTATGACATTCCAGGTTACTCCTTTATATGAATGTTTAACCTCAGGGAGGCTTTCAATTTGCAATTGAAAATTATACCTAGACTGTAAAGAGTTATTAAACCTGTCTACTGGATCTTCACACTCTCAATTGCACCTTTATATAGAAGCAAATCTTTAGTAAATGACATTTTTGTGAGCACTTTTTGCAGAAATAATGGTCTGTGTTTATTTCCTTGGTTATACTCTTCACTGTGATGTGTGTAATTCATAGTTTTACATTTATTTATGATACCCTGCAGTCTCCCCATCTTGGCTTTGCCACATAGTGATGCACTTGATCTTTGGTCCTGGGTAATGCTTTCTGCAGTGAAGAGAACAGAAGAGTATATTTTTTCCTACTTTTTGACCCTCTGCAACACTCATCTCTGCCACTATTATATCCAAAAGAGGTACAGTGCATTGATAACTCTGTTTTTGTTACTGCATGTTTGGTGTTCTCCTTGCAATTTGTCCCATATATACATATTATACTCTCTTTATGGTGCACCTCATTTTTGCTCTCAGTACCATTCTGACCCTGAAATTACTTGGCCATTAACAATTTCCATCCCTCCAGCATAAGATGATGAAGTGATGATATCAGAGTTTGAGATGGAAACAGGAACTGTTCCCTAGAGAAAAATACAGCCTTGGATAAGTTATGTAGGTCACAATGCTCCTTTGTCTGGGAGCAGAGAATCCTGTTTGCTGTTTCATTTTGCAATTTCAATGTAGTGGAAGAAGAAAGACTTATTTACCTTAGCAGGAAGAGGATTATCATGCCCTCCAAAATTGAGGCATGTATGGATGTGACAGTGTAGAACATTCAGATTATCTAATTACCACCATGAATCTCAAGAAAATCAGTCACTTCTTGGACTGGAGAAGCAGTGATAAAAAAGGTATAGCACTTATAGATACAGTAAAAAAGGTATAGCATTTATAAGGATACTATTTTCTCAGCAAATTATTTTTTATTTTGTTTGAAGTCATTTTGGCCGATAAACCATGGAGGGATTGTTTAGGGAAGAGGTGATTCTAGTTAGGTACAAGTTAGGTCAGTGTCTCTGCTCTGTGACTGGGTTGGCATTTTCATTCAAAAAGGGAATTTCAGGCAAAGTCAATGTGTCTAGTATGGATGTCTGGAAAATATTGAAATTTGGATCCTGAGAAGAGTTCAGTTTGCATTTTAGAGAGAACTTGGGGTCAGACAGTAGGATTCTCCTACCCCAGGCTCATGAGTCTAAACCAGTTAAGAAACTTTTTAAGTCCCATCTTTACTCTCCTGTGCAATGCAAGGATATCGTAGAAATGAGCATAAAATGCTTTTACTGAGTGATTTTTTTCTTGTGGCTTTATATTTTAATATTTTTTTTCTTTTGAGCCAAAACCTTGTGGCTGCCTTCTTACGGGTAGTCAATAGGTAATCCAGTTAGGTTGTGATGTTCTTCATTCTCAGAAGAGAGGACAAGAGTAAACAGTAATCATGACTGACTCTGAGGTAGCTTATAATGTAATATAAAAGGAGACATAGAAAATCTTTGAAACAATATGTCTTCTTTGCATTCTAATTTTAAGAAGTAATCTTTGGAGGCAAACCTTTTAATCAAGGAAGCATTTTTTATAATGTCCTAACTATCATCTAATGTTTTATTTCCAGGCAGCAGTTGTAGTATCAATATAAAGGGTGCGTGTATATGTAATATAATAATGTATAGTACCTGTGCTTGATAAATATTAAATCATCATTAATAATTATATATGTGAGTAGATACATATAAGTGTTTGTTAGTTATTCAGAACTACTATAGTTTTACCTACTTCATGCTAGCTTGGCACCAGACAGAAAATTGTTGAGTTAGTGCTGCCTAGGCAGTTACATGAAGGCTGCTGAATCAAAGCAATTGAGCATATTAATGCTCTTATTCCACTGCATTGTGTTAAGTAAAATGTTAATTTAAGTTATCTCTTGAGACAGAGAAAACACTTATTTTTTTGGGAGGATCTGTTATTTTCCTTGCTTTACCTGTGATGCTAGGATGGCTGTGCCCTTTGTTTTCCATGTGCAAATGACAGATGGAGGGATCCACACTCCTGTCAAGTCACTTTGAGGTAATTCATTGTCTGCTCCATGTGATATATTGTCACATAAGGGATTTACTGTCATACAGGAACTCTGCCTGACTGCATTTTAATTTTTTTTTAGTTTTCAGGCTGTGTTTAATGAATGGTTAAGTGGATGTAAAAATGCACTGAAAACGTGGTTGTCACTTTTCCACTATGCTACTGTATTTCTTCTAAAAATAAGTGATCATGTTTCAATGGGATCAGTTTTCTAAGACAGCAGAAAAGCAAACCTATTTGTAAGACAAAAGCTCTTGAGGGGATCTGGATGATAATGCAGCTTCCATACAATGTTGAAAGGCAAGGACCTGTTGGGAGGGGTCCAGAGAGAGACATCAAGATGTTTAGAGGGCTGGAGCACCTCTCCTATGAAGACAGGGTGAGACACTTTGCGTATTTCTTCCTGGAGAAAACAAGGTTCCAGGGTGACCTTATTGCAGCCTTTCAGCACCTAAAGGGGTCTTAGAAAATCAGAGGCTATTTAGTAGAGCCTGTAGCAATAGGACAATGGCTAAGGGTTTTAAACTAAAAGAATGTAGATTCAGACTAAATGTAAAGATGGAATGTTTTATGATGGGGGTGCTGAAACACTGAAATGGGTTGCCCAGACAATCTGGGAAGTCCAATGCTTGGAGGCATTCAAGGTCAGTTTGGATAGGGCTCTGAGAATCTTGTAAATGTCCTTATCTCGGTCAAGATGTCTCTGCCTATGGCAGGGGAGTTGGACTAGGTGACCTTTAAAGGTCCCTTCCATCCCAAACCATTTTATGATTCTGTGAAAGTGCATGATGTTATTGTTTTGGAAATTTTCAAAGTTCACACATCTTTATAATGAAACTACAATTTCATTGTACTAGAATATTTTTTCCAGATTATTACCACTGTCGAATATCAGTGAATAAAAAATAATCTGTAACTTTTACTTTACTTCTGCACCTTTAAAGTGATTACTTTAATTTCTCTATCATAACTTGTTTCCTATATTCAATTCTTTTGGCATGTATTAGTGCATTTCAAATTCCATTAAAATCGTGATTTAAAAAGAGTTGTTTTTAAAACTCAAGAAACAATTTAATAACTTCCAGGTGTAACTACAATATCTTTTATTCTATCAAAAGTAAAAGATACTGTAGTAATCTTAATTACTACAGTAATTAAGTAATCTTAATTTTTAAAAACACCAATTGTCAAGTACTTTCTTATCTTCACTTACAATATCATGCAGAAGCCACAGACAGTAAGTTAAACACATACTTTGACATGTAAGTAAAACACTTCAAAATTTCAGCAAGAGAGCTACAAAAACCCATTCCTGATGTTGCTCAAAATTTCATTAGCATGAAATTTTGCATCACTTAATGTTTATTAGAATTTTCTTTGTATGCAACAGAATCAGAATCAAACTTCGGTGTTTTTATTCTTTCAAGAAGTCCTTCCTTCCTCCCCTGGTGTGGAAATAATTTTCTGAAAAAATAGTATATGACATAAATACAAAAGAAAGGGATCTCTATTTAAATTCAGTCCAAAAGAATTAACAGATTTTCTATATGTGTTATCTGAACAAAGCCTAAGGAAGTTGAATATGACTGAGAGGTCAAATACTTGTACTATTTTGAATAAAATTAAAAGCAACTGACACATACCTGTGAGTAACCTTTATTTGCTAGTATCTCTTGAATTCTTATTTGTGTAGGCTAATAAATACAAATTACAGAATACACTACAAATGTTTTGTATGCAAATGTCTTATGTCTTGAACAGAAGACAAGAAAGTGAAAATGGACTTCCAATGGAGTGCATTAAAGAGCTTGTTAGCTGTAAGCACAGTAACCATCAACCAACACTGAGGTTTTAAATTTCTGTTTGCACTCACAAATTGTCCAAGTACTAATAGCATCTAGCTCTTAAGGCTTAATGCTGAATGGTTTCTATGTGGCTAAAACAGAAAGCAATGAGATTTGTTAGAGCATAATGACAGACTACTGTCTTTGATAGCCTTTAAATACAATGGCTGCAGATCACCTTCACCTCTCAAAGGTGAAAATTGGAAGCATCATCATTATATGAGCATTATGAATAAAGGCTTCAGAATACACTTGAGCTGAAAAATGATGCATAGAAAATTTGTCACATGGTTTACTATTCTAAAAAAATACTCGTCCATTTTTCATTTATTACAGGGTTGTATTGCTAGTAAACCCTTTCATTTATGTTTGCCCATCTCTGCTATTTGCATTTTAGTGGGCGGAATAATTATCTATGAGGTGCCTTTTGGTTCAAAATCAGAAGAAATAACCCTTTCAAAAGGGAAAAGCATGCATAGTCTCACCAGAGTTATGCAATGTGTTGAAAAAATACTGCAATCCATTTTAAATATTGTAGTACTTCAGTGTGATCCACTGTTTTCCTGTAATAACAAAACTAGGAACTAGAAATAATATCTAAGGTGTGTTTTCAGTGAGCAGACATGTTTGTACTAGGGAGGTATTTGGTTTTAGATTGATAAGCTCAGTAGTCCGGTTTGTGACTTAGTACTTCTGTGGACTTGAGAAATCAAGAGTACAGGCCAGAACCAGAGGGGATGAGTAAGATCACCTCAAGAATGTTTAAGGGCCTGATTTATGTTGGGTAGCATTTACTCATATCCACATACATATGTGCGTATGCACACAAACATAGTTTTGATTTGCAAGGATGGCAAAATTTGTTTTTAGATAAAGGAAACATTTGTTTTCTCTATACCAAAAATATATGTATGTATGTCTTAGATATATTTTTGAGATATATTTAATAAATATCTACATACAATAATATATCTCTATGTAGAATATTTCTAACAAAATGTATACACCCTTACATTAAAAATGCATGTTTAAAAGTGGAGATTGCTGTTGTGTATCTGAAAATACCAATCTGTCGAAATGGATGTATCTATTGAAAAAAAGTATAATTTGGACAAATTCCTGGGACAATATTCTGAATGAGCTTGGAAGCTCTGAAAACCACGTGTACTGCTCAGAGTTTGTTTTGTGGCCAAGGATGGGGCAGAGGAGGTGGCAGGCCCTGAGACAGATGTGTGGCAAAGTTACCTGGCTCCATCAGAGGCCTCCTGGACCTTAATTCAGAGATTTTCAGTGTTGACAGCTGGAAAATTCTGGCTGAGAAGAATTTTTAAAATCTTCTGCATTGTTCTGCCCGTTAGTTTGACAGGCTTTATGTGTGCTGGATTTGTGTAAGGTTCCCTAGGTGTGACTGCTCTCCTCTTTCTTGCCTGCACTGGCACTCAGTTATGTGGAAGGAAGAGCTCTTCCACACTGCAAAAGGCAGCACCAGCACCGAGGCCAGACCAGTTTGGAAATGGTCTGCACTGTCTGTTTGTGCTGTGACTGAGTTCAGCTGGATGTTCATGAGTTTTTTTAGTTGTTTGTATGAACCTTATAAAAATTTCCCATTTCATCCTAGGGAGAAGAAGCACTTTTACAAGGGCTTGAGACACCTGAACAACAGATACCCCCAACTCCCTGATTGTTTTGGTTGAAGTTGTTTGGTGCTGCAGAGCAATGTGATGTTGTCTTAGCTCTGTTCTGAAAATTATTAAAATGTGAATTATTTTAATCCTGAAAGAATGAAAGAGGAAGAACACTGATAAGAAAAGTTATTAAATACTAAGAGGAAAAGCAGGGCATTAGAACTTGATGACTTGGTATGATTGAGGATTATCCCATTCTGAGGAGATCAGTTGTTTTCCACTGAGTGATGACTGCCATGAGAACGGAGAGCAAATTAACTTCTGGATACTGCTTGTTATACCTTGGCATCTCTTGTGTATATTGGTAAGTAAATAATTGCTGTGTTCTTCGGAGCTTTGTATATCCTGGTTTGTGGAGTCTCTTGGGACTTGGTAGAAGTTGCTGAACAAAGTGACCTAGAGAAGGGGGATTAAAGTGCTAACAACTGAAAAAATAAGATGGTGTAAGTATAAGTAAGCTTGAAAATGCCATAGGCAAGACTTTGGTCTAAACAAAAGCAGGACTCAGTTAAAAAAAACAAATTATAAAAAAACCCTCAAAGCAGCAGAGAGAACCATAAAAAAGAAAACAAAAAAACAACCTACCAAAAAATCGAACTGACCAACCAGAAACTACCAAAGAAACCTCAAAAAGAAACCCTTCATTCTTCTATGATGAAATCTGGCCTATGGCTTTTCAGGGGCAATTCCAATCTAGTACTGCATGCCATTTTATGCTGCTAGATGTCTTTTTTGCCTTTGTTAGTGCCCAGTCTAACTCATGCATAAGTGTATCAATGTTTATGCTGGGCTAGCGCAGAGCAAGGAGTAAAGCAGGAAAGCATTATTGCATGTCGGGTTAGAGCTAGAGAAACCACAGAGGACCAGCAGAGGTGGTAACAAGTAATGAAAACAGACCAGATTTTTTGTTTTGACATAGGGCTCTCTGGAGTGGCAGCTTTGGGGATTTCTATACACAGAACTGCATCTTTGATTGTAGATATAGGCTTCTGGGAAATAAGATTGGATGCATTGTTATTATTGTTATTATTCCTCGTGGAAGAAGAAGTATTATGATCTTATTTTTATTATTATTTTATTTAGAAATAAAATTATACTGGGCAATACACCTGACTCAACATGTAATTTTGCTTTCTTCTGAAAAGGAGCTGGGCTTGCATATCAGCTCTCTGTTTGAACTACAGGGAGTAATATAGATGAAAATCTACTAGGTGTAGTAGGAAAAATATTAACTCTACTGCTTCATACAGCAAAGACTGGGAGCAACATAGCTTCAAGTTCAAGTGTTAGTAAGAGAAGAAATGTGATTGAAGAAAAATTTTCCAAAATATATATTGAAATTTATTGTGCCTATTCTATTCAGTAATTATATCCAAAAGCAAATATCTATGAGGCAGAACTAAATCACCATATTGTGAGATAGATACTGGTATCATGAGGAAAACAAAGAAAATAAACTACTATTTTCAGTTTGCTTAAAGACCTTTTGAGTTTTCATGCAATATTCAAGACTT
This sequence comes from Euphonia xanthogaster, assembly GCA_034509185.1. Taxonomy (NCBI): domain Eukaryota; kingdom Metazoa; phylum Chordata; class Aves; order Passeriformes; family Fringillidae; genus Euphonia; species Euphonia xanthogaster. The sequence goes on along the minus strand of JAYDZK010000202.1, from coordinate 32,373,343 downwards.
GTTACCTTATTATCTTATCATAATCATCTAAGTAGTTGCAATATGTGTTCTAAGTTGCAATATGTTCTATTCAAAATACGCATTTTTATTTTCTCTACTGTTACTACTCATTGGTGAAGTCACATGGTCATTAGCTCTGAGTGCAGTCAAAATTCTGCACGATGCAAGAGACAACAGTTTGGGTTTTGTTGAGAATGGTCAGGGCTCTGATGGTTTTGAAAAGTGTGTTAAGTAAGTTTTTTTAGAGTAAAATCTCTTTGAAAAATGAGCATATTTTATGTTAACTTACCTTTGTAAACAAAGCGAAAGTAAAGGAAGAATATTTTTGCTTAGTCAGTTTGGAAATGGTGTCATTTACTGCAGTGAGATGCATGGATTGGTTATCTCAGATAAGATATTTGTCAGGTAAACCAGAGTTGAGGAAAAATCCTCCACACACACACACACAAAATCTCCTGCCCTTGAATGACACCTGTAGATATAAAACAAAAGATCAAAGGGATGAAGCAGAGCAGAAGGCTGAAAAAAGCTCTTAAAGGGAAAAAAATAGAATCCTTACCTGAGAAAACAGATTTGAAATGCAGAGAGTCATTGTAATATGCTTTAGTTAAATAGACAAAAATGAAAAGGTAAGAAAAAATAATTTTGTACCTTGGACAGGTGCACAGAGATGTTAGTATAATTTTAAAAAGATAATGAGAATCTGTCTGACACTAAGATGCTCCTGGGCATTTGCAGAAGAGGAGCTGTGGGCCATTTACGTATCTCATGAGGCTGTACATATAACAACTGAATATAATCCTGTGCATAATAAACTCAGCTACCTTTCAGAAGACAATGATACCTTAAAAAGTTATTAAAGAAATAATTTTAAGGACTAACCATAAATATTGTACCTGCAAAACGGCTTTCATTACAGTGATCTCGTCTTGGGACTTTGCCAGAACAAAGTGGCTTTCTGATGAGATGTTTTAAAAAGTAAATTTATGTTAATTTGAAGTTTGAGCCATAAACGGCTTGAAAAAAGTTAATAATATGGATATATTTTTCCGAGACAGATTTTTAATCCTACCAAGGTAATTCCTGCCCGACCCTTTCCAAAGTGTTATGATTTTTTTCTTCTCTGAACTTAATTTGTGATTTGTGTCTTTGTTTTAATCATGCTTGCCATGCAAATAATGCCCTGCTATGCAAGTTTATCTATACATTTATAAAATGAAACTTTGTGCATGTATGTGTTTTACTGTGCTACCTCTAAGGGCCTCAGTAGATGGCCATTGTTTTTGTGTGGACTCCTGTAAAAAAATCAGCAGTTATTAGACTGATGCCCTGTTACTGAAAATAATCTTCCTCTCTATAGTTCATGCCAAGAAAATCACTATTCACCCAGTCTGGGCCAAATTTACTTCTGCTTTTCTGCTTCTTTGGACCATAACTACCATGTAATATGTTGTGCTTGTTTTCCAAAATATGTAGCCCAGTTTTCCTTTCTGAGTAAGTCTACCATATAGAAGACATCAGATTTAGGCATGAGAAACCTTCCATAATGACTGCTGTGTAGATCATGGAAGAAGATCTGGCAAAAGAAGGATCCTCTACAAGATTAGTTTCTCACAGATGTCTGTGAAAAAAATGTGTGAAGTAATAGTGTGTCATTTCTTTCAGGAGTTCACTGTGGCTTCATGAGTATGATAAATGCAGCAGTATCACTCTCCTGTAGGTGTTGGAGCTGAATTCTTCCACAGCCTTGCATGGCCTCAAGATGTAGTTTTAGAAGGTTGGTTTGCTTTTTAAATATGTTTTGGTTTTTTCCTTAGGATGTTTTTGCCGTGACTTAGGGATTCCTGAAATTGTCTTCACAGAATGGATAAGGTTGGAAGGGACTACAGTGCTCAAGCAGGGTCATCTCAGAGCCCATGCCACAGGCTTGCCTCCAGACAGCTCTGGAATATCTCCAGTGAGGGGGAGTCCACAGCCTCTCTGGACAATCTGTTCCAGTGTGTGGTGGCTTGCACAGCAATGAAGTTCCTCCTCATGTCCAGCTGGAACTTCCTGTGCATCAGTTCCTGCCTGCTTTTCTAGTCCTCTAGCTCTGCAGCTCTGAGAAGAGGCTGGCTCCATCCCCCCTTCTGAGCCTACTGTGCATGGTCAGCCTGTGTATCTGGTAAGACTCTATTGCTTGCTTGCTTATATGAATTTGGCATTGTTCTAAGAGCACCTAGATTGTGTGTTCAGTGCTGGAAGGTAAAAGTGTGAATTTTTTATTACCTTTACCTGGTTCTTATAGCAATTAACTTATCACTTGTTTGGAAGCTGAGATGATTCCAATTAGCTTTTATTTGCAAACCTTAGTGAATTTTTTTCTTTAATTTCCTGCTTTTCTTCTATAATTCAGAATGCTTTGCATCATTTTGCGACATGCTGCCACCCAGGTGGTTAGATTTATTAGTCCTTTCATGGTTTCTACTTTTTTAGGCAATTTCTTGTTTATAGCACTTGGAATCCTAAATGGAATGAAGGTGGTGTTTAAAGGACTACAACACCAATGGAAGTCTCATCTCTCTGAAGACAGAATGCAGTACACTTGCTGTTGCAGTTAGATGTAATATAGCAGCAGCATTTGGGTCTCTAGCAGCTGCTGACTTGCATTATGTTACAAGAATCAACCTATTCTCCTCTTAGAGCACAGCTTCAGTCTGAGAGAGGGTTCATAGCAGGGGGCTGAGAGGTGACTGAATTATTCAGGGTTGCTCAGCAGGTCAGAGGGTATGAGAAGAATCCTGACATTGCTGGGAAGATGAGCCTTTGATGAAAGATTTACTTCCCTTAGAAACTACCCTACTCTGTTCTTTGATTTTTGGTAAGCGTTCATTTCAATAGGACTAAGATATCACCCATCATATTTACAAAAGAGGCATTAGGATGCAGTTCTGAAGTGCCTGTCACTGTGATATTTTGGTTCCCACGTAGTTGATTCAGTGGGATTTGCTCTCTGTTACGAGTGGCAATGACATTATTCATACTCTGCTTGTTCGTAAGCGCTGAATTCCCAAAGGATGCTTTCTTTAAGTGATAGCAGCAAGCTGCAGTTACGGCTTTCAAAGTATTTGTGAGCTGAATTCTTTCAGCTTGAGCTGGCAGCTTTCTCAACGACACCAGAATCTCTAGCTCTGTCAGCCATAGCAGCCCCTTTTCAAGAAAGAGGTCTTCATTTCATCTGTTTTCCTTGAGAGGGTAATCATGGATCAAAACTAGAAGTTTCTGCTCACAAACTGGAGGAGATTTTATGCAATTTGGGGAAGAGTGCAGGGAAATAAAACATTCTGACCTTTTTCTCCACTACTCCTCAGGGTTCAGCCTTTTTCCCCATTCTTTTTCATGGATACCAGGTCTGGAAAGGGCTGTCTTTTAAGCAAATGGACGGAAAAAAGTTCCTTCAGACAACTTTTACTCATAGCTAAGCAAAAATGTGCAAGTTTGTACTGTTAGGAATCTGTAGACTCAAAAAGTATTGTTATTAAAAGGAAATGCTATTAGAAGATGTCATGAAAGCAAGTGCAAATGGTAGTCATAAGGTTAAAGTTCAATTTATGGACATTTGAATTTACCACCTCTGCACATAGAAGTGTAATAGCACATTGCTATGAAGTATTAATGTCATTCAGAATTCAGCAGTAAAATTCATTGCAAAGTGTTATTTTCAACATTTTTCCAACACGCGTGGTGTCTAGAATATTTGCACTTTCTTAACCACTTCCTAGAATACATAAATCATAGAATCATAGAATTCCTGGGTTGGAAAGGACCTTAAGCATTAAGAATCCTTAAGGATTTCAATCCCCTATCATGGGCAGGGACACCTTCCCCCATTCTAGGCTGGAACTCAGAGCTCCAACCAACCTGGCCTTGAACACCTCCAGGGACTGGGGCATCCATAACTTCTCTTGGGCCACCTGTTCCAGTGCCTCCCCACCTAAAGAACTTCTTCCCAATATCTAATCTAAACCTGCTCTCTTTCAGTTTGAAGCCATTCCCTCTTATCCTGTCACTACAGGCCCTTGTAAATAGTCTCTCTCCATCTTTCTTGCAGGCATCCTTCATGTTCTGGAAGGCTGCAATTAGGTCACCTTTAAGCCTTTTCTTCCAAGCTGAACAAACAAAATTCTCTCAGCATTTCCTCAGAGGGGAAAAGCTCCATCCTTCTAGTCAGCTTGGGGCCTTCCTCTGGACTTGCTCCAGCAGGTCAGTGTCCTTCCTGGGCTGGGGATCCCAGGGCTGGATCCAGCACGTGGGCTCGTCAGAGTGGGGCGGAGGGGAGAGTCCCCTTCCTTGCCTGGCTGGCCACACTGCTTTGGATGCAGCCCAGGACCTGATTGGCCTTCTGGGCTGCAAGTGCACATGGCTGGCTCATGCCTTTCGGGAAGTGGAAACAAAGACAGGTGTCCCAGGAGGAATACAGTGAAATTATATGGGAAGCTAGGGACAAGGTTAGGGAAGCCAAGGCTCAGTTAGAACTGAGTCTGGCCAGGGATTTAATGGTAACTGGAAGGGCATTTAAAGAGATGTTGCGAGCAAAAGAAAGTCTAGGGATAATGTCCTAAGGATAATTTCCTTCCTCTCCAGTAGGAAATGGGAGACCTGGACAAAGAGAAGGCTGAGGTCCTTAATGACTCTGTGCCTCAGTCTTCAATGGCAAGTGCTCCAGCCACACCACCCAAGCTCTTCTCAGCAGGGCTGCTCTCAATCTGTTCATCCCAAAGCCTGTGTTGGTACCAGGGGCTGCCCTAACCCAGGTGCAGTGCCTTACACTTTGTCTTGCTAAACCTCATGAGATTGCCATGGGCCCAATTCTCAAGCTTGTCCACGTCCTTGTGGGTGGTGTCCCATCCTTCAGGAGTGTCATCTGCGCCCCTCAGAGCTCAGTGCTTTTAATCCCCTTCCCCTATGTCAGTAATAAAGATACTAAATGCCACTAGTCCCAGTTTGGACCCCTGAGGGACATAATTTGTCACTGGCGTCCAATGAGGCCTGGCAAGAGCGGTTGACACAGTTGACTGTATTTATAAATATTGATGCACTGTATCTAGTAGGTTATAAACCATCCTATTCATAGATTTTACCAAATTTTTAAGTGTATAAGTTATTTGACTTGGAAATTAACTTTATAAATCAAAACAAAGCTGTTTTCAAAAACTCTGATTTTTTTTTGGTTTGGGTTTTTATTTATATAATTCTACTGATATGCCAATGTTTCAAGGAAATGAAATAAGAATTGGAACCTATCCTGAATTAAGGCTAGAATTCAGCAGTACAGTACTGTAGGAATAATACCTTCCAGGGTCTGCCAAGCAACAAGTATTCGGTGCTAACGTTCAAATCTAATTAATCATCAACAACAACTGAAAAGCAATCTTTTTTCAGCAGTTCTCTATAGTTTTTAATAATTCTGAATTTTTTTTATTACATTTTTATATTGAACAGGGACTATAGGTGCTGTGCTATCATTTTTATCAGCAACCTTAGCTCACTAAGAGTTCTCTCCCTGAGGAATTAAATGGATGAAATTTTAAAGATTACTTTCACCACTGTTACCAAGGTACCTGGCTCCTTTTCACTTGCTGACTGGAACTGTAAGTGCCAGTATTTCCCCTCTTGCTGTTGCTGTGCAGGTGTTGATTCAGCGTAGTTAGACATTATTGTTTGAAAGATATAGCCCACTATGTTAAAGTCAAGGTATGATTGGGATTATTTTTTTGAACTTCACTTATGGTTTTACAGGCCCTCTTGCAGGGGCAGAAAATGGAATTTTCCAGCTTTGTGGATGCATCATTCATTACCCCTTGTTAGCTCTGTAAAATAAGGCAGTGTTTAGTTTGAAATGTACATTATTTAACCTTGTCCTTTTTTCATGAAGGCATGTGTGTGATTTCTTACCTAGACATTAGTACTGATCAAAGTGTCTGAGAACCATTTAACCATTGTGCCCCCACTCTAATTGATCCTGTGACAACTTTTACTACTTATCTGGTAAATTTTATCATCTTTTTCACAGAAACTGGGATTTATTTTATATTTATTCAGAATATAGAATAGTGAATCACATTTTACATAATATTGTGAATGGCACTAAATCCAAGTGAGTAGGAACAATAATTCTAATACACTATCCATGTTGAGCCAGAAGAAAAAGCAATTGCTTCAGTTAGGGACACTTGGTCTTTTATCTATAGCAAAAGTCAAACCCCAATAGGTTTAGTCACTCAATTCTTGGACAAGAATTTGCTTCAGGAAGGTGACAGCTTGACTGTTCTTATTTTGCAGATGAACATGTTTGTATAGGTTGTTCTGAATGTTTTCTTAACCCTGTGATCTCACAGGATCAAAAAGTAGAGACCAAACCTTTTTTGGTCTCCTAGCAAAAAGTTTCCTTTTTATTTCTGAAAAGAAGAAGACAAGTACTCACAATTTTTTCAAAAACTTCAGTCTTTCAGTAAACATCACTTCAGTATTCTAAACCTTTTGCTCATAAAGCTCCCATCAGCTTATTTCAGGCAGTTTGAGATCTAGAAGTGAGCCTGATTTCATGAACTCTTGGACGTCGGTCATGAATCATGATACAAAATTTTTTGTACACGTTTTACCTCTGATTCAGCTGCAGGGGGCAGTTCAACACTATTAAAAATAGTTAGCAGTTAATACATTTATAATTAAGGAGCAAAAAGAAATAATATAGAAAATAAAATGCTTTTCATAAGGAAAGATGAGAGAAGCTTTGTTTTCGTAGGTGATTCCATAATGTTTCCTAAGAATCCATTTTGTGTTCTGAGGTGGCTACAAAGAAGCAGGAAGATTGAAGAAGATCACTGTGAGATTTAAATACCACCAAAATGAATTTTGTCCTCTTTTTCTTTTTCTTTTTTTTTTTTTTTTTTTTTGAGCACACCTGAATGCCTTCAAATGGTTCAGGAGCACACCTGAAATGCTTATACCCCAACACATGCAGCATGCGGAAGAGGATGAACTGGAAGGTTTGGTCAGTTCCCAGAACTGCAGCATCATCAGCACTGATGAGACCTGGTGGAATGCATCCCAGGATGGAGTGCTGGGATGGAGGGCTGCATGCTGGGCAGGTGAGGTAGGGGAGGGAGTGGCACTGTGTGCTGGAGAGAAGTTTGGTTGCACAGACTTTGCAGTTAGTGATGGTGTGGGTCAATGTCCTGCTAACATGCATGCTAAAGGTGTTACGGAACACAGCCCAAGAAAATTATTCCCTTTTTTAGTTCAGAGCCTTGAAACAGGCTCAAGAAGTGACAGGACTGCAGACACATCAGGTGCTTTCCATAGGAGGACAGTATCTTCTGTCACGATCCATGTTTTCAAACTCCACTGCCGTGTATATCAGCACCTACACTGACAGTGTAACCAGGAACAGTGCTGAATTATCATGTGTTTCTGTGCTTGAAAAATGTTTTAGTAGTAAAATAAAGGGGCGCTGAGAGTGAGTCCATCCCAAGCTGTCTTTCCTGTTGCTCCCTTTAAGACTCCACATGCTGCTCAGCTGACACCACCTTGTTCTTCATAAGCCTTTTTGGAACCAGAGTCTGAGCAGGAATCTGTCTTTTGCAAATATAGGGTGCTTTCAGGAAGAAGCATAACTTCACATTAAAAAAATTAAATTATTTGATAAAGTTAAAATCATAGGGAAATAAATTCAGCAGCTGAGGATTCTATTGTAACACTTGTTTACTACTTGCAGTTGGCATCAGTAGACATGACCATATCTTTAAACTGTATCTGCATGAGAGCAAAAACATAAAAACATAGTTCTATAAAAAGATTACCTGAAGTTGAATTGATTCAAAATGTTGTATATGTTATACCCCTGTGGTTCTCATGGAACTAAAATGAGAAGCTTCTTAAAAATGCTACACTCTTTAGAGCCTCAGCACATACCTAAATTATGAGTCTGATCTAAAGCTATTTATGATTAATGTAAGTAGCTTTTCCATCTTTGGAGGCTATGAATTGTCTTCTTAATCTCCTTAGTGTATTTGAAATAACTCTTTCTATTGGAAATATCAAAACTGAGGCTGACGCTTTCAGGCAGTGCCCATCCCATAGCTGGGGTCATACAAAAATCCATAAAGTGAAGAAACACTGCTTCAAATACCAATTTTTACTGTTATGTGCAGAAGAGCATTAGTATGTCTTCAGCATGACATCTTAGATCCTAAGCTAGCTGGTGTAAATGAACTGAAAACATAACAGACACCCTTAGTATTTCTAGTAATCAAAGCATTTAATATAGCAAGCTAAGTATGTTGTTGATAAACTTGAATTTAGTATTTGATTTCATCCTAAGAAGAATAACAACTTCATTATTGGCTGAATTGTTCCAACAGAAGAAAATCACAATACTCTAATGAAATGAGAGAGAGAGAGATGGAAATAATTTATCTATTTATCTATAATTTAACAAAGAAATTTCTTGGACTACCGGTCACTTAGTTTGGAATTTTGTCACTTAAAACAAAAAAAAATATATTTAGAATGATGAAGTCATATTATTTGTGTGAGAAATATAAATCATTGAGTATCTTTCCCAAAAAATGAACTAGTTAAGAATTTATGTTGCACAATTAAATCAAGGTGCTCTGAAACACGAAATGCCTGTTCTTAGATCCTGCTGTGATTTATAGCATCACACAGAGTAGAACAATTTTTCAAAGAATTTCCATAGCACTTACAGTGCCAATAAGATTTGACACAGCCATAATATCTAGTTTTGATGCGAAAATCTCAAGAAATGAAGAATTAGCTACCCCAACACTTGCTTCTGTGTAAAATTGCCCTAATTTTAACATGTGTCCTTGCAGTCAAAGTAATTTTTGGTGGGATATTTTTGTTGGCACATTTTGTCAAAAGTAGGTTTGTGCAAAAGAAATCTGATGTAAAAATAATAGCATAGGTTTTTGTGAGACACAAACCCAAGTTTTCATGCCAAAGTATGGTGAGGAAAACGTAAAATGCTCTGATGCACAAAGATTAGCTCTGTGGCAGACATTCCCCTTGGCTGAAACCTCCACTTTCTCCATCCTCTTTGGATTGCCCTGCTGTGGAGACCTGCTGAAGTATCCCATGATTTCTGATTCAGGATTTCCACATGAGAAATCTATTGTGAATGGGAGAATTTGTTATTCCATATGTTGTCCTCATACGCTGCTCGGACATGGCAACCATGACACCCAAACCTGAGAACTGAGAAATGTCATCAGGTGCCCTCCTCAGCTGTGGCTGCTATAGCACAGTGTTCTGGTCTCATTCTGCTTTTCCTGAATGGAACACTACTCTTTCCTTGCTCAATAAATCTGTCAAGGAAGTTTCATATTCTGTATTTAATCTATCTGCTTAACAGAGCTTGCTCACCACAAAAAAAAAAAAAAATTCATGAAAAAGTTTACATCTTTCATGCTTGCAGAAAATGGTCACTTCAGGCAGGCCTCAGGTCCAGGGATGTGGTCTGAAATAAAGAACGAAAAGGGAAGGTGCCTTTTCCTATTAGATGTTTCGTCACTAGGAGTAGTATTTAACAGTTCTAGCGCCATGAGTTACTGTCAGAAAAGAGACTAAAGCTGGAATCAGGTAAGAAATACAGAGTTCATCCATACTAAATGTTTCCCCTTATTCTGCCCTTACTGCATCCATGAACAGTTGCTAAGGCTTGGGAAGAACAAAGGTGCTGCTCAAGAACAAAGGCTTCTTTTTATTGACTGTTTCTTGGCATCAAGGAAAGCCATATGTTAAGATCACAAAGAAAAACCTCAGTGATAAAAAGAGATTGGATGTCTTTATATAATATGACTTAGTTTTGCTTCACAATTGATCTGTCATCTTAGAGATCTTTTTTTCCTTTCAAGCTACTGTTAAAATGTCAGGATGGGAACTTTGTAATGCTGTAGAACGGCAACATATGATAGCTCTGGTAGTTAAAATCTGTTTAAGCCTCTCTACTTCTACTTTTAAACTTCTCTATGACCTATTTCATTAGATTTGTCCACATAGAAAGTCTTGAAAGACTCTGTCTACTATACATTTCTAGTATCATAAATGTCTGTTTATTTAAGTCTTGGATGAAGACTGAAATGAGTGTTAAACATTTCAGTCAACTGTGGATATGCATTTCCATTTTGGAGGATGGATTTAACAGGGGAAGCAAGTATTCAGGTCCAGTGCTCTGTCACAAGGGTGTGGCATGCATTGCATTTTAGTCCTTGAAGTAATTTCGTTATTGTGTAGATAATCTGTGTCTCAAGAACCTTGAGAATAAATCAGGTACTTCAGAGAGTTCAGTACTCTAAGAATCTGAAGTACATCATGCATGCTAAATATTTTTCCTACTGTATTTCTTGGAGCAGTAAATTAGCCAAAACTTTTATAGGCATGCAGATTTTCTGCTCTGCAACACAGATTAAGCAACATAGCAAAGTTTTATGATCATAGTAAGATCAATCTATTGGTCAGCCCATTTAAACCTAAAGGATTTAAATGGAAGGGATTGATTGTTATTTTGTTCATTTATAAAAAAAAATGTGTTATAGAGAATAATTTTTAAAAATCCAACATAAAAAAAGCCAACAAACCCAAAAAAACACCCCATCCCCCCAAATAATAAAACTGCATTACAACTGAAATAGTCTAACAAATTCAGCCAGCTTCTAGGAAACTTGCAAGGCTTTCACTTTTTATTAATAATAAGTCTCTGTTCTGTTTTTCTGAATACTGCTAAATCATATAATCATAGAATGGCCTGGATTGGCAGGGACCTTAAACATTGTCTTGTTTCAAGCCCCCTGCCATGGGCAAGGACACCTTCCACTAGACCAACCTGGCCTTGAACACTTCTGGGGCTTGGGGCATCCATAACTTCTCTGGACCAGCTGTTCCAGTGCCTCACCACCCTCACAGTGTATGTGCAGAGTATTTTTTTCTTGTATTCCTATGCTAAGTTTTGTGATTGGAGAGTTGATGCAGGCTAGGTTTGTCAGCATTAATGTTCAAGGAGTTTCTTGTTTTAGTGATGGTGACTGTAGGTATAATTGAGGCCCCAAGTGAAAAACATCACAGTCAAATTACTTCATGGACTATACTTTTTTAGAGATAATGTGTTTTTGATTTCCTTGCAGAATTTTTCTTACTGTCTCTTTTTGAATTCTATAGCTGTAAAATAATGTTATCAATAAGTTTGACAATAAGGATAAACAATACATTAACATTTTAATAGTATCTATTAAAACAAAAACAAACCTCCAAACTGTGATAGTAAATGCACTGCTGTCTGGATATTATTTTAGATACTTGTAGAAAAAAAAATCTTCCTATTTTGGAGATGTAATGACAGAGGCAAAACCTTGAGGAGACCAGGCCAAGTACTGTGTATTGTTTTTACACCAGTCATCTCCACAGGTTGCTAGTTCTGAGGAGTAGCAATATTGAGGACAGCATGTTTGTAGCCTGAGTTTCTCTCTCCATAAGGCAGTTTGGGTAAAGCCTTTGAGCTACCTGTAGCAAGTGGTAAGAAAATCCAGGAGGTGAAAATGAGCTGCTGAATTTCATTAAGTGAATGATATAAATGGGAATTTGTCACATCAGAAAGTGCTGGGAAAAAGAAGGATTTAAGGCTGAATAAATGACTGCTGGTGAGCCACTTCAGTATCCTAGGGGTTGTCTTGGCCTAGGCTCACTTACCAGAGTCAGTATGAAAAAATTGATATTGTTGGATATACTAAAAAATAAAATCTGGACCCAAATAATTTGAAGCTGGAGAAACAATTCTGCTTCCCAGTGCTGATATAGAGTTAAGAAAAGATCTGCCATGCCAGGTTTAAGTAAGGACAGAATTATTATCAGTACATCCCTAAAATGTCACATTTTCACAAACAGTATTCATATGATCACTGAGTAATTTTGTTGTAATATCTACCATATTTCAATTTATATAGAAAAATATTTTGTGCCAGGATGGCAAGAGCCGAAGAAAGATTTGGGCAAATGGACCAGATATAAATTGTCAATTTCCATACATAAATTCTTGCATAGCATAGATGATTAAACATAGAAAACACATTATCAGAAGAAGAACAGCTCTATGTAAAACACATGTACTTTCAGAAGTAGTAAAGTTTGAGCCAGGATTAAAATCCTGATTAAAAAAGAAGAAAACCCTAAAAAACCTAGGCTGAAAACAGTGAATGCAGCATTAAAATTACCCTTAACAAGAATCTGCTATCCAAACATTTTGATTTAGCTAAAAGTTGATAAACTTCTGTTTTTGTGTGAATCACCATGGACCCTTCCACTAACTCATGTGGCCTGTTGAAGCCTGAGCAGGATACAGCACTGAAGAAACACCATCCCTCTTCCTGTGATTTCTGAGGGATCCTTTCAAGACTAATAATAAGGGTTAGTAATTTTTACTTTCCCTATTTCACAACTGATTTTTGTATCTTCTATTTAAGGTCCTAATTTTGTCTCATGAGAGTGCAAAGATGTAGGGTAGAATCATGCTCCATATGAGCACAATTCTTTTGAGTGGGATAATGATGGTGGCTGTTACAGAAAAATGTGTTCTGCCTCATGATGCATAAAATGTACTTGGACCCTTCATTCTTGGACCAGGTACTGTCAGTGCCACCTGCAGGAGGAAAGAAACAACTAAATAATATTAGTAATAATTTTATTATTAATGATTATATATTTATTATATAAGAAATTATAAAATAATATAAAATGTCATTATAATATAGTAATTATATAATTTAATTATATTAACAAACAGTGATGCATCTGAACAGTCATCCATTAAGTCCCAATTCATCTGCAGCATTCAAACAAAAAAATCATGTCAGCAGGTAAAAACTTATGCCTGTTGTGTTATATCCCTGTATATAATATAAAATTACCATGGCAGAGATGGCATGTAAATGCTGTAGTAAAAAAAAAAAAAAAATCCAGTGAAAGAGGTGCAAATAGTCCAAGCTGATAAATGCTTAGTTTAAGAAAAAAAAAAAAAATCTTAAAATTGCAGAACAGGTACTAACACAGCAAATGGGAGTCCTGTGTGGTTAGGAGGAAAGAGAGATAGTAAATACCCAATATAAATAAAAATAATTTAAATTTAACTTTAGGTACTAGGAGGAAACTGTTTGGGGACTGGAGCATATGTTTTTTCGTGATAATCAGAAAATGTAGTCAGCTAATTAACTTTTGTCCTCATGATATGTTGAAAAAATGCAGAAAACTAAATTTTTGTAAGCTCTGGAGTCTTAAGTAATTAAAAACCATGTTAGACCTCTTTAGTATCCTGAAAAAGTGAAGGCATAATATTGAATTCAAGACCCTCAGAACTGAATCTATTAGAGAGCAGCAGCAATGTATTTTAGAGGCATTCCTGTCAATAATTCAAGAGAATTATTAGGGGTTTTTGTAATGGCCTCTTTCCTAGTAAACTTACTCTAGATGTTGCTGGGTATCTGCTTAGCTTGTTTCCTGTATTCCTGATTAGAAAAATGCATGCTATACCATGCTTTTCCTAATGTTTGATGTATACAACATTGACATGATTGTCACATCATCATCCATAGCAATGAACTTTCTGATTTCAGCTCTTGTACACAGGTCTGCTCAGATGGCAGTCTGTAACCAAATGATCTCTTTTTATTGTCTCTTTAGATTAATTTTAAAGTTATGAATATTGCTCTGTGAGATGTTTACTAGAGACCCATTTAAATTTTTTACAAATTCAAAAGTCTTTGCTTTGGTGGACTTTTTATGGTTGCATAAAAGATTTTCAATTTGTTTTGCAAGTTTGTCAGATTATTGCTATGGGGTCTTTTTGTTTTTCTTCAGTTTAGTGCTAAATTACTTCTCTTGCTACTGGTTGATTTTTTTGGGTTTTATCCTTGTTAATCAGCTATTTGAACTCAGTTTTCAAGGTGTTTTTTGAGAAGGCTTAGCTATTATGTCAAGGGTGTATTCGCTAGACTCATGCCCTTCATGTTTATGGATCAGTGAGGAATCTCCTGGTACCTTTGAATAACAACCTGTAAACCCACACCTGTTTTTGATTGCCACCCTGTGAACTGAAAGCTGTGAGGAAAGGCATTTGGGGTTGGGTTGGAGCTCATTACTCCTTATTACGAGATGCTGAGAAAGAAACTTCTCCAAAGGCTTGAGAGAATAACGTTATAGCTTTGCTTTCTTTCAGGTTCTTACAAAACAGTGGTTATTTCTAAGCTTCCAAAAATTAAAACTAAAGTTCTGGATAATAGTACTCCATGGATTCATTCCAACATTAAGAAATCTGTAGTGGCAAACTCAAATGTATCTTTTTCAGTGGGTGAGAAATGGTGATTTTAATTTTTTTTGTCTATTGTAGTGCTGATATATTGAAAAAGTAACAAAACCACTTAGTTTCACTCAATTTTATGTATGCAAGTCTTCCAGCATAATGTATTCCTGTGAGATTTTTGCTCTGCAGCTTTGATCTCAATTTGAGATTAGGGCTGTACTTTCTTTTTGGAAAAAAAAATCCTTAAAATTCATTATGTTTTGGTTTAAGTTTAGCAAAGTCAGTTTCAGATATGCTCTCCAAGTAATTGTTTTTGTTGTGCTTTTCTATGTAGTAGATCCCTGTAACTTTAAAAATCTTTAAGTCACCTTATTGAGGGTGTGAAATAATGGCTTTCTTCTTTGACTGGCATGGTTTTTGTCACAAAATAGAAGTCAAGCCTTTTGTATCTTCTTACTTTTCAATATTTATTTGCAAATAGCATTTTGTTCTGGAACAGGCTCCCCAGTCTTGGTCTCAGCTCCAAGATTGCCTGAGTTCAAGAAGTATTTGGACAATGCTCTCAGGCACATGGTGTGACTTTTTGGAGTATCATTTGTAGGATCAGGAGTTGGACTTGATGATCCCTGTGGATTCCCTCCATCTCTGTATACTTTATGATTCTTTGAAATCTTTACTGTCCTTTTCCTCATCTGCAGAATACAATTCATTGCATCTATGTAGGATATCCATTACACATCTGTAGATTACTTATTGATACATCCTAGGATATTTTTAGCTTTATACTTCACTGAATTACCCTTTTTTCAATCCTGCTATCAGCAAACTGTTAAAATTTTGGTGCTAAGTATCTGCAGCACTAGGGGGCAAATCTAACACCACCATCAGTATCCTTTTCCACTTCAAGAAATTTAGAAAATAAGTATGCTTGCAGAGCTGTAAAATACTCAGATCTGCTCAATTTCACTTTGCTTTGACCGTAGAAGGCAGATTTTCTGTCAGAGCTCCCAGACTGCAAAGTTAAGCTCCAATTAGACGATACGCTTATATAGTAATGGAATTATCTTGAATATTTCCACCAGTAAGTTCTAATTTCTGGTGCACCAGAGGATATTTCTTGCTGTAGGTGTATTGATTTTTCTAAATTTTCAGGTATATTAATGTTTAACAGGTAATGCTCCTTTGATGCTTCAAAAGGAAGTCTGAACTCTCAGAAATGTCTGTGTAGTATGGCCATCACATATAGCTCAGTTCTTTTCTGAATGACACGAACTCATAAATAAGTTCTGGTTTAGACACACCAAGTCTTTGGTGGCTGTGCTGTGTATATCACAGGACAAAACTGAACACAGAAACTGTCACGTGCTCTAGCAAGGCTGTCTTAGTTGACTCCTAGTAGTGTTGGTGATTTTTTTTCCAGTTGCCACCTCTTTTTAGAGACTCAGTTTTAAGAATATATTCCATAAGTTGTTTATTGATGGTGTAGTGCAAAACTGGAATGTGGTGCAGCACGATATGTTTACTTAACTGCAACATAAAAGGATAATTTAAATTATGATCAGTGTAACCAAGCTCACATATTTTATATGTTATAGCAAGAATGGTATCCCAAATAACTGCCCACGTTTTACAGCGTGGTGAAGAAAGGTCTTTCTTTGTTATTAAGAAAACTTTAAGACGTTCATGAAGATTTACTCTGTGTGTCTCAAGTATGTGAAAGATAATCCTGTTTAATTAAGGCTTTACCTTAATTCCAATTGTGTTGGGCTTGGAAAGTATAACAAACTTCAGAAATTATCAGACTCTGTGGACACAGTCTTTATGTTCAACTTCAGTAAAGATCTTTGTTTTACCTTAAGGCAGGTGCCAACCTTCTGCTTTATAATAAGACAGGTCAGACAGAATAATTTTCCTGTCATTCTCCAATACTACCTCTCTATTCTCAACATCCTGATCTTCTAAGTTCTGCCAACTTGCTTCCAGTCATGTGCAAGTTAAACAAACAGGAATGTGGTGGCTTACTCAAAGTCCTGGATGTGGCTGGGTGACTTCCTGGCTGGTGGGAAGGCACAAACAGCCAGGCTGTCCTGGGAGAAGGAGGATTAGTTGCCTAAAAGTAGAACACAAAGTGTTCTCAGGTGGTCCCATGTTGTTTCAAGAGCTGGAATTATTAATAAGGAGTTGTGGCACTCAATACCAAGCAACGTGCAAGGTCTAACAAATGTAGATCCTGAGGTCAGCAAGCAGCTAGATCACCTCTTCAGAGATGTGCCCCAAGTAATTAAGAGTGGGAGGAATCTATCCACCCACCATTCCAGCTTCATTAATAGTATGTATGGAAATGGAACTTGCTGCTTTACATAGAGGAGGGCTAAAAATTCTTGGAAATCCTGCTCTAAAAAAAGGGCTAGAATAAGGAGGTCAGGTCTCTACTGATCTGAATGAAACATCAATGAAATTAGATCCCAAAACACTAAAAGGAGGAGGTCAGGTCTCTACTGTTTTTATTTTAAGAACAGTAGGAAAATATTGCTGGCTAAAAAAGTTATTAATAGAAGTAGGAAGGGAAGAAGGCACTTAAGCCCATTTCTCATAGGTATTTAAGTATCTTGTTCTCACTAGTATTCTGTGAGCGTTATACACCAATATAAAATACCAAAGAGGTATTTTTCAAATTAGATTTTTTTATGTTCCTTCTTCCTAAGACTTTCTGTAGAATGTAATTTTTTTTTAAACTTTTATCCTCAGTCTATAGCACCGAGAAGACTAATATTTTCTCATGCTTTTATTTCCTTCTGGACAAGCAAAAAAACACCTCAAAATTATGACCAAACTTATTTTTCAGCTAGAAAACTGTAACATGCTGCAGATTATTTTTCAACTACAGAACAATATCCACACAAATTCAATCCTTTTATGGGAAGATTATAGCAACTCGTACAGTGAATACCTCTAAATGATTTCATTTTATCTGTTTTTCTACTCCCTTCATAATGTGACTTATTTTAAAAAAATATTTGTTTTTTTGAGAGGGGAAAGAAAAGAATGTCAATGCATTTTCTCAAAGCACAATGAAAATACATTCACATTTTTCTTCTGGAAATAAGTGATGCTGAAACCCTTTCACAGCAGATTTAAGGTTCGATTTTGTCTTGAACCTCCATTCTTTGTGGAGTATTCTGGAATCAGAAAATAATAATGTGACAGATTGTGAGAGCCTGTAATCAACAGGTCAGAAAGCCACCTGTAATAAGAAGGTTTAGAGTTGACATAAACATTGTTTTGTCAGGTAAAGAGAACTCTGAGAGAAGAATCCAGCTTGATATTTTTTATCATTAATGATCTTTCATTAACCCATAGGAAGAGTTCTTGCAATTTTAAAAGCTGAAAGAAGCAGCAAATATTTTTTTTTTTGTACTTAAATGGACTGCCTATAATAACCAAATTACCCTTAGCAAATTTCACTAATTTCACCTTACAATTCATTTGAATTGCAAAAGATAACATGCAGTATGGACTAGGCTAATTGTTGACAGTGCTTTTCTTGATTTTTTCACTGTATTCTTCAGTTCCTATCTATTTCACACTTGATTGGAGCAAAGGCTCAGATTATGAATCACTAAAAGTTGCTGTAGATTATCACCTTCCAATAGCAACTTGCTGGAGTCGAGCAGGGGAAATTAAAGGATCTATGAGATGGATTTTATTTATTTGCTTCATAAAACACAATCTGTATTTGGATGAACCAGTTAGTTTGTATCAGAATGGGCAATGAATGTAAGAGTTCTCAGCACAAATGAAGCAGAAATTATGGGGCCAATGGAGTTTCCATCCATGCAAATAAATGTCATTGATACATGTAATGTTTAATCACACATAATGTTAAATTGACGAGATAAAGATTTGAAGATATCAAAAAGTCGCTCCTATATTCAGTACTGCTTCTGCAAATGAATAATTTCTCTGCACACACAAAATCTTCCATTGCTTTTTCTGGCCAGTAGAAGAGTAGGAAAGGGTATGTTAGTGAAATAAACTTCAAGCTGTTTACAGCTTATTATAGGGAATTGAGAATGGCACTGAGGAATTTCTTTTGCATTCTCAGCAATGTCCTGAATCTGTTAATTCCTCTCTCTCCCACTCTCACATACATATTCACTATTCAGACTCAGAATTCACTGTCTAAATTTTTAATTAACCTTTTGCCCTTTTCCTATTGCTGTCTGTCTTCAGGGAAGACTTCTTGAAGCGTCTTCTGGTCAAGACAGAAGACCAGGCATGCACAGGTCCAAGTAATAGAGGCAAAGCAAAAGAACTTATCAGATATATTGGTTAATTTAGCTTGATTCTGTTTACACAGGAGAAATGAATGTCTGGCCCTAAATTCAATGAATACATTTATATGTAAAGTTATGGTATATATTTAATGACAAAATAAATGTTGGGTCCATTTTATTCTCCACAACAAAACAGTTATGGTAGTTACAATTCTTAAAGAGGCATCAGTTTGTTGTGCTATGTTTATTCTCTAACAGAAACTAATGACAATGAAGTCATCAAGCCCACACAAAATCCCTCAGGCACAATCTTTGTCATTTGTTATTATTTTGTCTAATGCTTTGGAATGAGTGATGAAATGGTTTGAAATAACACAAAAGAGGGCTCTGAATTATCTAAAACTGTCTAATATAGTTGTGGCTTGGTATTTAAATTTACCTCTTGAATCACTGGAGGCATTAAATGGGGTGTAAATGCATTTCATGTGCCTATAATTCTCATCGAGAAAATGTTAGAAGTAAAGCAGAGATGGTTTGGTAACTTCTTGGGAGTCTGAAGGACTAAGGAGAAGATATTTTCTTGCATTATTTATGAAGCGTGAAAATGGGGAAAAATTCTGCAAGAAGGAATTTCATAGAGTATTTTTAAATTGCAGTAAGAAAGTGGTTTTGGAATGAAATGCTGATGCTTCTCAGGAGATTCTTTTTTAATGGAAAGAGCATGTTTTTACAGATCTCTTTTGTTTTTGTTCTTGATTTAATTACATCCAGATTTTATGTTCTGTTCCACAGAGTAAATTTCTCAAGGCCTCTAATTGCTGAGTAGGTGGCATGAAGAAATGGGCATGTTAAATTTTCAGACTGCTGATTTGCAAGCAAGATCATGAAAGAAATGCGTGTTTTTAGCGCCATGCTTCTTAAAATCTGTGTCCCTTCACTATACTTTTCATGTCCATGTTATCAATTCCTTTTTCAGTTGAATATACCCTGCCCTCAAGCAAAATCAACTGAACCAGCAAACCTCTCAATTACTCTGCCAGTTGCATCCCAGTTTCTTCTACAGATTTGCCAAAGTGTCTGCAGCATGGGTCACAGTTGATATATGACTGTTGTGTCATGCTGATTCTCAGCAGGGAGTCATGATTTGGTTTAAAGCTGCAGAAACCACTCAGGCTGCCACTCTGCTGAATCCTGAAATCAAAGAGGAATGAGGGTGGTGTGTGTGCAGGTGGGATGAGGAAAATAGTGAAAAACAGCGAAAAACAAGGCTAAACTTCCCAGGGTGCTTTCTTGTACACAGCTTTCGTTAACAGGTGGTGTTTCTTCAAATATAGTATTCAATTTTAGGTAATAAAATTGGAGATTAATTGATTTGATCTATTTATTTTGCTAACACTTTCTGAATATTATCATGAAAAGTATATGCTTGCATTATCTTGTCAAATCTCTCCTTCATCCTCAAGATCAGAAGAAAAAAGGTAAAGACTTATGATTTTGATCTTGGCATTCTGCTTCCTGTACCTTCTCACATTTTGTTGTTTCTGGAAGGTAGCATATTATATATGCATGAAGAAATATTTCAGGATGACTCATATTTTCATGCGTTAATGAATTTTTTTTTTGCCCAGTGGTGTCTAGTATTTTTGCTGGGAAATACATAGTTTTAATAGGCTTGGTATTACTATATTACTTTTAATCAGAATTTTTTGACAATTAATGTTGGTCTCCTCTGATTCCCAAGCAGTAATTTCTGTTGATGGGAGAATTCTGTTGAAGCCTCGGCTCTAATTTCAGCAGCAGTTGTAAAAATGGTGCCATAGCATAGAGCTAAAGCAAGGAAGCTGAAGGATGATGGAAGTTTAAGGTTTGATATGATATTATAAAAATTGCAATAGCATGTTTCATATGTGTCACAGCATAGTGTTTCTTTCCCTTTTTCTGTGCTGTCACCTCTAAAAAAGTGACATTTAGTATTGAGCACCACGGCTTGGAAATAGCATAGTTCACTGGGGGGTTTTGTATTTTTTTTTTCTTTCTTCTCTTAATTTTTATTGATGTAATTTACTTTTGCTGGCCTATAAAACTTGCACAAATCCAAGTAACAGAGGCAAAACAAAGTACTTATTTGTGTTGTGACAAACTTAGAGACCTCCCTCACCCAGAGAAGTGATAAGAGATTGGATCTTTTTGGGTGGCAAAGCAATTTGTTGAGAAAATTGTGTGATAATATTTACACTGACAGATTGCTTCCTGAAGAGCCAAGGGACTGCAAAATCCCTCATGTACTCAGGTGTCATGTATTTCCCAGCTTAAAGACATGTTTTCCTGGATTTAAAAATGACTGCTCACAGAGAGGGGGAGGAATTTGTTTTGGCAAGGCACAGCAGTCACCAGTTTATTTACTACTGGAGGTAATAAATGTAAATGTATTTGATGACAAGAAAAGGAACCCTCCAGCTAAAAAAGTATGTGACACTGCTTGTTTTGTAACTGAGGCAAGAAATAGTTTTTCAATGTATATACCACAACTGTTTTGAATTCTTCTGGGTTATATTCAAACATTTCAGAAAATATGGAATATTACAGAAGAAGGTAGGGATGTTTCTAAAATGAGATGTTGTCTTCCAGGTGGCATGACACAATGGAATTCTGTACAGAGAAGGGAATTTTAAGGAATTTATAGGAAAGTTCACATATATATTTTTTTTAATTTTATTTTTCTTCCTGCTGCTTTGATTTTTTTACCATTGCAGTCTGTATCCAGAAGGAGTTCGTATTAAATATGATGTTTAAAAAAATTACTTTGAAGTTGCAGTTTTTATAAGCTATTAATGGGACTGTAAACAGAGATATGTGGATCCATGGAAGTATGGATAAGTGCCTGAATACTCACTCAGATGAAATAGCAAAGTGTGATCATATGAAGTATCATATGGATATTGTTTTTGTATTTTTGTCAGATAATATTTCCATAGGTCACCATCTATATGAAGTCTGTACAATATTGTCAGTTATGCCTTATTTTCTTAGTGTAAAATAATCTTAATTTGTCATCTAGCAGGGCTGTTCAGGAAAACTTTCCAAGTGACAAATATTTAAATGACTTTGTAACTTGTTAATTTTAAATACTGGGGTTATTTAGCCCACTTCTCAAGCTATTGGATTCAATATTTGTAAGGTTTAGTTAACCTTGGAGAATTCTAAGACTGCAAATTCTTCATGAAAATGTATGCTGTTATCTTTATTAGTGCTTAATTAAATGATGATTTGTTAATAGAAGAAAATTATTAATGCTTTCTCAGAGGACTGAAAATATGCTCTATCCACTTATTCTGAATTTAGTCACTATAGGTGATGTCTGTATAAAAATCAGCACTTCTAAATGGATTTCTATTACTTGGGCAAAATTGAAAAACTGTATTTATACTTTTTTATAAGTAATGCAATAGACCTGTGTTAATTTTATGTTGATAAAAACCTTTGTAAATCTTGGATGTTGTATCCTGCAGCCTTACCAGAACCATACAAAAAAAAAAAAAAAAGGGAAAAAGTTTTTTGTTTAATAACATAATATTGGAACATCTTTCCCTTTACTCCTACTTGCATTTAAGCTCAGGCTGCTGACACCTCAGATCCATACAGTCCAAATGATATCCTAAGACTTATGTTGTGTTTGTTGGTGAAAGGTTGCCTTCCATCTGGAGGAGAGCTTACCTGGGGAACAAAGCAGCTTCAGTGGCATTTTGGTTTTGAAAGTTTCCACTGTGGAAAACATTTTGAGTTGTGTGGGAGCTGGCCACCACGGAATGATCATGGAGGGTTTCATGGTGCCCTCCCCTGTGGTGCTGCCCACTGCCCTAGACACATTTCCTGTCTGTGTGTCCATCCTGCACAGGCTTTGTCTAAGGACAGACACAAACATACACCAAGCCTGCTGAGCTCTGGGATGCTGTGAAGGAAGGTCTTGAAGGCAGGCCAGAAGAGCCTCTAGTCTGTTCTTTTAGAATGGCTTACGGGAGGTATCTGATGCAGCATTTCTTAAATTTAGCTTTGCTGGGCCCCTGAGGACTCTTCCCACTCAGATTCAGCCTGACCTATACAGTACATTAAATATGATCACATGACAATGTGCTGTGATACTGGCTTGCCTTCCATGACTTAAATATGTAGCCTCGTGTTTTAGTATGAGCACAACTTAATTCAGGGTATGCCCCAAAACCCCTTAACATTGCCAAGGTCTGTTTACTTGACCATGAACATATCTGACAGTCAAATGTTATACCTGTCATACCTATTTCAATTTCAGATGAAAAAAAAAGAAATTCTTGACATTAGCAAGAAGATAATACCTTTCATTGAGCTTGCTAAAGAACTTCTGTAAAATTAATGAATTGGAAGAAACCTTTGGAGAGGTCTAAAAGTTTTTTTAATCAACTGTGGTCTTACTTTTTAGTATGTGAAAACGAACTAGTCAGCCTTTAGATACCAATGATCATTTTGTATCTTGATTTCTCTCTTTTATCTGCTCATATCCAAAATATAATTTTTCTAATTTTCTTTAGGTTGTAGCTTTTTCTTTCCCAGATACTTTTTGGTGAATCATTTTGTAAGATATGCTGTGTTTGTGAGGTAAAAATATTAGAAGTCATTTTTTTTTTCATTTTGGTTAAAGGCATGACTGATTTTGACCATAAAATTCATATTCTCCAGTTCCAAACAGAAGGATTATCAAAGTATCAATGGCACCAAGAAAAGGTTCTGCTCAGTTTACCTCAGCTAGAAATGCTGCTAGATTTAAGTCATTATTATGATTTAAGAAAAATTTGACATTTCCTTTACAGCTGTGTCATAGCTTTAGCTGTTGCAGATCCAACAGACAAAGTCTGCAAATGTACACCGAGGCTTAGTTCTGACTGTCTCAAAGTCTTCATTTTAAGAGTGATTATGCAACGGTTTTTTAATGTGGGTTAATACATAAAACTGCACAGAAAATAAATTTCAATGTATGTGCAAAAGGCCTGATTTAGTAATGTTTATGGTAGTATAAAGAGCTATTTTAAAATGAGATTCAATGTCATAAGCAGGGGGGAGAAGGGAAAAAAAGTTAATATGAACACCTCATGGCTAAAAAGGATAATATTATGAGTAAATGTTGTGAAATATTTATGATTCAAAAATCATGGGAACTTTTCATTTGAAAACACATCTAATAAAGCTCCCAGCTCTCAATTTATGAAAACTCTGTGGGATTGGAATTTAAAGGTAGTGAAAACATATTAAGGATCAGTATTCCCTTCCGGAAACTTTTAAATATGCCTGTTTGGGGACTGCCTCCATCCTTCAGTTTATGTCTGCAACACAATGTTTATTTTTTTCTCCTCAGGACATCACTGAAAAGGGGAATCTAATTTCACTGGAAGATGTTCTGAGGCTTCCATGCAGTACCATGAAATGGAGATATGTGTTATCATGGGACTCCCACCGTGTCCCTAGGGCGGACTTCTGACAGGTTTCTATTGCGTATTCTACTCTTGCTTCAGGTTTGGAATTCCTAGGAATCTGCACACTTGATCACAGAAGACCCTTTGCCCTAAATGTTGTGTTTCTGAATTTAAGTAAATAACGGTAAAGGGGACTAAAATTGAAAGTTAATTCAATACAACAGCAGACTATATAGGCTGTCACATTTCTCTGTCACTGTTGCAATATTTTACTGAAGCTGAACCATGTGCATTTGAGACACAGATTTATGTCAATTAAAATGTATTCTAAAACAGGTGTGAGAAAACGCCAAGGGAAGATTAAATAAATGTGCAAGTAAGTTTCTAGGTGTTTGTGTTGGGTCTCTTTCTCTCTCTCTTTCTCCCTCTCTTTCTTCCTCTTTCTCACTCTCTCTCTCTCTCTCTTTCTCTCTCCCTTTCTCCCTTTCTTTCTTCTCTTTTTCTCTCTCTCTTTTTCTTTCTCACTCTCGCTCTCTTCTCTAGAGGTGTGCTGATTGCTTAATTTCAATATCAAGTGGAAACTCAAGGAACTGGAAATTGGTGGGAAATAATGAATACAATCTTAAATATTTCTATACTTTTATTCCTAGGAAATTAAGCTAGCAATCAAAACTACCTAAAAGATTTTCAACACTGTGAAAATGTTATGGGGCTCTAAAATGGATCTGCAGATGTAGAGGGTATTAAGATTGTGGTGACCAACCAATAACTTGTGAAACACTATTTCTTCGGGTGAATTGCCCTGAGACTTGTGTTTTCATTGTGATGAAGTCTTTACCTTGAAATTTTTCAGGTGAAGTATTAGTGATATGGCAGCATTAATATATAATACAGCAATAACTAGGTTCAACTGTATTGGTATGATAGATATTGAGCGAGTTCAGGGGTAATAGGTGCTGTTGTGTCTGGACAAGCAGTACTTGAATGATTTTTTTATCAAAGATATTTTAAAATTTGCTTTTTGGCTTGTTGTCTTCTATCCTTGTCTAAAGCTTTCATGTTTTGTGTGTATCTGACTGAAAACAGAAGCCTTGATGTTCCCTTAACAATCACTTATAGCCTTTTATTAGGTTGAATTGCAAGCAGCAAAGGGTAGTAAGACCAATAAAAGTGCAAGGTGAATTTCTTTCTTAACAGCCATATACCTTTCTGAAAGGAAAAGTTGTGTCAACAGCCACTGCTGTTAGTCATGTGCTCAGCCCAACGATGTTCTCTGTTGTTCCTTGAACAGTGCATGCTTTCTGGCAGTAAATGGGGCAGTTCTTCAGCAAGAGAATGTCTCTGAATCATTCAAAAGACCTATTATTTCTATAACACCATGTGTGGATAAGACCTGCTAAAAATTGCGCTTATCCTGTTGTGTGTGTTTCCCCAATTTTCACAATGTTAGAGAGGAAGGAAACAAAGCCATGGTTTTCACTTGAAGCTGAAATGTTGAAGAATGATTGAATATTACCTCTCTCTGTTAATGAAGTTTTCTTCCTCAGTATGTGATTGAGTAGATAAAAATGCGGCATAGGTAAAACAAAAACACTCTGGTTTAAAAGAGGATCAGCTTTAAAATTATATCAACTTTCAAATCATATCGTAATTTCAGCAATGGTCTAGGTGATGAGGACTTGAGCTGAGTGTGTTCGTGGCAGTCACTTGGACAGCTCTGGTACCTCACTCCTTTTGGTATCCAAGCTAGGATGGTTAAAGTCAGCTTGGAATTGCATGTAATAAAATTTGCATCTTTGGAACATACCCCAGATGTTAACTTTGACTTTTGGTATTCAGCATCAGAGAAACAGACAGACTACACAGAAGTTCTGTTTTTCTCTAAGAAATTTTCAAGAATTCAAAATACTCAAACCAGATGCTTTTTTAAATCTCTGTAAAAGTGTCCTGTTAGGTGATGATCTTTTAAATTTTATCTTTTTTTTTTTTTTTTTTCCTTAAGGCACTAATATTTTTCAGTGGTGAAACTTATACTGCTGGGTATATATATATATATTTACAGGGC
>JAYDZK010000202.1:32311799-32347113 GCA_034509185.1 Euphonia xanthogaster | reverse complement strand
TATATATATATTTACAGGGCTACAAGTAATGAGAAGATACAGAGATTTAAAAAAAAATACTTCTGCATGTCACAGCTAGGAAGCATCTTTGAAAACTTAGCAAGAAGTGTGCATTTTTCATCCTATGGAGCCTTTTATAGAGTCCAGCACAATAAATGAGCAAGGTCATGCAATCACAAACAGAAGTCAAAATAAAATTTTAGATAACAAGCATGAGAGTTTGGATGCAACATTTTGAATACATTTTGAAAGATAAAATTTTGACATATAGCAACAATATTTGATAGTTTCTTGAATATTATAAAAATTGTTAAGTACAAGGCTAAGTCATTAGCGATAACTTAAAATGTCACAGTGTTTATCACTGGTAGCCTATTAAAGAATACTGCAACTAATACAGCTCTTTCACAACTGACCACTTTAGAAACTTGTCTTTGATTTTGCAAAGTAATACAACCTGTATTACTCTTCTTCCCCATATTTGTCATACAGGTTCTTAACCAAAACTGAAGTAATTTTCACAGGTTCAGATTCCTCCCAGTGGTGAAACTTTCTCAGTGCCTATTCAAACTGAGACACTTATCTCTGCTTGTCATGTATTTTCAGACTGCAGTTAAGCATCTACCTAATTATCAATACCATTACTTGATTGAAAATTCAATAATGCAAAGATCCCTTTAAAATTCTTGTGATTAGCTCTAAATTATGCAGATGTAATAAAAGACTTAAGGCAGATTATATCTTTATTTGTTTTGATAGAACCCACGATTGATAATTGCAGAACTCTGTTGCTATAGTTACAATTAAATGAGGCTGAAAGCAACCTGTCAAATGCCAATTTACTGCAATCCTGGCTGTAGTAATTCTGCACTTAAAAACCAACACTGAATTTTGAAGTTTTGCCATCCTAGAGAAAGATACTGAATCTTTAGTCCTCTAAGTGTTTAAGAAATTGAACAATTCTAGAGGGACTGAGTGTAAAAATATTCTTATGGCCCAAACAAAAGGAAAAGTAATACTTTGCCCTCTGCCTTCTCAATCTGAGCAAGTGGTTACTGAGGTTCAGACTTCTAATTATGCTTCAAAATTGGAGGTAAATTCAGGTTCACTTTGATCCCATTTAAGTCATGTCACCAAGCCTTGGCTTCAGAAGTACTACAGACTGTCTAGGCAGGACTTCCAACTGTGTTTAAAAATGACATTTAGTAGTGCTGGCCAAAAATCTCAGTTTCTGTCTCCTGAGAAGCTGATAGTCTTGTGTTTTGATGTGACAAATGTTGCTCTTTTGTCCCACAGTGATCTGAAGAGCATCTAGATGTGCTATCAGTGGAGTACAGTTCAGTTGAGTGCAAAGCTCACAATTATCTGATTCTGTACCACATTACAGCCTTCCAGTGTATTTTATGACCAGGAGAGAATGTTGACAGGGTGAGTAAAATGCTGAAAATTAATAAGCTCTAACTCACAAGCCTCATTATGAGTTTTTGGTTTTGATTTTATTATTTTTTTAAGGTATCATTGGCAAGAATAAACAGTATCATTGGGGCCAAGTTGGTTGTATGTCATCACAAACTGTCACACGCCTTTCTTTTCTTTCCTTTTACATAGCACCGTTTAAAGTTTCTTCCCTCCTTTCAGAGGACATCAGCTAGCTGCTTTCATCCTCCTCACTTTTCAGCCCCCCCTACACCCTTGTGTGGTAGTCCCACTTTATTTTCTCATTCTTTTCCCCCTTTACCCGGTGCCCTCCTGCATTCACCTTGCCAAGAGTGACATTGCCTGTCTTGCTTTGCTTCTCTTTCTTCAGCAGTTGTTACCTGTGGCATTTTTAGAGCAGGCACTGTGGAAGGAACAGCCTGGGGAAGGACTAAAAGAGTTATCTGGCTCTCAGAAGTGGCCAGATTCTTTCTGTTGAAAGAATCATTGGAAGTTGTTTACAATCAGAATACTGAGAAAAAATACAGCTTTCATTAAGTTTGACTATGTTCCAAAAAAGTTCAAAACTGGGGTAAAACAGCTGTATCTACAAAATACCAGCAGCCTCTATTAATGACTTAGGATGAATGTTCCAACATTTTGTCTCTGAAGCACAAAAAGAAGCCAGGAACTTTTGATTGCAAAGCTCTGGAATATTTCAAGCAATGACTTTTTCAAGCACTAGCTTCTTGTTGATATATTTGAATGGAAAAAAGATTCATGCAAAAGTCATGATACTCTTTCAGGAGAAAGATATCTGACTATAAACCCTGCTGTCAGGCTGCTTGAATACTTACAAAACCTTCTGAATTAGGGCAATAATAATGAAAAGTAGCCAAGTACATACAGCTTGTGCAGATCAGGATTATAGAAATTCTTAATTTGTTTAGTTAACTTTTGCACAGAATTGTAGATTCTAGAAAAAGATGGCTACATAAGTAAGAAGAAGAAAACTCAGAGCAACATACAAGGGATTTTGAATATTTGCATTTATCCTGAGAACAGCTAAGTTGTACTAAACAAAAGAAGGGAAAGAAGTCAGGTAAATGCTAATTATTTTTAAAGGCTTTTTTATGACCCAGAAGTGCTGAGGAATATTAAATTGGTTGAGACTGATGATTGCTTTTTTAATGACATTTCACAAAATATAAAAAGGATAATCATGTTGGTTTTCATACCTAAAAGAACTAAGCACAAAATATTAAAAAAAAAACCAAACTGAAATGTGATGGCTGGGTTTAAAAATCAAACTATGTACTAAAAATGTGGAAAAAACAGGAAGGAAACAAAGTGAAATTATTTGCTCTATTAAAAGTTAAAAATGAAAGGAAGAGAATTAAAAAATTGGAATGATAAAAAATAATAGAAATAACTAAGCAATTTAAATCTTACCTTTTTCCTTGATCTGGAAACCCCTCCAACTTTACAGATTAAATTTGATTTGTGATACTGAAGCAGTGCAGTCTTGTATCACTTTTTATTCTTCTCCTCTATTATCTGATGATGTCTATTTGTTGTGCATTATTTTTTCTTTCATAATTTTTTCTGATTTCTGCTTATGGCTTCTTTATATACAGAAACATGATTATATATATGTTTCTAGATATGTTATATTTATTTCTGTTGTATACATTATATGTATTTCTGTTATATGTGTAATATATATGTATTCTGCTATATGAATTTATTTTCTAAATGCACAATATTTCTATACAAAGTCCATATACAGACCACATATATTTTTCCATAGAAAAGTTATCTGTATTTGTAGATGTACATGCAATATTATATATGGAAATTAATTGTAATTGTGTATATAGATATGGTTCTTCTATGTATGTTACATACACAGATATTTTGGCTGTAATTTGCAGTCATTTAATCATTTATATTTTACCTTAATCTGGCGCTCTTGTCCTTGATCTGGGACCTATCCTGGGCCACCATTCCCAATGATTTACAATAAAACTGATATTTGGCTAGATTGTTGTAAAGTTTTCTTAGCCAAATAGACATTGTGGTGTTCCTAAATATCAAGTATGTAATGGTTGTTATAGGCAAATTAAAATTTGTCATGTGCATTTGCAAAACTGTGATTTGCTTATTATTTGTAACTCCTTGGTCAAGAGATGGAAAATATGTTTAATACAAAAACTGCTAAATAATTTCTTGGTTTAAATCTGGACAGGAGAGTGCCAAATTGACACAGGTATTTTAAAAATGTCTGGATTTATATGCAGTAATATTTTTTTTGTTACTCTACAAGCCTAGTGATCCCTAGGACATATTTGAGAACAATGAGGTTTCAAGGCCAGAAAGCAGCGTGAGCCTAGAAGTGACAGATGAATAATTTATTTACGGACTAATTGGAGGCAGAAGCCAGGGGCCCTGCTGTAGAAGGGCAGTGTGGAGGAAAGCAGGCACTAATGGCCTTTGCCACCTGCCCTGCAGAGTCTGTGCTGTGCCTGTCAATCAGCTCTCCACGTGGAACTGCCCAAATAAAATCACCCTACTAAATTTCTTCTGGGGGTTTTAGAAAACCTGCAGTGAGCTTGAATGACAGAAATAAAAACAGGACTCAGGGCAGAAGAAGAAAGCAAACTGTATCTCTTGGCTTTTCTAGCTACTTCTTCCATTGACCTTTTGGGGAAACCTTTAGCAAACTAATGTTTTTAGAAGTCTTAACTCCTATGAAAGGAGAAGAGGATAGCGACTGTTTCTGTTATAGAAACAATTAAAGTTGTTACGCACAAAACTTGCTTATGGTTTACCCATGTGATTGATTAATAACAAAATCCCCACCTAGAGAAATAAACCCAAATTGTTGATAGAAATGGTATATTACACCTTTTAAAAAGCCTTCACAAGTCACACTTTTAAAGGCGATTAACATTTAAAAATAATAAAAGACTAATCCTTGCTGTTGTACAATTATTCTACTTACTTTAAATAAACACGTTAGAAATGCAGTTTTCTCTTACAGGCCTGAACTGAAATTGAGGAGGTTTATTCAAAGGGTTACCCATTCTGTGAAGTAATTTTTTCCTAGAATATGACATGGTTTAATGCCAGTCTTGCCCCAGTGGGTCTCTTTGATCTTTATTCTATTAATGGGAAAACTGTGAACTCAATATATTGATTTTTTTAATTTGAAAAATCAAAGCCATTGCTCACATTGGATTTTGAGTTGGCTCTTTTAGCCTGTGCTTTAACTACCAACAAAGGGACCTTGACAAAATTTTTGTAATACATATGTACCACAATGCACACTGTTTATATGAATGTATTTGGAGTACAGTCTCACATGTCCCAGTTAGAAGCACTAGGCAGTGTATTTGTTGTAGGCAATGTGGTTCCCTTGATTTTGAGGGAAGCTCACTGGAAACAAAAAGCATACCAGCTGTTTATGGAATGTTCATTACCATACAAACCTTATCTCTGGCTGACTCTATTTTTATTACTCCTGAAAGGCTGAACCACACAAATAAACAATGATTTCTAATAATTTCTCTAACATCTAGAAACCACCTTGGACCTACAGGGAGAGTGTCCATCCATCTTCTATTTCTTATTAGTCTTATTTCTGTTTTACTCATTATCATATTCCATTAAAAATACGGTATATTTTAATTGTCATTTAGTCATGTGCCAGCATCTGGCATGAGGGCTTTATTTTTGTTATTATTTTTTCTTTGTCACCAAGGGAATGTAAAATGAAGTGCCTTGTTTTGATGGAGCTTTTTTATTTACTGTTTTCCTTTGGCAGATGTGATTTATGTATCTATAGTCTGCATGGCATGTGAGGTGGCAATTCAAGGGAACAAGCCTTGCACTTGGAATGAGGTCTGTACTGTCTCAGCTGTAATAGGGGAATTCATTCTGTTGTCTTGGCCCTATGCTTTGAGTAGATAAATTGAGAAATTCTATCTTTTCTGCTTGAAAGTACTGTTATATATGAAGAGTGCAGTTATTACTCATACTCTCACAAGATTTTTAGCATATTTCTTTTTCTCTTTCTGCTCAGGATTATGAAAAAGTAAGCCTTTGCTGATATTTTCTGGTATATACATAATCAGTATTCTGAAATGAAGAACAAAACATGTCAACTGATTTTTGTTTTTTTTTTAAACAGTGAAAACAACTTTTTTACCATAACTTGGAATCTCGCTATGGGTAGCTAACACATATGAAATACTTGTGAGCAAATTCAGCCACATATGTGTTTACATTGTAAATTTACTTTGAGTAAGGCATATATTCACCTTCCAAAGGTCAAAGGGGGCAGAATGGTGCTATCCATGTATTTGCAGAAATGCATTCAATCTGTATGAAATATAGATATGTGTTTCTTGCTGCTTGAGAAGTCTTTAGGTATTCCACACCACACCTAACAAAAGTCAGGTTTCTGCAGTTGTCTAGGTGCAGTATTTTGTGTATTGCCTCTTGCTCCTTTGGATTTTCCTGGTTTAGGCTTCTCTTTGGATGGTACAGCCCACATGACCGGGGTGATATAAGCAAGCTGAAATGTGGTCTGGTGCTCCAGGTTTCACCTCTAATATGTTCTGGTTTTCTAATGTGACACAGTATTTCAGGGAAGGTGCTTCCAGAGAGAGGTTATAAACTTTGCATGAAAAGTGCCCACATGATCTGGAACTGTAAAAAAACCCAAAAGTAATCTCCAAATATAGGTGGTTTTGAAAAATTATTAACTTTAATAGTGTCCTGATAGATGCTTACTGATAATCTGTATTTGTGACTGTACAAGACAACTGAAATAATTATAAAATCGCATTTGTTTTGCAGCGTGTCCTGGTAGCTATTTTCAGCTCTTTAAGCATTTGTCATATCATAAATAACTTACATGTGTAATCTAATTCCATTTCACATAGTAGAAGTTTTATTTGGGGTTATAGTTACTTCCTTTTATAGGAATTTGAAGGTTTTATAATAAAGAGAAAAAGGAGAAACTTAATTTTCACAGCAAACGTATAAATGAATATACTTTAGATAAGCCTGAAAATTCTTTCTACCCCAAAATTTTCCATTTTTCTCTTTCTATATAACTTCATTTTTGGGAGGATTTTTTCCTTCCATTTGCTATATCAATGAAAATAAAGGTTTAAAGAAGATACAAAGTCCTATTTACCAAACTATGCTATGCATTTAAGCAGCTTTAGGTACCCAGATTGCTTCTACCAGTTTCAGATATTTCAAACTGTCCTTCAAGGTATATTTTCTGCAGTTTTGACCTTGAGCAATAGTAAAAATAAATTCAGTGTAAACAGAAATCTTCCCCAGATGGATTATGCAGAATTGCCATAGGGATGTGGCTGCAAAACGCAACATTCCTGCAGGTAATTTTTGAGAGATGTATAGACCATAAAACATTTGCTACATCCATTACTTTTAACAACAGAATCAAAGAGTGTAGTACTGGATAGGCCTTTTAACTCACAGAACCCTGCCTTTTTTCCTGCTGCAAATCTATTAGAAATGTATTATAAATTTGTTGACTGCATTTTTGAGAGCAGAGATTTTGAGTCATAGTACATTTTCCTTTGGTGACAGGTAAGCAGCTTGGTGGCATTTCAAAGATGAAATGCCCTAATGAAACACCCTGGAATCTGGTGTCTGTGCAGTGAATTAAAATGCAATGGATTTTGTTATCCCCAAAATACCTTGCTAGCAGAGGTTAAAGCAGGCAGTAAGTTCAACAGTTTATGGAACAAAGTTTCTTGGCAGTGCTTTAGAGGCCTGTGCCTGAATAGTGTGATGAAATTGAACACAAAAGGAAGGGACATATCCTTTTGTTTTATTATGTTTATGTTAATATTTACTTTCACCAAACAATTCTCCAGAACCTGATGTTCACCCCACGTTTCCATTACCCTTATTAGCTGGCCTGTATCTGCAATAGTTGGGGGTCTTGTTTGGAGCTGCTTTTTAGCCTACTTTATGAAGAAAAGTGTACCTGACATAAAAGCCTTCTGTGGAATGAAGTTTTCTGTTAAGTTCTACTTTGTAATCAGTGTTTCACATATCAATAATTGGTATCAATAACTACTATAATAACCAAAGAGAGCCTGCTAGTGGTGCTACAGGGATACAGAGCAGAGCCCTGTGAGAGGGAACAACTGTAGATTTGACATTTGTTGTGACAAAGAAGAGTACACTATAGGGATTGAGGAGTGGAAATCTTTTATGTTACTATTTCAAACTTGAAGAACGGAAAGAACTACACCTGTTTAAATGCAAATAATTGTACTTTTTGAAATCTTTTGTCATGGATTAGAATTTCCAGAGAAAACTGAATCTTCAAAGCTTGCTGTCCTGAAGATTTATTATGCTTCTTAAGGGGAAGATAAATAATAATTTGTAGAGCAGAAAAAGTTAAGACTGCTTACACATGCACATAGTTGTATTAAGGCTCAAATTGCATTCTGTGCTTTCAAGGTTATTTGGACTGCAGGTTATTATGTTCATTTTAGCTGTTACTGGTAGAACAATCATATTTTAGGTTTGATGTTTATACTTGCTTTTAAAGGATTAAGTTAAAGCTGCATTTGAAGGGATGAAAGTCACCTGGCCTCCCCCTCTCATTTAATTAATTAAAATTGAACTTTGAGGTTAAAACTAATTAATAAAATGTAAAAGTTAAAGTTATGCTACCCTGGAAAAAACAAATGTGCTGTGCCAAGAAGTCCATTAGTTGAATTTCTTATTTTCTCCTGAAATCCTTGGTGTTCAAAGGACATTCAGTGAGAAGCAAATCTCGACAGAGGACTTTCACTTACAATACAGTAATAGCTGTAGTTTCCAGCTATGATCCTGTAGCCTCTT
Source organism: Euphonia xanthogaster (assembly GCA_034509185.1). Taxonomy (NCBI): domain Eukaryota; kingdom Metazoa; phylum Chordata; class Aves; order Passeriformes; family Fringillidae; genus Euphonia; species Euphonia xanthogaster. Next base: position 32,338,797 of record JAYDZK010000202.1, on the reverse strand, counting down.
TCTGTTTTCACATAATTTGGTTACACTTGCTCCAGTGTTTTCATGGGATATTAAAGATGAGAGGATGAAATAAAAAAAGACACAAACCTGAGCCTTTAGAAAATGATAGAATATGCCAGTTTTCATTTTGATCTATGCCATTCTTCTTTCAAGACAGTCACACATAAACTGCTCCATGATTCAGTACATCAGAACACACAGCAGCATTCATGTACAATGAATCTTAGTACACAGCACTGAGAAAAAGAGATACAGTTTCCTCAGGCTAAGAATTTAAAATTTGAACTGCATGTTTTCTTAGAGTCATGGATTTTCAAATTGCTTTTCCTTCCTCTACAGCTTCTGAACAATTTTTCCACACAAAAGATATAAGATGATACTTCCAGTATCCAGGATACTGGAGCAGCCTTAATAAACCAGTTTAAAATATTGCTCTACATCCATATAGCTTTTAATTTTCTCCTTCACAATGTGTGATACTTCATCTACAGTCATGCAAAACCATTTTTGTTTTACATATTATAGGTTTTTCTTTTATAAGTAAAATTAAATTGAATTTATTGTACTTTCAACCATGTTGTTGAATTAAATCTTGTTCGAATGGTTAAAAATACCAGGTGCTGTTTTTCTACCTAATCATCTAATAATGTCCATCTTTAAATTTAGTTTCTTGTATGTTCATATTGTAAAAACTTGAGCCAAACAAGGTCAGTCTTTTTCTCCGGTACAAAATGCTGGTTTTTCTTTTTACAATGCCATTTATCATTCTTTTTGCCTGGCTGGAGTGTGAGTCATCTGAAATCATACTTCTTTTTATATGGCTATTAATACTTCTTAAAACCTTTTTTCCAAGGATCCTGTCAGAAGGAATTTCAAGGTCCAGGGGATTTTATCTGCTTGTTTCCTTTTGTACATCTTGTCTTAGGGTTCTGCAAAAAGAATGCCTGTGTTTATAGAATGCCTGCTCAATGGAACTGCTTTATGTCTATTGCCTGATATTTTCACATTTTGCTGTATGACTCTTGTTCACTTTCTTAGTATGAAGCAAGTAACTTTTTCTAAATTTGAAACTCTTGAAATTCCTGTTATACCATTTTGCAAACACCTAGAGAAAATGCATTGTGCATTTGTCTGGAATTAGGGATGTGACGTCACACTGATTCTGCTTAACTGATTCACTACTGTTATATTTTAACTTTGGAACCATACTTTTCTACCACAAAATTTTTAAAATTTATTAAAGGTTTTTTAACATTTATTTCTTTGTCTAACAAGCTTTGATCTGTTCTATTTAAATCTTTTATGTGTATTACTTCAAAAGATAATTTCATATTGAATCTACTTATGGACACAACTGTGTGATGCTTAGCTGCCAGGCAAGGTTAAGCCACAATATATGGAAATTTGATTTATTGGTTCTGTAAGGCTTGTTTTTCTCTGGTAAGTAAAACTCTTTCTACATCTGCTGAGTTAGTAGGGCACGCTTTCTTTATCATCCCAGCAGCAGTCTTAGTCCTGGAGAGGAGGTGTTGGCTTTTCTTGCAGATTAGCAGCTGTGTTTTGACCCAGGTTATTTTTGTTCTATGTTCACTAGTCAGAAAAAAATGTGTTTGTGTAAAAGATTTAAGCAGTGGTCAGTATATATTTAGTGATTGTTTGACACTTGTTGTCTTTGAATGATTTTCTTTAAAGCTGTTAACCAAGAGCTTCTCATATTTTGAGTCTGGTTTGATGTTAGTAATAGTCACCGCAGAATCCGCTGACCTAAGTCAATGATTTTATGTCCCCTATTAACTCACTTCAAAAACCTTTGAAAATCTTCTGTGGGTTTTTGTTTTGTGGTTTGTCATTTTTTTTTTTTTTTTCCAAGGGCTGCAATCTGTGCTCTCAAAGCTAATAAAACTGAAAGAGCTGGTACAGGGATTTTTTCCAAGTCATGGCATCTGAAAACTGATGAGGGCCTTGTGATTACATGTTTACTAAATCATGCCACTTAAATGCAGAAGTACCAAAAGGATCCTGAGTGTGCTGGGGCTTTCACACAACTGAAAGCCTAATTCAGAACTCATCAAGCCAAGAGAATTATATACTGATTTTGGTAACCTGTAGGAAACGTCATTAGCAAGAAACCTGCTCTGCAGCACTTCAGAGAATTAAAGTTTAAACTGTATATAACACAATTGAAAGAGAGTGCAAGACAATTGAAAAAGTGTTCAAAAGAAAGCAGAAAAGAGAGGATGAAGTTTCAAAATGATGTGTAAATACACGGCTTGGCTGAGAGACAGAAATACTGCTTCGTGTGCCAGAAGCTGCGGAGGAAGAGCTGTTTGCACCAACAGGGACCAGATTGTGGGCACATACTGCTTCAGGAAAACAGAAACCAAGGAGTCCCTCAAAGACCATTCTTTACAGCCTTCCTCTGCAGCCTTCCTCTGCAGCCAAACGGCTCTTGAGCTATCAGACTTTTTATTTAAGACTCATTTATTAGGAGCAGTGTTAGTTTTATGCAATCGTGTCAGGTTTTAAACTGTATCATTATTTCAGAAGCAGTGCCTGAAGGGTGCATTATTTCTTAAAAACAAAACAACTTCTCATCTGCTCACCTAGGTACGACGAATCAACAGTTAGTGTGTTTTTATTTGCTGAGATAATTTGTGAACATTTTTTTCTGCTGAGGTTTCAAAGTTAATTTTGTTCCAATGTGTTTATAGCTGACACATTTTCTAAGCCACAGGATCATGTTTTCTCCTTTTTGCAGTTTAATTTTTTGTTGTTGTTGTTGTTCACAGTTCTTCCACCCAGCTCCTTTTATGAACTGCTGAGTAATCTGCAAACATTTTGGGGGAACTGACTTGCACCAAGATCATGGGCTGTGAGCAGGGGTGTAAAAATTGAAGCTTAAAGCTGGAGTAATTCAGGCAATTGCAGCTGCATGCAGATGAGCAGGCACAGCCTTTGAAAACATAAGAAAAAAAAAAGTTGTGTGGGGACAAGTAAGTAATCAAAAGCCTGCTGGTTCCATTCTGATGTGACAAGTACTAAAAGTTCACCACTGGTGCAGAGCTGAGTTTTATGTGTTGCTTCGAGGCATCACAAAGTTACACAGTTGGGACAACTTGACTTGTGCCTTGTTATTTTAGATGTCAGCGGGTTTAGTTGTTTCCCCATTGATTATGGCAGTGTAGAGAGAAAAGTTCATTCCATTCTGTAGTCTTTAGTCATGCTTCAAGTGATAGTTTCTACTGACAGCAGAAGTTTGCTCTTTTGTCAGCTGTTTTAAGATCTGGGAAAGTCTGCACTTGTTAACTGAAGCATTCTGTTTTATCCTTTAAAAGAAAAGGTATTAAACAGGGTCATAGGTAGGGTTGGTTTTTTTTTTTTTTTAGTTTTGCCTTTACATAGTAAAAATGTGCAAAGAATAGATCAATTGAGCATCTTTCAAAGTACAATGGCTCAGTAATTAAAATGTAACGCTGGGTTGTAAAGCATATTTTGATTATCATTGTCTAAACTAGATTGGTGACAAAGTCAGCTTTTTTCCCTTGTTTCCCAATTCTTCATTTATATGCAAGAACTCCCAAGATGACCTCATTGCATGTAAACAGTGTAAGGTGCTCTGATGTTATACAACCAAGGATACAATACTGCATATGTCAGCTGCATCTATATATATCAATTCCTTAGAAATTCTGAGAGACATCCAGGCATGTTTGTTATCCATGCATAGACAGTAATATAGGCTTTTTTAACAGTAAAAAATGATTGTTCCTCATAAGGTGATTACTAAGAGTGAGAAATGCTTCAAAGTGGTGTTTTATTGCTGGCATCTGCAGTATAAAAGGGGTCTGGAAAGATGATAAAGTATATTGGTTCTGAAAAAACACTCCTATGATGGGGTACAGAAGGGAAATCCTGCTAATTTTGAGTAAAAAGTCGAATGGAAAATATGCTTTAGGATAACTTAAGGAAAAAAATATTACAGATCATTAACAATAATAACTGTTAGGAACAGAAATGTCCAGAACAACTGGATTGGGTGTGTTTAAGAGTTTTAAATGCCTCTTTGTTCATGATCAGATTCTGCTAAACTGCATCCCATTGAAGCAACACTTACCAAAAAAGGCAGACCTCTGTCTCGAAGTCCTGCAATTATACATCTCTCTCATGGTTTACCATCAAAGTCTGAGAATGTGCAAAGGCATTTCTTGGAGCTGTTCTAGAGCTGACCAAGTCACTTTTTGTTGTCCTGTTTCAAAACTTTGTGCTACATTGCACTGTATGTAAGCAGCATCTTCTCTGTGGACACAATGGATGAGATCTAGTTATAGCAGTAGATTAAAAATTGATAACTAAAATAATTAAGAATACTGGGTGCATGTTAAATACCAATTTGAATTAAATTTAATTGAAAAAATATGCATGTCAGTAATTGAAAATGGTCTAAATTTGTTTAAAAATAAGGAACCTAGAAGCTAATGATAGAGGAGTAAAAAAAAGTATCAGAAATTATGTTCTCTAAGTATTTTTCACCATATTCCAACATAAACTATTAGACTAATACAGAAGAACCTGGAATGCATGCTCAACAGAAAAAACAGGACAGATTTCTTGAGATTTCTTTCAAAGTACTGACTCCTGGGGAAATATATTTACAGATTTTAATGAAGTATAGTTACATTTTCCAGATGTTTTTCTTGAAATACATTTAGATGTAAAATAAATTGGTAGGCTGTGGAATGAAATCAAGGTCTATAAAGCAAAAAAGAGAAAATTAGTCTCTCCAACGGCACGGTTTCTAATGGTCTTTTCTTTTTAAATTATAAATCCACCAAATTTAAATATTTATGACCTACATATCTAAAAATAATTCCCTAGCCTTGCCTGTCATCTCGCTGAACTCTGTGATAAAAACAGATACTCTTTGGCTTTATGACCCTTTTGACTATTCATCCTGGTAGATGATAAAATAACAAGTTACAGCATGGATGAAAGCCAGCTATATGTTCCATATAACATATATTATATGTTACAGTAGGAAAATGGGGATCCAAAGCCTGATGTCTGCAGTTTGCAATGGTTTAAAAAAGAACAGTTAAACTTTAGAAGCTTCCTTTTAGGTAAGAAAAAAAATCTAACCACCCCTCTCTGTGGTTTTCTTAGCTACAGTTATCACAATTTATTAGTGTTACAAAAACAAGGTCAAATTATGCTTACCAATTATTGCTGTCTTTGAGGCCATTCATAAAATTGGTCAAGAGACCTGAATTACGCAATTTCCTTATGTTTATTTTAGAACTAAGGTTTCTACTCTATTCTGGTATTTGACTTGTACTTTGCTGCTCTTTTCTCTTTATTTTCTAGGCATTTAGCCCTTTTCCTTGTTGGAAAGGGCCAAACATTGAATGGGTGTGGTCATTCCTAGTACATCCAACTTAAAAAACAGATTGAGCATACAGTGAGGTTCTGAGGTAGGACTCAAGATTTGTTCTCTTTCCAACTCAAGGTTGCAAAGTTTTTACAGTGTTATTTAAGGATGTGCTGTAATGCGTGGTCCACTCCCTTCTTGATTGAAAATGTCAGATTCAACCTAATTATTCTTCTTCCTACTCTTTGAGCCTTCCAAAGAGGAAAATGTTAGAAATAGTGGGATCCAGCTGGGTCCCTCCTCTTATTCATGCCAGCAGTGCTGCTGCAGGTCAAGCAATAGGCTGAATAGGTTGTATTCGTTCAGAACATGCGGACCATTCATTACCGGAGAGATTGCTTTTCTGTGTTATTTTAACATCTTCGGAAATTTAATGATTGCAGTGGTAGATTAAGAAGAAAACAATGATGGGAAAACTGTCTCAGTGGTTCATGGTGAGATTTTAAGGCATGCTGTTGGTAGAAATATGAATAACAGCTCATTTTGGCGGTAAAGAAGCAGAATGAACTAAATATGACAAGTCAGGCTCAAGGCTGTGGAGCTGTGCAATATTAGCAGTCTGGCATTTCTTTTAACCTTAGTTCTTAGTACGACTGCATTGGTTACTTTTGCCTTTCTTTAATCCTATATTTACAGCAGTTCCTGTTGGTAAGCCTGAGGCATTTGTGTTTGCTTTTGCATTTTTACTTAATTGGTGTCTGTCTTCAACATATGCTAGCACATTTAAAATGCATATCTTTGATTTCAAAAAGCCAAATCAAACTCCAATGACTTTCCCACTGTAGAGAGAATTCTATGTATTCTAAGTGTTATACCATAGACAATTCTTGTCATATTTGACTTTTTCGTATTATTTGAATTCAGAAATCATGTACAAAAAAAGCTGTTTTCCTTTCTTATTGAAAAAGCTTTTTAACCTTTTACGAGGAGTACAGCTTTATTGCCAAGCTTAATTTTGGTCTAAATAAGAATAGGTCTCTGTGGTTTTGATTTTGTCCTGCTGTCAAGTAATTTTCTAAAGGACCCAATAGGTACATGTTGAACATTCAGATCTGAAAATGTGTACAGCTATTTTTAAGAGAACCTTATCTTTATTTTCTTTAGATTTTATTGGTAAAAGCTTGGATTTTGGCTTATGAAACCTCGGAGATTTGTGTAACAGCATTAAAAAGGCATCCAGCATGACAATGCAAGTGCTTAGTCCCTTGAAACATAGAACAATCTCTTTTTAATTTTCTTTTAAAATCTTGTCCTTCTAGACATAAAATAATAAATGGAAAAATATTTTCCTCCTTCACTTATGAAGTTATGTCCATCACAATAACAGAATTTTTTTTATTGTAGGATTGAAAATCAGAAGGGACAAACATTTGACAGTAATCAATTGTCTTGGTACTAGTTTATTTTGCTGGTCTCAAATTTTCTCATGCATGAAAAAATAAATATGAACACCCTGAGATCAAACAAACATCATGATTTTTATCAATTTCATGAGAACTGAGGAAAGACAATAATCCTAGAAAAAGGTATTTCGACCACACTAATGAAAAGTACACTTAATCTGAAATGGATTTAAATGTCTTGTAGTTCTAATCAGTCACTTTTCCAGTATAGATGTTTTCAGAAGAGTATGGGTGTGTCCAATACATTGATTTTCTAGTCTTTCCAGGGTTTATAGAACAGATAAATATTCTCCTAGCATGTTATCCTCAGTTATTTCATCTGACATCCACAGTGTGATTAGAAAAGGCTCATTTGCTTTGGAAGGTGCATGGTATTTTGCAATGATTAGCTCTTCTCCAGGTGAATGTGCTGAATGCAAAAACAAGCATTCACATCTGTGATTGTTTATCAATGTTAAACAGGAGATTTTTATGGATTAGGGAGTCATAACTTTCTCTTTAATTGACAGGAAGGACAAATTTGATTAAAGTGACCATCTGTGATTTCCTGTACTTCTATCAGCCCAGAAGGTCTCCTGAGAGGTGGGTATGTCTCCTGTCTGGTTTGTGTTTTCTTCAACCATAATTTATCGCCCAGAGGAGAGTACGGTGTAAAAACCAGAAATTTGCAGAAAGCAGCAACACCACAGGAGCCCTGCAGGCTCACTTCTTTCTCATATACACTGAATAAGAGCAAGATTTGAAGCTAAACCATGTGCAATACATACATAGAGTCTTCTACAGCCAAAGCCATGTCTGCTCTGCATTTGTGCATGCTCTAAATGAAGGAAAAGCCGTTGCAGCATTTCTCTTAAAGCTGTGCCGTGACCAAAGTTTATCTCTTGCACTGACAGAAAAAGGTTTTATTTGGTGGAAACACTGGACTCAGACCTACAGTATATGTGTCTGATTGCAGAGTAGCTTTATTTTTAAGCTGAGCTCTAAGTAATATTTTCTTGGTTGATTTATACCACAAACGCTATAGTTGAGACTTGACTCAGACTTCTAAAAGAGAAAATGTTAGAATAATAATGTGCAACTATTCTTAGTTAAAATATCCAGCACTTACAAATTAATTTTAAATTTCTTGATGTAGGAACCCTTCAACTATTTCTAATACCAAATATACTAAAATTTAATAACCCAACAACACATTCATTGAATCAAAGATGCATAATATTTTAACATGAAAGATGTTGGACTGGAATCAAAGAACATTAGTCACTTCGAAAACTTCATGTCAGTTTATGAACAGGTAATTTAAATTTACATAAATATAAATGATGTATGTGCTTATAGATATATATATATATTTATATTAAGAAGCATCATTTATGTTCTGTCACTGATAAGAAACAGATTCTCTAAGAGCTTACTTACCAGTGGTTCTTTGAGTAAATACATCAACATTTCAAATTACTTTTAAAACAAGAAATTACAATCTCAGATGCATTCTAGTGCACTTGTTCTTGTATACATCTCCAGAACAGATTAAAATTTTCTGAGTCGATTAATAACACAACATTGTGACAAGAAAGCACTTTTGAGCTGATGTGTGTGGGAAAGCTGGTTTCACCTTCTGATCCTAAAACTTGCCCACCCTGGAATGAGTTAGCAGTGACCTTAGTGTCTGGGGCTGGTAAGTGCACCTGCCTTCCCTCAGCACTCAGCATTCCCTCTCGAGCTCTGAGACACTGCAGCAGTTTTTGCCAGCATTCAGGATGCTGACACAGTGCCAGGGGAAGCTTTAGTACAAGAGTAAGAAAAGATGTTAGAGCTGGAGCTGTACCAGGGAAGGTGGTAGCTGTTGGTGGATTTCCATGAGAGTTAAGGTTGTCAGGTTAAGCATGTGGTTATGCAGACTTTTCTTCCTCAGCAGAGTTTCCTTGGCATGAGCATTTGGGTCGCAAACTGGAACCCTGGAACTAGCTAAGGAGTGCAGATAGAGATCTAAGGAGCTACCTGGGGCACCCCTGAGAGGCTCGGGAACTGCATTGGGAAGGCTGGTGGCTCTGCTGCCCTCGGGGAGGACTTGGCCTCACGTTCTGGGCAGCACAGACAATGTGTTGTCATCACACAAATTGCCTGTGTTCAGTCTGCCTAATTGAAAATCTTTCCCACCGACATTTCTTTCTTATGCTTGCTAGTATAAACTGGCCAGAGGGAACCCTCTGCAGGCTCATAATTCTGCACTTATCAGCTTGACATGGGGCTGATGCTGCAGGAGCTCTTCCTGCAGAGGAAGCCAGCTGCAAAATACACCATTTGTTGCAAAGCAACACTTTTATTGAGAGTCATTCTTCTAAATAAAAAGGAAAGTTTATATTTTTCAGCCACCCAGGTAAACAACTGTCTATAGAAATGAAACATCATAATTCAAAGGTTGATAATGCTTTCCAAGCTGTTATGACATTACTTGTCAAATTTAAAAGCAAAAAGAACTTTGTAAGAGAAATACCTGCTTATGGATACGAAGCGTAGAAGGATCTTCTATTTCTATTTTTAACAATGTTTTAAGTCATTTTAGAGACCACTTGTACAGTTATGAACTTATGGGTAAGTTGTACAGAAAACCAGTTAATGGTGCCTAAACCAGAGCAGTTTTTTGGAATCCAGCTCATAAGGGTCAGGAGATCATGTGAGATAATAAAGCAGGTCATACAGTGCATGAATGGCAGGGAAAAACTCCAAGGATTCTTGTCTTATATGTCAAAAATTACTGGTGTTTTCTTTATAATTTTAGTTTTCCCATCCTTCTGATCTTCTACTTAATTTGTTTCTTCATTTTTTAAAGTCCTATGGCGTCTGTTGCTTGAAAGCTTTAGGTGTTAAATTATTAAAATAATAAGTGACCGTAGCAGAAAATTCACACTAATTTTCTCAGGGAAATTGAAATTGCCTTTGAAATTGAAGTGGCCCTTTTTGTAGGCAAGTTTTTTCATCTGATACACATTCACACACATGCATATTGGTGTGTATGTAAACTAGTCACATTTTTTTTTGTCTGCATAACCTCACCCTGTACAATCAACTTTATTTTCTGAATACTAATACAAATTGCATAACAACTTCATTCTCATTACAAAATGCTATTCTGCAGCATGAGCAGTATCCAAATGGTGGTTTGATTCATATTCCCATTTCTTAACCTCTTGGACAGAAAAACATAAAACTCCCAAATGCTAAAAGGATTTTGTAACTTGCAGCTAAATGGCCACTGGAATTGCTTCTTTTTTTTTTTTTTTCCCTATTAAAAATGTAAGAAGCTTGTAGGTCATTGTGTAACTGAAGGTCAGTGTGACTGAGTGGTGGCTACAAGCTATTCTGCTATACACTGCCACCGTAAAAAGACAAGTACCAATCTGTGATTGGACTCTTCAAGGTCCATTTGTATTAACAGGTACTTCATACTCAAGCTGGAACTAGACCAAAGAGCAGAGAATAGAGAGATAAGCAGGTGTTGAAGAGGATGGTATCCTGCTTTTTAATAAGCAGTTTCTAAAATAATTCCTGAGCTGTTTATGAAATTGAATGTATTTGGGAGCAGCAGGCATAGGCTGCTTTGCAAGGGGAGACAAGTTGGGAGTTGAAGGTGACAGTAAGGCAGATTGTCTTGCTTAAAATCTATCTATTTTTAATAATTCTTAATAGTAGTAATGAATAAGAGAGACCTAACTGCAGGGGAGTTGTGAAGTTTGTATGAGACAGATGCACATAAAATATTTGCTTATGCAGTACCATTTTGAGTTTTAGCTTTTTGCTTTTGGTGATGGCAATTCATGCTACTAACACAAACAAGTTCCAGCAAGGCTTGTCACTGCAGAAATCACACAGAGATTAGATGGTACTTCTGTTTGGGCATGTCATTTTTTACTTAGAAGGACATCCCATCAACCATAAATCATAGATTGGTTTTGGTTGGAAGGGACCTTAAAGACCATCTAGCTCTGTTTTCCCTGCCATGGGATCCCTTTTGCTAGACCAGATTGCACAGGAGTTAAGACATGTTGTTTATTTGTTTGTGGGTTTTGTGTATGTTTTTTTTAATTTTTATTTTTAATATAAATTTTACCCGTATTTGGTAGAACTGGAGAACTTCATTTTAATCATAAAGATCCTGCTTAATACCTGTTATTGTATTAGTGCAATTTTAATCATATTTGCTTGAAGGTTATTCTAATATCATCCTTTATTTCAATGTGCTAAAATGTGTTTGATGGACAAAATTTGGTGGTTGAAAGCATTCTTTAAGTACCTATATATGCAAATGAAGTAATTAATATGAGATTGCATATTCATATATCTTTTTGGTCTAGCTCTAGTGGACTAAAGGAAGATGAATGACTCAGTATCTCATGGGTAAAATGAAACTGTTCCCTTTCAAAGCTTATTTATTTTTTACCAATCACATTTTTTTCCAAAGGTTTCATTGTGTGACTTGTTTGGGTGTTTTTTAAATGATGGTTGGCATTTTCCCCTCCTGTCTCCATTCTTCCATCACTTTCCTTGCCCTTCCCAGCCCTCACCTCGGGGGAGTGAGAGACTGGATATGCAACCAATTTTGTTTACCAAACCAGGTGATTTTTAGCTAACATTTTTGAAATATTTAATAAGATAATATGGACATTTTTTTCTGTGATATTTCTGACTCAGATGATGATTTATTTTAGCTTGCATCTTGTTAAAATATTTTACTAATTTTGACTGAAAATTAGGTTATAGACAACCAAGGGACAGCTTCCTCAAGGCGGACACATGTCAAATACGAATTGGAGCAGAGTGAACATTTAGGAAAAGTACTGAAAAATCTTGGCTTTGCTACCTTGTATATTCTAGATACTGTTAGAAACTGCCTTCTATCTATCAGCCTACTCTGTATACATCATATATTGGAATGTCTGCTTCTTTTTAAAAAGTGACCTCTAGTAGTTATAGATGCTTGTTACGGTGTTGTTTGTCAGCAATCTTAAGGCCCTCCAGGGATAGTGATGAAGTGTTTGCTCTGATAAAGCTATTCTTTCAAATTACATAAAAACAAAATAATAACAAAGCCACCAAAACCCCAATACAAAAAAACCCAAACAAACCCAAAAAACAAAAAACCAAACGAAATCAAAAAACCCCCAAACCAAAAACAGCAGCCCCATGCCCAAGCAGTAAAAATAGTGTTCCTTTTAAAACTCTTCATACATATAGCACTTATCTTTCAAAAGGAATGGCAGGGGAATGGTTCCTAAGAGAAATGCCTGAAGGAAAAAAAGCCTTTTTGTTTCAAACTAAAAAATAGTACTTACAAAATTCAGTGTATCTGTCTATTCTCTAGTCGATAGCTGCCAACAGAACCACATACCCTGTAAGTAAATCAGGTCCAAGAATTCTCTCCAGCTAAGCACAGAAAATTCCCCTGTAAATATGGATTTCCTAGCAAATATTTTTTGTGAGTGGCAATATTGTTCTCATATGGGATCTCAGCTTTAGCATTCTCTAGGGTGCAGCATTTTCACCAGTATACTGGTGTAATATAAAAATAAGTAATAGTGCTGCACATTAAATTCAAAACTTTGCTACAGCAGAAATTTTTAGGGACTAGACTGTTAAAATAACCATCCTAGCTATACCACTAGGGAGATTTCCCATAATAACAATATTTTGCCATCTGGTAAGATTCTTATGCTGTGTAAACTTGGACGTTTCTCTAAGCGGTTTCTTATTTTTCCCTTCCATTAAATTTTTTTAAAATTTCTTTTTTTCCCCAGTCTCTCCACAGTTATAGAATGCCATAGAACCATAGAATGGTTTGAAGGGACCTTTAAAGGAAGGGACCTTTAAAGGTTACCAAGTCCAAACCCCCTGCCACGAGCAGGGATATCATCATCTATATCCAATCTCTCAGAACCCCATTCAACCTTGAGCATTCCCAGGGATGTAGCATCCACCACCTCACTGTGCATTGTTAAAAAACTTCTTCCTTAGAGCTGACCAAATCTATCTCCTTTATTTTAAGCCATTACTCCTCTCTCTGCTGCAACAGGCCCTGCCGAATGTTGTCTCCATCTTTCTTTATGCCACCTTTAGGCTGCCATGAACCTTCTTTTCACCAGGCTGCCCAACTGAAGTTGTCTCAGCCCAGCTTCACAGGAGAGGTGTTCCAGCCTTCTGAGCACCTCCCTCTGGACATCCTCCAACAGATCCGCAACAGATCCGTGTCTTTTCTCTACATTCCTACCTATTGGTCGACTGTTATGTAAGAAACCATTGTTTGTGGAACAACATTAACTCTATTGACTAACCTAAGAGGTTATTTTTGAGCAGTCAAAGGATCATTTATTGCCATCTTTGGTTAACAAACAGTAGCAGGAAGTTTAGTTTTAAATACCTTTCTTTTCTTTTTTTTTTTTTTTTTTTTTTTGGAAAGCCTAGGCAGAGAAGCAGGATAAACAATGACTTCAATGACTTGCCAAAGTTTTCCTGAGTTAGTACCAAGTGTGAACACCTTGATTTCACATCAGAATGTATTTGTACTTCTACTATAAATACAGTATATATCTACTGCAACATTTACATCACCCTATTAAACTCCTAGGATAAGCCTTTGTGGTGCTGTGGTGCTGATACTAGTTGAAAAGATAGGGACTAAACTCAGGCTCTGAATCTTGCTTGCATTGCAAATAGATGGTTTCTGCCCACCTTGGTTTCAGGGTATTCCTGCTAGCTTTCACCAGCATGAACTCCTGGTAGACACAACAATTTTTTTTTTTTGCCTCCTACAGTCCCTCCCTACCCCCCTATATTCATATTTTATTATCTGAAACCTTCTTTACACTGCTTTCAAACCCCTGAGCATGAAGCTCATAAATACTGACACCTTCTTCCCGTTGAAAGACCACTCGGAGTTGCAACACAGCAAACTTTTAGCGGTTGGAAAGTGAAACTCTCTTCCTTTTACAAACAGGCCAACAGGTGTCTCTCAGATATTCTTTCATGTATTTTTTATTCATTAAAAGATTTTAAAGGGTAGTAAGCATTTGAGCATAAGTGGCTAATGTTTAGTTTTCTCTATTCAAAAAATAATGGAAGAGTGTGACATTCATATAAACCATTTCAAGGCATGGAATTCTCAAAGAACTTTAGTCTGCAACCAGAAGTACATTGAGAGAGGTTTACTTTTGGGCTGTAGTGCCCTCTGCCAGCAGAAACTGCAGCAGAGGAGCTGAGCACATTTATAACCTACCAGGTAATGAAGGCTATCTATCCAGCTAGAGCTTCCAAGCAAGGCAGGTACACAAATAGATTTTGATTGAGGCCACTGGGCACAGTAGCGCGACAGTTTTGGAAGAGTAATGACCAGTGATAAAGCAAATTACATTTTGTGGCCCAAATAATTACCCTCAAATATAATTTTAATTGAAGTTTAGATTTCAACTTCATGTTTCCTTGGAAATGTTATAGGCTTCCTATCTAAGGTCAAAAGACTTTAGTATGTAGAAAATAATTTGTCTCATTGCCTCAATAGGATGTAGACATTTTGCTAATTTTCTGTTCCTGGAAAGGATGAAAAGAGAGTAATTAAAGAGAAAAAGAAGCTCTTGATTGCCTCTCAAAGCACTAAGAGGACAAAATGCCTCTTGTAGGCATTTAAAGGCTAATTGTTAGTGTATAAAAAGACCATTCATTTTTAATTAGGTTTTTTTGGGGACTGAATAATTTTTTTTTTAATATTAGAAATTAATTGTGTAGGGTAATGTTTGCAATTAGGCTGTTTGCAAGCCAGCTCTAAATGGGTGCTTCTGGAGAGGTTCCTTGAACAAAGAAAACCCTGGGTCCTTATACTCTTGGTATGTGCACCCAGCCATCATCTACTCTGCATGGGCCTCTTGGTGTAATGATGATTTGTGCTCTGGGGTCTTCTAATGCCTCTTTGGATTCTTCCTCTATGTCCACATGGGCAGGTCATTAATTGTTCTAATCTTCCCACCTGAGCCAGCCTTGGCCCAGCCCTTTTCTGAAGATAACCTGTCCCTGTTTACTCCTGAGCTCAGCCATTTGTGCTAACAGAGTTCATTTCAAGTTCACCTACAGCTTTGAGAAGGGCCCATTAATGCTAAGCTGTAAGCAAGTTACTGTTGCACTTAAACCTACTCAATTAATTTTAATGTTTTCTAAGTAAGCAATTTAACTTCAAGAATTCAGGTGTTGGTAACTTTCTATGAATTGGAATTTATGAAATTGGTGAACTCTCTTGAAAGCTCCTAGGTTTGGAAATCAGATTACAGAGGTTTATACATCTGTATAAAGACCAAACTTATATACCATGTAAAAAAAAATAAGTTGATGTATTTTAATCAAAATTTCAATCTTAATAATACCAGACGGATTTGAAATATTTCAAAATGGGACCTAAACTGTATGGAAAGATATTTTATTCAAATGCTATGCACAGGAATAACCTATAATTCCTCATAAATCCAGATGATATGATATCATCTCTTGAAAACTCCCAATACTTGCAGGGAGCGCTTAATATTTTTTAATATGATTTTATTTCATCCCACACATAAGAACACTTCTAGCTTAACTGGCATATTTAAAATTAATTAATGGGCTGAAATCTTCTCTCAGGAGTAAAGGACTTTCATGATATGTGAGAAATGTCGCATGATTCTTGGTACCAAAATATTATGAAAGACCTGGTTGATATACATATCAGATAATTACAAAAATTGCTCATTTAATGGCAATAAAAATCTATAGAGGGTTATTTCTTCAAGAAGTCATGGAATTTAAACATGATCTGAGTCACTTGGGCATGACCATTGATGCTTGCTTTAAAATTGGATTTTTATACTTCTATTTGATTCTTTTATTTCCCCATTGGAGAATTACTGTCTCAATCTTTCCTTATAATTCAACTTGATATCTTGTCATAGACTAATCATACATACATGTAATCTGAACAGGGTCACAGAAATTGTATGTGGATAATTTTCAAAAACTGAACTGTGAAATTTGTGTAAATTGAAAATAAATGATGCCATTAACCAACATGTATTTATGAGATAATGGGGAATGTGGTGATTTCAAGTAAAAAGAATGAAAACCAGGTTAGAAAAGATCCCCTTTTTTCTTGCTATGTAAAGGCAATTAACAGTGACATTGGCCTAACAGTGTCTGCCTAGCAAAAATAAAGTGCAAGATTACTTTTTTTTCCTGTTATATTCATTGCAACAGGTTTCAATTTACAAAATCAAAAATATATTCTGATCAGTAGATTTAAAAGTGATAAAGACACAGTGTGATGTTTGTTTGATTTGGTTCATCATCATTCAAATGAAGTACTCTATTTGTAGAGGAACTGCTAATGGAGTTCACAGTTACATTCTAAATGTGGAAGTTAATGCAACCACATTTTTTTTTCATTAAACATCAGATATAACATCTCTCCCTTAGTTTGCTCAAATTGCTGTATTTTTTCAAAGTACCAGAGTACAGACTTCCAGTTTTCAAGTGGTTTACTAATTCCTGCTGACACCTTTTCCTGTTTACTAAATGAATTTCCCATCTCTTCCTTTACATGTAACTGTTCCTTCTAACTGATTTATATACAAAAGTTTAAGGCCTAATGCAGATGTGTTTTTGACAAGCTAACCAAATTTTCTATTGAGAAGCTAAGAAAATTTCTCCAGAGGTACCTTAATGAAATAGGAATTAGACTATTTTCTCTTGCCTCTCTCACCATTAGGGGGAACCTTTCATGAACTTGTTGAGGAAGGCCTGTCAACAACCAGAAGATATGGCCTTCACTAGTGACTATATCAAATGTCCAAAAATCTCTAAAATGAAAGTGTTTTCTGAAAAGTCACTGATAGAAAACATTAACTGAATGTTTTATATCAGCTGGTGTAAAGATCAGGCTTAATGAAAGGAAGATAAAACACTCTGTTATTACTGTGTTATTTGTAAAATTTTCACTGATATATGAAGGAAATGTATAACAATCAGAGTAAGAACTTTTTTTTCTTCTTAGCATAGGAGAAAATAAACTTTTCTACTAAATGAAAATAAAATAGGCTGTTCTACTGATGTCTTCTTGATTCAATGGTGCATTTGCTGTCCTGACTCATCTGTCTTGTAAATGGAAGGAGCCAGAGTAAACTTTCTTTGTTTTATTTCATTGTCTCTACAAGTACCAAAACTATTTAAAGCAGATCTGGTAGATGCAAACATAGAAACCATTCTAATCAAATCAGCAAAAGTACAAACAAGACAGAAGGAAATGAAAAATACTTATTGCAACAGGTAGAAGTACCTATAAGGAATACTTTGGTTCTACAGGCTAGAGGAAGATTTGTTATGTCCCTGAGCAGCATGTTACATTTTGCTCCTGAAGCTGCCAGCTCTGCAGTTCACAACTGCTGCTACAAAACATCAAATTCCTTTGTGCCTGATGCCGCCTCGTGCTGTAGTACAGCAGGCCCACGCTGCAGCTTCATAGTACAAAATCAGGAAAATCAATCTCAATTCCCAAATAACCAAGGCTGCTTGAGTGGAAAATGATGTGTTGCCTCATCCTCTGCAATGTGGCTGGAGTACTGAGGGGACACAGGCAACAAAAATTAGACAGATATTTGCAATATCACCATATACTCCCATGTCGTTGACCCAGCAACTCCTGGCAATGGTGCAACTTAAGTTAAGCTTCACTAGAGACAGTGGAATTTGAAGCTGCATTGCTATATGTACATAGCTGAGCTAGACCATCTGCTGCATTGGGGTGCTGGAGGAGAGCAGATGTAAACCCTACACTGTTTATTAATGTAGGCACTTCTTCACTACAATAAGTGAAGAAGTGTTTACATTAATACCTTTGTGAAAGCTTTAAAGGTGAACTGCCATTTAGTCCCTTTAGATGCTTCCAATGGGACATTTTGCTGGTTTTTTTTTTTGAAACTGCAAAAATACCTTTCAACAACCTTTTGTTTTTTACCAGGTAAGGTTAAGCATATTAGCTTGAGATATTTTGGCTAGCATAAACCAGTGAAAACTTCACTAGAGGAAAAGTGAAAATCTGTAAAGGCTGGTTAACCAAGGCTGAAATGGTTTACAGCAAAATCTTCAATTTGACAAAGGATTTTTGAAATACAATCAGTTCTGAGAACAGCCTTTCTTTCTTTCTTTTGAAGTCTTTTGTTTAGTGGCCTTTCCCTTCTCCTCTCTGCTTTGAGGATTGCACAAGAGCCCCAGAGTGGATAGGTTTACCAGATGGGTTGAGGATCTCCCTTGAAATGCCAGGATGGCTGCTCTGAGTGCCTATTTTTGTTCTGGGAACATGATGTCCCAGGTCTCTCTCTCTTTAACCTCTTGCTGTTTAGACAGATCTGTAAAGTATCTGCCTTAAAACTATCCTGCTTTTAAAAGTGCCAGTTCCTTCTGCCCCTAGGCACCTTTGTCTGAGGAGATGAGACTGCAGTCCCAGGGTAACATACCAACTCTTTTCAGCTTATATGTGAATCATTCACTGCCAGGATGAATGCAGTGGTGACAGGGCGAAGGGCAAAGGGGCTGGTTTGTGGGATCTTTTCTGCTCAGTTTTCTCTGTCTCCTTACATTTCTCAAAATCTCTTTTCCTTTAGCATCAGAAATTCTCTGCTAAGGGTGTGGTGAGCCACTGGAACAGGTTGCCCAAAGAGGTGCTAGATGCATCATCACTGAAGCTCAGGTTGGATGGGGCACTGAGCAATCTGGTCTAGTGAAAGGTGTCCCTGATAGGGTGGGACTAGATCAACTTGAAAGGCTCCTGTCAAACCAAAATATTCTGGGATTCTATATTTCTTTTAGAGAGTTTTTTACATTTCTATATACACATAACATCATTAAATACATATTTTACTTCATGGTAAACTGCTTTGAGGAACATTTATGACCTTTCCCTGTCTCTGGAGGTAATCACGCTTATAATGACTTCTGGTAACTTTCTTTCTAGGTCTGATATTTTGATCAAAAAGAACTTACTCTTTTTCTCTATAATGCTTTTGCTTTACAATGTTTTTCAGATTTGTCTGGAGTCTCTGGCCATGGTCATCTTCCACAGTCACTACTTTCTAAAAACATATTATTTTTTGATTAGAGAGGAAAAAATAAAAGTAACAAAACTGTGTTTTTATGGTGAAACATTTGACAGCAAAACAGTGTAGTCAAATACAGGTAAAAATATATTTTTCCTAGAATTGTTGGGCATACATAGACATCTTGCTTGTTTTCCTTCTGCCCTTACCCTCACCTCTACCCCATGAATGTTCCTTCTATGTTGGTATAGAAGATTATCAGCATATAAGTTTTCCTTTTTTAAAGGAAAAAGGGAATAATTTATCTCTAAATAAAGTGATTATGGGAAATCACTTTATTTAGAGATAAATTATTTCCATAAATCATATATTTTCCTACAGTATCCAAGGTGTTTACTTGTTTTGTGACTCTGCCTCCTTTGCCCATTCCCAGAAGAAGGTCTATATGCAGATCTCTGTTTAGGTTTTCTTCTTACATTGAAAGAAATACTTAATAAGCCACTTTGGGAATGAGTCTGAGAAAGTTCCAAAAAAGTGTAAGGACGTGCCTCCTCATGCATTCAAGCTAGAGCAGAAGGCAGAAAGGGGAAAGGAAGTGCCTGCTGAGCAGTAAATAAATGATGTATCTCTGTGGGGCTGCAGTGGCAATTTTCATAGGCAGCTCTGCAGGTTCCATTGGACCTACCGGTAGCATGTTTCCCATGTTTGTCTCTTGCTGAGATAGAAGATGAGAAATTTCTGAATATTGCCTTGGATAAATGCTTTTGTCTTAGAGTGGGGCAATGTTGAGGACCCTGGGAGCTCCAGGACCTCTACTACTGAACAGTCCTGGTAGTTGTGGCTGGTTCACCTCCTTCAGGTTCTCTTAAAAACTTGTGTGTGGCAAACAACCTGGCCTTTTCCAGCTGTTGGACATCTCCAGGGATTGTCAGAGGCAAGAAGTAGATCTCCAGGATAGGATAAAGAAAAGTCCAAGAAAACTAATCTAAACAAATTTACTTACTGCCCTGTATTTTCAGGTTCTATTCTGTTTTCTGTACGAATTTTAGATCCTTGACCCAAACAAAAAAGGGCAGTTTTAATATTATGCAATTCGGTATAAATTCACATTCTTCTGCTGCTTTCTCTTGGCTGCCAAAAGCTAGTAGCTGAATAACAAGGCTCAGAAGCATTTTCAGAAACAAATTAACCTCCTCAGCCAAACAGATATGTCTCTCACAGATGTTATTAAAAAACAGGAGGAATAAGACTATGTATATTTTCTCTTGCCCATGACATATTATCAAAGCAATGTTATTTTTGGCTTTTAGAATAAAGTAAAAAATAATTAGAGAGTAAGATGTCTTAAAGCAGGAAGGGCTTTTCCTTGTATATTCTTGAGCTTACAGTTTAATCTTTACCAGCAAGCCTAGGTAACTTCCATTCAAGCCAGGTACTTCTATCTCCTATCAGGAAACTGAAACAGTAATTAGGTGTCTTTCTGCCTCTGGTACATCTTACAAGCAGCTCCTTATACTGCTGCTAAATGCAATTTGACCAGTTTTTGGATATTCTTTACACTTTCTGGATATTCTGCTTTATTGCAGACACTGTTATTTTAAAACTGTTTTCGTGCTCATTACAGGTAGTTCTGAGCTCTTGGATTCACTTTTTTTTTTTCTTCTTTTGTTTTCTTCTATTTATTCTATTTTTTTAAAGCAGATGTATTCCCCAGGTTTATCATAGCTTCCTCACAATTTTTTTTTTACCAGTTTCACTTATAAGCTCTTGGAACTTGTACAGACTGCCAAGGTTTCTCTGGGGTTATGACCCCTCAGCATTTAAATTAAACATTGGTTGCTGCCCTGACTTCTTAGACTGTCAAAGGAGCTGTGTTCAAAAGCTACAGAAATCAGGAGCCAGTAATTTTAAAAATTATTTGCTGAGTGCAATTTGTCATTGCTTTTACATTTGAGTGTATTGAAAGACAACATGCCGTGTGAGTACAGAGTTGTACCAATGAATTACCTTAATAATGGTGTTGTGGGCTGAGTAAAAGTGCAGGGACTTAGGAAGAGAAAGAAAAGCATGGCATTGGTAATGTTACTTGAATCTCTGTGATGAGTGGCTCAGCCTTGCTTTTCATTCTTCCACAGAATGACAGAGAATATCTCAAAGTATAGATGGTAGGAGCTTGTGTCTTTTATTTATGTCTAACCTCTACTTTCCTATGTCCTGGTGTATCTAAGAGAATAATCTACAGCTATAATCTTTAAATGGAACTTTAAAGGCAGGAAGAATTCCAGAGCATAAGATGATTAGATGGAAACTATTTACTTCTGCATGTTACAGGAGAATTAGGTTAATTTCTCTGACAACTTATTTGCTTTTAAACTTGCACAAAAAAAAGTAAAAGGCTTGAAACTAAATATTTATCCATGTATGGCTTTATGTACAGCAGATGCACATGCACAGTGTGCTTGTAGAGATGTTCTGTACTGGGATGGATATCATCGAATATTTAAGGATGGTCAAGCACAGGGATCTCAAAGAGAATTGCTGCATAGAAGGAGACACAACAAAGTTGTTGGGTTCAGGCATGCAAGATGTCCTTAGGTTTGCAAGAAATTTTTTTCAGCAAGTTTTTAGAATGCATTTCTTAGCAGATGAATTTCAAGGTGAACTGGAAAAACCTGTGAAATAGAACATAGAAATTGTCATTGCCTTTTTTTTCCTCAAGTGCTTTGCCACTGATGCATTTTTAATACTACTTTCAGAGTGGGAAAACACATTATATCAATGTGTTGTTAGCCTCAAGAAACTGTAAAATAATCAGACAAACTGTTTATT
Source organism: Euphonia xanthogaster (assembly GCA_034509185.1). NCBI lineage: Eukaryota > Metazoa > Chordata > Aves > Passeriformes > Fringillidae > Euphonia > Euphonia xanthogaster. The sequence continues at coordinate 32,317,039 of JAYDZK010000202.1, read as the reverse complement.
AATGACAGGCTAATGGCATGACTTATGACATTTTCCATCATGGCATCAGATATAAATTGAGTTGTCAATGACAACAACTAGCCTAGAAGAGTTATTATTTTTTTCTTTCTTTCTCCTCTGCTGAAAGGTGATAGCTCATAAATTATATGGATGTTTTGTGTAAAAGGCTTAAAATTGAAAAATGGAAGCAGAAGTTCTATTTTGCTGGATGCTCACTCCAGTGTGTCTCTACTCCTTTATTTTTGTCTTTTTTTTTTCCAATGGAAGAAACCACATAGCTGCCAGGGCTTGCTGATTGAAAAATCAATTAGTTGTTGCCACTCTGTGAATATGCAAAGTCTGGATGTTTTCATTATTTTCTTCCCACTGCTGTCGTGGTTGTTTGGTGTTTTTGGGTGTTTTTTTGCGTGGAATCTTTTAAATGGATTTCAGGGGTTTTTCTTATTTTTGTTTCCCCTTTTATGAGATATACTGTCTTATAAGAGCTTTAACAGGAGTTCAAGATCATATTTCATATTTCAATAAATCTATTACTAATAGAAAAAAATTTGCTTAGGCAGAAGTGGGCAGAAGTTGCTTCATGTGCATTTTAACATCTAGGTCTTGTAATTTGTGCAGGAATAGATAGAAAAGGTTTCAACTATTGATCATAAAAAGGAGCTGCTGGCATAATCAGCCCTTAAGGAAAATAAACGTTACAGTAAATCTAATTAGAGGTGAGAGGTTGCATGTAAATAATTGTCTAGATCATCACTGTCCAGGTGTGGTTGTCTGTAGAAGTAGTTGCCTCCAGCACACCTGCTTCACTGAAGAGCAAGGCTTTTTTCTCACTGGTGAATTGCCCTTCCAGTCATTGAGGTCTGGTTTTACAGCAGTTAATTGATGGGAGGGATGGAAATGTTTGAAGGTGGTCACTCTCATGGTTAAGAGTGACCACCTGAATGATACCTGCTCTTCCCCAGGTATCATTCCAGAGGCAGAGCTACAGCACAAGCACTTCCTGTTGAACTGAGATAATCTCTGCATTACAAGAATTTATTCTGTCTGAAGAATAGGGGGACAGTCAAGCCTGAATATATTTCCAAGAAATATCACTTAGGCCTGAACTTTTCTGGATGCATTTTTTAACTTCCAAGTGACATGTGCATGCACCACATCTGGGCACAACACACTATTATTTTCATGGTAATTTGCAAATGGCGTGATGAATCTAAGCACACAGATTCATATTGATACGAAGTGCAGAACTGCACATAAAAATTGGGAATTACAGGAGGTTTTTCTAAATTTATAATATCCCTAGTTTCTCCTCTAGTATGTTTGGGTTTTTTACCTCTTTTTGGACAAGTAACTATTGCAAAGTGACAGTCGATAGCTAATTTGTAAGGAAGTGTAAGTGCAGCTGCAGGACTGTATTTCTTTGTGATAGTGTGTATACCATTTTTGACAGCCTTTTCAAAAGTGTATTTGCAGGAAGTCCTTGAAAGAGCTGCTTCCCTTCAAGCATCCTTGTCTGAGGCACTTCCAAGCATCTTCAGACTCATTCAAAACACTGTTAACTTTTCTCCAGTCTGGGCTAAAACTTTAAAGGGAAATGTGAGTCAAAAGGCACTCCCACCAGAATCTCTGCTTTGTATTCTGTACTGAATGAAAGGATTTAAAATGATTTTGTTTACTAAATATAGGCTACAGACTATTTTTCTGACCTAGTTATCTACCAGTCATAGTGGAAATATAATTAACACAGGCACAAATTATGATTGCTGATTCTTTTGGCAGTAAAATATTACTCATAATGCACATTCATTGTGATTGCTATTACTAACCATATTGATTCCCAGCGTGCCTGAGGAACACAACAACAGGCAATATTGTGAGATGCCACGCGAAAAGTCATTGCAGAGACTCCAAACGGTGCTACAAACGTGTTGCCATTAAACAAGCCTGTGGTTATTTATGACAAAAATGACGCTGTGGCTCATCTTTCTTGGTGGTAGGACTAGCAATACTGTTTGTGCAAGTTTTCTGGAGAAGCTGTTGTTGTTTGTCATTAATAGTTCTCTTGCACCTTTACCTACACTGTGGCAACAATGTTGGCAATTTTGGTAATTTTCCCTGATTGGCAGTTACACAAGGTTTACCAGCACTTTTTTTCTTCACCTTTTCCTTCACTTTCATGTGAGAGCTTAAAAGTTCAAAGAATATTTTAAAAACACATATGGAAACATATGTATTGACTGGTTTTAATCAGACTGGCATGTGAAAATGTAGTTAGGTTAAGCAAATGATTAACCAGATGAAAACATTGCAGAATGTTAGCAGAGGTTGCCTGTCTATAGATTTAATTATTTAGGTCATTTAGGTATTTAATTATTTAGGTCATTCTACACTTTGCTTCTCTTCATATCCCACGTACTTAAAATATAAACAGTGTAACAATCTCTATCATCACTTAACTGGCAAAAGAAATGGTCAAAGTTGCTTATGCAATGTGATTCTCTTTGATTTGTTTTTCAATTTACATTTGTTCCAGAAAGGGGATGTTTTCAGACTGATTGTCTGTAACAATGGTTACTGCACTAACTTTGTTCTTAAAGTCCTTTCCCAATTTTTTTTTCTAATTGTAGACCACATGTACTAGAGTAGAATTTATAGTTTAATTTTGCAGTGTTATTTTGAAAGGTCACAAATGCAGACTTAGAAACTCAATGCAGACACTATAGAACAATTTCTGAACTGAGCCAAGTCCTTGTTCAGAGGAGAGCTAGAGAACAGCCCACGCCTGGTGAGCTCTGAGGGCACACGTGCGCTGAATTTTCTGTTCCTTCAGATTTTTTGAAAGGTGTGTTTCCCACATAAAAGGAATTGCTATAGAGCTGGCAGCTCTCCTTTCAGCAGTGAGAGCAGACCCTCATTACTGATGTGATGGACAATGAAGGGCATAAAGATCTTTTGAATGTTCACTTAGTAACTCTTATTAGAGATCAGGCTCTTCCCAAAGAGGGAACCTCCTCCTTAGCCTGTTTAAATTACTCAGAATGGATTTGCATACATTTACTCCATTCAGTTACTGGAATGTGCATGTCCTAACTAATAAGAAATAGTTTCTTTTATTTTTAATTGATAAATATTACTGAAAATTATTTAATACATTTTACTGAGCATTCACTTTTACTCATTGATGTATAGATATGATGTTAGGCTTTGACAACCGGTATTCAAAAGTGATAATGAATGTTTTCATCATCTGTATCTCTGAGTCTAACTTCTAAATTGTACTAAGCTGAAGGTAAGAATTGATCCTGGTCATGTAAAAATTTGTTGTTAATATTATGGCTTTTATGAGTACTTGCAAACAGATCAACAATAGAAGTCAGGCTGTTATTAGGAAAGAAGCTATGGCTTATTCCTTTTTGAACTTTATTTTTCCTCTGGAAACTAGATATATCATATATATATATAGAGTTACAGGGTGTGTAAACTACAGAAAGAATTAGGGGCATATATTTCATGATCAAGTTACTTTATTTCTAATCTATTGATTTGCTTTAAATGATAGATTAAAAAAATTATTTGCAGCAATGACTCTTAAACAGCTTCAAATCCATCTGCCCTGTGTTCTGTCTGGAAATTTGCTTTCAATTCCCACTCTGAAAGAAACCCTGGAGTCAGATGCATTGCTTCCAGGACTTGCAAATATGTTTATAGGAAAGAGCTGCTGACATGCCTGAAGTATATTCTGACTTAATAATATACATTTCTTAGGAAGATAATGATGTTCCAATTTGTCTAGGACATAAAATACCATAGAAGCAGTTGAGATATATACATCTATAAAGTTCCTCTGAGCCTCTTGTTCATCATTATATGTTGTACTGAGCTATGGTTGAAAATTTGTAATAATAGTGTTGTCTAGTACAAATGAAGATAATGTATTTCTTAGTATTATAGACCCTTACTGTGAAAAGGCAGCAGAGTCTCACAAATTTATTGTCTAGCCATGCAGTAATGACAGCAAAATATTCAGAGGCATCTGTTATAAAGAATTAAAGAATTATTCAGATACATCTGTTATAAAGAGTTATAAATAATTGTTAAAGAAATCTCTAACCCTTGAGATAAAGGTAATTTTTTAGAGTCATTACTGAACCAAAGCAGTAATTGTCAGCTGAGACTAGCATATTCAGAGCTTTCCGTCTTCTGAGTTATTTTCTTTTCCCTGTCATCTACCCTTTCTTCTACTGAGGATAAGTTGTTATGAAAAAAACTTAATACATTTTGCAATTCATTTATCTGTATTTTATATTTGCGTGGTCGTTTTGCTGATCATTTTGTATATAAATTATAGCTAGCTTTTCATAGAAAACTTTGAAAACATTCTTGAGTATCTAGAGACATTTTAGGTATTCTTGGATGTTAAGCCAAATCAAAACTCACTGACAGAAACTCCGCTTTTATTTTTAGCATTGTGTCTTATAAGAATTTGTGATTCTGTTTGATTAAAAATATTGAAGCTCATTTTTATTGCTGGATTATGGAAGAGGCTTGATTGCCAGCCCTGAAGCATCTTCTAGAATGTGTTCTAGGTCAGAATACACCTTGTTAGCAATTCCAAGCGAGGTTGCTGTATTGAGGTCAATATGTCTCTTATGCCTGAGATGTGCAGTTTCTAAGAATTAGATGAGAATGACATCTTAGCAGAAAACTGGAGAGTGTCATGGTTTTGTTTTCAACAAGTTACAGATCATCTCATGGAGGTCAAGCCTTTTTCCTTGGTCAAAATGATCTTCTCTTGATAGAAAAGCACAGTTTACGTTGATGGAAGCATTGGTGTCAATCAAAATATTTTGTGAATTCGTGTCAACATTGCAATATTGTTTTGGCTGAAGAGAGATAAAAGCCTCCACACATGCCCAATTTTTATTTTAGAAACCTTTAAGTGAAAATGAAATAGCACTTCAATTTGACTCTTTGCTCTGAAATATAATTTTCAATACAGATTTTCTCCAAATTGAAAATGAACAGAATTTTTTTTTTTAGGTTCCATCAGTAATTTTATGATGACCTAGGAAGTTTACCAAAATGTAACCTTAATGAATTTCATTTGTTAAAATTATACTTATAAAGAACCCAAACAATAATTTTAGGTGCATTTGTCAATATTTTGATTCTTATTTCCCACAGGAAAATGCTGAACTTCAGAAACTTGTTATTTCTCTGGTTTTGTTTTTTTTTTTATT
>JAYDZK010000202.1:32298710-32311699 GCA_034509185.1 Euphonia xanthogaster | reverse complement strand
GTGTCAATATTTTGGTTCTTGTTTCCCACAGGGAATTGTTGAACTTCAGAAACATGTTATTTCTCTGATTTTGGTTTTTTTATTGCTCAGTTTCTTTCCACTAAGTCTGATTTTCATCAAGTTTATATTTGGTCTCTTTTTTATCCATTTTATATAAATTTTTTTTCATCTGGAAATCTACTAAGTAGCTCTGAACTAAGCTGTTACTTCTTTCTTTCTTTTCAAAATTTACTTCCAATTATTCTTTCAGACATGCAAGAAGATTGCAATATTTTTTAATCTATCCTATTTTCACAGAAGCCTCTTAAATAAGTATAGGCTATGGAATATTTTCTGGATACTGGAAGGAAAACTGCAGCCATTTGGCTGAGATTTCCTGAGGTGTAGAATAACACCTCGGACATCTTGGGCTATATAGCCACACGATATGCAGAGTTCAGTTTTATATACAATAAAACAGATTAATGTACCTATGATGGACTCTGTACATGTTAGCTGGTGTGTGCATGTGGGGTAAGACAGAGACATAAAGAACATAGATTTTACTGCATAGGAGCAGTGAGTCATTGAACTAGCTCTTCACAGCTATAAATCAAAAAGCAAATAATCATGCATGTTTTCATACAAGCAGTAAAAGAAACAAAAGAGATAATAATGTATGAATGTTCAAATTTACTGTCTTTTTAATTTCTTTTATAGCATCACTGTATTTTATTTATACACAAAGTACAGAGGTGTGCAAGATGGTACACAGGTTTGTTGAGTTGTGGGCTTTTTCCCCCCCATTAAAAGCAGGTAACACTTCAATTTGACTAGATGCAGAAGCACTGTTAGCAAACCCTGTGCACAGAAGTCACAAGATCAAAATCACCCTGTGATTAGTTAAGCAGCTAATGCCATTGGTTATCAGCTTGAGATGATATGAAGTGACTTGTTCTTTCTTTGAAAATATCACAAGATTGCTAATTTCTTATGTTTATTTTATTTTCTGTTGCACATCTCACATGACTGCCCTAGTGCTCCCTCCACAATGTATCAGTATTACCCAAAAATTGCTTGGAATAAGGAGTCTGATGTAAGTCTGGCTTTTCCAGTGCCCACTTTCTGACCAATAATAATGGGAACCATTGCAATGACATCTTAAGCTTGCAGCTCTCCAACATCACATACAATGTTTTAGTGAAAACAGGAATAGAGAGAGATGCTAAGGAATAGAAGGACTTGGATCCACATATACGATACTCTGCACAGTGGAATTACACCATCAAAGGGAAAATGGTTTGCTCCTGGGGGAGAGTATTACCCTAGAAGCAAGAGAGATGTGTGGAAGAAGAGCAGCTGAGTCAAAACCATTTCTTTATGGGTACAGGCATAGTAACTAGTCTCATGTAAAGCTCAAAGCACAGGCTTAGTCTGGTTTATGAAATAATTCCAGGTCTGGTTTATTTGCTTGAGAATATTCCTTTAGAATATTCAAAAGTCAAATCTATTAGTGCATATAATGGCTGTGTTTTCAGTGTGTGCATGTGGGTGATACATTTTGAACTGTGTTTCCACAATGAAAGCTTTGAAACAACAGTGCAGATAGCCAGCTATATTTGTTTAAATGAACTTCTGCTGTTATTACAGTATTTATAGAAACCTAAAGGGCTGCGGATGCAGTTTAGCAGATATTTGTTTACATTTTAAGGAGATAATTATGTGATGTCCACCAAGCTTGTGTGCAGTCTATAATGGTAATTATCATGCTTGTACAAAAATACAAATTGCACTCCAAAATATGTATCCAGCGGGAAATTATTTCCTTCTACATTTTTACAATACGTAGAAGAATAATGCCCTCAGGCACTGCTTGCTTGCACTGTTTTCAGTCTAGTTTCTCTTACTTTTGCTTGATTGCTGTTGATGTACTCTCACATTGCCCAGCAGATTAACTTTTTTCATCCAGCTTATGTAAGCAGCCATCTCAACTGGAACCACTGATGCAAGAGGCAGCCGAGTTATCTTAATCAATGTACCCATTCTCTACTGCTAGAAGCCCATGAGACCTATTGATAGAAATGATGTGTAGCTGCAGTGCAGCTTCTCCAGTTCTATCATTTGCAGCTGTAAGGTGACACTCTATTGAATTTTTGAGCTCTAAGTGCTTTCATCCTGTTTTTTCACACAGGCAAGCTACAAAATGTTCATTGCTTTTCAACTCGTCAGCCTCTGTAAGTGAAAACTCAGATGTGTAGCAATTATTGTGGACTAGAAACTTTGCTGTGTCAGAATTCAGCTTGAGTCACAGAAAGAGAACTTTCTGGTGCCTTTCTATCATTCTGAGCTTGACTGGTAATGCAACTAGTTGGGATTAATCTGCTCTACCCTGAGCTACAATAGTGCTGGGACAGCTCCCCAGAGCTAACCCAGCTGTATTAAATGCCATTAAGTGGATGACAAAGTTGATTTAGTTGGTGGCAGAATTCTGACGAGCCAAGAGTCTTTGCTAAGAGAGTAATCTAAGAGCAGATAAATCATATCCTTGTTTCCCTGTGGCAGTGCTAGTCAGGACTGTGTGTCACTCTACAATATTTAAGACAAAAGGTATTTATACCTTAAGCTTTGTAACTTAAAGCATTTACAGAATCATCTTATCTGATCCTTGCTCACTTTAAAGAAGCCCGGAATGCTAAGCAGTGAACTGTGCAAGGAGTTTCTGGAGGTATCTGATTGATCTGAGCAGAATTCACATGAGAAGTGGGCACTGAAAGCTTGGAGCATGCAAATCTTTCACATGGCACAGAATAAACACTTCTTTTCAGTGAATCTAACAGCACACATTGGGAAAAAGTTTCACTAGGTATTAGAAATTGTTCTTTTACCGTGTGGCATCTCTATGCTTAGGAAATGCTGTAACACCTAATAATAGAATGTGTTTATCCGTGAGTTTCCTTAGTTATCTTTGGGAAAAAGGTGATTTTTCCTCTTTCTTTTACATTAAAATAATTCCTGATTCTGGATGGCCTGAATAATGTTGATCCTTGTTCTCAAGTCTGGATTAGATTGGCTTTGCAGGGAAAAAGGTAAGTTGGGGCACAACTGGCTGCGTACACTAGGTAGGTGTATTAATTTGCTTGTGGCATTCCTAAATTTTGGGATGCAAATCAGAATTGCAACTGGTTGCCAGATTCCTAAGGTTCAGAGTAGCAAATAAATACAGTCTCGAGTCTTTCTCTGCTTCATTGATACAAGGTCAGAACTGGTGGTATTTTTGCCCTTCACTGCAGGGCTTCTCTTAAGTATATTTTCAATTATACAAGTTCCCTATAACTCAGGAGGTAATTTTATGTTGCCCAGACTAATAATTTTCTGAGGACAGGAATATACTAAGACAGTAGAATATGATCTTAAGGGGAGGGTAATTTGCCTGATGAAATGTAGATGTCTGCTCTTGAGCCAGGTGTCTATGATTCTGTTACAATCAGTGGAGAGAAACAGGGAAGAGTAGGCTGTAACTCCACTTCTCTGACAGGGATAAAACTGTGCAGATAAGTTGTTTTCTATAAATGCCAATTTCTCTACCAACCATAAGAGGAGTCTTGTATGAATAAATTTGAAGCAGGCAAGCAAATCCTCTCCTCGGTGCTTAAAGCAGAATAAATCTTTCAAGTGGGACACAGATGAAGAAACACAGACAATCAGACTAATAATCTGGAACTCAATAATCTACCACTTCTGATGCACTTTTTTTCACAGGAAAATTTCTGTCTACCTCTGAACAAAACTGCTACATTTCAATATAGGAGGGACCATTCCAAAGGTGAGCTCTCCTGGCAGTCCCATGCAAATTGGAAGATGTTTTCTATTTTCCCAGTAAGGGATTTTGCCTCCTCAAAGCTGTGCTATTTGCCTTTTTAAATAGTGTCAGCTGTGTATAAAGATGCAAGACACAATTAGAGTCTCAGCCTTCAGTGTGCAATGTGATTATTTCTGGTACATTAATATTTCAGCTAATTCATCAAAACATATTATTCACCTGCAATAACCCCAGAGGCTCTATTCCTCCCCAGGATTCTAATTAGTTTTGCATTTGGTGAAAGCAGTAAGAGAGGGAGAGGTTTTATATTTGTTATGTTGCAATGGATTAGAGATCAGGGCAGAAATTTTTTCCGAATATTGCTGAAAGACATAGAATTGGTTTCGTGTTCTGCAAATCTTCTGATTCTATCTGGTACCCTCTCAAGTCTTTCAAAAAACATGTATTTGTTGTCCCCTCAGAAGAATTTCACTTCTGAATAAATTTAGTATAAGAAAAATGGCAAAATATTTAGATAAAACGTCACTGTCATGCTTTTCTGAGAAAAAAATGAGCATGAGGAAAGGGATGGGGCTTTTCTCTCCACCTCCAAGTTCAAAATCATCCAGACCTGGGATTTCGGAAAGGACTCTTAGGTCACACAATATGGAGTAGCCTGGCAGTCACAGGGCAGTCCAAGCTGGCATCACCCAGTGAGCATGTGAGGAACTCTGTATATGAACATAAATCTGTGTCATTGCTTCAGACTTACATAGCAGGTTCTTTGAGGAAGCAACTTCTCTATCTACTGCACACTTGGAAATCTTCATAACTTTCCCCAAATACTTCCTATTTATCTTGTGTCATATGAAACCTCTGCTTCCTGATTCCACAAACATAAAAGAATTTTCGAAAGGAAAGAAATAAAAATAGGGCATGTATTTTCCCCTCCTCCAAAGTTCTTTCATATATATTTCTTGCATGTAAATGTGTAGCTTTTGATATACATAATTTTGTAGGGTTTTTCTGGCAGGAGAATATTTTTATGTGAATAAGCACAGCTTCTGCCTGCTTCACACACTGGTTGCCTTAGTAACTGTGGCATAGTGCAGCTGAAGTGTGCTGATACCCTTGAAAGGGAGTTTGAAGGAAGCAGATGGGCTGTGATTATCATTGGTTGGATCAATTAGATGAGTAGATTGTGAGATACTAAAAATAATACTTTCAACTGCTTAAAAAATTAATTTTGCAAGAGGAACAGCATTTTCAATATGACTATTTAAGATATACGTCATTGTGTTTGCAATATTTTTGTTCCGTTTATATGATGAGGAGAAATGAAACTTTCCTGTCTTTTACCAGAAGATGAACGTGATAGCTTTACTTTATTTTTAGTTATTTCTTCATTTCCAGACAGGGTCTGCTGGTATGAACAATGTGTGTTAATATGCTAAAAAATTAACAAATCCATAATAAGCAAAAGAATTAATTTATAAACTGGTTGCCTTTGTTAGGTTTGAAAACAAAGACAAGAAAGGCGATACTAAAATGTCTTTACAAAAAAAAAGAAAAGAGGAGGAAAGGAAAATTCTGGTACTTGCAACTTTGATACTTTTGCAGAATAGGAGTTCTTTCCTAGATGAAAGCTGGGGTACATTGTGTCAGGGAAAAAAAATGCTTGGAAATAATTTTGTAAATTATCAGCTTAAAGAATTTCCAGAGTATAATTTTATAATCCTATTTTGATTGACCATAAATTTATTCCAAAGGAAAGAGAACTGAGTGACAATATTTCTACATTTTCAAATTTTAGAGAAAAGTCCTCTTTATTTTTTTTATAGGAAAATTTGCAGGCTTGGTGTTTAATATTCTATGGTATTTGCAGAAAATTGGCCACTAAATTCGATATCACTAACAAGGAAACAAAAGCGGTATAGGACAAGAATTCTTTCGATATCCATGAGATAAAACTTGAGATAACTCTCCCCGAATGTAAAAATACACATCTAGCTTAACATGAGAGGTGTGAGAGATGTAATCCTTTTATTGGATGTGAATCCTTTGTATGAAGAATCTCCATTCTTTGTTTCTTGACAATACAGGTATCATAGACGTCTTGCAGTCACATTTGAACAAGTGGGGTACCTGGCTCAGTAGCAGTGATGGGTGACCTCCACACACTTGATCTTCAAAGCTACATTTCTCTAAGGAAGTTTGATATCCCAGGTGTTTCTGACATCATCACCACATTGAAAGGGGCGCAGGATCACTTTTAATTTATCCTCAGATACAATTCTTGCAGAGTTTTGGGTGAGTGTATGCTAGCTCCACTCCTCTGTCATATTCCTGCTGTCAAAAATGCTCTGATCACAGCTTATTTTCACTGCTGGGATGCCTGCCTATTTGTAATACTGCTTTTTATGGTCTCTAAGAAACTCAGGGTGTTGAGGGACTGGAGGAAAAGGATGGGCATGGAGTTGGAAAAAGACAATATAAGAACAGGCACAGCTCCTGAGGGGCTACTATTTTTTCCTGGAAGAAATCGCTGTTGGAGGAGAAGAAAACAAAATGCAATTACCAGGAAGAGCATGCTGGTAAATTAAAAGGCATTTAGCTTAATTTAGTCAAACTAAAGAGATATTTAAAACTTCTGTTCTCTCTTTCATATATACAGCTGTTGGTGCCCGAAGCTTAAGGGCTCTCTGGTAATTCTCCCGCACACTTCAAGTAATGTAAATTTTTGAGAAAGGTGTGCTTTGCTTTGCTGTAGGCCCACATGGGAGTAGGGATTGGGGAATTTACTGAACTCCAGATACTCTTTGAGATCAGACAAGATTTTTATTAACATTTCAAAACCTTTGCAGCAGCGAATACCAGTAAAGACCACTCATGAAGCCTGGAGGCTCAGGAAAGTGCTCACAGAAACATGGAATCCTCAGCAACATACTCCAAGTCTGATCTACTGTAAAGACAGACAAATAGAAAGTGTGTGAAATTGTGCCCACTTGTCTGTGGGCTGGGGAAGGTGGAACTAGGTAAGATATTTTTACATTTTCCTGTTTTTTCCATTTATGCAACTCAGTCCAGCTGAATATGTTGACGTGACTTACACGAGTGCCAACCTCTTGTGCACTGTTACTGCTTCTCTAAATCTGAGTCCCAGAGAAATGTTCAAAGATTCCTGGCTGTTACAGGGGTCAGCGGGTCTCATTGCCTCTTTAATGGTGTTGGTTCTGACATGCCTTTACTGATTAGCTGATTGATCAACTGATGAAACAGAGAGTGAAACAGGGCATTCTAGTGTGTGCAGAATTTACATGAGCAAGTTATGAAAGTAAACCATCGTAGGACTTTTAATTTTAGACATCTTAGTTGGCTAGATTTCAGTTCTGGATGTGTTCAGGATAGCTAACACCACCACAGCACACGTGATGAGTGACATAAATAAGATGAATCACTTCTTAAGGGTTCACTGCCTCACTGGGTTAGAGAAGCATCCATCACTGCAATACAACAGTGATGAATGCTGTAACAAATCCTAAAACAGAAAATCAGAAAAATATTGTTAATATATATAGAATAACGGTTTCAAATTATGTATGTTCCCATATGTGTGACTGAGCACATAGGGAAAAGTACACAGTACTTAAAGCACACAGTAAATAAATTGGGGAACACTGGAAATTAACCATATTGTGGCAATTTTAATTGCACGCCTTTTAAGGATTAGATTTTTATTCTGTTCCCTTTGTTGCCCTAGTGTTTGAGAGAAAATTTAATAAAAAATGGTCTGGTTGGGCACTGTCAAGTAACTTCTTGTTATTCACAGCTAACATGACGAGCTCCCAGAGAGTTTTTTGATTAAATACTTCAAATACCTATCAAAACAAGAGGAAAATTCTTCAAAGAACTTGTTTGAATTAAAGTGCCACTAAATCAAACTTAACTGAACATTGGCTGTTTTTTTAAAATGCAGTTAGCTGAAAGACTTTGTAAAGCTGCTTGGAAATTGACTTGATGTAATTTATTTTGTTAATTATAGAAAAGTTCTCACAGAGATCTTGGTGATAGTGAACTCCCCTGTAGTGTGCAACCTCATTTTGTATGTTTGCTGAAACATATAGTTACTCTGAATGTCACCATAATTTCAGAGACGTCTCTGTTTCTCTTGCTCTTGTGTGCCAGCCGTAGATTTTGTTTTCTCAGACCTTTCCTTCTGTTGCTACTGACTCTGAATTTCATTAGTGGCTAACAGTATTACCTTAATTTCAGGAGCACCTGGCAATTCAATGGCAAGTGCTTGAGAGACTGATTGTCAATCACCCACGTCACGTGTTCAAATCAACCCCTGATCCTCTCCCCACTTGGGGAGCACTTTGGATCATTGGTCCTGACTCAGCACCCACTGCCCAGTTGCCTTTGATGCAAACCAAGGTGAGCTTAAGGGTTAGGATAGTCTCATCTTCCATGCAAAGAAAAATTCCATTTGTTGGCAATTTATTCATGTTTATGTGTTGCTATTAAGAAGACTCTATTAACAATGGTTAGTTAAGTCAATAGCTTTCAAAACAAAAGCAGAAATGTACATTTAATGGGACTTGCAAAATGAACCAGTTATTCTGGATTAAGAAGGCTAAAAGGAAAAAAATGTAATGGAGAAAATTAATACATTCCACTATTCTACAATAATATCATATATATTTTCATGCAAAGAAAAAAGATGTCAGTTAAACTAGTACTCATCAAAAGTCAGGAAATGAGTACTATAAAGAACTAGTTAGAAGAAAATTGCACACATTGTCAAAATGAAATGTCTTCACAAGATATTCTGAATTTCGGTATTTGTTCTGGCCTGTGAGGCATTCTGTAAAACTCCCAAATGTACCTTTAAGGAAAAGAAATTCAAACACAAATAATCATTTTCCCTTCTAGTTCATAGAATTTAGAATAATCTTCAATATTTTCCATAGGCTCCAACTCTACATCCTTTCTTTACAATATTTTCTGAGTTTACTTTTTTTCTCTCCTTTGCAGTAAAAGTAATTGAGGATGAAAGCACATCCAGAGATTTTCTGCTACATGTCCTTTGGTGTGTGTGGATATGCATAAATACTAAGCCGTGTTACTCAGGTTTTCCTAACAGAAAATCCAGACACGTGTCACTGTGCAGAAATTAACACTCTGCTGTGATCAACAGCAACCAAGCTCGTTGCTGAGTAGTGGTAACTGATCCCTTCCACATTTGCACGCATCTAAACCACAGAAAAGGCCTTTGAAGATACTTTAGGGTAGATGAATTATTTGTTTTGTGTTATTGCTGGTAATATTACAAACAAGATGTACACAGATTTATACATTCATATTGGTTTTGTGCACAGATTCATACATTCATATTGGTTTTGTGCTAAACTCTTATGTACAAATTCAGAGACTTCTAAGCCTGTGCATTCAATTTTATGCAGAACTGGAACTCGTTTACAAAGCATTTATAAGCTCTGACCATATAAGCCATATGAATATGTATGTCTTCAAATTTCAAAAATAGAGAACCTAATAAGATCTGGTTTTCCAGTTAAAATCCTAGGGTCATGTTACATTCATCCCCCACAGAGCCTGACAAAGCAAGGTCAGAATAAAACATCTACCTTGAAAAAGGAGCAAAACCTTAGAACTGATATTGATGATATGAGCAGTCTGTCTTTGGGAGGCACAAGTGATGAGTTAAAACTGATCTCATATCCCATATGACTTCTGAACCAGCTTTCAAGCTTGGGTTGACAGTGGAAATGTAAAACAAACAAATTCAGAAAGAAAACCAAACCCAAAGAAAGAAAGAAATTGATTTCTTTCAGAAAGAAAACCAAATCAAATTATCTCACTTTTTATGTCTTCAAGAAGCACATGCCATTTTCCTTTCTAAAATCTTTTGCTTGATCAGGATATTTTTTCTTATATAAGTTTCATTTGGAAGCTTTAAGTCATAATCTGATTTTATGAGGCACATATAAATTATATTATATATCTTCTCAGGAAAAAGGTTTTTGGCAGCTTACTTCAGGGAAAAGTCAGTGAAAGGTTGATGCAGATGAAAATCTCATGGACAGCTACATTAAGGCTGCTAAATGCTCTGTAACTCTCAGCAGGGCTGAGTTCACAAGGATGCTGAAGTGCCTCTAGCCAGCTCTCACTATTTAGTTGTAACAGCTCAGTTCTAGACATTTTCATTTTGGGTATAAGCAGATGTGTATAAGCAGAGCATAATTCTAACAAGCTTCTAAAATAGTAGGATGTCATAAAAGCAGGGGAAATGAATGTGTAAAAAAAAGAAAGCTACAGAGAAGAGAAAATGAAGAAATACTTCTCTCAGTGCTTTGTATATGGCTAAAGGAGCCAAGGCATTGTCAAAATTAATATGATGGAAAGTAAGACTTATCAGAAAATCTGCTCAATCCTTCTTATAGTCCATAAAGTATCTTAAATAAATATTTTGTCTAGGATCTTGAAGTATTGTTTTCAATAGATCCTGCCTTTGGAAGGGCTTATTGGCTAGTTTATCTCTTGTGTTCCTTTCCAGACACTGGACTTGATGATTCATAAAATACAGTAACAGCATACTGACATTTGAAACTTCACAGCAATTAGTAAAGAAAAAAGTAAAAGTAGATAAGAAAATATCAAGTTGATGCTACAAAAATATTTTATTTAAAATAACAGAAATAATTCAGAAACAGTCAAAGCACTTTGAATCCTTCCTCAGGAGGGGAAGTGGAGGGTGATGCACTGATTTCTTCTCTGTGATGTCCTTCCAGTGACAGGACCCAAGGGAGTGGCTTGAAGTTGTGTCAGGGGATGTTTAGATTGGGTATCAGAAAAAAGTTCTTTGAGAGTATTGTGCGCTGGAGCAGCTCCCCAGGGAAGTGGTCACCAAGGCTGACAGAGCTCAATAAGCATTTGGAAAAGGCTCTCAGGCACATAGTGTGGCTCTTGGGCAGTCCTGTGCAGGGCTAAGAGCTGGACTTGATATTTCCTCTGGTTTCCTTCCAAATCAGGATGTTCTGTGATTCCATAAGGTACACTGTGTGCTAACATTGGGAATTACTTGCAGTATTCCTTCTGTAACACCTTTTTTTTTTTTTTAAATATACTCCAGGAAGATATGGTTTTCAGTCAAGAATTGATGTTGAATGATGTTTAATGATGGTTCATTGGCTCATTCTGCAGATTGCCTGACTCTTGAGTTGTCTAATTAGTTATTACCTACCCGAATCTTCAGAATGGTTTTTTTCACTTATCCCCACACTGAATATTCTTTTTTTGGAACAGAGCAGAACTTGTTCCAACTTCTTTCCCACAGTTCAGTCTGGTAGAAAAAAAGGGACTAATGAAATCTTTGAATCTGTAAAAAGATTAAGAAGTCTTAGATGTTCATATATAGCACTGAGATACTGCTCATGAAATCCATAATTTTTAAAGAATGTTGAAAAATTGGGGCAGATGAAGAAAAAAAGCTATTGACACATTCCTAAGATTAGAAGGTATCTTGCTGTGAGGAACTGAGTTCAATCCCTTCACTTTATCTTTAATAAAATTGGGATGTCACTTGATTGCAACATATGAGTATATAGTGGTTAACAGAAAGCACCTAAATTCAGCAGGGAAAGACATAATTAGAGCCTGCTAGCTGAGCCACAGATACTGGCATCAGAAATTTGGGACCGCGGTTTAACAATGGTGAAAAAATTACTATAGGGTTGCTTAATTAACCATCTTTAAAGTCCTCAGCATAGCTGGAAGGAGTAATAATGTAGGATATTCTGCATGTCTTCCAGCTGAAATCCTGCTGGTTTGGGGAGGAGAAGATGCTACTGTCTCCCTCATATTTCTTGTAGTTAATGTGCCAAAGCCAAATTGGATTGTTTTCTCAAAATTTTCCCTTAATTAAACACCAATTACTGCAGTTGAACAGAGGGATACATGATTGAGATCTAATGACCTGTGATATGGAGCACGACGAACTAAATCAATAAGCTTTTGTATTTTGATATGCAAATCTGCAGACTTCATGCAGAGTTTTGCAATCTGGAGCATTGCAACTCCACTGACTGGGGCCTTGTTTTTCCTCTTCATTTTGTGAGAATTGCCTGCCTTAAACAATATTGGAGTTGATGTTGTTCATAACCTGCCTGTTTCCGGGTAAGGGTTGAATTTTTCCCCCGCATGTAGTATTTGTGAGTGGGAAGGTTGTCATAATTTTTGGTGCATAATAAGATCTTAATATAGTTTTCTGTAGTTGTTATGGAATCGTAAAATCATTTGTGTTGGAAGAGACCTTTTAAATGTCATCAAGTCGAACTCCCCTTCAATGAGCAGGGACATCACCAACTAGATTCTTAGAGACCCTAACCCTGAATGTTTCCAGGGATGGAGTATCTACCACCTCCTGGGACAACTTGTTCTAGTGTGTTTCCAACCTCATTTTAAAAAAAATCCAATCAAACTTCTTTCTTATACATAATCAAAATTAACCCTCCTTCAGTTTAATACCATTACCCCTTGTCCTATTGCAACTGGCCGTGGTAAAATGTTTGTCACCATCTTCCTTGGAAGGCCCCTGTAGGTACTGAAAGGCTGTTTTAAGGTCTCCCAGGAGCCTTTTGCTCACCAGGCTGAAGAAGCCTGATTCTCTCTGCCTGTGTTCATTGGAATGGTGTTCATCTTCATGCCCTCTGGACTCATACCAGCTCTTCCTGTGCTGGGCATCCCAGAGGTGGGTGCAGCACTGCAGGTGGGGCCAGAGCAGAGCAGAGGGGCAGAGTCCCCTCCCTCCCCTGCTGCCCACACTGCTTTGGATGCAGCCCAGGACAGCTTTGGCTTTCTGGGCTGTGAGTTCACATGGCTGCGTCATGTCCAGCCCTTCACCCACCAGCACCCCCAAGTTCTCTTGGCAGGGATGCTCTCAATCAATTCATCCCCCAGCCTGGGTTGATATTGGGAGTTACCTGCTTGCTGTTCTCTAACATTCCTAGTCATGTTTATATAACTTTCAGAAAATAAATGTTCCTAATATTACAGTACCGGTTTTCATCTGTTTTAAGTGCAAAATTTCTGTGTGTTCCAGATTGCAAGGCAAGACATATTCTATTACCATCTGTATGGCAGTTGTCTTGTGTCAAGTGGGCAATTCTCCTTATCTCTCTCCCTGAGTGATCAC
>JAYDZK010000202.1:32261273-32298610 GCA_034509185.1 Euphonia xanthogaster | reverse complement strand
GAGGGGTGGGGAGGGTTTGCACTCTCCATTTCAGGGGAGGCTCCTGCCTTCCTTAGCAGGCACCTGTCTTTCCAAACCAAGACACCGCGGCAGCCCAAGTACCAGAATTTCAGAAGGCATGAAATCTGCACTTGTTCTGTGTGCATGCCTTAATGAAATGAAATGGGATAGATAAAGATGAGTGAACATCACACAAAAGCAGTTTTATGTACCTAAGGTCTCCTATATCCAAGTGTCCCATGCTGTTGAGTAGCTATGTGACATACCAATCAGTGTGTTCTTCCAAAACAAAATTGATCAAACATGACAATTCCTAACTTGTGAAGATCAAATTAGTGTGATATTCCAAACAGGAATGAGTGTTTTTATAACTGTCATAAACACAGTAATTTGAATTATCATAGTTTTGCATTCTAATATCTTGCCACCTCGTTTCTTGATACCTATGGAAAATAAATGCACATTCCCTCATGTCCAGTACCATGAATAAAAATATAATGTACATTAAAAATCAGAATAAATTAAAAAAAATCCATAATGACAGAAAAAGGCTCACTTTAGAAACCCTGAATAACATATTTTGAAATTAAGCTTTTGAAGTATTTTGTTTCAGTGAGGAGGGTATGATTTATGTCAGGTCATGAGACATATACTTTTTTTTAAATATAAGACATAAAATAAGTGTTCTTGAAGTAGGAAGGAAAAATAAGCAAAGGCAAATCAATTAAATGAATTTTCTTGACCTCTTAATATAAAATGCTTTGATGATCTATTGAAATGAAATGGAAGTTTATGTTTATCTATTAGTTTATATGTTTTCTATTAGTTTACCTTAAATACAAAGAGATAGTAGTAATATAAACCTTTATGAAATCTAGGTGTTATCACATATTTTGCACTAAAATAAAAAGAGAGATCATTAAAATGGAAAAACAGCTATGATAATTTGGTTCTGTCAAGTAAATGACACCCTGCATAGTTTTGGGAAGCAGATTCTCATTTGTTTCTCACAACCCTTTGGGGCATAAAATATGAAAATGGTCCATTTTGATGAGTGCTTAATTGCTTTTGCATGTATTTCTCCTGTATGAATTCATGGTGGTTTCTATTAAAGCTTCTACATCAGTAAATCATGCCAAACTAGTCTCTGTTCAGGAAAGCAGTTATGCAAATGCTAAATCCTTAGTGAGGTTCTATAGCATACCAAAACTGTAAAAAAAGGAATGCCCAGTGAATGAGAATAAAAATATGGACAGGAACACTTATTCAAGGAGATGTACTTTCAGCATGATTAATCACAAGAAGCTTTTTAAACTTTAGTCAGTGGATTGACAAATAAACAGCAACTGTAATTTATTAAAAGTATCTTTGTAAAAAAAAAAAAATCTTCTTCAGTTCTCCAAATAATAATCTCATGTTTCATAATTGATTTGTTTCTCATATCATTCATTGAATTGTATATTTGGGAAAATGTCCCTGGAGCTCTTAGTGGTACAAATCAGCATAATTGTATAGATCTGGCAAAGAGCAATTTACGGTCTGTCTCCATGATGATGCACTGGGGTACAGTGTTTTTCTTTTTTTGTTTGAGATATAAAACATACCCACTATTAAGAGCTTTCTTGTTCAAGATCTGTCATGTAAAATACACTCAATTAGTTGTAAAGCACAGATGCACTTAACAGTTGGGTTTTTTTTTTCCTAGGTGCTTACTGGACTTGGTATATGTTTCTAACTGAGCGAATTGAAAAGAATCATATTCTTTATTACTGTGTAATATTTAATGTAATTTAGGTGTCAATGATGAGTAAGAGATAGTTCTATATCAACTTCCAAATACTCTGGACCCATTTTTGAAAAGAAATAGTAACAATTACCTTTTTTTTTTTTTACCCAGAATTTTCAGTGGTTATTAACGTAGATCTACTTTTTTTTCTTTGCTTCTGTGCAAGGGTGAGCCATCAACTGGTATCAGAATTGGAAGATATAGAGTTCTTTTCCTAGAGACACTGAATGTAAGCTATCATCAGATATAACTTTTTTACAGCCATCAGGTAAGAATTTTCAGTATGTGTGAAGCATGATGACATAATCAGTAACCTGTTCTGCTTTTACAGATAATTCCTAAATGACTTTGTGTTAGATTTTATTTCAAGCCCTTCCACAGAAAAAAAGATGTGAAGAAAAAACCAAGAAATGGAGAATGCGGGTTATAGAAACCCAGTGGGAGCATTTTATGAAACAGTGGTTTAGGACATTAGTCAGCATTAAAATGTTATCATCACACGCATCTGATTTCTCCAGAATCTGGATTAATAAAGTAAAATCCTAATTTCTTTGAAGTCAGTTGCAAAATTCTCATGAACTATCATTAAAATTTTCCCATTAGTAAGGTCAGGAAGTAAGAGCCAAAACTGAAATGAGTTACTGCTGAGCATTGAGATTATTAGCAAGTGCAACATTTGAAATTATCCTTCATTTGAAAATATCCTGGGAGGATATTTTCCCATTTATATGAGTTTGTTATTCTGCTCTGTGTGTTTAGAATCCAAACTCTTGAGGACAGAAATTAGTTTAGGAATATTTTGTACAGTCTCTTAACAAAAGGGCTTGTGATTTCAATTTGAGCATCTGGGTGCTATCAGAATGCAATGGATTCATAATAACTGCATGCAAAACAGCTAGGAGGAAAATTGCATACAGAAAGGCAATTATCTGGAATATGATAATACAGGCTGCCACCCACACTGGCTTTTCTTCCTAATGGCTGTTGAAAAAGACTGAGCACCTTTGTTAAGCATTTCAAAGACAGAACAGTGACAGGTGCTATACAGAATTCAAGAGCTATTGTTTAAACTTAAGCAATATTGACTAAAACTCTGATTTCACCCCAGGAAGCCAGTTAATTATAGCTGAGGCTTTATTCAAAAGCTGACATGACATAGCTGACAGAATTACAGAGGAGACTGAGTTAGTCATTGACATCAATGATATAAAGTACCCTCGTGCTTCTTACCTCATATGAGGGAATAGTTACAAATTGCTGGTATGGTTGATGATGCACAGTGGTTAATGACATATTCAGGGCATTTACTGTTGAAAAAAAAAAGGAGATTCAGATCTAATTTATATCGGTTTGACAGTCTCACGGCTTTCACAGATTATGGTGCTGTCCTGAATGGAAATAAGAAATTAATTGAAAATTGAATGCTTGCACCCTTTCCTGCAAGGTGGACCTGAAGTAATAAAGGCAGGAGGGGTTGTTTGTTGCATTTTGATAAATTTTAAAGCTGCTTTTCCTTTTTTTTTATGTGTTAGAAATTAATACTTTTTCTACTTTATAAAGAGGTAAAAACTAAATGCAAAAGGGTTGCTTGAATTTGGAGGAAAAAGAATTCTGGTACACATAGAGTCCCTGTCCCTTCTTAAAGGGACCTCCTGTCCCTTTAAGGCAAGATTATTTTTGGTGCTATTGTTTCAGAAAATACAAAATAAGTCTGAAGTCTCATAGCAGGAATTCTTATATGTAAAGTTAAAGGTCTTATAACAGGGAAGCAGGACAGGAAAAGGATAAAGAATGGGTAAAGAAACAGGCACTACAAGTGAAAAGAATACATGGCTACATTCAAAATTGGTAAACTAGCTAAGCTTCACAAAATAATTAAGAACAAAAAGTTCCCAATTCTCAACAGAGAATGGATTGCCAAATTCCAAGTAGTCCTGTGATCTATATTCCCAGAACACAATTACTAGCTCAGCATCCAA
This sequence comes from Euphonia xanthogaster, assembly GCA_034509185.1. Taxonomy (NCBI): domain Eukaryota; kingdom Metazoa; phylum Chordata; class Aves; order Passeriformes; family Fringillidae; genus Euphonia; species Euphonia xanthogaster. The sequence goes on along the minus strand of JAYDZK010000202.1, from coordinate 32,294,845 downwards.
ACAACTGGTTGATTAGAAAGGCCAACCCCCTGAAACTCCCTGTAGTGTTGCCTTATTATTTAACCACTTTTGAGACACATGGCTTACTTTTCTGGCCTCTGAACCCACTTCTCCTATTTATAGGAATGAACACTAATACTGAGTCAAATGACATTCTGGGCCAAGGCTGGGATTCCTCTGTTCTTCAGGAGGAAACTGCTTCTTTCTGCACAGGTCAAGTACATTCAAGAATTAGCAAGAAACCCACACCTAGTAATTGGAATATTCACCTGGAGAAGCAGACTAGGATTTTCCTGTTCCTATTCTGGTGAACTTTAAATATTAAATATATTAATTTAGTACTCATCTACTGGATAACGGGAAGACCAATGTGTTTATATGAGAGTCTCCATAGGGGTGTGTGTCTTCATAGAGAAAGGACTGTTTGTTAAACTCACATGTGGGAATCAGGACCTCCTATAGGACTTTTTAGTGTTTATTTTAGCAAGATATCATCATCTGGATATGGTATTGGTCAGCTTTTGGAGCTAGAGCTGTAAAGCAGATACTGGCTCAGATAGTTCTGTTGTACTGAGCAGTTTTATCCCCAGTCAGTTCCCAGACTATTATCCCAGTGGGAGTCAAGCAAGTCCAAGTTGAACCTTTGGTCCTTGGGTTAGAAAAAATGTTGGCAGACCCCCATAATATATGGCCCTGCTCAGAAACTCCTGCTAACAAAAAAGTGGGGAGACAAGCGGACAATTCTGTATACAAGCTCCTTTCCTTGGCTTCCCCCAGCACTCTGCAGACTCCCTGTGCTGTTTGTATAACTGCAGGTCTGAAGAGGTGCCAAAGCTTCTGGTGCATTTTACAAATTGGCAACAGGATGGGCTCTGCTGCCATCCAGACAAATTATGCCCTGGTCCAGCATGTACTTCATCAAAGGGCTTGGTACTCACTGCTGCTTTTCATTATCTCATCCTCAGTGGGAGATCAATAGGAACAACAATGTTAGCAAACACTAGAGCCTAAAAGATGTCAAAAATCTTAATAATTTTTATTTTTTAATTTTATAAACCCTTAAGTACAGCATAAAATCTCGGCTACAAAATAGGTCTTATGATTCACCGATTAATTTTATTTGGATTATATCCCTGTAGAGAGGTTAGCGTGTGGCCAGACTGTGCTACTAATTACTTACTTTGAACATTACCTCACATTCAACAGGCACATAAAACAGTATTTATGAATGTGGGCAGGAAATAGCTAGTGGAACAGAATCCAAAACTGTCTCAGAGTGTTTTGGAGGCTTTAGATTCTGTTAAATTTATTAATATTAAGGAAAATGCTACTATATGGACCAGTGCATCAGAGCTGAGATAATAAAATATATCTGAGGTGTCAAAATATTCAATCTAATTGATATCGAGGAGGTATCCAAGCAAACTTTATTAAAGTGGGCAAGAGCAACCCTAACTTAGGTAAAATAATGAAAATTGGAGGCAAATGTAATTACAGCCAGATAGTATTTATTTCCAATCAGATGTAATGTCTTATTGCAAATATTCCTGAAAGTATAAAATTTAAGTGATGCATTAAAATCAGAAGAAATGTGCTTTTGAAAGCAAAACAGCAGGTAGGAAATTTTTTAGTGATATGAAAGTATAACTAGCCTGGAAGAGCAGCAGTCATACCCCCCTTCCATAGTCCTTGCATTGTTTGCATGCATATTTTAAATGAAGCCTTTGTAAAATATTACATTAGTTTAATACCATTTATGGTTTTAAGACAACTTTAACTACTGATACTGTTTGCAGTTTTGTCTCATTTTACTGTTACTTTACTGTTTCACTATTTGTTTTTGCAGTTTTCAGTCTTTGATCTCACACTTATTTTGTTGGTGGGTCAGGAAAGAATGCTGTGAATTGATATACAGCAGATGATTTTAGGAAATAATGAAATTTTCCAGCTATTTCAGCAATACTTTTATTTTTCCCACCAGTATACAGTGGTCTTTCTAGTTGGTGTCATAGCATGAGTACATTAGGCTTAAGTTGGGTGTTTACCATGCACCTTTCTGGGTATGTGATGTCTCTGTGGGCTGGTGTGCAGATTATTTACACAATAAATAGAATTCACTTTGCTAAACTCCAAAAATTGTTATGACAAATACCCTTGATATGATCCCATTTATTTCCTCTTTTAATAGAGAAAAAATCCAAGTAGAATTTCCTGAGGTATCAATCTTGAGAGAAGGAGGCAAATGGCTTTTCCCTAAACTCATCCATTACTTTAAAAGAAAAAGAGATGTCTGTTGTATTGATTGCTATATATCCCTGCTCTATAAATCTGGAACATATGCTGCAGGAATTTTTTTTTTTTTTTTGCTATAGAAACTTTAATAAAAGACTTTAATAAAGAGAAAAGTTTTCATTAATTAATACCCATTAGATGTATTGGCTCTTTCCATGTCTAAGACAGTCATTTCCTTAATGGAAACAGTCACAGAAAATGGACTAATTTTCAAGGAGTTTAGGTTACAAATTCACATATGCAAGCTTTTCAGGAATTATAACTAGGTTAACCACCCACATAATATCCAAAAGAACAGTTCTTTAGTTTAATAGCATGAAGATCCATGTTTTTTTGTTTTGTTTTTTTTTGTTTTGTTTTGTTTTTTTTAAGGATAATCCTTATTTCCTTTCTTTTTTCTGAAATGCAAGAGAAAGTGGTTGAGTAAAGTCACTGTGAAGGAACACAGAGTATTTATGTTATCATTTAACTCAAGATGGTTTTCAGAGGCAGGACAGCAGTAAGTCCACTTATTTTGGCTGCACCTGGAGAAGGGACCTTCCCAAACTCTGTGGAAGTGTTGAAGAACTCCTGTAGGGCAGGTAGCTCAGTGTGCAGCTGCAGTACAGCTGCAGCTTGAGCCCTGGCTGGCAGGAGCTCTGTCCCTTTGCACAACAAAGGGCGTGGGGACCTGTGTCCAGTGACCGGACACCCAGAGACAGCAGGAGCCAGGGACCCCCAGATCCTCCTGTGCTTACACTGAGAGGGTGAAAATCCCCAGGGCTCCTTTGTTTGGGGGTCTTGAAATCACCCAGGTTAAGCTGTTATTTTGTTACTGCACCAAAATTAAATTGTTTTAGGGGCGGAGACGTTTGAGAGCCTGCTCGGGGAAACCTGGTGTGAGTGTGGGAGTGTAGCTGGGAAGGTGCTTCCACCCCAGCTCAGGTCCTGCCAGAGTGGATCCTGGATGGTTGGACAGGGAGTTTTCCTTAGCAGTGTCTGTGCAGGCTCAGCATACTTTAAATACAGGAGCCTCTGGTGGTTTTGGGCCAGTGTGCTGCTGATGTGTTCAGTGCTGCTGAAAGTGTTGCAGAATGAAGGCTTTAGGAACCCGTGGCAGAACACGCTCGTGTTCTGGAGTGGATTCTCTGTTTGCCTAGGGTAAGGACTGCACACATAGGTACTAAATCAGGGTCACTCCTTGAAAACAAGAGATCTTGTCTGGACCAAAGCAAGAAACACAAAATAATGAGCTTAAGCTCGTATTACCAGCACCATAAAAGACTGATGAAGAGGGCTTGAGCTGAATTTTTTTAAAAATGTTTGTTTTTTTAGTCATTTGTCTTACATGCTCTGTATAGATCAGAAGTGTGAGAGTAAGATCCTATAATTCCATTAAGAAAACTATTTCCTAGGATGGGCTTAACTTTCTTTATAGCCACTTGTAAGGTGCTGTGCTTTACATTAGTGGCAAAAATAGTGTTGACTCAGGAAAAAAATCTTAGAAAATCTTCTAAGGAAATGACACTTAAAACATCCTTGTTTTGATTATGACTGGAAGTCTCATCCTGTATAAATTAATATATATGTATATGTTGGTCTGTCTTTGGCAAAAGCCTAGTCTTATCATTAAGAATATAATAGATTCTCAGAAAAAAAAAGAAAATTCAAAATCTGTTCTCATAAAAAGTATGCCTTTTTATATGCCTGCTCACTTCACATCAGGGACCTATCCAGGTGCAAAAAAAGCCACTTTTTGATTTATATCCAAGAAGTGCAAGTGCATTGCATTAAGACAAATAATTCTCCAGCCACATGGTTTGATCTTTGATAACGTATCCTTTAAAAGTAATGAAAAAACCTTAATATTTTGGGACTCAACAAATAAATCTAAGAAAAAAAGGAAAGGAAAATTCTTGTATGCAGCACATTTAGTAATTAATAAGGCAATTTGTGCATCAAAGAAGCAATAATTGGTTCAAAAATTTTCAATCATCTTATCCATCTGCCAAAGCATTCCAAAAGTAAGTATTTTAACAGTTTCTGGAACCTGTCCTTACCAAACATTTTCTTTCCATCTGCAATTAGATTTTTTTAAGAAGTTCTTTTCTTAATTAAGGAAATACTTCTTTTATGTTTTCACAGATGATAAAATGGAGAAGATAAAAGCTATTTTGATTGTTTTCTAAAAAGTTGAAAGTAATTCACTTGATAGTTAAGAAAGATAAATACAAACTGCGTAAAGACTTTGTATCTGATCAAAGCTGAAAACATGCACATTTTCTGAACACAACAGAATGAAATTAACTCTAATAATCTTTTAGCTAATTATAGAAATTGACCAAATATAAGAATAAATGTTATGCAGTAAAACTGGATTACCATTGTAAAAAATAAGTTTTAACTACTAGCAAAGAATTTTAATTAATATTCATGTGTTTCTCATCTAAAATTTAAAGAGAAATGTATCACAAACCACACTTATACTAAAAATTTTTTGCTCTGAAGAACATATATTCTAGGTGAATTCACAATTTAAAGTTCTTCAAATATTTAAGATACTTTGTTCTGCATACATATTGAAGTTTGTCTGTTACCATTTATTTATTGTTCAGACTGATTGAAAAAGTAAGTAAATTTGCTGGGTTAAATGGAGAAACAGCAATTTATGCATATTCTAGATACACGTTTTAACCTGATTTGCTTTAAAAATTTATGTTATGCTTAGTCTTCTGTATCTTGGAAAATGTACACAGGTCTAACTCTTTTTTGTTCTCTATGTTTTTGAAATGTATTTAAGTTGTAAGCAATATATAGAGCTAATGTAAGGAAAATAGTTCTAAAATTATGCTAGACATTTTGCAGGCAAAAAAAATCAGTATAAGTGAATATAATATTCCAGTTACCATATAAAGAAAATGGATTTGTGGTGTATGAAAAATAATTACTTTTTGAAAAGTTCATGATATTTAAAAGTTTGGTGGAAGAACATGTTGGCACATTTAAGTTTATTTAGGAGCGCTCACCCTGTGGAAAATACTAAATTTTATGGTATTCTCCTTTTCCTGTTTTAACAGCTTAATGAATAACAACAGATTTGACAAATATTTTGCTTCCAATTTTTTTCATTTTTTTAAAGTAAGAAAGAACCTGAAATTCAACTTGAGCACTTAAGAAATAAAATAGCAGTCTGTACAAGTAGTGCAAAGAGGTTCTTTAAAATAATATATTTCCAGATTATAGCTATTGAAAGTGTATCAAAGGCATGCTGCATTTCTCATATCATTTTGCAGGATACATTTTACAGAGTTATCATTTCCCACTGCTAATTCCTCAACAGCTCCTTTGCTTTGCAATAGGAATCTTAATGCTGATTAGTTCTTCTGTTTGGGGTGCTGTGTCAGTAGTACATTTGCTAGACTCACTTCTAATCCCATAAATTCAGTATTACTCATCATTCTGATGCTCATGTGACCAGGATCAGAACCTCACTTGCGTTCTGCACATTTAAAGTATCCATGAGCTGACTTTAAGTGATAGAAATGTATATAAAAAATGTGTGAAACTGAACTTTAAAGCTAGGAATTACATTTTTCAGTATACTTGTATTCAGTATTTATGGCTATTGTTGTAACACAATGCCAAACAAATCTGTTTTCAGTGGAATCAGAATGGAACCACTAATTTTGAAGGTGTATAAGTTTCTTTTCTGTTTAAACAATGAAACAAAAAAGTTGAATAAAAAATAGTATTTTTAATAATACAAATATTTTTAATCTCCTTATTTGTGTTCTTTACTAATCATGAATCTGTATTTGTGCTGTCAAGACTTATTAAAAATATGCATTCACGGATGATAAAATGGAACATTATTTTCACTTGACTGTATAATGCAGGTTATAGGACAATGCTGGTTCATAAAGATGGTGGTCAAGGAGAAATACATGTTAGGAAGAATTCCAGTTCCTGACTTTACAGTTTTGGTGTTTTTAAAATCCTTAGCATGAGGTTTATTACTGTGATCTGTGCCAGGAAACCATAAAGAGTTTTTTTTCAAAAGATCTGGAGGGAAATAGTGAGTGGGTTTTGATTGGAATTCCAAGGTCAAGATAAGCATTTCTCTTTATTGCCCTTTTCCCCCTAAGAACAGCTTAGGAGGAGCTGCAAGCATCTCATTAAGGAGCTTTAATGCAGCTGTTTGTTTCAGGTAGTTGATATGTAATGAATGGTATGCTTTCTCTAAATTAGTCTTTGTAGTAAGCGTTTGGAAAATGTGTCAATAGAAGTACTGGAATTGGTAATGACAATTATTTATAAATTTACACTTAGAGTTACCTTGTTCTTATTTAGGACCTTGATGATTGAACTTAAGCATTTTTAAATACTAAGCCAAATTTTTTCATAGATAGGTTGTCTGAGGTCTTTAAAGAATCTGTTTACCATGAACACAATTTTTAGGAATGTGATTGATTCCCTCTGTCTGAATCAAAGCTGGAGAAGTTACTTGGCTGGCATTTCTTTTTTTTTTTTTTTAGAGGGAACCTCTAACATGAGATCAAAGTATGAAGGAATCCACAGAGGGCTTCACTATACTTTAGCAAAATCTACTTTTGAATTACATGTTGCATTGATGAACATCTCTGTTGCACAATAAACATCTTTCTCACTTAAAGAGCAGCCAGGAATTCATTGTAGTGGAGATAACTCCATCTTCAAGTCAAGACAGCCACAGAAATCAATTTTACAGTGAAAATCAGTGATGTCCTTTCTTCTGGTAGAAATTATAGATCTGGAAGGTGTTGATAAAGCTGACTAGATTTGACTAGGAAATTGCTTGAAGCACCAGAAATGTAGATGCATCTGTTTCTTTTTTGCTATTCTCATTGTTTTTCTGAGGTGATTGTTAGCTTAAAGCATATTTATGTTGTCTGAAATATTTTGCAATCCACACAAAAAGGATGTCTTGGTGACTCATTTGAACTCTAACACTAGACAGAATGAGTTGAGCATGGGGCTTTATTGAGTGAGTTCTCGCCACCAGTCCTTCTCCTCTGAACTCTTTTGGAAGTCCTCTTGTCTCCACATTCTGAAACCTTAATAAAAGGGTTACTGGATAAAGTATATTTTTCAACTGTGCTTGTCTCAAAGAAAATAGTTTCTATCAGCTGTTCCAAGCAGCATTCTTTAGACTTTTAATGATGCCAGTCACATATGTATTTTCTGCCAAAGATAAAAAAAGAGGGAAAAGAGACTTGATAATCTGGGCACTGACGCTTTAGTGAGACAATTCTCTGTAATCATGCAAATAACTATTTGGCTGACTATTTTGGATGAAGTAGCTTATTCTCCACCTGCTAAATAGTAAGCCAGCATGGCACAAAAAAGGAATTCTTCCTACTTTGTGTCATCAGAGTTCAGTGAAATACTGTGTCACTGATGTTGGCATTTTGCTTTACTGATACTCAGTGGTCCTTTTTTCAACTAAGCTTTCATCTCCAACAGAAGTGCCCACCAGAACATTCTCTTTTTTCAGAGCATTCTCTTAAAGATAAGCTAACACTAACATAAGAGTATAAAATTACTGACTCTCTTTGATGTGTCTCATAGTAGCAATTATAATTGTTCTTGTTTAATAGTTGAATTATAGAGGAGACTGAATCCCTTAGGACTCCACAATGTTTTCACTCATGAGGAATATCTTAAACCATGTTGTACATTGAATTTTTAGTATAATCTATATCATAAGGCTGGTGAAATTTTCTGGGCTCTATACATTAGCTTTCAAGAAATACCTGCAAGATTTTATTTTAGTCCAGACTTCCACAACAGGACATATATGGAAAGTCATTCTACTAGTATGTTTAACTTTTCCTATTTTGGAAAGTTTTTGCTAATACAGAAAATAAATATATGAACATATATTTGAATAAATATGAAAACATAGAAAATAAATAGATGCTCAGTTGTAGAGGTCTTTTGCTAACACTGCTTAGCTATGATTTATGGCTTGATATCAGCTGCGCTACATTCAGTTTTGTGTTGTTTTCTTAATCAAGTCTTGTTTGTTAGAAATTACTAAGAACTTTTTAGGAGAGCTATTGTTATCTAATCTAAAACACTTACTTAAATTATTTTATTTCATTAGCACTCCTCTCACTATCCCAGTTAGAGTACTTTTGAAAGATGTAGGCATATAGCAAATACATATTCACAATAACTGCAGCAAGACACAGTAAGATATCTTTCCTTTTGCACTCTACCATCCAACTGTCCTTACCTTCAGACTACACAGACCCTGATTAAAAACTTGATGCTTATTAATGTTTCAAACAGTTTACTCCAAGTTTATCTTAGTGTTTCCACTGCAGTTACAAAGGTGGGAGTGTTCCTGGCATGGGGTGCCGTCTCCCCCTGGGGGTAGGGGTGCCTGCTGGAGTGCTGCTCTGCTGCCTTCTGTCTGTCCCCTCTGGCTGGCTATGCAGACCAGCAGTCTGGAGAGCAGGCAACAAGCTGCAGCTGCCATTTGCTGTCCTGGTGCTGCTTCTGCTCTGCCGTATTTTTTTTGAGATAATGGAACTACTGTCCAAGAAAATAGAGGTGTATTCTCACTTCAGAAAGGTTAGTGCTATTTTGGTGAGGCAGCTAGGAAGCCTCTCAAGCAGCCTAAGTATGTACTGCAGCTGAAAGAAGTACTTAGTTTAGCCCCACTTCTGTGCCACCACTTTTCTTTTGTTGGCACAAGCTTTTGTGCAGCTGTGTGTGGAAATGAGTTAGAATCCTGATTAAAGTTAACACAATCAAGAAAACAAAATGAAATAGTTACATTAAAATCCAGCTGATAGGTCAGGCCTGATAATACTTACAAATGCTGTGATCAGAGCCTTTCCAGAGGAGAATGATTCAGGACCATTCATCATAAGTATTTTCAAGATGAGACCTTGTTAGGATGCCAGGTCTCATATGACCTGCTTAGATCTTAAGTAACGTTCATGAAATGAATGATAAGCCTCCAGTGGATGTCAAATCTTTTAACTATTAAAGGGTATATTACAATAAAGGGTATATTCAGCACCAGATGTAAAGAGTGGATTTTAGGAGAACTGTGAACACCGAACAACCTGGTTTTATGTTAATTAATGTACATTGTTCCTCTCTGAAATCACATTCACAAAACAAAAACAACATTTTAGTACTTCAGGGGAAAAAGCATTAAAAGCCTTGGAGCACTTCATAGGCTAATTGTTTGGAGCATTTCACACTGTAGTTCTACCTTTTTATTCCTTGTGAATCAGAAAATATGACTTAACAGATGTGTTTCTTTCTTTGTAATATTTTGTAACACTGAAACACAAGCCAGATATTTAGTCATATACAAATATATCTATATTTATAAAATAAAACGTTTTTGTATTAATTTTCGATCTAATTTTACAAGAGAATACTCCTTGTACTGTCAAGACCTCAGTCCAAAGTCAGTTAATAGTCAACTCTCTATAAAGCAGATATCCTATATTTAACTTACATAGAGTGTACCCAGACCAAGGAATAGTTTATACACATCATTCACCAAATAAATAATTCAGTAGATTTCTTAGAGTATCGCCTTTCACTGTGCTGTTTGTGTTGTACATATCACAGCGGGGCGGGTTCTCCATGCTGTGTATAGTAGTGAGAAAGATGGAATGAGAAAAAGGCATCCTCTGGTATTTTCCAGACAGAATTTGGGGTTACCTGCAAAGATTTTAATGCCCCCATTTAGATTGGCTGCTCCACACAATCACACAGAAGAGGCAAGATGGCCACTAAGTGTTTTGATTTACAAAGTTCTGTGATAAGTTTATAATTATTTACACCTCAGCTGTTTTATGTCCAGCCAGGTGTAAGCTGTAAGGGCCTGTTTCAAAGCAGCAGATCTATGTTTCTTGAATGCATATATGACAGAAGCAAACTCTGACCATGTATTTGGTTGAATTATTCCCTTTGTCATCTGCAGGGTTTTTCATTAGTAGTGGTCTTCAAGACAGGACTTACTGTTATTTTCTTCTGACTCACAGAATCACCAAATATTCTGAGTTGGAAGGGACACACAAGGATTATTGAGTCCAACTCTTAAGCTAACAGCCCGTACAGGGATCAAAACCACAGCCTTGGCATCACTAGCACTCTGCTCTAGCCAACTGAGCTCATCTCAGGGTTGAGCAACTCATGAGTGACGAAAGGAATAGGGGCCAAAAAAGTCTTGATTACCCATATTTTCTGAAGTGAGGAAAATATTCAGACATGAGTTGTGCTGTTATGATCTCCTTGCCTATGTTTTTTGAAAAACTGCTGGTGAATTATTTTAATTATTTATATATATCCCAAATAAACAAGCATCATATTTTGGTTTTTAAATAGCTGCAAGTTCCTCTGTAAAAATTAGTATTCCCTAATCAAGAGACTTTTGTCATTCAAAATTCTCAAGCCTGAAATGTTTCTTTGTTTTTCCAAAAATCTGTAATTTTTAATAGAACTTATTGGTGTGGTTTTGTGATTTGCTGGACCAGCATTACCAAAATTTGCTTTCAGTAAAGATTTTATTTTTGGGGATGGTAATTAATTCACTTGCTATAATGTCTGTATTTCAGTAAAACAGGATTTCAAATGGCTTTCATTACTTTATTGATCATCTGAGAATGAAGATAGCAGAAAGAGTCACTATTTTTCAAGACTGAAGAAAAGCTGCTGATATTGTTTGGCTGGGGATGTTGGGACGGATTACATATCATTAAATTGTATTTTTGAAATGAAAGATACTAATGCTATTTTAGATACTGGATTTCTGCCTCATTTGAGTTTTCAACATTAATTAAAGCCATCAAAGCACACAGTGACAGGTAGTGCTAGGAGTAAGAAGAGTTGTAAATATTTCCCAGGTACTGATCTGATTTGACTTAAAGTTTTGTTATCTTTCTTTCAAGTTTATGACTTGTAACAAGCTCAGACTGCCAAAATTACAGGGAGTTCTTTGACATGATAACTACTGATTCCACAGGATTGTGCACTCATGTGCTTTTGAAAAGTTTCACCTTCTATTTAGTGTCACAACAATATGGTGACTAATTTAAATAAGTTTACCAAGCTGTACCATGGACAGCTGCTGTTTCACAGCACCATTCCAAGAGCTGGCGTGAAGAGCTTCTGGGCAGTCATCTCATGCTAAGAGCCTTTCCTAAGTGAGTTATTTCAGTGTGATCAGACACCTGCTGGCGTCTCAGATAAGAATAGGAAGGTCTCAAGTGGCCTTTCAAGAGCAGCACATCTGCAGAAAAGCCTCTGAAAATGAGGCTACCTCATTTTTTTTTTTCAGACCATGTAATTCCTAGAAGAAAGAAGAAAAAGTTCATCATAGAACTTTACTTGGGGAGAGCCATAACATGGGAGACAGTAAAAATGTAATTCACTAGTGGTTCTCTACATCTCTTCTTTCCAGAAAAAAAATGTGAAGTGGCTCAATTAGTCCTGCCTCTCCAGAGTTCTGGTGCTTGATATTTGCAGTTCACTTTTTTCTTTCTCATTAAACCTTATATATAATACAGAAACATAATATAGAAAAACACCTCTGATGACCCAGTCATGCATCTGACTTGTTACTGGGCTCAGGATTTCTAATAGAAAATGTTTTGATTCTTCTTATTTTGTTGTTTTGTTGTGGTGTTCTGTCTTAAACAGCAATTGAAATACATCATTTGGATGCAGACTGTGGTGAACTCCAGACTAACTTTATAAACCTGGGTCTGGATTCAGCAAAACTCCTCTGGGAAGCTGTGAAGTGGGATGCAAAAGAGAGAGAACTGCAGCTGCCTAGTGTTGTGATCTCCTCCTCTCTGTAAGGTCAGTAAGCTCTATCTTGTTCTGTAACATCCTGCTACTACTTGTTTCCTCCTGAGCGAGAACAAGGCAGAGGGAGAAAGCTGCACACATTGGAGGCAAAGGTGAGGTGAAAACAGCAGAACAAGCTCCTGATGCAACCATCATCAGAAAAAGCATACTCTAATAGGAAATATATTGCTAGGAGCCTTGTCATAGAACTTTAGAGCAGCCTGAGTTTGAAGGGACTTTAAAAACCATCTAGTTCCAAGGGACAACTTTTACTAGATCAGGTTCCTCAGAGCTCCATCCAACCAGGTTTTAAACAGTTGCAGGGATGGGGCATCCAGAACTTCTCTGGGCGATATGTGCCAACCTTACAATAAAAAGTTTCTTCCTCAAATCTTAAACCTACTCTTTTTCTGTTTGCAGTCATTCCTCCTTTCCTGTCACTACATGCTCTTGTGAAAAGTCCTTCTCCATCTTTCTTTTGGTATGCATCATCATGTAGCATTTAAAATTCACAGCACTGACTACAACTCTCATTATGAGATGTGACATTTCATGTTTGTACACATAATTAATTACTGGTGTATGTTTTAATTGTAAAAATGTCTATGATTTTTCATGACTCTCTGGCTGCTCTCTTTCCTGCTGCTTAAGTGTGCACCAGTGTGGGAGAAGTGTAATTAGGAAATTACTAAGTCTTAGTTAGCAAACTATATTTCTTAATAATCAACACTTTAGAGAGCCGAGCAATTTAATATAGAAACCCAAAACTCATTGTGAGACCTGTCAGTAGTGGTTTTGTCTCAAACTGCTGACTCTTACTGCAGGCAATGAAATCTAGAGATTAGATACCTGGGTTATCTTCTCTGCTGGTTTTCATTATAGCTTAAAAATATTCCTGTTTTTTTCCTCCTCTTCTGAATAAAAGTAGACGTATATCAGCTTTTCTTTCCCACAGTTTGGTGCTACAGACTTTTCTTTTAATAGCAGATTTAGTGTGGGCCATTTCTAGTGCCTAGTTATCAGCGGCATTTTTGCTGGTTTCTGAATCTCTGAGACAGCTGCTTGCACTGTCAACCTGAGAGCTGTCTTTAAAATCATACACCCTTGACATGTATAATTAACTAGCTTGGAAGAGGATGGTTGATTGAAAGCTGCACTGGCTCAGGGAAAAAGCCCATTACCTGGAACATACTCAAATAATCTAATTGACCTAACAAAGCAGGAGAAATGAGCCATGCTTCCAGCTGCTTCTCCTGCCATCTGTGTCTCTCCTTTTATGGGGTTTAATATTTTCAGTTTTCCCACACAAGCGTCAAATACATTTCTGCTGAAGGTTTTTCTGCCTTTTTTTCTTTTTTTTTGACAGTATGTAATTGTCCACCAGGAATGAAGGATAAGAGGACCAGCTTTCAGAAGGTGGAAAATAGATTGAAGAGTTTGAGCAGCAGTGTTGACAACAGATCTGCAGAAGAGCACGGAGCAGATGATGTCCTTAGAAGCGGAAAGAAACCCCTAAAATATTTAGAGGGACAAATATCACTTCTCACTCTATTAACCATCTGAAATGGGGCTTTATTGACTGAAAACCACTAATAATATGAAATTTTTAAATTAAGATATTAATAAGCGTTTTGAAAACCACAGATATTTTAAAACATTGAATCCAATCCTTTTTTTTTAAAGTAGGTCATGTAACTCATGATACATCATGAGCTGGAAACATTTACACCCTAGTAGACAGCTTAGGGAATACTTCAAATGAAATTCTTGCAACTTGGTACATAACTTGAACGCGTAAAATATTTCTACCCTAATTTTGTGGTTTAGAAATGGTATTCCCCAAATTAGTGCTACCACTAAAAAACCCCCAAAACCCAGGAGTCCCTGCCCTCCCCCAACAGAAACCACAAATGGCAGAGGTCATGGGTTCAGGTAAGAACAATTTACTGGAAACAGAAATGAGATAAAACAGTAGCAGCGACATTATTAATAGCAGAAATATATAAAAAGAGAGAGTGATTCCCAAGCAAAAATGCCCATTGCAGACCTTAGGTGACAATGAACAGTGGCAAACAGCCTCCTCCTCCCACCATGGCCTTCTCAGAAGTAAGTGAGTGTCCCTTACCCCCAGCCCTGGAATGACCTGAGATGGTAAAAAAAACCAACCTGGCCATGCCCACATGGCTCCAGCTCTGGCCTCTCATGGCTGGTACAAAATGCTCGCTCTGTCTTGGCTGGAACCAGGACAACCAAGCAGATTTTTTTCTGTTTGAAAACTGTATATATTGTAGTGCAAAAAAAAACAACTTTACTCTTCATGGAAGTGTACATGTAAATTACTTTTCTGAAATATCTTTACAGATTCACAGAATATTCTGAGTTGGAAGGGACCCACAAGGGCCATTGAGTCCAACTCTCAAGTAAATGAGAAAACACTGGCATGGCACACATATGTTAGAAAGAATTATAGTACCAAAAAATTATGCTCATGTATACTCACAAATATATTGTACAAAGAAAACAAAGGTCTAAACTTTGTTTAGCATGATCTTCTCTGCAGAGAAGAAGTTTTAGAGCAGATTTATTTGAAGGAGTAAAATGCACTCTGTTAAACTCCAAGATTAAGAGCACTATGTGCAGCTGATACTATTCCTACAGATATAAAATTGCTGCTGGCCCTTGCTGAGGTATGGTAAGCTAATCTTCACAGTAGGTTCTACAGTAGACCACTTGACTAGCACTATCTGTGCTAGACAAGGTCTAGAACAGTAGACACCTTACCTGGAACACTTTTGCAGATTATACACATGCTACAGATTTAGAGGGGCACTATGTTCTCATGTGTTCTAATACCACACAAACAGCACTGGCTGTTCCTAATTTCATAACCCTTCTTCATGTGGGAAAATGAAGTATGATGGATCTGTTCTACATCTTCCCATCTAGCAACACGTAGGGAGACTGGAAAAGTGGCTAGAGAAATAAACCTGAATTGATAAAGGCAATTAGTGCACATCTCTGTTGAAGATGTTCTTTTAAATTACTGGACAAATCCTTTGAATCCCAGCCTATCAGGGTAGAAATGAGAAAAAACCAAAAATAACAGGATTCATTAATTTAGTCTTCCAATGTAATTAGGCAAAATAAATGTTCATTGTTGAAAGAAGTTACTTCTCATTTGTTCTTTGCTTTTTACTTCAGGCCATATACAAAAATAGTGACTCAATCTTGCAAAATCAGTTTCTATACTTTGAATCTACAAAGAAATACATGCAAAAATTTAATGGGAAAAAATGAAGAAAAATTGTCATTTCTTTATTTTGTCTTGAGCACAACATCTCAGCTTCAGACAAAAATACAGTTGCTTTAAGACTGCTTTCTAGTAGTACCTGCTGTATTAAAATATTTTAAAAAATTGGTTTTTATGTTTACTTGTAAATACGAATTGCTGTCTACAAAGCATTTCATGAAAATATAAAATATTTTCTTTAGTTATTTTAATTAAAATTTATATTCTTATTTACAAGGAGTCAGTCTGATGTCTTGCATAGCAAAGAGGGCGTACTGTAATACAAGAGTGTCATCTAGTGAATGATTTGGGTGAAGGACAGACGCCTCAGTAGTAGTCAGACTGTGAGTCATGCCACAGGTACAGCTGATTAGACAGCAGGAATACTCAGAGCATTTTAAAACTTTCCTTCAGATCAACACTGAACACTAAAAAAGAATTGTTTGAAAACAGTACTACGAAAAGGATAATTTGTCATTTACTGCTTCAACACGATACATATCCTTCCTTAGGACCTTATCTTGTGTTCTAAAACAGCTCAAACTTCCAGTACTCATGGAATAAATGTCAAGTAAATTACATTAGAAAGTCAAGCAGGAGCTTTCTTTTTCTAAAACAAGCTTGACCCCTATCTGAGTAGTTGAAAACCTTAGACATCAATTTGCTTTACTTAGGAAAAAAAAACCAACTGTTTTCTGCAGAAGGGTGTGGAAAAAACCCAAAACCAGGGAGAGTATTTTTGTTGAGGGATTTTTTATGCCTTTAAAAGAGTTAGTTAAATTCTGCAGGAGTCTATTTTAATGACTATGCCAATATGTTACATCTGCAGTAGAATAAAAGATTTAATGTGATTGTGAGTTATGTATCATCTCTTTGGTTGGTGTTCAATATATTACTGATTTATCAGGAAAGATAATCAGGAAATACTTAGGAAATTCTAGCTGTAAATTTCTGTTCCTGCTAAACAGACAATTTAGTTGGTAGAATGAGGCATTCAGCTGCATGTGAAGAACAAAAATCTATACTACGCAGTGATTGTTGATAATTTTTATCCTACAGGTAGCTACATATTAGAGATGGGGGGAGGTAGAAGAGAGGGAAAAAAGGATATTTTGAGTATCTTGCTTTAATTTTTAATCACACCAAAAGTATTAATCTTAGGTTCTGATTTTACATGTGCATATAAAAAGTACTGATAAAAAGAGCTCTAAAAAAAAAGCACTAATTGACATTTATTAGACTTCCAATCTGAAAAATTTTAAAAAAATTAATTGTAATGAAAATAAATTCTCAGCTGAGACACCTAAAATGATAGTAAATCCTATTATTATCCTGACCATGAGAATGGTTTATCTGATTAATTTCAGCTGTTCCCTTATGTTCTTATTTGTAATCATTCCCTGTCCCTTTCTCTAGATTCCTTTCAGTTATAGATTCCACTTTTAAACTCAGTCATATTTTTTCCCAATGGTGTTTGCCTTGTCTATTTTTTATAGGCTACCCTTTCATTTTCAAAACCATTGCTTTTCTTATCCTTCTGCCCCTAGGTACCACTTTTTAAAATTAGTGTTGTAGGGGAAAATAGCAGCAAAATACAGCAGCAGTTGTGGAAATAAAAGCTATTAAATAAGAGAAATGGATCTCAGTAAAGGGTTCAGTCCTGGCTGACTTTTTCATGTGAGTTTATTGATACAGTTACAGGTTCAACATTGTTCTGATCATCTGAAGTATGGGAATTCTATGCTTTGAAAGTCTGTGGGCTTGAGAATATGCAGAAAACAGAAAACTAACCTTTTCTGATAATTGTAATGATCCTGGTTTTTAGAATCTTTCAGCTTGTCTTTAGGTAATGTGTGCTGATTCTGAATCTTTCAAAGTATTGTCAAATTGTTTCACTAATTATTCAAACTATGGGCAGTATTTTGTTATCATAATAAAAAGCCATATTCTATTCTCTGTGTAGTATATGACTCTTAAAACTTGAGCCCTAACCTGGTGAAGCTGGAAATGCTCTTTCATAAGGCAAGATATTATAATTCTTTAATTCTTTCTTACTTTATTAATGAAGGAACATGTTTTCTAATTATGATCCTTAAGGATCATCCCTCCAGAGGGAGGGTTGCTCTTGGGCAATGCTGACAACAGCTTATCCTCTGCTATTTTTCAGATCATTTTCACCCCATGTTTCTTATTGTAATGGCTTATATGTGTAGTCATAATTCCTCCTTTAGGGAACGTAGCTCTCTTCCAGTGTAGCAGACAAACACTGTGTAGCCATACAATCAGGTTTGTCTAGAAGTGAAAAGCAAGGTTTTAAATTGTACAAATTAACTCGTGCATAAAACACAGAAATCTAGCTCTAAACCAAGCTACACTCTGAGTGCACAGTCAGAGCCACTGTAGCAAGACCTATCATGCTACACTGCCAACATGGCAGACTGCATGCCTCTTCCTAAACAAAACCCCATCTACCTTCTCTGAGGTTTGAACATGCATTCTTTTCCCTTAATGCATTGTAAATAAGCTTGGAATATTTTAGGTGTATCACCCTAAAAATTGCGTCTGCTTCCACCCATTTTTCTTGCCATCTGCCATATAGTTGCCATCTCTTTTAGAACAATAGAAATCTATTTGGTAGTTTCTTTCTTCTGGTGCTAAGTTTCCTACTATATTTTCTTTTATATGCTGGCAGCATGCTCAGAGCTGCATTTCCTGCCTGTTAGCAATCTTTAGAAGACAAAGAATTCTCTGGCACTACACAGAGACAGCCCTAGTTCAGACACCCATGGGAAAAATTCAGCAATTCACTGCCCCAGGTGTGATGTCTTCCTGGAAGTCCTGCAGCATTTGGGACCACAAGGCCACCATGCAGTAGGTAGCCCTCAGCAAGAGGTAGACGGTGAGAAGAGAGTGTGACATGAAGGCTTTGCCAAAACAATGAGGTTAAAACAACTAAAAGACCCCATTTGGAACCATTTTGATGGGCTTCTGTGTTCTAGTATTAAATCATGAGCTGCCTGTGACAGTCTGCTAGATTGTCTCCTAACATTTTCCATCTAGGCATCGACTGGCCTGTTAGTCCTGTTCTGGGACAAATAACTGCCAGGTTTTCAGAATTAGGAGCCAGATTCTCTTTCAACAGCCATACTGAGTCCTCCTACTTACACAGCTGTCAGTACTTATGGCAACCTCTTCCCAGGTGCTTGTGATGGTAGCTACATGTAAATGAGATTTCTTTGGTGTTTCTGGGTTGACTGTCCTGTTCTGGAGGTTGTGGCTTGTTTAATCATCATGACGAGGTAGGCAGCCAGGGCTCTTCTGGAAGCATTTGAAGAGGAGCTTAAAAGCTTCCTAAACCAACTTGAAGCTACTTGGAGACTGAGGAGAGAGCAGCAGGATAGCTTCCTTTAAGAGGCCAGCTGTACCCAAAGGTTGTGCCTGTAGGATCAAGTCACCGTTAACAGCAGCTTTCCTCTAGGTAAGTGCCACCTCTCCCAGTGAGAGGGGACATGCTTGCTCACAGAGTTTGTTTTTCCCAGAGAAGTAACTCCTCTGTTCTTGGGGTTGTTGTCGTTTCTAAGTGTGTGCGAATAATCTTGGCTGGTTCATGAAAAGAAGAAAGATGTTGTGTTAAATTTCACTTCTTTTCAATTCTTTATAGTCAATTGCTTTTAAGAACCACTCCAGGTGCGGTAGTTCCTCATCTTGAGCTTGCCTTCACATTTATATCTGTTTCCAGGAAACTGAGATGATAGAAGCATTAAAACAGATTGAATTCAGAAAAAAATTAAAGCATCATCATAAAAACAATCTTTCAGTGTAGATCATATTTCACTTACAGTGTCATTCTGGTCTCATTTTGTTTTTTCTCTACTAAAACGGACTGAAAATGCCCCCCTGGTATGTTGATGATGCAAAATGCAGCACAAGAAAACATGAAGAAATAATAAAAAATTTCAATTGAGTTTTTTTTTTTGGAGAAAATATAATTAAAGGCTTCTACTTATAATACTTAAATTATATGATGATATCTAACATCTGAAATGCTACAGATTTGAGAGAAATATTAATTTCCTATAAATAAATTAATTTGGATTCTTTGAACTACACTTCTATTTGAAGGATACTTTGCTCTGTTGCCTTTTAGCATAGATGAAGAGAACTGTAAATAATTTTCACTTTTTTTGGACTAAGTGTAATGATGATGGCATCATCGTGCCACTTTTCTCTTTCCTCTGGTGATCATTTTATTTAAAAAACCTGGGCTCAGATAATTAGTCTACTTAAGAGAACTGTGCAATATAAGCACAGTGGGAAATCCTGTAAAAAAAGGAGTTGCTGACTTGAACAAACACATTATTTAAAATATCTAATTTTCTTCTCTGATATGCACACAACTTTTCAAAATGAAAAATCATCTAATCTATATTTCTATACAGTATTATGGGGATTATTTTTATGCAGTAGAAAATGATGTTGTTAAACTAAATAATACCTTGGAATTGCATTTTAGGAATTGGACTGAAGTACAGTTCACTTGCAGCAATACTGTCAGAATTAGGCTTCATATGGGGGACTGTATAAAATACTTTGAAGTTTGATGTCCTTTAAGACTCATGCTTTTTCCTTACAGTTGCCTAAGTCATGTATAAATATGTACTGTTCTCGATTTTAGCTGATTCCCTTTCTTTTGAAGCTTTAGTGAAAAGCACACAGAATTATGTTGTGTCCAGGGTTCCTATTTCTTTTTCTCACCTGCTCCTTTTTCCTGTGGAGTTACTTTCCCCATTAAGTCTTGAGTGGTGTTGGTGCAACTCTTCCTACCTTTGGTGTCAAGCTGCAGAGCAAGCTTTAAGCTTGTTAAGCTGCAGAACAAGCTTTAACCTGCTCCTCTTAGGATATATTTCTGCAGCTGAGTTTTGAGTAGTGCCAACATCTTTACAGGAAGATATGCTGTCATGTGCTCTGCTTTAAGTATTTTTTAAGCATGTGTTGAGCATAAGTTTGGAGTAGATGTCTCCTGAGGTCTTTCCAACCTCCATAATCCTGTGATCTGAGGAGTGTTGCTTCTGAGGAAAAAATTGTCGCACTTTGTGAAATATTTGTACTTTTTATAAAGACTTGAAAATCAGTGGAGATGATAATGATGGATCCAGTGCTGGTACCACAAGTACTTGAGGCTCAGACCTGTGCAAAAGGGCCACCTGAAGCTGCTGTTAGAAAGAATGTGTGGACAGCCCTTCTTAGGTTAGACACAAGTCTATCAGACCTGCTTTGTATGGGAAACAAAGCTGGAGAAGTGTTTGTAAAAACACTGCTTGCCATGTTTTGAAGTGTCATAGCTTCTAACTAATGTATCCATATCCTGATTGCAAAAGGAAAAAAAATATTAAGACCAGGTGAAAATAAAAATGGAATTTAATGTTCAGTGAGTGTTGTACAGTTCTTCAGATGAAGATGATTATGATGGAGCTTATCTTAAGGTGATGCAGTTGCTCTCAAGAGCCATATTTATTGAGAAGCAGGAATGATCATCATTAACAATTTGTACAGGGTCTCAATATCTGTATAAGGCAATGAGCAGAGACACTATTTCTTGGTTGTTTGCCGCTATTCTTTTTCTTGTGTTGAAATTTCTAGTTTCTTTTTTAAATTTGGACTAATATTTATGTGCAGTAACAAGTGTTACTGAAGCTGGCAGAGTTCTATTTAAGTCATGGAAGTGCCACCATTTTCTTATGCAATAAAATAACAAACTGGTATAATATATTCTGGGATTATAATGCTGTAGTTAAATTATATTGCTAAATAGGTCTTCTGTTTAAAAAGATTGCTGTTGTGATAAACATTCATGTTATTGCTCTGCAATAGCTTTAGTAGTGTCTTCTTAGACTCACAAGCTTATGGGGCTTTGCTTTTGTTAGGGTGAATGCTTACATGTTGGTGTGACTGTTGGTAAAACTAAAAGGCTTTCGACCTTTCCAGTTCTTGCTGCTTTAACAGGGCCTTCCTAAACTTAGAGTATGTGATGTTGGAATTTTTCTCACAGTTTAGGTGAATCTATAGATGTGTTTCATCACACAGGAATGGGAAAGCTGTCATCTTGAACTTGGAAGAATTCTCCCTGAGCATTTCTCAGTGAGACTTGCAGAAACTGGGACATATTTCAATTTCACTTCTGTGAGTTTGAATAAATTCAATCTTTTCAAGCTCTAGTTTAAATTATTTTGAGTTTTTCAAATCCTGGTGTATTACAGCAGTTAATAAATTATTTTGCTAGCAACTTCTTATTGCTCTAGATTTAAAAAGTGTTCAAGTTTTCTACAGACATTCACCTATACATGCTTATTATTGTAATGTGTATGCTATGCATGCCTCATATGGGCAAAAGTCAAGGCTGTGTTGATATTTTTGAATTTCAGAGTAATACTGGGTTTGTTTCCTGTTTACTGTAAAGTTCTGAGATAGTTTGCAGAAAAAAACAAGAAATGGAACCCACAGATGCTCCTGAAAACAGGAAGTGCTGTAGTTAAACGCCTCTCCGCAGGACAGTGTTTTGCTCTTGGTGCCTGGGGAGAACGGGGCATGAACGAGACCCCTGGGGAAGTGGACGAGTTGTGTTTGGTGCTGGATCTGCCAGTTTTGCAAGACCCCATCTTTAAAGCAACCTAACAGAACACAAAGGAATTAATTGTGGTTAATTTTGGTCCTTGACACTACTGTCCAAAAACCATTTGTATTTTACTCTTTTTTTTAATTTATCAGTACAAAATGCAGCTTTATCGAGCAGAGCAAGAGGATTTTATAGTGTGAGTGCTGAAGAAAGTGTTAAAGATGGTATTTTCACACAGCAGAAAGACTTTGAAAATGCTTTGCAAATACTGCCACCAAATGACTAAAAAGAACATGTAAGGACTGTGCTGTTTCACATTTAAGCCATTAAAAATATTCCAAAATATGAGTTTTTCTTATAAGTCTTCTTGATACAATGACTTATCCCATGTCCCAGAATTTCCATTGATGTGATAAGCAGAGATTGCTACATGGTGCATTTTTGTAAATAAACATCTGGTTGAACAGAATACTCAGAATATTTTGAAATATAGGGAGGGAAAGTTATAGAAACATACTGTTTAAGGAAGCTATCTCCAGTGTTGTTGAGAGATATGCATTTTTCAACAATTTAATTGTGCCTTACTTGGGAAAGGACTGTGTGGAAAGGGAATACCTAAAAAATATCAAAAATATTAATTCATAGATTTGCCCAATTTTGACAGATAGAGAAGCATCAAAAACCCTGGCTGCATCCTGCTCGGGAATGAGAAATATCATGTAAACACCTTCTTTTATATATCTTTTTCTTGTTGTGGGAATTGAGCTACAGTAAGAGGGATTGCACTAGCTAGTGTGGAAACACTTGTCATGCTTGAACTTTATAAAATGTGTATAATATGTATTAGTTATGTAAGGATTTTTATTTATTAACTACTTCAATATTTTGAATATAATTAATTATCACCTTCAGTCAAGCAGTATGTAACTATTCATTCAGGAAACGCAGTCACTCATTGGTTGTATCCAAGCCCAAGCAAAACAGGAGGACAAAGAATGAATTCCTGCTTTTTTTGAATAAGCAGCTCTGTTTTGATTGCAAAACTTGTCATAGCAAAAGGCATAAGAATAGCTCATCTTAACAGACTATTTAAGCAGTTCTAAGTGCTTTAAGAGTACTGGGCCATATCTGTGAGATGGTGGGAAAGGAAGATCAGTGAAAAGTAGTGATTTTGTTTTTACTTTTATTTTAGAATAATATTTTATTACTATATTTATGATTATAACAATACTAATCAAATATTAATTGTATTTACTTTTATTATAAGATTGTGAACTTGGAAATTTAGGAGATTCATTTGGGATGTGCTTGCATTTAATTGCTCCTCCTGCTTCCACACCCCGTGTGTATTTTCCCCTCCCCTCTATCTCTTTCCTTTTATGCTTTGATATTCATCAGGCTTTGATCAGTTCACTCCTCTTTTCAAACCCTGTTCAGAGATAAACCTCTTGTGGAGACTTCCATGGAGAATACTGGTATCCATAAGCCTTGCTGTCCCTGACAAAGGCTGTATACTTTAATATGAACAAGCCCAGTGTTTGAGCCCCAGAGATAAAAGAATCTGATCAGAGTAGAAGTAGTTGCAAAATTGTGGGTTTTTCATGAATTAGAGTCTTTAATTTTCTATTACTTTTGGGGCTACTGATACAGGTGAGCAATTAGCAAGCTGTAGGTGATAAAGGAGTGAAGGATTGGCCAAAACTTTCTGAGCAAAAATGAAAACAAATCTCAATTTCTAGAAGTCTTTTACCTCTGTGATACATGCAATAAATATTTTAGTTTCCAATATGCAGAAAATAGCATTGGCTATTGTTTCAGAACTAAAGCAATATCTTGAGTGTGTTCAGAAAATAATTATTGCCTTCGACAAACATTCATGTCAGGCTGTGATATCCAGCTGTCAATATGCATAAGCTTTTAAGGCTCCTTTTCCTCTGTAGAGTTTAGGTGGAAACAATTAGAGCAGATTATCTGCAGAATATATTTTTGAAGATTCCAGTCTTTTTAAATTCCTCAGAGGGTGGGATGGAAGTACTTTACATTCAATCAAGTCATATCTATGTTTTCTCACACTTCAACTCAGCTTGAAGGTATAGCAGTTACTAATGGGTTAATGCTTTTGAAAAACCTCAGGCTGCAGTAATAACAGTTGGGAAGAAATTTCACTTTGTCAAGTAAAAAATGTCATCCGATATTGTTTGTTATTAAAATCAGCACATAATTCAGTCTTTCAGTTCTTTTTATGAAAAGAAGAAGAAAAAAATCTTTTCGGCCTAATTTGTTTCCAGGATCTGCATCTGTGCACTTGGAGTACATTCTTTGTCATAATAGCAGCTGATGAGACAACTGATGTTTACGCTAAACAGAGCTGGAAATTTAAAAAAAATAGAGATGATTTTTCCCCTTACCCTAAATTTCACGCACTCAAGAGTGCTTTTAAGTACTACTTTGCCTAAAGCAATAGCTACTCGACATTAGGAAAATGTGAAAGTTGTATTTGTAATCAAAAGCTAAGAGTGTGGGAGCATGTGGATTTGAGATGTGTGAAGAATGGCTCAAGCACTTGAAATTTAATGAAGGGCTTGCTGCAGATTGAAAAGCATATCTTTCCTCACATCTTCAGTCTTTCTGGTACACCTTTGTTTTCTACCCTCTCTTTTGCTTCCATGCTGGTGCAAATTTTCATTAATATCTACTTTCAAATATACTTTGCTGACTCAGAAGAAAAACAAGGTCTTTTTGGGTGTTAAGCACCCAGCAGCCAACTCATCCCAAAGTTCCTCTCTGTGGATTTCCCCCTCTTCTGCCTTTAGTGGAATATAGCTGGGGACAAAACTATGTAAAAGATATTTTTTTGTAATGATGCCCTGCCCTTCCCCTTAATAGGTAGCTGGCAGTGTTAAACAGTGATGTATGCAAGCACAGCGTGAATTCTGCTTAAGTTTTTCAATGGTTTGGGTGGACTGTTCTCCAATATTGACTTACCAACAGGAGTTCTTCACCTATACATTTTATTTTGTTAATCCTCTTTAAGCATTTGTACTCGTTTTGGTTGTACCATAAATAGAGAGAACTGAGGATTGTGTATTTTTCCCTTGAATTGTTATAGTCATGGAAGCAGATACTTTTTGCTTCCTGATAAATCAGAAAATAAACAATGTAGTAACTTGCTGTTCTTCCCAGTGAGAAATGAATCTGCTGCCCCTTTGAATCTATCCATATTTTAAACAATTTACTGTATACTAAATGAAAGAAAGTTGCTGCAGGGGGAAGAAGGAGCACCTGCACCACTTCTCCCACCCCAGCTGATTCCACCATAAGGCTGGGTAGCTGATACAGCTTTGTCACATCACACTGCCATACTCATTTTCAGTAACAAACACAGGACAGCTAGGGTGGCCTGGCGATGGTCCAAGTAGCCAGGGAATCTAAAGGAAAGAGTGTTGAGAATAGCACATACACCAGGAGGAAAAACAGGCATTAAAAATCAGCTCAGCAGTTGTGGAAGGGGCTCTGCCAGGTGAGCATCTCCTAACCTGCATGAACTGAGTGTGGGAAGGGCTCCTTGAGCTTGTGAGAAGTCAGCTTGTGACACAAAAATCACGTGGTGTTCACTAACTATAGGGTGGAGATTCTCAAATGCTCAAGGGGCTTGGCGCTCTGAAACTTGGAGTGTTGTGAGAAAAGCCAAAGAAATTCCAGCTAAGCAGGAACATTTTCCAGCATTGGTTACTGAACATCTTGAGAACTATTCATGTTGCTCTGTGTTATGCTGAATATCAGTTTCTTGGAAGACTGAGCTTATCTTCTGTGGTTTGCTTTGGTGCTTTCTATTTTGTGGGGACTTTTTTACATCTGCTGAGCCTTTGTTGTGGCTGCCCTCTGATGTAGTGTGTGAATCTTGGAAGTTATGATGACTTAGGCACAGAGGTAAATGCTACTCCTGTACATGCTCATTGTATTGAGGCCCATATCCTATTCAGATTAAAACCACTTTTTCCCCCCTTTATCCCTTGTAACTGTAATTCTCAATTTATAAATTAGAAAGGCAATACAAGCTGGTGATTATTGTTATTATAATTTGAACTTTTTCTTTATGTATAGATGTAAAAACATCTTTCAATGAGTTATCAAAATAAAGCTTGAACTGATTCATGGAATACATAACATACATTATGTAAAGTAATTTCTAAAAATAATACCCTGGAAAAAATGCATGGCTACATATTGAAGTGAAATGTAGCAGCTGTTAAAAAGATTTTCACCCTCGTTTCCATCCCCATAACCGAGGTTAGAATTTGACTATTCAGTCACTGGGAGAGAAACTGAACAGAAATATAGTGACAGCTTAATTTTTAAAAGCTGCCATATTTTTCCATGTAGCACAATTCAATAATATTTTAGCTAGGGAATTTTAGCAAGCTTAAACCTGACTGATATGTAAATGCAGTAAATCAACAAAAAGATCTCTCCTCTTGCATCTTACACCTAAGTTTTTAGTTTTATTTGGAAAATAGTGAATTTTTTTCTTTTTTTTATTCCTTTCCTTTGCTATATTATTTAATTGTACATTGTAGCCTCTATAGCATATTAGCTTCAGTAAAATGAGAGTAAGACAGATTCTGTTTTCAGTAACTTCAGTTGCCATTTTCTTGTCATGTAACTCACCAGGAGGTTCATGTTTCTTTCACAAAATTATGTGAAAAGGTTAGACAACTCAGCATTGAAATAGTGAATCTTAATCAAAACATCTCAAATTCTTCTCTTAACAAATCCCACAGTTACTTATCAATAGCAGAGAACAATTTTCAAAAGTCAATATTGTAAAGAAATTCAACATTGAAATATCTTTTTTTCTTAGCACTTCCAGTCAGCTTCTTTGTAAAACGCACCTAATTTTGCTTTAAGAAGAGAGAAATTCTGGTGAATGCTGTGGAAGGACTCTTGAAAAAAACAAGGGGACAAGTAAGATATTAGTCATTTAAGTCTTATGTAATTAGAAATAATTGACATTTCCACAGCATCCATGTTGAAGAACAGCTGTCAATTTGTTTGGTTTTTTTTTTTGTGAAGGAGGTGGCTAAGTAAACACACACCATGTTCACAGAATGTTTATCTTTCTTTCAAACAAGTACTAACTGATCTAATTAAAAAAAACCCAAAACAACACAGTAAGAATATTGTTAATAGTTTGCAAATCTGAAAAAGTACATTTCTGTCCTCTCTGCTCTTCTATTTCTCATGTTTTCTGTTTGTTTAGTTATGTTAGTTGACGTGAATCCCATCTTTCCTGTTCTTTATATCCCCAAAGGGAAAGAAGATTTGTGTGTGTTTGGTATTATGCCTTCATTTAATAAAGATGCAATTAATGGAGACTTGAATGCTGTGAAAATTTCTTGGCTTCTCTTGCCTCCTAACTTTTCCTGCTTTCCACTATTTTTTGTGACCAATTAGTTTCAGTTACAGCAGAGAGATACCCACAGTGGTAACACAGCTTATGCTGCTCTCTTGTCATTTCACATTTAATTTTGCCATGACTCTTGCTTTGCTGATGTAGTTATGCTAATCCCTGTGGTTTCTAAAAAGGAGTGGGGAAAATGCCATTCCTTTTGCTTGCCCAGGGACATGTGTGATAATTTGATTTAAAAAATATATTCTTTGCACCCTAGAGGAAAGAAGTATGGCAAAGCTGTTTGTGCAGACTCAATTGTGATTCCTTGATTAGAAGTACTTATTTAATATCAGACTGACAAAGCCTCCCAAGACATAGCATTTTGTGAAAAACAGGACACAATTATTCGGCATGCCAGCTTGCTGGGGGCTATTAATGCACCATTCTCTGAAGAGTTTCTACTCTGAGTGGAGGCACAAAATCAATATTTGTTCCAGCAGAAATTATCTGGGTGTGTATATGTGCATACGTACATACACACACACACATCTAGAGCTGGAACCTCTGAAGAGAGATCAGCTTTATTTGGTCACCACATAACAACATAGTGGAAGTTTTCTGAAAGGAGGCTCCCTATTTCTACAGAAAAATTAAAGCATTCCATGCTTTATGGACTCTGCCTCCAAATAATTAAGATATTAATCATTATCTTTCATGCTTTCTCTTCCACTGCTGCCTCATCTTGCTAGCAAGCTTTAGACTATACATTCTCTAAGATGTGATGTTTAGCAGTTACTGGTTCACAGCATAATGTGCACTTTGGAGGTAAGAACTCTAAAGGCTTTGTAAGTACAAGAAAAAAATTCTTTTGTTTTTGTTTATTATCAGCTGTGTGTAAAACATCAATGGTTTGCTGTATTCTTCCCTGTGGGGACAATATAAATGCAGAGTGTTTGCCTTCTAAGGCTCAGAGAGATGTGCCAAGGC
Organism: Euphonia xanthogaster; assembly: GCA_034509185.1. Lineage (NCBI taxonomy): Eukaryota > Metazoa > Chordata > Aves > Passeriformes > Fringillidae > Euphonia > Euphonia xanthogaster. The sequence goes on along the minus strand of JAYDZK010000202.1, from coordinate 32,266,432 downwards.
TACTGGCTTTGCCCTGGCACACAAACCATGTCCTGTGTGGAAGGCATTAACATGGCACTGTGCTGGTGTTCTGGAAGTCCAGTGTAAAGCCAGCCTCTCTCACTGTGAGCGCTGCTGATGTGGCTAAATGGCTTCTTGGCTCACAGCCCTTCAAGGGCATATCAGCAATAACCATAAAGGAATGCTCACCAACAGTCCCACTTCTGTAACAAATGCACTAGAGCAAGGGATAGCACTACTGTATTTTCATATTTTATAATGGGTTTTCATTTCTTTATTTGAGAGGGGGGTTTTGTGTGTGTGTGAGTTCAAGGTATTTCTTCATGAATAAATGATAAATCTGGAACTTGAAACTGCTGAGCTTAATCAGTTGTTTACCTAGCTGGAGCAGTATAACTCTTTTAAACCTGACAGTCTTTGAAGTGTGCATAGATAAAGCTTCCCTGATAGAGCTCTTTTTATCGATCAGCTATGTATATAAGGAACCAAGAACAATTTGCTTAAATTAAAATGAAAATGGCATGGAGAACTTCCAGCAATTCTTCCATTGCTACCAATTTTCAAATACTGGGTGTCTTCTTCTTTCCTCCCCCCCCCCCCCTTGTCATGGTATGCCTTATCATGTTTAGCATTTACATCTTACCCAGAACTCTATTGGTCAAGATTTCCAAGAATTGCCTTTTCTATCTAGAGGTAAAAGGGGAGTTTCATCCAAAAGACCAGCACGTGATCAGGCCATGATCTATTTTTCAAATGGAGCACGAGTTTTTTTTTTTTTCCTCTGATACTAAGGGTGATAAACAGGACCTGTGTAAGGCTATTGTTTGAATGAAAGAGTTGAAAACCCTTCCTGGGTTGGTGCACAGCTTTGCTAACAGCAGGACTGTTGGGCTAACGGCAGGCTAATTCAGAAATGACAATTCTATATTTTTAGGGGGTAATTTTGTTATTCTATTCATAGCATGGTGTTTTCCACCAGGTCATTCCATGCATCTCAGTTATATGGGAAGTATAATAGTAGTTTTCCATAACATGAAAGTCTTTGAAGCAAATGGCCAGCCATGTTGATTGATTGGCAGAAGTTATTTGATCTACACAACTTTTGTTCCTGTTAAAGAGTTTTAAGTGGCTTAGATTTGTATCTAATGTTGATCAACCTGTTAGCAGACCAGGTGGTTGGCAACATCATGGAATTGCTTTCAGCCTGATTCTGCTAGTTGGGAATGAGATGACTGGAAAAGCAGAAAGTAAATTAAAATATATGAACATACAAAATTCTGTAAAAATATGCCTACATTGTAGTCCTGGCAAGAAGCTTCAATCAAAGTAATCAAAAGTCATATTGTCAAGTAATATCATGCTAATATAGTGCCCTGTTGACCTTTCTAGGCACAGAGTGGGAAATGGCACATTAAAGCATCCTTATGCAATATATGCCCCTTCAGGATACTTTTCTAAATTGTGTTGAATAATTCATGGTTAGTTAATTAGTGTTCCTTTCCAGTGGAACTTGTGCTGTGTCTGAATCTGAGTTTCTATATTTGTGCTCCCACAGTACATCCTGAAAAAATGGCAATAGAAGTCTTATCTCTTGCACCTAAATTATTTCCCTACTGTGTTTTTCCCCATTTGCAAGAAACATTTCCATTATCTCCCTATTTTTCTGCCTTTTTTTTGTATCTCCTACTGCACCTGTAACAAAAATCCTGCAGGTGAAATGCAGTGTAATGCATCCTAGCACAGCAGGATTCAGAGTGGTGAGAGCAATAGCAAAGGCTATAAGTACTGCAGGAATAGAGGGAGGTAAGCACTATGGATTGAGGCTGTCACTCTGGACTATGGTACTATACAGGCACCTAAATGGGACACTCAGCTAAAGCAGATTGCAATATCTGAAGTTGTGCACTCTTACAGTTCCCTAACATTAAGCAGATTTTAGCATTTACAGTTTTTTTTTGCAGCACTCTGGCACCCTGTTTAAAGTATTGCCATGTAAGCAGAGCTCAGCTGGACTCCCTGTTTCGAAGGCCAGAGATGAAGCTTAGCAGATAGATGAGGTTTCAAAGGTTCCAAAAAAAGCATCATATTTATGGGTATGCACAGGGTGAAAAGGGCACATGCCTTGGTTTTCCCTTCCTGTTTTCATGCACGTGCCAAGCAATTTTGTTCTTGTTGGGGTTTTATTGTTGGCTTCTCCCCCCACCGGATTACTCCCTTTCCTCCTTATGTTTAGAAATTGAAATTTCCCTCCTTCAAAATTTCAAAGTAAAGCAATGATTTTTTTTTTTTTTGTAGCTTCTGCTCCCTTACTGTGATGTTTTTTTCCTTTGGGAAATACATTTTTCAAAATTAAAAGTGGAAATGTAAGAACTAAAAGTACTGGTTTAGTCTACAACACAGCCAAGTCTTTGTCTGTGCAGACATCTATTAGATTACATGATTACCCAAGTCTATCAGTCCTTTATGATAATCTTGAATCTTACCATCACTTAGGTGTTCTCACTGAATGGAAAGAGTCAATAGCAAAAAGCAAAGAAAATAAGCAGATTAGAATTATTTTAAAATGATACTTAAAGATATTTCCACAGATTCAAAACCTTAAAAAGTAACAAACAATTTTAAAATTAGCTATCACTGATTGGGATGTGTACATAGTAGGAACTACACATGCCCACCATATTGCATTAGTATTTAAAGAAGTGGAAGATCATTACATAATGAGGACAGGGTCATTTTGCATGCTCAGGTTTGAGGTCCATGAGTTAATATTTTGTCTTGGAATCCCATCCCTGTCATGCTCAGTTTTGTACAGGCAGACATGTTCCAGCTGGAGGTTGGCAAATCTTGGCTGACACTACAGAGAAGATCCTTTTGGCGGCCCCCTGGCTGATTTGTTCTATTACAAAAATAAAGAAGGCTGTTTGTTCTTACAGAAAGGCAATCCATAGTTTGTCACTACCACTTTAGGTCAATAACTAAAGTCAAGGTCCTGTATCCCAAGCCTGGGAAGTGATCGTGTAGTCATACACAGGTGGTTTACAAAATCACTGAGCTGTGGTGCCTGTGAGTGCTTCTCTACCTAGGTAAAGTGGAGTGGTCTGTCTTTAAATAGTCAAGGGTGAAGGCTACCCAAGGTCTGAATGGAATAGATCCTGCTTGCTCATCTGGCCACTCCATCTGGAATGCAGTTGAAGCTGAAGTCAGTGACTGACAGTAAGATCAACTGCTTCTGTATTCTCTGTCAGTGATGCCTTGCTTTGCTACTGATTTTAAACACAATTTTCTATGATAAATGATAAAACCCTGAAAGAAAAAAAAAATACAGTGTTCAGAAAACTATCTTTTTGCACTTCTGGGTTACCAACTCCTTATATACCCAGCTCAGAGGCAGTGTGTTATAGAGAGTGCTGATCAGTCATGGGCAGGAGGCAAAGTCATGGATGATAGAAAAAAGGTCCCTCTTTAGAGGGGTAGCAGAGCAAGGGGTCAAACTCTCATTAGTTCAGCAAACCATGCTTAGTCCCAAACTAAGAATGGCTCTAGAAAAGAGCAGAAATGAGAAATGTCACCTGGATTATATGTGAAAGATGTGCAGGGCCTGCATGCTGCTCACTGTATCTTGCCACAACATGGGAAGAAGACGGGGCATGTGGAGAGGAAGTCGCTTGCAACAGATTATTTTGGAAGTTTTGTAAATAACTTTTTTTTTAGTGGTATTGCCTTTAGCAGGTGTGCATATTAGGAGAAGACGCTGTCAGAAGAGCAGCTTTTCTTGATAGTCCTTATGTCTTTTCACAGGGTTGCACCATTGATCAAAAAATAAGGTCACTATGGCAACACAAACACCTGTTTTCTTCACCATGTTTATTTTTAACACTATTAAATCTTATGAATGGTTCTTCACATGTTGAGAAAAAATTTTTTGCTTGTCCTTTCTTATTGCAAAAAGATATACATAGAATTTGACATAAACCTTCAGTGATTTAAAATAACTTTAGTTAAGGGTATTTAATGAACACAAGATATTTCTAAAGCATGAAATTTTCCCCAACCTTTGTGAAAAATCAGTCTTTCTTGAATTTTGCAGAATGAATCAGTGACAGCTAAACTCCTGAAATGAGGAAAAGATGGCTGTGGATTTCAGTGCAAGAAACACTCAGACTACGGTTTTTTAGTCCCTGAACACAGGTTATTTCACTCTTGTATAGACAATCATAATGTTTACGAGTGTCAGAAACTGAAGTTTGTAAGAATTGCTTGATTTTATACCCTGGGAATTATAATTGCCTACTTAGAGTCCTAAATGGTGTTTTAGAAGGTGGATATTGTAAATCAATCTTTAATGCCTTTGCCAGCTGCTTTATCTAAAACCTAAACACATCCTATGAGAAAAATTGTCCATCTTTTTATTGGGCTGTATAAATTAATGCTGCTGGTCAAAAGCAAATAAAGAATCCAAATGCCGTAGTTGTGAGATTGATTTTAGTGGGGGCACATAAATAGTGATCAATGCCATCAGTAAAAGCAAAGGCAAAGTCTTTAAAAAGGCAAACATTTTCTGTCTCTGTCACTTAATGAAATGAAGCTGTGCTCCCTCACTTGGCCTCTCCTCCTTGCCTTTCTTCCCTACCCTTCCAAATTTTCACAAGAGTAAACTTCATTTCACTGGTAACCTACTGTGTAATTTTAATCCAGTGGAATTTTGCAAGCTCAACTTGACAGAATGGGGACACATATTCAGAAGGAAAATATAAGAAGATGTATGCCATTCTTTATTTCCCCCCCTCTAAAAACATTGCTATTTTAAATCAAAGTAGATGATTCTTTGCATATTCATATGCCCCAAATATGGGTTCTTGTCAAGATCATCTTTCTCTAAAGAACATCCATTGAAGATCTCAGACCCTTGTGTCAGTTACATACAAAGTAAGAGCTGGTGCAATCTCCGAAACTCTCCTGATTTCTGCTGTATGATTATTATTTTTTAGAAAAACATTTTCCTTTTGCAGACTTGCTACCAGCTTGCCATGTTCCTCTGTTTTGAAGCTGAAATTACTCCTGTAACTTCTGTAGATTGGGCCTTTGAGGTTCCACAGAAGAATATATCCCATATCCTAAGTCAAACACCTTTGAGTGTTACCAAGTTAATATGCCCTGTG
>JAYDZK010000202.1:32209716-32261173 GCA_034509185.1 Euphonia xanthogaster | reverse complement strand
AATATGCCCTGTGCATAGTACAATATTCATAAATTCTCATCAAATGACAAAACAGTAGACAAGTAAAGAATTGTATTAAAATAATTTCCTTGAAAAAACTCTGGAAATAGAGCTAGGAACATTGTTTGCATATAAATGTCTTATCCTTCAGTCAGAGCTCTCAAACCATGGTGAACAATTAGCTCAGTGCCACTCAGCAGCATTCCTGCACAACAGGAACCTTAAGGCCTTGTCATAGTTGTCATCATTTCTCAGTCCACATTTTCCTCTGCCAGTCAACCATTTCACATCACTACAACAGTTGTGAAGAGTTAATGTGAGACTTCTTTAAGACAAGCTTTTGTTGAAGACAAAATAATGAATAATATGTTAAAATAATCTGATTTACCAGATTAGCAAAACAGATCTATTTATTGGTTTTGCCTTAATGACTTTCTGAACAGGGACCTAAATTACAAATCCTTTAATCTCTCTGTAGGGAGAAATATATTATTTGAGTTATCAAAAAAAGCTTATGAACAATACTTTACAAGTGTCCTTGTTATGGCTGGGATAGAATTAATTTTCTTCACTGTAGCTGCTATAAGCTCTGTCTTGGATTCATGCTGAATAGAGGGTTGATAAGAGGTGTTTTAGTTACTGCCTTTTCTGCTTCTTATCCTCCCCCCCAGCAAGCAGGAGGCAGGTGCATAAGGTGTTGGGAGGTGACACAGCTGGGAGAGATGACCTCAGCTGACCAAAGGGAGCTTCCATACCTTAAGGAGTCCTTTCTCAACATTTATCAAGAGAGAGAAAGGAACTAGCTGGGCATCATTGAAATAGTGGTGAACAATTGCTAATTGTTTTCCTTTCTTTTTGTTTTTTTTTTCCTGTAGTTATTGAAGTACTCAACCATGAGGCTTCTGAGTCTTGTCCTTTTATTTCTCTTTCCCCTTGTTCCTCTTTCCCCTTTCCTTGGGTGGGAGTGAGAGGCTGTGTGCCATGCATAAGTTGCCAGCCAGGGTTAAATCAGACAGCAGAAAAAAAATTAACTTTCCTTTTAAAAAAGGGTTATTTAGTGAATACATTTGGAATTACAGAGCCTTTATTGGCTTAAGCAATCAATGTTTTACTCACAATAGCAAGTTTTTTCTCTCAGATTGGAGTACTAAATATTTTTTCCATTTTATTCACTGTCACTTTTATATTTACTAGAGCCCTTCAAATACAAAATATTTAACACAATGCTACCAATGAATAGAAGCATTTTTGCTTTTGTAGTGAATATAAACATCTACAAAGAGATACACAGCTTATCCTAACTACATAAAATGAAGCCTAACTTCCTAATTTATTTGCCTTTTTCCACTACAGTAGTTGTGAATGACATTATTTCAATTTAAGTAGTAGTGCAAAACGTGTTAAAAGTTAAATATTCTCTGCCAAAACAGTTGAACATTTTTGAGATTCACTTTTCTTTGGCTTTCATACTGTCTTAGGGAACCTCAATATTTTTAAACTCTTTTAAGAGCACCTTTAGGCGAGATGGAAGCTAGTTATCGTGGTAACTATTTGAGATGACAGAAATTAAAATATTACCTGGCAAAGGCTCTACAGAGCTGTTCATATCTCTGACAAGGGGCTTCAATACCAAATTATTAGTATTCTTTGAAAGTTTTGTCTCAGTGTTTCCATCTGAAGCTGCTCAATTTGTGTGAACCCGCAATGTGATTGTGTCTTCCGCATCTGTGTGATCCTGCTGACTACTACTAAAACTGGTTTTGGGGGATAATCTATGGCTTAGCCCATTGCTTACTTAACAAATAGCAGTTCTAGTCTCCTAATAATGTTTTAAGAAATACCTTTGAAAGGTTACTACTGGTTATGTGATTACAATCTTCACCTGTGATGTGATAAAACTCCCATTCCTATGTGGGACCCTAAGACTTGCCTTCCCTGATCTTCATGATAATGTTTTCTCTGAAGACAAAAAACCCTTTTTCTAAGGGGGAGTTTAATTGAATCAATTACATTTTGGGTAATATTTTTTACTAGTCAGTCTGGAAATATTATAAAAAAAATATCTGACAGACCCTGGTCTCAAGGTAGATAAAATTTAGTTTATTTTCCTGTATTGATATTAATATTTTTTTATTTGTAACTTTTCAATATCATCTCTCTTAACTCTGATTTGAAATGAGGAAAAAATATACAACTCTTTATATAATGAGAATGATAGGCAATTTTACATGGGAATGCCTGAAATTAGTTTTCTTGATGAGTTTATGTATCTAACTACAGCTTTGTGGGTAAAAAAAATAAATCTGTATCTAATTATATAGTATGTGTATGTTCCATTTAATTACTATTGAGAATAACTTAATTTATAAGCAAATGAGGAACATGGTATTTTTGTCGGGTGATACCAGTACATCATATTGATATGGTAATGTGACATATTGTGGGGTATTTTACTGAGGCATTATCATTTTCTCTGTGTAACTAGCAGTGCAGAGAAGTGGAAGAGAAATAATAATTAATGTTCTGTCTTCTAGGAAATTTTTTGCTTTCTCTTTTGTGAAGAGCATAGACGGGGGTATAGCAACTTCACAAGTAGAAGAGACAATAGCATGAAGTCAATGTATATTATTTTGCTGGCTCATTTCTTTTGTTGAAACAGACCATTGCAGACCAGGCTTGTCCCAGAGCTCACTTTTCTTGTGTAGGTTTCCATTAAATTCTCTAGCTGCAGTCATTATTTTCTATTAACACACAGTATCCGCCTTGTACTTTCTTGAGAGATGTGGAGTGGTCTTTAAGGAAGACAGAAAGCTTTAAAAAAGAGGTAATTCAAGGTACTGGGTGTCCATTTTCCTGAAGGATCTGAGAAAGAGCAAGGAGCACAACATATTGCCAAATTATCCCCTGCTAATTAAGAGAAGGTTAAGGAATCTTGCAGGGAAGGTGACCTGTTGTGGCAGTGTCACTTGGCAGGGTGCTGAGGTGTTTACTCACAGGGAAAGCTGACAGGGCAATCAGTCTGTCCCCAAGTTCTGCTTTCTTTGGAAAACAGCCTTTGATTGCATGGAAGTCAACACATACTGCTGCTGTTTTGTTGTTGGGTTTTCTTTTTCTTTTTTTTTTCATCAGTGACCCCAGCTTTGAAGGAAGCTCAGAAGTCTTGCAGTTATATCAGATGCAAACATCAAAACTCTTAATTATTAACTCCTGTTTCCAGAGGGAGAGCTGGCCCTTAAATTGGAATAAAAGCAAAGTTTTTACCCAAGGAACTTCAGGGTTCTTCTCAAAGGCTTTTTTGTGGATGGGACAAAGGACAAATTTGTTTTGAGACCCTACTTCAATGTAATGTGTTGGTAGATAATACTGAAACATTTGATTAAGTGTTGATTTATTTTGTTAAAAATGGAAAAATAATAACTACTAGAATAGGCTAGAATCTAAAACTAAAAAAAGGCTTCAAATGTGTGCCAGGAAAAAAACATCTGAAGGAAAGTGTCACTCCTGTGTCTATATTAGGCCTTGATTAATTCTAGAAAATACACTTTTTTTTTATGGTCTCAGGAAATATAGAAAATAATTGCATGATTTCAAGGGGAAATGTGTGTGGTTAAGAAAATTATGGTGGCATTAAAGCATGAGGACCAAGCTGGACTTGTAATCATTCATGTGTGTTTTGCTTTTGAACACAAGCCTTAGAGTGCAGAACATTTTCTCTCTTTAGTAATTGCTCTTACTGGTCAGCAGCAGTAACTGGAGACCAGCATAGTGAGCATAGAGGAACTGCTTCAAAAATGTATGGGTGTTTGCAGAATACTTCGAGAGGATTTCATGGAAAGTGCACGAGAACAAGTGAAAAATGGTGACCTTACTGAAACTCTTTGTTTTAGGTGTTTGGTGTTAATTGGTAGTGTTTTGGAGATACTCCTAAAATATTTTTTCTGGGGTATTTTGATGGGCACTAACAAAGATTTGTGTTACACAATCTGAAATTTTTATTATAATTCTGAGTGCCTTGCTAAGATAATGAGATCTTAATTGTGTAATTATTTTCTCATTTTTAATTTCTCTCAAGCAATTCACATTATTTTTACCAAAACTTTAGCAAAAGAAAATAGCTGAAAGCTGTGTAATTTATTCTTTGTTTCTGATACCCAACTGCTTATCTTGTTAAGCTTTATCAAGCACATTTTAAATCAACATATTTACTTATAACAGTGATCATTAACAATCAATGTAAATAGTCCTAATTTCCCAGCTTCTTGAAGGATCTTCATCGCAGCCTTCCACGGAAAGAGTTTGCATTAAGTTTTTGGTGGCCTTTTCCCTCATGTAATGATCTAAAGTAAACTGACTGTCTGATTCCCAAAGGACATTTAAGCAGTTGGCTCCTACATTTCTGGTGCCTTTTTTTTTTCTTTCTTTTTTCCTTTTGGATAGGGCATCCCTCTCCAGCCAGCATTATCTCATTCCAGACAGATATTTGCTGCAGCAGATTGCTGCAGAAGAGAGTTACTGTGGATGGTGGTAAGGGCTGCGAAGATCTTTCCTCTGGCTTAGTATTTTCCCCATGTAACATAATGTATCTTAAGGAAATTTAACAAAATTAATAAATCTGTCTGTTCTGGTTGATAAAAATGCTTTTATCAATGCTTCATTCTGTTTTTCATGTTCTTAATGCTTCTGGGAAGATATGTTACTGCATATATGTGAGGGTGGGTGGAAATATGCCTTCCACATAATGACTGGCATGTCTAAATATACACCTTTGGAGAAGTATTTCTAAACTTGGGCCCATCTGTTTTTCTAACCAGTTATGCAACCAGATCAGGAAATACTGAGTAGGTTGAGGTGACAATAAGAGGAGAAAATCATTGTAACTTTGCTTTTCCAGACACAAGATATTCTCCAGCTTGAAAAAGACAGTAGGAAAACTTTAAACAGAAATATAACCAAAATGGTTTAATCACATGGTTTGTGCAGTAAATTAAGTGCAATAAACATCTGATTAGTGTTCTTAGACACAATAGTATTTGAAGCCCCAGCTGCAAGTGAGGCTTTAGACCAATTAATGTTATGGTCAGGGGAAGGAAAAAAATGTGTGGAGAATGTTTTACATCCAAACTGAGAGAATTTGTGGGCTATATAAAGGAAACAGTTATTTCACTTGTCTGGGGACTGTATGACTGGAGCACTTGCATGGCACATTAAGGGCCATTCACTACTCACTGCATCTATTTTGTTCTTAGTTAAATAGGAGTAATAAAGAAGGAAGCTATCATGGAAAAATGAGATTTTTCATGATACAAATAACCATATCTGATATACAGACAGGTTTTGAAAACTAATAAAAAGGACTAATATCTTGGTCATGTGATTTGTGCCAGCTCAGGTTGCTTAGAGGTTTCAGTAACAATCCAAGCTTTAAAATGCATTTAGTTTGTCATATCTGGAAAATCTACATGCTTTTCTTGGTTTGAGGAAATCTGTATAAAAATAAAGTATTCATTTTCAAGTCTAAAATGGAATTTAAGAACATATTTCAATTTTCAGGGTATTATTGGAATTTGCAGGATAGTTTTGAATTATTTAAAAGGTGTGACATTTTAATGCATTAAATATATATATATATGCATATTATGGGTATGTTTTCCCTTATAGCATTTGCGAGGGTGAAAATATATATCAAAAAGTGTTGTGGTAATTGTAGCATGACTTCATCTTCTAATTTTGTCCCTTCTCAAGTGTCTCTTTAGCCTTTTTTTTTGATGGTGTTTTGAAGTGTTGTGTGGTATAATTGAAGCTAGAGCCTTTTTTTTTTGTCTGAGTGCCAGGTATTTTTGAAGCAAATTATCTTGTCAGTTAATACTAAAAAATGCAATGTTGAGATGACTGACAGTGTGTTCTAGTTCAGACTGAATTTCAGAAATGTGTGAACCAAGTTGTGAAGTTAAAAGCCAAATAAATCCTTGAAACTCTTAATTTTGAAGGTCCACCTCAGGAAGCAGTGTCCAGATCTGCCAGTGTCAGATGTCCTCCCTGATGTGTCTCAGTGTTGTAATAATGCCACGCTAGGTCGGTGCTCCCACAACTCAGTGCTTGGGTACCTGTGTCTTCAAGGTGGGCACAGATCCTCTTTCTGATCCATTTGGAGCAGCAGGATTTCCTTAGTTTTGACTGCGACAAGACAGGTCTTTATAAACCATTTGTGGCGATTTTTGTTTCTCTTTTGTTAAATGGAGAACAAACAATACAGGGCTTTGTATGAGATTTGGAAAAGGACCATTTCCCTCAATGTTCCTGCATACAGTGGAGGGATTTGATTTGCTGTTACAATGTAAACCCTCTTTCTGCTCTGATGGAGTGGAATTATTATGGACTTTTTCCCACTATCTTCTCCATGAAAATTCCAAAGCAGTTTTTCAAGGATTAATTTGCGTCTATGACAACTGTACAACTTGTGCTTTTGATGTGGAGTTTCCTGCTTTTGTACGGAGGTGTGGTATCAGCAATGTTTTGTATTGACAGTGGGAGAATAGCCAATGTCAGAATTGTCTTTAAAAACAGCAAAAAATAAAACCTCTCCTCTTAATTCTGTTCCTGTGTGATAGAAAAGCCTGTGAAATGTGATGATTCAGTATTCTGTACTGCTGAGATGGGCAATACAACAGAGTTGGGTGTGCAGTACTCTGACATTTCTTACATAAGTATCGTGATAGAATTCTCTGTTTGCTGGACTGTATATAGGTTTGTTTGTTTTGCTGAATTTAAAGCTGAGAGAAGGAGACTGTTTATCTTTTTCTTTCTTCCCTGCCATTTTCTGGTATGTCTGTGCAGCATTTACAAATTATAGTACTTATTTGGCATAATGGTTTAAAAACTATTATATGTTCTCTTTCTCCCTTCCAACTCGTGTGCCTGCACAATAGGGTGTACCTTTTGGTAGGGCAGGTGCTCTAGTAATTTCTGGTTGTTGAGATTAAACCTGGGGGGCAGCTAAACACCACACAGTCACTTGCTGCCTCTGCCTGGTCTGCTCCATACCCCCAGTCCTGGAGTGGGACAGGAGAAAGAATCATGGAGGGGAAAAAAAAAATTCATGGGTTGAGAACAATTTAGTAAGTCAGAAATGGAAGGGGGAATAATGATGATGAGCAAGATTAAAAAACAGACAGAGCAAGTGATACACAAAAAGACAGAAAGCAAGTGAAATTGTTTGCCAGACAGCTCCTGAGCAGCAGCTTTTCCCTTAGTGTATCTGCTGAGCATGATGCCACATTGTATTAAATATTCCTTTGGTCAGTGAGGGTCAGCTGACCCAGCTGTTCCCCTCCCGGCTTCTTGTACACCCCCAGCCTCCTCACTGGTATGGTGAGGAGCAGAAAGGCTTTGACTGTGTAAACACTGCTTAGCAACAACAAAAACACTATTATTAAATTAATTAGCAACAATTAAAATTGCAACATTATTCTCATCATAAATCAAAAGTATAGCACTGTGCCAGCTATGAGGAAGAAAATAAACTCCATCCCAGCTGAAACTAGGTCACCGATTATGGCCCTCTAGGATTTTGCCAGAATTCCTTCTAAGAGAAGCAAAACTACATGCAGCCTTTTTGAAAGTTTTGAAGGATTACTTTAAAGTGTGTGCAAGTTTGGTAATCCTTGCTTTAATCTTTTACATTTTGATTGACATGTGTCACCTCCCAAAGGTGCTGCTCCGGGCAGGCATTGTTCTCCCCTGACTGTTTTGTCAGCCTCATCATACACTTCTGAGCTGGATTTATTGTAAATTCTGGCAGGTTTCTCAGTCCTGTTAGGATGAGCAGACTTATGCTCCATTCTCATACTGTTTTTTCTGACGTGTACTCAGGAGAAGAGTTAGCTGGCCAGACCTGGTTGCATACAAGGCCTCTACTGCTTCAGCAAAAAACCTTCCTTCTGAATCTTACCCTTTATTACTAACACTGGTAGCTAGTTGAGTTTCTGAAGATTTATTCTATGTGTTCAATCAGGAAAGGAAAAGGCAGCTGATAATACTTTTTACAGCTTTACAGCTAATTCTCTGGGGAATTTCCAAAGGTTCCGGTTTTCCATGAAGCCTTAATAATGAAACCAACAAATCACAAAATGGTATACAAACTAATTGGCTTAAAAGCTTTAAACACCAGAACTTCAGAGTGTTTCATCTCTGGATAGCCATGTTTTATTTTCATGTATACCTAGTTTTGTCACAGTTAGGGTGCTGTTTTGGGGTGAGACCAGACTATGCATTAACTTCCCACTCCAGAATCTCCATCCTCCTGAGGGCCGGAATGAAACCTACGTGTCACGGGAGCCAGGGGGATCATTGGTTACCTTCTTCTGTGTCAGTGGAGCCAAAGACTACTCTGGCTGTTTTCTCAGCAATCTTTTTTTTTCCCCTCCATTCTTCTTGGCAAACACAATACCAAAAAAAAATCCTGTCTCTGACAAAAGTTGAATTTTGTTGATTTGGTTTTGGGGGCTGTTTAAATCATCAGGACAGGCTAACAGAGTTGCATGTCTTTGTAAAAAGCAGTTTTCCACAGAATTATGTGTGAAATCGTGTTGCTCTAAGAATAGTATGAATAGATAAAGACAGAAACTTCAAGCTGTTAGTAGAGAAAATTTCAGCCAGTGCTCAATGTAAAACATATTTCTGGGATTATCTGTGTTGAATTAATAAGGAAGCAAATAGGTTTGCACCCCTGACTCGTTCTGTTGTGTCTGTTTCCATGGTGTTCCTTGCTGCTTTCTACCTTCTTTGCCTTCAGACACACACACCTCCTCAAGGTGTGAGAGGGAGGGAAAGAAAAAGAGACAGCATTAGCAGTCCCTCCTTCACCTCTGTAGGTCTTGCACATCCTTTCATTTGGTCTGCTAAGGAGTGCCTGCATTTGCTTGAACCTGGGAGTCAGGAAGGTAGAAAGAGACCTGATGCTTTGCTGTATCTACTCTGACAGGCTGTGATGGCAGCATGTTAACTATGAACCATATTGCATGTGGCAAATAGAAAGAAAGACATGTAAAGAACAGAAAATTCAGTGTTAGGGTGTAGGGAACGAGAATTTCAATCGCGAAGTTGTTTGCACCTCTCTGCACTGATGCTTCACATGCATCTCTGCAATATATTTCTTCTCATCATCCTGATTAGTCAGGAATGTAAAGAGTTAAATAGCATTCAAAATACTGAACAACATTCCTGTAATGGAGCTTGTTTTGAGCAGAAATCTGATATCCTAATTTGAGGCTTTTTAATTTTATATCTGCAAATCTTATCTCAAATTTACAAGGCTCTTTTGAATATTGGAGCCAACATCAGCAGTTAAGGGCACTTCCTGTTCCTACTTGATTCTCATGAATATACAGATAAAACTTTGTTGTTTCCTTCTGCTACCTGTTGCAAGAGCCTTGAGAAAGATGGTCTATTACCTGATTCTATCCATACATACAACAGAAAAAATTAAACATAGCAAATGTTGCATTGTGAATTACAGAGAAAATTTGAATTCAACATCTCTTTCTAAATGTGTAGAAAAGAGTGAAATATTCTTACTCATATGACTGAAGGCAGGTAAGGTTTGGGTTTTTTCTCTGTTTTGTGTTTGGGGTTTTTGGGGGTTTGTGATTTTTTTGTTGATGTTTACTGACAAAATGTGACTACATTTTCCTAGAAACTGAGTTACTAGCAGAGGGGAAAAAGGGTTCAAGAAACACCGTCTGTATCCCCTTTAGTGCTCTTGATGTACAAAAGCTTCTTTGCTTGGAAACCTGCATTTTCACAGATAGAAGTGCTTCATGGGTTTTGGCTAAATTGCTGTATGGGAAGTTTGTTGGGTTTCAGGTGGTTTTGTTTGAGTTTTTATGATTCAAGGTGAAGCGTGAAGGGAAGCAGTGTGTATGAACCCATGTTACTTGCCAGTGAACACGCAAGAATTAGGCTATGTTCCAGCAAGGGATAGTCAATTTTCTTTATGTTTTTTTAATGTTAGTACTATATGAAGTCAGAAGCTTGAATAGGGGAGTTGTTCTGATGTTTGTGAGCCGTTTTTCTACCTTGAGTATAATACCTGTCGATACTCACACACTGTTTGGCATTATAGGCTGGCATGATATTGGGAAACTTTATAGCAGTTTCTTGCCCTTGTTTTTTTCCTCTGGGAACTGGAGTAAGAGAGACACATTTTTGACAATCTTCTTTTGTTTGTTTCAAAGTAGCCTATCCATGAGGCAATTTTGTCTTCCTTTCCAGAAGAGCAGAAGATGTTCTTTAGATTTAAAATTGGACCAAACATTTAAAATTAAAATCTGTTAATCTGACATGTTCTAGCTCCTAAATACCTAATATACTTGCAGGAGCACAAAGTGCATAGGAATGTGTATTATAGGAATATCTTTCCTCAGTTACATAATGGATGTAGGCTGCTCAAAGATTGGGAAATGGATTGTCATAACAATTACACATGTGGTTGAAATTCTATCAGTAGCAAGTTCTGAAGTGGCCTGTTATGTAAGTTACACAGAAATTCTAGGCTTCTGTTGGGATGAAATGCTATGTAGTTTCTTGCAGCTATGGTGATTTAAATGTCACTTTTTAACACTGTGTACTCAGAAAACTTTTTCAGAAATGATGGTTCATTGATTCATGAGGACTTGGAACACCACAAAAAAAAAGAGATTTTCAGATTTAAAAAAATTTCCTTTTTTAAATAAGGTTTCAAACTGCCAGTTTCAGAATTTTATTTTTCCTCCTGGAAGCAGATTGTCTGGGTGTCCAATAGCATTGAAGACAGAACTTGGATAGAAAAAGGGCAAAAAATTTATATGCAGCAAATCTTTTTTTTTTAAGGGAGTAGAATTTAATGCACAAGATTAAATTATGTCTGTAGGAAATAATGATAACAGCACTAGAATGATCATGACCCAGTAGCAAAAACACCTACCACCCTGCTGCCATGCAAAGACTGTGACATCTTGTTGTTACTAGTTTGCTTTTTTTTTTGGGATATTTTTTTTGGCATTGTTTGTTTTTGTTTTTTTCCTTTCCTGCAGTCTGCTCCTGTAGCTCTTGATATGAAGGGGAAATGCCTGATGGCAGTGCAGTCCTATTACTTTATTGTTAGGCATAGTTCACAGAAGGTAGTAGAAATTCATGCACTAGTCTCTTCTTTCTTCAAGTTATACAAAGGTTTAGTATTAAGTCTTTGAACTGCTTTAATTCCTGCCAGCACAGAGTATATGAGTTTCTTTATTAAAATCCTTTTTTTTTCTTTCCCAGCAGGTACACTTGCGCTCTTAATAGTTGTAGAATAAATTAATTTCACCACAATTGGCAGGGTTTGTAGTCTTTTATCATTATTAGCACCTTTTAATGCTGACTACTGTTAAAAAGGAGAAAAAAAAACACCCTAAAACCCAACCAAGCCAAAAACACACTCAGAACCTCAAAACAAAACAAAACTAAAAAAGATTAATAAACCAGTCTGTGTAGGAAATGGTTAGGTTCCTATCGCTTGAAAAGCATATTAAAAGACTAATACATTTAGAGGTTTGGTAGTTGGCTACTTCTGGAGTTTTCCCAGGAGAATTTCAGGTTGATTTTGTTGCTCTCCTTCTGAATTCTCTCAGTTACAGCTAAATTTTACTTCCACAAAATTCAGTGATTTGAACTTCAGAAGAAACAGCTTTTTGTAGTTAACTAGATAAAATTATTCATCCTATTACCAATGTTGCTGAAGCAAAAAAAGCATATAAACTGTTTTACTTTCCCAAGAATTAATAAACACTGTATTAGCACATTTTTGAATGAATAATTAGTATGTTATAATGAACTGAAATTATTATTGCATAAATAAGACTATTATTTTATTGTTGTATAATCAGGTCTATTTAAGAGTCTCTGACTCCAAAAACTAAACACAGTCTCCTATGTGTAATTAAGTAAAACATGTGGACCATCTATAATGTAATCTAAATCTATATTGGCTTTATTATGTGTGCTTGGATCTTGATGTGCACAAGGGTACTAACAAATGCTGGAGGGGACTTTGTGCATTCCACTCTCACAGATTTCTCAGGTCTGAGCATTCAGTGAGGTTGTGAACTGAGCCACTGCCATCCCCTTTTATAGTAGGAACTATTGAAGAAATATCTTAGGTGTTTAAGAATTTTGAAGAAAAATGGCAAATGTTTTTATTCCTGTGAACCATTGAATATTAAATTCTGAAACAAAACAGCAAAATTGCAGTGTGTTATAAAAAGCTAGCTGGGTTGGTTGAACACAGGCAACAAATTTGTTTGCTGGACTTGAGTAGACCATTACACAGGTATTCAAAGTTTGTAAACAGCAAACAGAGACAAAGTACTAAAACTAACTGCTCCTAGGGTGATACAGGGCTACATTAAATGAGTTGCATTCTGATAATGAAAACTAATGGGTTGCAGAATTGCTACCAAACAAGATCAAGTCCAGCTGACAAAGCAGTGCAGCAATAGGCAGTCATTCTCTGATGTAACAAGCAAACATGAAGGGCTGAATCCATAAAGTTGCTTAGTTGGGTTGGGTGTTGCTCCTATCAGCAGATACTCTAAAAATTGCTTGGCCTCCGGAGATTCTTTAAATCCCACAGATTTGACTGAAGATGGAGATAACTCTCCAGGCTCTGCTGTCGCAGAGGCTGACTCTGAAATGCTCCCAGCATGAGTAATGCTTCATATTCTACATGTGAAAGCTGCAGATCCTCGTAGACTTCAGGGAAAGCAATTTCCGTAGGCAGATTTTTAGACACAAACACAAGCTGTCTCTTGCAATAGTATCAGCACTCACTTCCTGGAAGCTTCCTTTAAACAAATGTTCTTGGCTTGACTAAATCCAGGCTTAGATTCCTCCTTCTGCTCAAATGAGTCTGATATGAGAGTTATTGTGATACGGGTCTGTAGCAACCTACTGAAAATATTGTAGTTATATCCATCTTTTCCTGACAAGTTGCAAAGATTAGATTTCTTCATATTGGGAAAATGTGAAGGACTTTCTCTGTATTTGTGATGAATATCCAAAATACTGTAAAGCTTTCTTCTAGTGAAGAAAGCTTTTTTGGGGGTTGTTTTTTAATGTTTCATTTCACCAAGTTTTTGAAAATTTGTTGCCCAAAATCTAAAACACAAGCTAGAGCTCTCTCTCCTCTCTCTCCTCTTTTATCAGTTAGATCATCAGCAAATAACACTTCTTTTGCATCAAAACAGAAATATTAATGTGAGGCTGTGATTTTTAGTCCAGGGCCCAGAGAGATGTTACATTTGTTTAAATTTTGCATAGCTTGATCCTTCTCCACTGAGAATAAAGCATTATCTGTACTGGAAGATTTGGATTCTGTTTCTGTGACAGAATTTGTGTTTCAACTTTGACTTGCTGTGTAATTAGTGCAGATTAATTTTATACAGCAATATAAAATTCCAGGTCATCTCAGGACTTCTGCTGTGAATGAAAGGCTTGTGGTGAGTGCTGGTCAAGTTTGAGGAAACAGGCGTTTCAATGCTGTAATAATCTTGCCACAGCACGTGAACAGCAACTGCTGGGAGAAGAAACAGTTGTAATGGTATATAGAAACATGTTACAGGGCCTATACTAAACTTGCTCCAAAAAGACACTTATTTTACCTATTTTTATGAACTCCTCGTGTGTGTTTTTATGTGTAGCTGTTGGTCTTTTTCAGTGAGGGTATGCTGAATATATTTGGTTGTCACAAATACACCTACCTGCTTCCTCCAGACTCCCAGATGGGCAGTCTATAGTAACTATTGGTCATTGCTCCAAAACTGAATCACTGCTGCCTAGTAGCTGTTAGTGTCATGGATTATCAGTGCAGCAATAGTTCTAAGAGATTCTCATCTTGGTCATGGCCCTGTTGTTTAAATATCTTCTCTCCCCTGAGTAAGTTTGTATTCAGAGAGGGGAGTGAGCCCAAAACGGTTCACAAGAAACTTGACGATATCTCTGTTTTTATGGGAATTTTTAACAACTTGAGAAGCACTGTTGATTAGAGATCTATGTTGCTAACAGATCAGTTTTGTAAAAACAAGGTTATATTTTAAGATGCTTAGAACTGACATGTTTTGCTGGAAATTGCTGGGTGTCAGCTTCAATTACTTAAAGCATTTGGTTTCCATCATAAACACAGAAACACTGTGTTTAGTAGAGGGTAACACTGCAGAAACTGAAGTATGTCACTGATGCTGATTGAAATGCTTATTGGGATGAGGTGAATTTAAATATTTTCATTGCTCAGAATAGTGCCTGGGTTTTTTTAAATAAAATCTTGTGTTTCTTAAAATATGCTATCTCTACTGGGTGTGCTTTGGCCTAGAACTTGATTGCTCTTGCACTGAATTGCTCTGGCATCTCAGGGCAAACCAACCCATGGAGGACACAGGCACTCTTGGGGCGGGGGGCAGTTTTTCCAGTCAGCACAGAGAAGGCAAGAGTGAGAATGACAGGGAGGAGAGATTAAGGTAAATAAAAGCTCTGAGAAATCAGAGGAACTTGGTCATTAAGATGATCCTCTTCTAATCTCACTTCTCATCTTTCTTCAGGGAATAGCTTTATTTGGGAAGCATGTCACATCTGCCTCTCAGTGGGGCAAGGTTCCTGGCAGCTCACTAGGTGCAGTCTGGCTAGCAGTGCTTATGAGCCCCCAACTGTAGTGCCAGTTTTCAGTATCTGCAAAACTTCCTTGCATGTGGAAAACTGTAGCACTAATACTGACCCTCTAACAGGGGCTTGAATTAATTGTACCCAAGATAGATAAATGCTGTTACTGATCTTTTTAATTTTTGGTGGTGAAAAATGAGTTTTTGAAAGCTTAGATATAGCAAGACATTAGGAAAGGAATTTTTGTATGAAACCACAATGAAGGGGAATATTTTAAAAGTTTGACAAAAGTACTTAATTCTCTTCCTGATGTCACCCACTTCTACTTTATCCGCTTCTACTTCCTGATGTCACCCACTTCTACTTTATCTAGCTTTCAAAATTTCAGAATAATAGGTGTGTGAGAGAGACCACTTTACATTCAGTCTTCTACTCACGGTTCTTAAACTGTGTATTTGCAACTCAGTATGCATTAGTTTATTCTCCATGTAATTAGTATGGTGTGGCTAAGGCCGGGTAACAGTTTTTTCTAACTTGCTTCCAGAAAGTATGTAGAATGTTTGATTGATAGATTTTTGTTTTAATAAGTTTCATCAAGACAATATATTCTACTATCTTGCTCCACCTAGGTATAAACTGGGCTGAGGATTCTGTACTAAATTTAAAAGAATGTTTTGACAAAACCAACAGGAAAGCTCAACTTGCATGGCTTATTTGTCTTGGTCTAGATAACAAGTAAAACAAGGAAACAAAAATAGACTTATGGAAGTTGTCGAAAAGATTGTATCTTGTAGCAACACACACCAGTAGAATACTTGTCTTTGTTCATGTCTGGAACCTAATCGAATGGCATGAAAAATGAGAACTTTTTGCAATACAACCAGGCAAAGTTCTTATTAATATAAATTCCTGAGTAATCTATTGAATATTCTAGAGGAAGAAAAGCTTTTCTTTTTTTTTAATTGAAGTAAAGTGACCATGTTTTGGTAACTTAAAAAAATGGAAATATAAATATCTACTCAGAAGCTTGTTTAATAAAGGGGGAAATTTGGCAGTAACCTTACAAGGAATCAGCAAATGCAATATTCTATCTGGTCTGCCATTCTCTTTCTTGAGGTTCACAAAGCACAATGTAAAATCCATTATTCACAGATCTCAGCTCTGCAGTAGGCTCTAATACAAAAATACACCACATCAGAAATGTGACAAATTGAGACAGAAATATTAAACTGATAAAACAGATCCACACCACAGGACTGTACCTTGAAAGTTATAGCAAACAGTACTAGAATTTATTTGGAGTTCCTTTGCTTATTAACCCTGCTCTAAACCATACACATACACTCACAATTGTGTGCCTACTTTTTAAAATTCCAGCTGTGTGTATAAAAGCACCACTCATTATCTGCTTGCTTTTATTTTTTTCATTGTCTTTATATGCAGAACTTACAAAATATGTCCTTTTCCACCGTGGGTGCACACAGCACTATTCTAAGGAAGGGCTGTGAAAAGCTGTGGTGGGAGCCCAGCAGTATTTCTAGAACTGCAGCTCAAATAGAAGGCTGCAAACACTTTTTGAGATATTTTGACAGGCTTTTATTTTCATTCAATATAAACAGAAATCAAATCCTTTGTGTTCTTGTGCAGTTTAAGGGGGAAAATATAAGCATGAAAGCCATCCTGAAAGTGTTTAAAAGCTGAATAATGCCATATTGAGAAAAAACAGGTTTGTTCCTGTTTTTTTTTCTACAAAAGAATAATGTCTTTTTGCTGGGGTATAACATCAGTGTGTCTCTTTCCTTGTAAAATGTTTGGGGTGGTTTTTTGTGGGGTTTTTGTGTTTGTTTTTTTTTTCTCTCTAGAATTAATTTTTCTGATAAAATTAAGTTTTAGGAAATCCACTTTTCGTACTAAAAATAACTCCAACCAGCCTCTGCTAAAGAATAGCATTCCACCTGGTTTTAAAAGTCAGTTTGATATTCAGTGCATGGTTGGCTATTTTGGTGCACTTTGCTGCAGAGCAATAAATATCAAAGCACCATAAATTAACACTTTTTATAGGTGGTATACTGACACTTTTCTTACCAGTGTGAGGAATATTAAAATTGCTGTAAGCTTGAAAATTATTAGGTTGTGGCATTTGTGCTAATATAAATGGAGCAGAACATGTGGGAGTGTCAGTAATTATTATCTGAAACAAGAGAGCATGATAGAAATGTCTTAAGGCTGTATTGCTGACTTCCAATGAATGACTGAACACACAAATTGTTTGATGAAAGACCAGGATATATCTGTTTCTGTAGGTGCTCTAGATGACTTAGTCCAAGAATCCTGAGTGGATCTGACTTACAGCTTTAAGGTTTGAGTTAATTTAGTATTCAGAAGCTGTTTATGAAGGAATGAATAAATAAGTTTTTGCAGATTTGCTGGTAAACTTGAAAGTGTTGGCCTTATAATAAAGGTCAGAGTCACAGGAAGCTAAAATTGTTACAGTGAAATCATGGGACTCTATACTGAGACTAGGGAGAAGGAGGACAAAGAAATACTGGTGTATGAGGGGGATTTGCATGTTTTTTCTAATTCTTTTTGGGTTTTTTAATCAATGTGAACTATGAGTGCCTAAGACCTGTGAGGAAACACTGAGACTCTAAATATGGAGGATCATGGTAACATCTGTTAGCACTGATCTCTAATCAAATAGTAATTTGTTCATTCTATAACTACAGCCAGCTTTTGCATCATTACATTAATTATATAATGAAAGAACAGAGGGAAGGCTTATAAGTGGCTTTGGCATTCTCTGGCATCCATCAGTGTCCTGGGAAACAGGTTCTTTCCAGTTGAGCAGGTCTGCAATAGACAGAATATATGTGTCTTTTATAGATGTGAGCCTGGCAGTTCTCGAGGATATGAAAGCTGGCCTGCTATCTTGAAGAACTTGAAAGTAGGTTTTGGATGCAGTACTTAAGACAAGCTAAGGAAATAGTGCAGGGAAAATAGTTCTAATGGAAAAAAAATAGAAAAATCCTGGACTCTTTCTAGATTCTACACTTACTGTGAACTGTATTATAAGATGATTGTAGGGTCCTGGTTGGTGTGGAGCTGCTGAGTGGCATGTTTAGTGAGAAAGGATGTCAATAACTGCAAAAGCCCAGAGAGCTCCCACAATGTATTTTATTACCATTTTGTTTTCACTTCCAATACTCTGTAGCATTTACTGGGAAAAAATCCCCAAAACTACCAAACAAAAAAACATAACCAAACAAACCAAAAATCAATTTGTTTTATCTGAGAATTTCTTCCATGTTCACGTTACAATTAAAGTTAAAACATTTTGACTAGTATTTTGGTTTTGACCTGGAAAGAGAAGAAAACAGCAAATCCCTTGCTGGATTTTCTGAGAGACTACTTCCACATTCAACTGGAACATGCAAGCCACTATTTCTTTTACAAGTTCTTGGGAGGTATGTTTCTCAGAATGTCTTTTAATATGTCACTGGAAGAAATTAATGCATAGAATTTTTTTAGAAAAAACGGTGGCAAATTGTTCTCCAGGATAAAATTTCAACAGTAGCTGATAGCACTAAATACAAAGAGAGAAAACCATCCTGTATAAAAATATACAAATTACATAAACTGTGACTTTGCTATTTTTAAAGTGAGACCAAAAGTACAGGAAATTTTTCTGAAATTGTGTTACCTTGTGTGTGTAGTTTGTGTCCCAAAAGACATTAAGTGTCAGTGCTAGGCTGATAAATTTTTTATGTTCTGAAGTAGAATGCATGAAGTTCCTATGAGGGGAAACAAGAAGTATTTTTATTTGGGAGAATGAGAATATCACACTGTGGAAAAAAAAATATGCAGCCTGGTATGACAGATGGTGTGGACTACAAAGCAGCCATTGGTATTAAAATTGAATTTGAAATGTCCTAGTGGTTACAGGTTTATCTCTATATGGATGGATGGCATATATAAATTGAGTTCAGTAGCATTTGACTGATGCAGATGCCTCATTTGCTTGGAGGGAGCCATTGGAAATGGTCTCATTCTGGTTCTGGAAGGAATGCAGGTACACATTTAAAAGCCTGCCTTCTGTCTCAGAATGGATTTGCTTTTTCAATGCATTTCAGAAATGTTGCTATTTTATGCTTGTGTTGGTAAAAGAATAGGTTGGTTAGGCTATGTAAACAGTGCTGCATTGGGGCACTTTCTAACATCCATTTTAATTGTGGTGGAGGGATGTATCCGGGAGTCAAAAGGATTTTTATTCTTTAGGTGAAAGGACAAAATAAACACTTTAACCATGTATTTCAAGAAGGTTAACCAGAAATTTAAATGTTGGATGTCTGTACTTAAGCTTCTAAACCGAAGCTTAGATATACGTAGTTTGTTGGGTTTTTTTTCCCAAGATATTCAGTGCTTATAATTTCTAAAGGGTGCACTAGGTGCTGAGTGCCCTTTAAAATTTTCTTTAATTTAAAAGCTACTAGTGAGATGAAAAGGTTAAACTAGGCTGACTTCTAGCTCTAAGAATTGTACTCTGATTTAATTTTCTAATCATTGCTGGTTTCTAATCCAAAAATATCAGATATGCTTTTGCAACTTTAATTGAATGAGTTTGTGGTGTATTCTCATTATGGGCTTTTTCCATAAAAGAATGGCAGTAAGAGAAGGATAAAGCTTCAGCTCTGTTAAAGCAGATCCTTCTCCAAGTGCTTATACACAGCAATCACCTCAACACTGAGGAGGGTTGATGTGAGCCACACCTAGTTAAATGGCAAAAACTGGACATGGCAAGATCCTTCAGAAGATTGGTATAAATTTCATTCGAGCAACGCTAGGCTGGCTCAAGCTGTAATGACTGAAAATTGAGACCATTTTCTAGCTGCTCAGGAAAAAAATGACAGTGGTGCTGCAATTACGTTGAACATTTTAGAATTTGCTCTAAAAGAATTGCTAGAAACCTAACAAATTACACTCTTTTAAAAGCTGGTCATATAGTGACTAAGGCAATAGGAATATTTAGTAAAATTTGCATAGTTAAATTTGCATAATTGTCTTCATCTCTCACATTTTTCAGGCATATGCAAGCAAACATCTGAGCATCAATTTTTAATTTGTGTTTTCAAACCAGCAGTTTCAATTTTTGTTTTCAATATGTAGTTTTGCAAATAATAAGATAAGTTGAACGTACTGGGAAGATTCTTTTAATTTTAGAGATGTTTATTCATGCATTATCATTTTGGTAGATTCCAATCAATAAAAAGAAAAATTTTAGAAAGCTGTTGATGTGGGACTTCTGGGGAGAATTACAAGAATAACATGTATGGATGAGGCCATATGTTCCTAAGATGTCACAACACCTTCACATTTGCTGCTTTCTGGAACTTCTGGATCTATTTTTGCATGAGCACCATTTGTGGTGATGTTAGAGAGTTTGAAATCTAATACCTTGTCTGGACTAAAGTATTTCATGAAAGGAATCTGAACGGAATGAATGAGAGGAAAAAACAGCTTCTCATTTTCAACAGCTTTCTGAGAGGAATACAGCTGCTAAAATATGGTAACTGTGTGGAGTGAGAGAGAAAATGGATTATATTTACTTAGGCTTTCTTACCCAGTTTATGTAACCTGCCCAGCATGATTTCCTGAATCAGGAGTATAAGGATATATACCCCTGTTTTTTAAAATATACTGCGAAGTTAGACACTTGCTAAGAAATCAGTTTTCTATTCCAGACAATGTTCCAGTTCCTGAATTCCACACAGGAAATGAGATGTATTACCCATTTACCTTCAGAACAAGTCTTTAGTTGTGCCAGATTAAGTTTAAATGAATAATTTGAATGCAACATTCAAATTGACACCACACTTATATTTCTTTATAAAAAGCATCAGTGAAGAAAAGCAGGATTTTGTCTTGAATTTAATTGGCATGGATAATGGACTTATTTGGATATTCTGTCCTACAGTGTATCTTATCTCAGACTGCCCTGAGGGAGAATAATTTCTTATCCTGGTTTATGCCTGCTGGATTTTATAGCAAAAGCTTCCTTGGAAGCCTTAAAAAAAAGTCCAGGAAGATACAATTCTTTCTGATATATATCTATAGCTAAATACTTCAGAAAATAATTCAGCATCCTTTAAATAAGCTTACACATGTGTCAGTCACCTGGAACTATAAGAAAGACTTGAAAGAATTTGGGATATCTCCAGTAAATTATTTCTTGGTTTGACAATAAGTGAAACTGTATCCTAACACTCAGCAGAACTGTTCATGGTAAAATGTCTTATGTGAACTTTCAGTTGTATGTGAAATGGTAAATAATCAAACATGCTAAATGCAAATATCTAAATACAGGCAGATAGCTCGTGATTCATTCTTGCTTTAGACTAACTGTGAAGTTGAGTTACTGTTCTCTGATCCCAATAAGTTTCAGAGGGTAAGTGTTGCAGAATTGAGCCCTTGAGAGACAGAGAGTAGTGCAATATCCATTATTCCTTTAATGAGAGAGGAGTTTTCAGTCCCTTATGGATATCAAGAGAAGAATATAATTTGATTACTTCAAGGACAGCTAACTTGCTGAGTTTTATGACCCTCACTGGTTATTTCAACCAATTCCTTCCATTTATGTGTTACAATTTAGAGCAAGAAAAATACTAGGAGAAAACAGTTCTAAGTAAATAATTTAGCTAATAGCAGTGAAAACTTCTTCAATAATGTATTAATCATTAATTAATGATTAATGATTGCTACCTCTACCATGAATAATATATATCGAGTAGTCATGAAAAGGTTCCTAACACACTGCAGACAAAACCTGGTCAAGTTGCTGTAGGAAGACCCAAAGTAAAAGTCTTTATTCTCTTATGGTTTAAGTTCAAAGTTGGCACAAAATTTCAGCAAGACATAACTGAATGGTAAGTTTATGTTGAATCTATATACATTTTGCACCCATATTATGTGAGTAGAGCAATTTCTTTGCTTTCTTCCATAATTTTTCATGCTTTTGTAAACACAGAAAAATATGAACTTGTGACTATCTTAAACATAATTGGATAAAGTTAACGTTT
This sequence comes from Euphonia xanthogaster, assembly GCA_034509185.1. Lineage (NCBI taxonomy): Eukaryota > Metazoa > Chordata > Aves > Passeriformes > Fringillidae > Euphonia > Euphonia xanthogaster. Next base: position 32,239,436 of record JAYDZK010000202.1, on the reverse strand, counting down.
TCTAAATTTCCAAGAAAAATTAAAAACATACAGAAGAATTATATTTTTTCAGTTATTTAAAGTTCTTATAAGACAGTTCAAATACTTTTTATCCTGATAATTTTATTGTGCAGCTTATAAGTGAAGCATTTCCATTGGCATACTGTGGAAACAGGAATGAAAAAGAATAGTGAGAAGCTTGCCCCATTCTGTCTCCAACAGGTCCTGGATGCCTTTTTTTTTCCCTCACACAGACATTATTGTAGCACTCTTTACCTGGTACCAAGCAGAGATTAAATTTTGGACAAAAGTTAGTGTAAAGACACATGGTTCAGTATATGCAACTGCAGGAATAGAAGCAGAATGCCATTTTGTGCCTTGGTCTTTGATCTGTGATGATGTGTTTGGCAGACCTGTTTTTATTTGGAAGCTCAGATTTGTTTGCCTGCTTGACCAGGTGCTTCTCTTTCCCATCTGTGCTGTCATCATAATAGCTTTGAAAGTGATGTTCTGTGGAATCACTTGGAAAACTGGAGGTGGTGAAGAAGTAACAGCCTATCATCAAAAACCCATTGCTGGAAGTTTATGTATATATACTTTTGGTATATCTGCAGCAGTTTGAGAAAAGCTTTAGGTATTAATGTGATTTAGCTCCTACCTGTGTAAGAGAGGTTTTTTTAATTAGGTGTATATTCAGTTTCTCAACATCACACTGTATGGCCATACCCATCTACATTAGTAAAAAAAATTGATGGCATATTACGTATCTTTGCATCTCAAAATCTTCATAATTGCCAGCAAACTTGTATTCTCATCTTTAACAAAATACTCATGAGTGAATAATCATCTCAGAAAAGGATTCACATTTGTTCTGCAAGCTAGGCGATGCATGCAGTATTAGAAGCTAGAAATTGATTTACACATCAACCATAGACCATAAAATAAAGAAATCCATGATCTTAGACTTCTCAAGTAATTAGCAGACTTTGAGAACTATTAGTATCAAAACCATGTAAAGAAGTTTTTCTCCCTCTTACTTAATTTTTTTTTAATGCAGATGCTGGCAATTGTTCTTGTTTTAGTAAAAGAGTTTGTTATTTACTGCTGCTGTCTACCCTCATGAAAATGAGTCAATGTTATGGCAAACACTTATGGGGAAAAATTGTTTTGACTGAAGTCACTGAGAGCAACAGCAAAAGTACTATGATGTTTCATTTGAAAAGAATTAGAAAGTATTCTGCCCTCTCCTGTCAGAGAAATTATTTTGTGTAGACAGAAGACTATGCTTAAAAAAAGTTACCTATGATAACAGACTTGGTAAGAAACACATTTAATACTGTAGATATTTCTGAAACTCAATACTAGATGTTAGTCTGAAGGGGAGTATCTGCCACTTGGTGTCAAAATGTGCAGTGCACTTGACAGGTGAAGAATTGGATTTTTTGTTGAGGGTTGCCTTCATTGTCTGCAAGCAAGTGTTGTTAAGTGGAAACAAAAAATATCCCTGTTTCTGTGAGGTCTGAAAGGCTCATCCAATGCACCAAAATGCAGCAATAAGCATGCTCAGCTTGGTCAGCACTGACCACTAAAAAAAGAGTGATCTTGGCTGACTGAACTGTGATGATGGTATCTTTGCTAGGCTGCCAAACACAAAGAATGGCTAAAACTGAATGTTTGCCAAGAAAAGGAGGACTGTAGCTGAATGTCTGGTTGAAATCACTCCCAGATCTGACATAGATTTCTGTCATGCCTGATTAATAAGTAATTTACATCAAATTAGACATCCTTGCATTTGCACATGTGTGTAATTAGGCTGTGAGGGAGTCATCAAATTGTCAAGCTTCTGTGTTTATTTCTTCCCTCTGTCCCTCTGCTCTGTGGCCTTTAGTGGTTACTTTTTAAATCTTTCTTTTTATCCTTTACTGCTATCTGGTGGTGTGTGTTGGAAAACACTGCTCAGTGCTTTCTTTTCCTTCTCTTTACTTACTATTAATGAAGAAGTTTAAAGAACTCTTTAAAGAACAGCAATTGATTTTGTTTTATATAGGCCTCCACTAAGGTTTATTTTATATTTAAACATTTCTTTGCTTTTAAGGTACAAGCAACCTTTGAACTAAGATATATTTAAATTCAAAAACTGCTGACTTTCTTGACATGGAAAACACGTTTCTTCAAACTTTCTACCTGTAGCACAACACTTAAAGGAACAAGACCCTTCAGGTGCACTAGTGAGACAGAGTAGAAATTTTCCAGGGTAGAAATCTATTTTGATTTAGGTGAAATGTACATCTTTGAGTTGTCTGTAGCTTGCTGTTTAGTCGGACTGCCTGTTCCCTTGAAGGGGCTGTGCTTGGAGGGATTGCTTCAGCCGAAGGACAAGAGATAAGGGGGGAGGGAGGCAGACAAGGCAAGGCAACTTGACCCAAGAGTTCCTTCTGAAGAGTTAGTGGCAAGTGTCACATGAAATCAGTAGAATGAATATGTATGAACCTATTGTGAAATTGCATGCATATGTATTTGAGAGGGGGATAAGAAGGGACCTGAAGTTCCCAGAGGTACCCATGTCATTTTAGGGGAACGATTCCCTCATGTGTCCAGCGCTGTAAAACCCTACTGGCTTCACAACTTTCACAAAGTTGTGGAGTTTTGTTTTTCCTCCGCAAAACACTAGTATGGGAGATTAATTTTATATCCTGCACAGCACTGTTTATTTATATAATTCATATCATACTAGTCACCTTTAGCAAATTAGGGCCTTCCTATCTGCTGTGGGTGACCATAGTGGGATTGGACTGGTAAGGAAACCTGGTCTGGCTGGGTGAGTGTGACGGGAGTGAAACGTGGCCCTGTGGGCTCTCCTGAGCCACCTGCTTGAAGAGCCTTTGGTGACAATCTCTTGAGTTGAGAGTGCGACTGCCACAGAGTCTTGTGACAATTCCTTAACACACCGACGTGTTTAAGATCCCTTTCTTAAATTCTGAGCTGTACTGTGACATCGCTGTCTTCCTAAATGTTAGAGTAAACATCTATAGGTAAGCTGAAGTCAAGGGGTCTGGAAGAGTAAACAGGAAGGAGGAGTAGAACTCTTAACTGTAACAAAGTTCAGGATGGATACAAGAAATGAAATTGTGGGAAGCAGTGGTTTATCAATTGCTTTTAGCTGTATTTAAGATGGTTACAAGACCTGACGGAAACTTAATTGCTGAAAAGGGACTTTTCTAGAATACACTTTTGCACACTCTATACGTATTTGAAGAAAAACGTTTGCAGAGTATAATTCAGAAAGAGACAAAAAATGCAGAGATTTTTTTGTTGCCATTTTTAATAATAAATGCCGAAATGTCCACATTTCTACATTTTTTTTTCCAATTCAGAGAGTTCTGCTATTGGGTTTCCATTCTTTTCTCTTTGATGTATATAGCATGTATCTTGCTCTTCAGCTTTAGTAACCAACAAAACAATGTAATGCTGGCATTCTGCTCTTTAGTTCCCATATTTTTCTTATGCAATCCAAGTTTCTCTTTCCTGTTTTCTGAATTTCCTCCTTCTGCTTAATTTCTGAAATGGTGTTTATATGAGACTGTTAAATGAATTTACCACATCAAAGATGATTGCTCCAAGTCACACAGATCTGTACAACATTTATTACATTTGATTCGTTTCTCTGTAACTACTTCTTTATTCTGGTTTGTAGTAAAGACTTTCCTGTAAATATTAGGAAACCAAATCCAATTGCCTAAGCATGTCCCCATGAGCATTTTCTCCCCTGTCATCCCCTTGTCCTGTCCAGGTAAGATTTATTGACTCTAAAAAAAAAAACCTGAGATGACTAGCAGCTTTTATGGGAAGCCTTGAGTTTTTGGTAGATACTTTCAGGCTCTTAACTTATAGTAAATAATGCAGAAATTAAAATACTGATTTTTTTCCTTTTATGCAGTAGTTTGGATTGTCCACAAAATGACATATTTCCATTACCTTCAATGATGTTACTGGTTCTGCATTAATTTTTCTTCATATGAGTACTTTCTAGAATTTGTTATTTTAATCAAGGTCACCATGAACTGAGAGCTCACATGGCCTCCAAAATGCAGAATAGAGTGGTGAGCTTTTATTTGAAAAAACGTTTTAAAATCACTGGCCAAAAAAATCTGTTAAGAATAGAGATTTAAAATCCTTAATCACATACAGAGGTGAGCCAAGTGTAAATTTAGTCAAACAATTGTAATAACAAGATTATTCTTGTGTAAAACTAAGTCATTTAGCAGAAAGGTTAATGTACTCAATATGTGAAAAATCCATGCAGTTCTAATAAGGTACTGAATAAATTATATGCTGTTTTGTTCAGCAATGACTAATAGCTAAATTTGCAATTTTTTTTAAACCAGTGCATGATTACAATATTCACTGGTATCAGTGCTAGGTCACAAACCTTTAGGTCTGTTCTCCTTTCTGTGTGTAAGCTTGGTCTATCAAAATTATTAATTTGCCTCCTAATTGCATAGTTCAGACCAAAATATTCAAATATTAATGATGCTCTTTACTTTTTTCAGTAAATCTGCTGTGTTACACATCAATTCTACTGTCCTTTTCCTAAAACGTAGCTTGGGCTGCTTAAAGTGGCGGAAACATCTATTCACTGCTGCCTGTAGGATGCCTCTGCTGAAGTTTGCTGCCCTTTGCTTGCCAGTTCTAGCAATTTATGCCATAGATATTGCTTTTGCTCATATTATACTGACTTTGGTCATTTCTTGGCCAGCTTAATGCAGGAAACAAGGTGGCCATGCATTGCACCCAGCCTAGTGCTGTTATGGCAATGAGTTAGATGACCCAGACTTGTGTATGACACACTCTGCCTAACCCTTCTGGCCCCAGGAAATTTTGGCCTGTATGCCTCAAGCCTTCAGTGTGAACCAAAGGAAGAATATTGGCACTCCCTCAGTACAATTCTCTCCTGGGCTTGATCACAGAGAAATTATTGGGAACCCTGCCGCTGACCCTCAAGAAATCCTAACAGGTCACTACAGCTTTTGGTCCCACCTCCTCTCATTACAGTCTGAGCAAGTTGATCTGTATGGACATCCACTCCTATCTAAATGGGAATGAAAATGCAATTGAAGTGTGCAAATGTCCTATAAAAAGTAATTGTCAACAAAAGGAATGATGAGTTATGGGAGGCAGGGTGGTGGTGTAGTGGATTAGCACACTTTAAATCAGTCTAGGGAATGGTTTAGAAAGTAAAAGCCAATGTACACAAAGGAAGGAAGTCATGCAAACAATAAAACCAAACTGCTGGAAATCAAATGAAAGAATTATGACACCCAATGTGTATATTGCAGTGGTTAAAGAAATGGTACATCTGATGGTTTTTCTTGTGTCCACAGACATTTGTCAAATTTATAGAAGAAGCTGTCCAGTGACTGAAAAAATACTGGGAAAGCTATAAAACATAACCCCAAGGTATAAAACAGTGAGAAGTCATACGTATATAAATGAAAAGAAGATGCATGAGAGGGTATAAATAAACCTCACATATTTCCCAAAATGCCTCACCTTCCTCGATATCAAGACCCTCTGTTTCTCTTTTGACTTGAAAAGTGATATTCTATGGAATAGGGAATGAGAATAAGCAGAGGACAAAGCAAATTTCATTATTTCCAAACTGAAAAAAGAATATCAGCTTGAAATCCTTCTGTAGTGCCACTTTCTGGCAGTCTGTAGAAACCCATTTAAAAAAATGATGTGCCTCATAATTATCCCTGCATGTCCTATTGCTGCTATAACTGAAGTGTTGACAAAATATACTGTTTTTTGCAAAGATACTCGGTGGTGTTGGCCAAATGACATCAACTATTGGTTCATAACAGCCAATTCCACTGTTTAATTATGGTCACTGTTTTCTGAATCACAGGTTGCTAGTAATTTGCATTCTATCAGTATTTTAGGCAATCCACAAAGACCTGAATTGGGCAATATATAATTTTCTTATTGGTTTTGAGCTCGTTGCATACTTCATTATGTTTTTTGAACAGTATATGATAGTCTTCAGTAGACAGAAACAACATGAACAAAAACAACAAAAACAAAAAAAACCTTCCAAGCAACATAAGGGATTTTTGCTATTTTTTTTTGTTTGCCTTTTTATTTTTTAATCTGATTACAAGTAAGCACTCTTACAAGACTACAAGTATGTACTCTTTGTACTTTTATAAATTTGCTGGCTTTTCAAAAACAAAATATAAAAACCTCTCTCAGTGGCAGCTGACATTTTCTGCAGATTATATGATTGTAATTTAGAGTCTCCTTTGTGTTTGTGGTGAATTGAGTAATATATCAAAACTTTGGCACTTGCTGCCTGTAACACAGTGGAGCCTTCACCTGTCTCTTCTCCCTAATATCACAACTTTCCAAGTAAATGGAGAAAAAATACTGCATCTTTCAGCTACTTGCTATGTTCTTTTTCTGTCCAAAAGCTTGATGCATTCTTTGCAATTAACTTTTTGCTGTTCTAATAATATACTCAGGAGATTTTCTTTGTTCAGGGCCTTTTCTGGTTGGGATATTGCCCATATAAATAGTATGGGCTGCCTATGTTCCTGGCTTTTAAAACACAGACCGGCCCTATGGCTGTAAACTGCAAACACCTCTGTGCTGGGGAGGGGAAGCTTTATAATAAAACTTGCAGTCCCACTGGGATAGCTTTTCATTTATAGTAGTTCTATGCATTCCAAGTTAGTAGTGATAGAATGTCATGGTTTGTAAAGTAGACAAAATGTTGTGTGCTGAGGTGAGGAAGGGTTTGATCTTTTGGTGAGGGCAGTAGTAATCTCTGTTGCATAGCACTCGTGGGAGACATAAAGTTCACTCAGAACATTTTGTACACAAAAACTCCCCCCACAACCAACCAAACAAATAAAAAACCCATAGGAAAAGGAGAAGGCAGTTTGGGAGAAAATGGCAATGAGGAAAAGGAAATCATTATTTTATGGAGAAGGATGTAAAAATTCCTCCAAAGTATTGAGGTAGAAGCTTTTAGTCAAGAGTGAAAAGTGAAGCAAGTTTCCTCAGGCTAATACACAGGATTCTCCTCTTGGCATCAGTAAAACACAAAATTATCAGGAAGTCTTACGAATGAAATAAAGAAAAGACAATATATTGGACTAAATGGAAAGCACAAGTTTTAGAGAACTGTAGCAGATGTTATGGATTTGGGATTTTAAGTTATTTATTCTAAAGGTTTATGGGTATGATTGGCATGACAGTTTGTCTTACTCATATAGTAAAAACTGATTTTCTGGAATTGTCAAAGAAAATGAGTAATTAATAAGTCTATCTTATTTATAATAATTGAAAAGGAGTAGCAGTATATCAGAACAACAAATGCTAATATCTCCCTTTTATGACCAGTAAATGTTTAGTTATGTCAGTGGTTTTACTACTACACAATAACTTTGAGAAATGGCATTAAGTACAGGCACATATTTGTTTTCTAGAACATGTTATGACTGCAGATTACTGTATAATAAAAGCCTTTATTCTTTCTACACCAATAGATTGTAAATAGGGAAACTGAGGAGAAAAAAGTGGATAGGTTGGAAAGGTGTTAATACAGAACATTGGAACAATACTATTGAAATGATTTTGTTTTTTACCACAGTTGCAAGGATATGTCCCCTTAAAGGTAGTCTACACTTGCAACAGTGTTATGGAGTATCCTCTATGAGATTCTAAGTCTCACAGAAGTTGGAAAAAATGACAGCACAGTGTGAGCAGTTATTTCATTTATTTTGAAAAAATAGAGGAATTAAAAATATAAGATCTTTTTATTAATCTGTAATAAACATTGTAGGTAGACCTGTGTCCAGCTCCCAAAATTATGTGAAAAGGTCTGTGCGAAATGGACAGCAAATTCCCAGACAATGTAAATTCTAGTTTTTTAAAAAAATTATAAATGTTAATTAGATTATAAACTAAAATTCTAGCCAAATATTAAACTGAAGGGCTTAAATGAATGAAATACAAGTAGAAAATATCCAAATGTACTGTTCTTCAAATAAGTGTTTATTATAAAAGAAGTGCTGTCTAAACTCTTTCTGACTGCCACTAGATGGTGACAGTGATCTTTAAACAGTGTGGACTTGGTCAGCTATGCTGAAAGTGGCTTAGCAGAGTGGTATTTACAGTCTGGAAGCAATAATATTCACCAGTTCTGTAAAGCTGGGGTGACATATAACCATTTTCTGTTTCAAAATAATTTTTAGAGCCATTACTTATTAAAGACCTAAAATCCTGTTCTACCTCACCCTCTTTCTGGAGTTCAAGGCTAACTGAAGGCTTTTGATCTGCCCATAGATTTTGCAGAAAATTTAATAGGCTATCCAATTCCCTCTCTTAGGAACGTGTGATTAGATGCATGCCCACCCCCTTAAGTTACCTCAGCTCCAAAGCTTCCTTTCTACATTAAGGTTGACTCTACTCCTGTTGGGTCCTATTTGACTATGCAGAAGTATTAACATGTAACTCTTTCTTATCAGATGTCTTTGAGTCTTGCAGCACTTGTTTTGCTTAGCCAAAGAAAAAGCTATCAATATTCTTCAATGCAGTAGGCCCTTAAACTTCCAATTTAAAACATTATGAATTCAAATTGAAGGTCTTGTCAAAATATCTGACAGCAAGCCATGTCTCAGATTTGCTCAATTTGCAGATTGGTATGTGTAGAAATTTAAAACTGAGAGTCAGCCAATAAATATCTCATAAAGACAACTTGATGACAGTATCTTTCAGAATTAGCTACCTTCTATCAATGATAACATTTTGTTTGTTTCTGATTCCGTGTTGAAAGTTTATTTTCCCTAGGGTAATGTTCCCCATTCCTTCATGTATCTTAAAGTCACTAGCATGACTGTTATTCCTTAACAAATCTGCTTGAATTTCACCTCATGAGAAAACTAGTATGTCTGGCAGCACTTCAGTATGATGAGCACCAGTAGTTTAGGCTGGAATAGAAGTCCCATGAACAGCCCAATTATCCTGCTTTCTGTGCTTTGGTTGATGTTGTGGAGAAGTGCCTCAGTACTTGAACTGCATTCCTCTCAGACAAAATTAAATTAGAGATGCTTTCCAGGAGTGTGCTCAATGCACATCAACTTTCAGTGGGTATTTGGTCCCCTGAGCCAGAGTGGAGCTAGCTGAAACAACGTATAAAATGTGTGAATTATGGGCAGTAAATTCTCAGCCCACTTATTCAGAGATGCTAATCTCTTATTTGTCTATGCTTCTGGCTAAAACACATGATCTTATAATGTCAAAATTGGAAGATTTTTGCCTGTTCATCAATTTTTAGGTTTGGTGGGCTTTGGGGGTTTTATTTGGGTAGTAGCAGTAACACTGAATCCCTTAAATTTGCTAGGCAATGCAAGAGGAGCTGTGGGGGCACAGTTATAATCTCAATGGCTAAATAAAAATGTTCCCAATATTTGGGATTGGGTTTATTGCCCAATAAACTATATATTCAAAGGTATAGCTGGAACTGGAGAGAATGGGGTGCTATAGTCATAAAGTCACTTCTTTAAATTATGAATGCTATTAAAAGAAGACCAGATGTCCCACAGAGCCAATTTTGCTCCCAGTATTTTTCCTGTAGGTACTATAAGAAGTAATTATTCTGGCTTCAAAATAATGAAGTCAGCTTGGAAGGGGCAAGTTTTCAATAAACATGCCAAAAATGACCTCTTTTGCAAGGGCTGTTTCTTGGAGTTAGCTGTGGAAGTATTATACAGTGTTTATTTCTTTGTAAGAAAGTCATTTCACCTAACTAACTAGTTTGTCAAGATTATTGACCCATGAGAAAACAGCACTCATTATAGAAATGGAACTACAGTACAAGCTTTAGATAATTTGATGTGAACACTCTTCATAATTCATGATACTGAAAATTATTTATGCCAATAAATATGTTGATGTGTCCCTACTTTATTTATCAAGTCTGGCTCTGCAGTGCTGGTGGGAGTTCTTAAGTAAATATTTCACAGTGTGGAATAAGGAATGGGACAAACTAACAAACACCTTCCCATTTTTAACATAATATATACAGGCTTTCAGTTCACTTTACAAAACATGATGAAATTTAATAACTTATTGCTTTTTTAAAAGGCATCTGAATTGAGAAATCTGAATTGCCATGTATAAATACTTGGTTGATACCATCTACATGTTTTTTGTATTTCTGCACTGTTCCATTATGGTGACACTGCATGTGTTTTCATAAATTCTAGTGGTTTTCCAATACAAGATTTAATTTCTGCTCTTCACTTTCAGTCAACTGTTGCATGTACTCAGAACTAAATTTTCTCTGAGTAAGTTAGCATAAGGCTCTGCAAGTTAGCACTCCTTTATTTAACATCTATATCTGCCAAGCAGAATGTTTCCAACAGGGAAGCCTACAGGAATTCCTAGAAACACCAGTAATTTGAATCATCAGATAAAGAAACAAAATAGATAATAGATACTTTTTTTGCCCTAAAATGTGTCTCAGTTTGCTCCTATTGATGCAGAAAGACAATTGTCATTTCTTTTATATAGTGCTAGAAAAGCTGATTATATGGCCACGGATAGTGCTGTTGATGGATGTTTTGCACTGTATGCACTTCCCTTGCTGTTAGAAAAATGTTTTACTGGAACCATAAAGTCTGAGAACTGAAGTTATTTGTATTAATAAGAGAAGAATGTATGAAGTTTGTGATCATAGAAACCATTAACAATAAAAGACAGGCCCATTTTACTTAAAAATAACAACAAAACACCCAACAACCACCATGAAACTTTTCCTGTTAACTTTATTTATCATACCTTATGGAGTTTATTTCTCCCTAGGCATCCACTATTTATTATTTAAGAGATGTTTTCAAAAGACATTAAAGGAAGAGAGAAATTTAATGCTGGAGAAAGGAATTGACATCCTATTACTCTATGGAAGGAATTACAGAGAGTAATTATTCAGAATGGTGCTGAACAAGTGAGAAATAATGCTATCCATATATATTACATTTGAAGTATTGCCTGTTCCAGCTTCGTAGGAAAAAGAAGTAAATCAACCTCCTCTAGTTAGCAATTACAATTTTTTTTACCCAATGAGACTTATGTACTTAAGTTTTCCTCCAACATAATACTTAATTTCTTGAAAATAGAAGATTATAACATAAATATAACACAATCATTTGTACATGACTCAAATGAAATTCAACACAGGGACAAAAAACTATGAGGAATGATTCACAAATGTTAACAAGTCCTTTCAGAAATACACTAAATTTCAAAGGTGTGGTTGCAGAACACAATTTTGTAGTTCAGTAGGATGACAGAAAAAAATTAACCTCATGAACACTAGCATGTTATGTTGACATGTACGATAGAGCAGTAGTCCAGCCTTGTGACTCATATGTGGCAATTCATCACTAATGTTGGTCAATTGTCTTGGAATAATTATTCATGGCTTATATTGCCAATAAGTTGAGTTGTACAGCATTTCATTTCATGTTCTACACTGGTCTGCATAATATATGGTCCATTTATAAAATTACTTTTACCCACAAGAAAATTTTGCCGGCTGATACATAAAACATTTTCAGGTCGCTCTGCCTAGGACATTACATGCATATGTGATACATGAAGAAATTTCTAATGTGTAAGGAGATATAACAGAAAGAGGAAACAAAAGTAACATAATGGACTGTTGCACAGACTGAGAAAAATAGAGAGAATGATTAACTAGTGAATGTTGCAAATTATGCTGCCATCTTTTGAAAACTGTGCTGTATTGGTAGAATGCATTCAAAGAAGGGAATAATTATCATGTTGCCTGATGAGTCTTCACCAGACAAGGGGTGACATTTAGTGCAATAAAGTTTGTTTTATGTTTTTTTGATCCAGACAGACCCAAATTACAGATTGAAATATAACTCTACAAAAAGCCTAGTAGGAAAGAGATGTGTTAATTTTAGATCCGGAAATGTTGCCTTTGACATGCAAGAAAATAAGACCTCCCCTTAAATTTTTGTGGAAAACCACAAAGGATTGCAGTAGCCAGCAGCAAGTGAATGTCGTTTCTCTACCTTTGGGAACAGAAATAGATGTACACCTGATCTAGATGTTTTTACCTTGCTGGTGGCTGAAAAATTAAAGCACAAGTAAGGGGTGTACTTTTTTAAACAAGTGAGACAAGAATACCTGTGTGCAAAGTACTGCCTTTCTCATTGTCAATACCACACATTCAGAAATTTATGTAAGTTAAAGATTTATCAGTTCCCTCATCTAATTCTCTTTGCAATAGCCCAGAAGATTGAATACCACTGCAAAATGTGCCCATTTTAGTTAAGGCAATACAGCTGTCGTCCACATTTGCTGATCTTGCTAAGTAGAAGGTAGTGAGGTCACATTTGGTTTTGGGGATGGAATATCTGTACTAATCTGTAAGGCAGTTGCATTAGGAGTATACTGCAAAGCAATGCTAAGTGTAGACATATTACCTCCCAAATATGATGCTGCCAGACAGGAAGTAGATCCAAGTATGGTTCAGGTTCAAGTCTGTGCAAGTATCACATCTGACAGATTCACCTCCAAAAGATACTCAGCATTCCTAACTCTGCATCTCAGTCTACCTATACTCCTCCTGGGTCACTTGTCCCCATTTCTACCTCCTGTACTCTTCATTTTTGTATCAAATTTTTTATCAAGAGGTACTTGTTCATCCATTCAGGTCTTCTGTCACCTTTTCTTGATTTCCTGCTCATTGGGATGGGCTATTCTTGAGCTTGGAGGAGGTGATCCTTGAAAATCAACTAAGTCTCCTAATCCCCTGTCTTTAAGACAGTCTCCCATGGGATTCTTTCCAGCAGGTTCATTATTAGGTCAAAATTTGCTTTTCTGAAGTCCGGAGTTATGATCTTGCTGTTTGACTTGCTTCTTCCTCTCAGGACTCTGATCTTCATTATCTCGTTATTACCATAGGCAAGACTACTCCCAAACCTTATATTCCCAACCAGTCCTTTCTTGTTTACCTTCATGAAGTCTAGCAGAGCACCTCCTCATATTGACTTTTGTATTACTTGTGGCAGGAACCTTGTGCCCTTGCCCTGTGTCTGTTGTGTTGTCTCTCTAGACAATAGTAGTGGCTCAAGTCCCACAAGAGGGCAAGCACCTTTGAACATTAGACTTCTAATTGTTTTAAAAGGCCTTTATTTAACCCTTTATCCTGATCAGAGAGCCTGTAGCAGACACCCACCACGACATTGTCCATGTGTTCCTACCAATCCTGAACCATTAGCTCTTAGCCAGCTCATGGTTTCAGCTTGTTGTTCTTTATGATTGTTTCCTTCATCATTTAAATATCATATTCTTACTTGCTTGATCAGATTTTTTCTGGGCTTCTTTATGGTAACTGTGACTTCTGAGGAACTAAGAGCAGGTTAAGGGAGAAAGCCATTCAAAGCCAAGTCCTGATTGCCATAAGAATATAACTGCTACAATTAGTTTATTTCCAGTTCTTCTTCAAGGCAAAAAAAAAGCAGCGTCCAATTTTTTTTCTTTTGATGTAGTGTCACCAAGAGTTCAGTAATGTGACACAAAATCTTGTACTTCTTAAACTGTCATTTTGGTTTTTTTGTGGGAAATAGGTTTCATACCCCTTAAATTTTTGTTATGAGGAGCTTGTTGGAATTTGCAATATATATTACAAAAATCTTGTTTGGGTCGTTGCCATTTACATATTCTATACAAGGAAGCAATCAACATGTCGTGCTAGACACTCTCTTCCTTCTCTGTCTGCAGAACACACTTGAAAAATGTTCTAACATAAAAGTAGCTACTGTGCCTAAAAGCTTTTTAAAAGCCATATAAAACTACTTGAGACAGAAGTAATGGTCCTTCCTTCATGAAAAGTGAGAACAGAATGTGCAGTCAACAGCAATACAGTAAAAATAGGGTAAAAAACCCCAAGAACTTTACTAGATTAATTTCTCATACTGTCAATCACATTGTATTACTTGAGTTTTCAGGAAATGAGTGTCCCTAAAGGATTTTAATTATTAATCATTAAATTGCTAAGTGTTTCAATATTCTGTTTAATAAACAAGTAATAAAATCAGCTATCTTGTGATGTGTCATTTAATTATAAACATAACCCTAATATAGAAAAGTAGTGATTCTAAATAGGTGCCAGCTGTACACAATCATTCTTCTGCTTCTATAAGTCTCCTTTTTCAACTGGTAACTGCTGAGAGAAGGTAAAATGTCAACATGTTAGGTACTAAGAAAAGAAATCTGCTATTATTTTTCAGTAAAATAATGTTATTTTGTAGCAAGCTCAGGCATAGTTGCTATAATGGGGTGTATCCTGCTTTTATTTTTCTTCTTTTGTTACAAAAAAAACATTATGAAAAGGTGCTGAGAGATGAGGTGAGGGAAGTGTTTGCGTATAAACAAAGAACAGAACTGAGACAATGCAGCAATACTATATTCTGAGAGCATCTGGGTTTTGGATTATTAGACAGCCACTTGGAATCTGTACCTTTGCATCTTTTCTTTTTCAGAGTATGTACAGAGGAATGAACTTTCAGTGACATTCCTGACTCTAATGAGAGTTATTAATATGGCCACACTCCTCAAGTCTGCTACTTGAGCATGAAAGCAGAAGTAACTGGCTTAGCTATGCATCTAAAAAGTGTAATGAACTGTATTACAGCTCAGGTTAAGATTTGACTTACATAAGCAAGAAGAGAAATTTGAATTGAGGGAAAAAACTTGGCTTGTGTTTGTTTTTCTCTGATACAATTTTTAAATGTCTCTTAAAACAGAATGTATCATTGGGCTGATCTGTAAGTCTGTAATTACAGATGGTAAACAAATGCTGAGCTGTTCTAGTGTCATAAATGAATATTTCTGTATATGCTAATATGATAGGACAAATTTATTCATTGGGTCTATTTAAATTAGAGCATTTATTATGGCAGAAATTATTAAAAATGTTATTTATGACATTGAATATTTAAACAAAGTTTGTTCTTATTCTGCTGAGACTTCCACAACTCCATAGTCTAGATTAAAAATGAGAATCTGAAGGAAGAAAAGGAAGCAAAAAAGTTCTTCTGACAGATGGGGCAGGAAAAGAGGGTGAAACTGTTGGAGAGTGCTTAGAATATGACAATATATTCTTGTATTTCCTTTTTTATTTTTTTTTGGGGGCGCTTTTAGGGCATAACAAAGCCAGATTCAATAAGTGTCCTATCAAATAAGCACCTACATGAATTAGACATGTGGCTCTTGCTGGGGCTTGTTTTTATCTCTGTGCCACACACATCTTTAGTTTAAGACACTTGTCATTCCACTGTGCAGCCTTGAGCATTTGTTTTGTCTTTTCTCACCTGTTGTGCCAAGGAAACAACTTAGCTCCTCTGTCTGCATTTCTGCATCTGCTATTGTCTTTGTGTGGCACATGCCTGGCTGCCTCACTGGAGTGAAAATTATTCTGGTTAAGCAGAAGAAACATCTTATAATAGTCCACCCTTCATAGGTTCCAATCCAAGGGTTTCTAACAAGTTTTCTGGAATTTACTCTCATTCCTAGTTCATGGATAACTTTTCTCCCCATCCTCCCCCACTTTGCATTCCCTCACCTTTTAAATCCCCTCTTTTTTTTTTAAACAGTGCTATGGCTAAAAGGTTTGTGTAGGATGAGCCACTCTTATTTTATTTCATTATTTCAGTAACTACTTTGAATCATGCATCTTCCAGAACATAGTGGATTTAAATTATTTGGGAATGTTAACTTGGTTTACCCCAACTACAGATCTTTCTGAATAACCAGGAGACAGGAGAGATATCTAAATTGACTTGCTATGGTTTTTTGGTAAAATCAAAAATCATGCACTCTGTATAGCTGTGTAGAAGTACTGACTGTCTTTGTTGTGGGTTTTGGTTTGTTGCCTTGTTTTTTTTTAATTCTCATTTCATTAGTATATCTCAAAAAGAGGAAAAAAAAAAGTGGTTCTGCTAGTGCCTTACAAACACACGCAATAATATTTTCTACTTTTCCAGATGAGAAGAATGAATTAGGGATAAAAGGAAGAGAGTTGCTTTGCCTGTTATTGAAGGCCACTTTGAATTTAATTTTCCTCTGGTAAGATCAATTTTTCCTAAAGGGACTGGGCTCTTTGTCATGACAATAAACACGTGGAAAAAAACCTCAAGAAACCCAATTTCAACTTTGTAGGAAATTATTACTTCATCTGGGTCACTCTTCTTTCTGAAGGAGTATTCTTTCTGAAGAGGTCCTGAAAAGTTTTGAAGCTCCTCTTGTGCAAATGTTTTTGTCCACTTGTATTGCTAATGGACACATTCTTCTGATACTTTCTCAAAACACTGGAATGCAGTCTTTGTTTGGGCTCATGGATGATCCAACAGCAACATCCAACAGACAGAGTGACCAGTTTTTATTTCTGTACATTATGAAGCCTCAGCTGAAGTTATATGTTCACAGTTAAGGATATTTTGTGTCTTTAGGACTCCGAACTCATCTATGTTGTGAAAGGGCCCTTTTAAGTATATGCAAATGCTTTTGCCCTAAAACTTGATTAAGCTAGTGTAATCTCTTTTGTGGTTCAATTTGCTACTGCTTGTTAGTATCTTGATAAACTTCAATCAAATATTGCTAGAGACAAAGATACTCTAGGTATTTCGGGGGTTTGTGGATTATTTTTGTGGGGCTTTTTTGTTTTTTTTTGGTTTTTTTTTTTGCTTGTGTTTGAAGGGGGTTGAATTGGTTTGCTTGGGGCTTTTTTCTGCTGCTTGATTGTAAGGAATAGTAATAGGGGCAAAATTGCTCCTTGTTGAAGAAATTTTCCTGTTCTGATAGAATGTGAGGTATGCAGTTTCTTTTTTTATTAGAAAGAAAGCAAGGGATGCTGCTACCATACCGGATTAGGGCAAGCCAGACCCTGAGGTAATGCAGGACAGCAAGGAAGCAATCTTTGAGTTGAGCCAGGATGTTCCTCAAAATTAGGTCCAAGAGACTCTGCCTGCTTAACCAAGAAGTGTAACTTCTATTGGGTTCTGAGGGAATCAGTGATACTTATTAAATGAGTTAATTAGTAAGTTGAATACAGAGAAGAATGATTGTCTATAGCAGCAATTATTTTCAACAATCTGTTTAATGAGAAATAGTTTTTCTGGTTGGAAAGATCTGTGCTTATAAATAAGGTAATTAAATGGCAGTATGCAATATACTGTAATTATAGTTTTATATTCCTAAATATAACAGAGAATGTTGGGTTAAATCAGTCATAATATGTAATAAGAAACTTTCTGTAGTTGAAATTCTTTCCAAGAATGCGATGATAAAGTTAAGTAAACATATTTAAATATAAATTATTTTGAAATTAATTGTTATATCAAATTTCCTGTGGCTTTTCCCAAGATGCTATTGTTTAAGGTATGTGCTAATTTTGGAGTCAC
The DNA here is from genome assembly GCA_034509185.1 of Euphonia xanthogaster. Classification (NCBI taxonomy): domain Eukaryota; kingdom Metazoa; phylum Chordata; class Aves; order Passeriformes; family Fringillidae; genus Euphonia; species Euphonia xanthogaster. Next base: position 32,221,956 of record JAYDZK010000202.1, on the reverse strand, counting down.
CTCTGATGGTGACCATATTTAGTCTGTGGGTTTTTTTCCAAAAAGTAATAGAAAGCCATGTTACCAGTCCCTTAATTTAAATGCTTATTTTATTCTAGGACCAATTAAATACTAATTTTTGTCAGCCACAGATGAGGATTAGAAATATTTATATATAGGGAATTCAGACATGGTGCTCAAAATTATGCCCTGGCTTGCACAGATAGCAGTGTTTAATAATGCTTTTGATAATTGTATCCAGCTGCAAGCATATTGTGAAACCAAGCAATTTCTTATGTGTCTATTGTCAAATTCTACAGTATGCTTCTCAGTATAGAAAAACGTAGGGTCTGAAATTTTAGTTTTCAGTAAAACTATTGTCTATGATGTTGGATGTAAATGTACATGAGAGAAATGATAATTTTATTCTAACTTTAACATTATGTATATAAAATTGAGATGAACCATTTGTGATTGACTCAGTTGACACGTTTTTATGCCTCAATTTACTGTGACAATGCAGTAAAGAAAAAGGGTTTTTTAAAGAGAAGTATGGGCTGCTTATTTAGTCATGCTAAAAAGATTGCAAGGTAAAATAGCAGTGCTTTACTTTTACCAGTTGACTAGTTTATTTCTTGTATCAGATGCTCCCTCATGAAATACATGGAAGGTCAGTCAAAAGCATGAGGATTTTCCTCTGGCTCTGTATATATAGCTAAGCTATGAACAATTTTAAATTTGCTCTGCCTTTTTTTCTGCTTGAAGCATTTGGTTGCTGAGGATGGAAAAATGTATTTGTTTGTTCTAGTAATTAGTTTGTGGTTATGAGTGCCAGTGGGTGAAAACCAGGCAGTCCTGATAAGAAATAGTAGGACAAGAAATTTGGGTCTTGGGAAGTATTTCTACTCATGTCAAGCAAACCTACTCAGATCACATTATCTCAGAATTTATGCTAAATGGCACTCACAGTGAGAGGCTAAGATCAAAACAAACCTATGAGCAAATCAATGCAAATGTTAGGAAGCAGATGACTTGGGATTAGCATTAAAAGGCCATGATAATCTCAATGTTTCTACAAGTCTAAAAATCAAGTTATGCATAAACACTTTGGTTCTATTCCATGGAGAAGGAGATGTCTTTAGCTGTTTTGTTGGTGCAAGCCAACTTCGATTTTCTTCTGGAGTGAAAAGGTGTACATGACCAAAGAAAGTAAAACTTAACTGTGTAGGTAATAAAAGTTATTAGGAGGGTGCTTGCTACTTCTGTATTTTCAAATTTACCACAGGGCTACTTTCATCATCCCAGAGGGAATTACGTGATTAATGATCTGAGTCTTGCCTCATGGCTGGAAAGAAATATTAAACATCTTCCTAAAGGCTTGTGACCTCAGTTTTTTGTTTCTAAATATTTGCTTTTATTCCATATTTTGAGTTCCTCTGGAAGGAAATAGTATTTCACTATTTTTATTATGTGGGGAGGAGAAAAAAAGCTGAACAAGAACAGAAAAACCTTGTATTAAATCCCTCCAGCAGAAGCCATATTTTTCTATGTGCTGAAATGAACTGTATCATTCCCAATTCTACTATATTTATTATTATATAATCTAAGCAGAAATAAAATTGCTGATTTCAAGATTAAAATAATTAAACTGATGCCTTATCTTACTCCATGCTGCATACTCAAATGGATTTACTAGAGGATTTTATTTAGTTTCCCAGATTATGATGCAAGTTATATATATGTTGCCTTGAATTTTAGTCTTTTTTAAATGCAAAGTTTCTCCTCTCAAAAAGGAATAATGGATTATTCTTGTACAATAATTTTAATATATGCAGCTTTGTGTATTTTTTCCTAATACTTTAAAATTGAAAAAAAAATTGCAATTCTGTCATTTGTATGTTGTGCATTGAAGTCAGGGGCATTATGATTTCGGAAAAAAAGCATTTGGGATAAAAAAAAAAAAAAAAAGAGTCGGGTTTAATGATTCTTATGGGTCCTTTCCAGCTTGGACCATTTTATGATTCTATGGCTGTGTTGAGACCCTCAGACACTCTGAGAATACCATGAAAAACATAGTCTTAATAATTTTAGATTAAGTAGATTCCCTCACAGTGAGTCATAATGTGATGGAACAAAAAAAGATGGAGAAAGAATCTACTTCATGTTTGAATAGGATTGCTTTATGTTTTGCAAATTAGCCTTTATTTCTACTGTCACAATATTCTCTACAGAGAAGGCAGGTTGACAGAATGAGTTTAAATCTTTGGTTGACTGAAAATTAAACCCCAAATCACTAAGATACTGACATTGCCCATCAGCAGCTTCCTGGGTGCATACCTTCAGGCTCCTAGTGAATATCGTGCCTTTTGCACAGAATGCTGCACCAGCTGAAGAGCATTACAGCTTTAATCTCCAACCTAACTACTCTGTGTTATTAAAAAGGAGGATGAATACAGTTGAGATGAATACTGTTCTCTTATTTGTGGGTCAGAGTACAAACCTCCTTAATTCTGCAGGGACATCTCTAGAACAAATGACCTCTAAGCTGTAGAAATGAAAGGAGCTCATTTAACCCTGAGGTCTTTTTTCTTAGCCAGATGGGCTAGTCAGGGTCAGATGCATTGGAACAGCACTGTCTGCTTGGATTTGCTTAGAGAAGGAGAGGTGCAATGCTGACTGCACAGCTGCTACATCAGATTTTGTAAAGGAGCAGTAATGCAGTAACATCCCAGTGATCAGGCATGGAAAACAGGCAACAGAAAAATCAACAGAAGTGACTTCACTCCTGGTAAAGTGCCAAAAACTTACAAATCGCAAGAAAGATGGTCTATCCCAAGCTATTCTATGTATTGTGGCTGTGAATGAGGAGAGTCAGCTCTATGGCTTGGCCACATGGCCCAAAATGAGTTACTTCTGCTAGTAAAGAACTTTAGGAACAGCAGTAAAAGTTAGAAACTGTGATGTGCTCAGCTGTAAAATATTTTGGGTGCCCTTCTGCCCACTGCTATGAATGGCCCATGATAGGCATTTTTTTGTTGTTGTTATCTTTGAAATTTTCCTTTATTGATGGAATGGTTTAATTCTTTGTGTTTGTTGAAGAAAAAGAAGGGTAAAATGTAATTAAACAAAGGTGAAATTATCTTTTTTTATTCTTCAAGCAACCTTCTTAATACTTCAGGTTCTTTAGTGCCTTTTAGGCAGAGTAGATATGTATACTTAATGTTAAATTTGACTGCAATTTACTTCAAATCTGTACTAAAATGGATTTTATAAACTGCATCTTGGAAATTTTTTGTACCCTGGTTTAGAGCAAATAAACACACCAGTCTCGATTCTCAAATGGAAGAAATGACTAGTCAAAATATAAAAGTGGCTTAGGAAGCAATCTATGCCTTGAAAAGATGCCAACTAGAGGCTATTCTGTTTCCCAGAAATTGTGTGATAAAGAGATCCTAAAGTTAGTCTTCTGTCTTAGCCAAATCTCTGTCTTACACTGAGACCTGAAGCATTTCTTTCCTCTCTATTTCAATCCAATGATCAGCAGGTTAATTTAAACCATTGTGAGAGCAGAGCAAGAGCTCTCAGATAATTGTCTTGTTTGCTTCTGGGTATTTCTCGCTAATGAGTTCTGTGGCTCTTTTCTGCAATCCAAGATCCTTCCCTATCTGTGGACAAATAACACTGATGTCCAGAGAAGTTCCGATGTGTTATCTGGAGGAAGGCAAAATGATTCATCCATTACAGTTTACCTTGAATTAAACACCAGCAGCAGGTTGGAATAATGAGAAGAAACAGGTCCCCCCTCTCAAGCAAATCTAGCTGCATTCCTGTCTCTGCAATGGGGGTTTCCACTGATGACCTTGTTGTAAGTAGTAGGGATTTTGTTGAGGTCGAATTACCGCGGATGATTGTTGTCTTTCCTTTTTTGTTTGCTCAGATCTCTTTGCTGCATACCTCATTAATCTATTTTCCTCACTAATAATCACCTTGCTTTTATTATATCCTGCTTTCCTCTTCTTGCCAATCTCCAGGGCTGGCACCAATCTTTATTTTATGGCTCTCTCAGCTACAACCTCTTGCCTTCCTATTGCTGCTTCAAGGCTTTGAAGCTCTAAAAGGAAGGTTGCCATTAGGTAGGGAAAGAGTAGCAGAAGAGTAAGGGAAATAATGTCTTACAGAAAGGTCACTTCAAGCTCAGATACTTCTTCCTTACCTCAATCACGGCTTTGTGCAACCTAATTGATGTATCTTATTTTCTGAAAGTGCTTTGACATCAGGACATCCAACATTTCAGAGTTTCTGTCACATCAAGTTTGTCAATATCCAGTACAGGATCTCTTTTCTAAGATTTGGTTGTACTTCAAGTGTTTACCTGCCTCAGTGAAGAGTGGGAAAGACAGACATTATCAGCATCAAAGAAAGTAGTCCCATTTCTATTGCTGCAGGAAATGAAAACTTGCTTATCCAGGCCTACCTAAACTTTCACCTGACAATCAAAATTTAAGTTTATTTTTAATCACCAGAAAACTACAGAATAAAACCTGAGCTATCCACAGAAACAGAATTATTGATACAAGAACTGGTAAAGGAGTATTTTAACAAAGCTGACATTTTTTCTGTAGTATATTTTCTCTCAGATTTCTTTTTTTTTTAGGAAATGGTTCTCATTACTTTGTCAAGTGATATGACAGACTATTTTACATAGTATCTGGAGTGATGCATCAAATCCAAGGACCATTGCATTAGATCCCATTTTTCAGATCCCTAGAATTAATTTCAGCCCATAGACTGAGCAGTCATTAAGACAGGAAATATATTTCTAGGTAAGCACTGACATGCTTCTTCAGAATAATTCAAAGAACTTCCCTTGCATGTATTATCCTGTATTTGCTCTTTTGGAATCTGAGAACTTAGCTTCTGTCACTACTAGCATGCAAGTACTCAAGCAACTTCTTGAAACTGGAGAACATAGAAAAGGGAGGAGGGTTACTTCCTTTAAATTTCAGCTATCTCTGAATAATATAATCTGGAAATAAATAGAGTGTGTTATTCATAACAGTTATCAGCCTAAAACTTTTCTATAGCTATAAACACATTTTAAGGATGTAAGAGAAACGCACTTCTGATCTGGAGGAACAATTTATTGATGAAAGAATTTTTGGTTTTATGTGGAAAACATATTTCAAGTGGTTAAATTATGTATGTCACACTTTGCCTTTATTGAGATAAAATTGTAACTTTAATTACTTGTTAGTGACAGGAGTTTATCTGCAGTCTTGAAACCACAAGTGTAAAAATTTGGACTGAATTGCAATTAAAAGTACTTGTTAATTGTCAGATATTGAGGCTACTCTTGCTTACTTGAAGATAGACTATAAGGGGAAGAAAATTCCCAGAATCAGTATGTCGGAATAAGGAACAGATGAAATGTTCAGTGACAAAAACATACAATAGAAAAATATGTTCTTTCAAATTCAAGCTGAGGAAGAACTATGGGATGGCAGAACTATTTCGTAGAGGATGGCACTGAGCAAGGGATACAAACTCTTAGAGATGATTTTATTACGCTCCTTTAGGTAACTTACTTACAGAAAAATTTCCACAAACACATATTACATAGGATTTAACACTTTGGAGAAAATTTGCAAAATTTTGTCATAAAATTGTTGCAACATTCCTTTTTTGTTTTTAACTTCATGAAACCTGAAAATAAAGAGGAGTTAATCTGCTTTGCTTCTTTGAGGAAATCTTCGGGTCATAAAAAAATGTGCCAGGAGTTGGGAATGTGACTTTCCAGGGATGATAACCTATCTAGCCACTTTGAAAGGAAAATGCAGATTTATGGACTTCATTGCTCTAAAATGATTGTACACTCAAGTTGGCAAAATAACATACACATGAACTTAAGTCTCATCTGTAAATAAATGGAAACATATTTCACCCAATCTAAGCTGCAATTTTGAATGAAAATCTGTTTATTATTGGCAGTTTTGTGAAAAAGAATTAATAACTGCTTAATTCATTCAATTGAGCACCAACAATATTTGAAAGTGAACCTGATCAAAAACTGCAAGACTTTATAGAACAGTAACTGCAAAAGAAAAGCTGCTTTACCAGCTCTTTATCACAATGACATGGCTCTTCAAGGTTGCTTGTATTAATAAAGCATATATTTGATAGTCATTTCACAATTATCAAAATCTGATTTCTTCAATATTTAAATGCAATGTCACAATCAAATAATTAAAATGGGACGGGACATTTATTTTGGTTACATATGTGTTTCCTCTTGGGAAATTTCCCCTCTTAGACAATTTCAGCAAAATACTAAAAGCTGAAAATCAGATACTTGAATTTTCATACACATTTGATTTCATTTAATTAAATCTATGTCTCCACAGCATTTTTGGTTTTTATAATGCAAAAGAACAGTCAACACATACTAGGTTTCTTGTTGAAATTAACAGAGAGTAACAAAACTGGAAAGAAGATTTGAACCAATTGATCTTAAATTGAAGAATTTGTGTTGATAGGAATTTTCATAGGTAGATTAAAAAAAGCTAAACCAGCACCCTGTGCATGCTAAAATATATGCTGATGTTATTCTACTGCCAAGTAATTTGTCATGGCAATTATGCATAGTAGAAAAAAAGATAAGTCATTTAATAACTGTCTTACTTTTTTATATGGTATACACACCTCATTATTGTAATTTATTAGTTATTCTGTTTGAAGAAATTACTTAATATATTTTTTGTTTGCTTACTTGAAGGACAGAAATAAATAGTTCTACAGGAGACAGATGGCAAAATAATTACATGCTGAATTTATTAATATTGAATAGAAAGAGCTACAACATCAACAGTTGTGAAAGATGTTGTCATGGCCAGCCTTACCTTTGTTGTAACTCATGCATGCAGCTTTGAAAATGTATCTCTCAACAGCTATAGTATTTGTAGAGTGAATTCCAACTTCTTTGACTTTCTGAAAAAACAAGTTAGTCACTGTGTGACATATTAACATAATAAGTTTTCATAAAGATGCAAGCTTAAAGATATACTTGCTAATGAGACATCTGAAATCTGATGTGTCTTCCCCTTGCCCTCCTTCCCCAGTTAATGCATTTTTAAATTTTTTTTATTGAGAAGTGGAGGTTGCATCATTACTTTCCAAAATGATTGACTCTGATCTTTCATCCTAAAGCATCTGACCTGGCTGATCCAGATAAAGTGGAAAATTTCCCATTACAAGAATGTTCTTTGTGTGCTCTGTGGAAAGTGGAATTTTGCAAGTTTTTAAATTAGCCTTTTCACACTGCTGGAAAGATATTTTAAATCTCAATAAAAGGTTAGAAGCTATGCTATTACTTTCCCCTTATATGTTACAGAAGGCTTTCTCATGATCAGATGAGTATTATGTAATTTCTGTCATCTTGAGCTAAAGCCTTTAAAAGAATTCATTCATCCTGTTACCAGTTTTGGACTGTATAAAGGAAACATATACTCAGTTAAGTGCAGAACTCCCAGTGAAATTAATGGGAATCTCATGTTTGCGGTGCCTATGAAAATTGCCTGGTACTTAAGTGAATCTCAATGACACAACCACCTTCAAATCTCTGGCTTTTAAGGAATGCTGTTGTATTTCTGCACAGAGATTGGGAAAGCAGTCAAGTTTTCAGGATGACTTTAACAGGGATGTTCCTTCAAAGCCAAGTGCTTTGATTGCTGTTTTTTCTCTTTCAGTGTTTCCTGCTATCAGTTCTAAAATTCATTTACGTACTGACATATTTCTTAGTATAAACTACCAAACACTGGTATGAAAATTTACATACATGGTGTAACACTTCTCGTGATAGGAATGGCACTGTGGAATTTGAAACAAAGATCTTGATTGCTAGAGCAATCTGGAGTTCCAGATGTTTGTTTTACCTAGCTCTAAATATTGGGGAAGGAACAAACTGTGATCCAGTAATGCATATTTATAATTATCTGTTCCTGATTAGATGAAATAGAGCCAGAAATTATAAAATAGGCTTGTGCTTGAGCAAGGTGTCTCATGAGGGCAATCCCAAACTTCTCCTTATTAACTGCATATTGTTATAGAGCATATGTCTAGAATTTTTGTTTAAGCTATATCCATTGTATTATATCAAATATATATGTTTATTATAAATGTTGAAGTCGCCACATTTAAGATCACAACTTCAGGCAGAACTTGTGTGGTCAACAGTAAATTTGGGATTAACCATTTCTTGCTGGAAGGTTTAAATGCATGTCTTCCAGGAAAGTATTCTAATAGCCTAATTAAAAGCCTGAGTGGACTCTGCTGGCCTGTGCAGCTGTGTAATTTTCATCAAACAGGAGCAAACAAAAAGGAAAGGAGTTGTAGGATGTCATCCTCCTTCTTGGTTCCAGAATTCTTTTTACATTTTACAGTTTAGAATCAAAGAGACGAAAATTTCAGAGGTTGAAATTAGAGTTACAAATCCTCACTTTGAAGTGCATAGGCTTTAGGTCTCTTTGCTCTCTGTTACTTTGGTTCCATTAATATCTCTCTCCAAGAGGAAGCTGGGGGCTAGAACTGTGTGATTTGCATATGCCTTGCTGATTAGGGCTCTTCTGCCCCGTTAAGAAATGGGGCTTCTTAGAGGATTCTATATGCTAAGGAGTTTCATTAATTTTCCTGACCAGAGTACAGATGTTCTAAGACACAAAACTTATACAGCCACAACATTTTTGAGTAGAATCAAGAACTGTCTTGCAAGTTAAAGCACCCCACAGATTGGGACACAAATGTTGAGCAGCAGTTTATGGATTTGGTCTGGGATTTATGCAAGAAAATATTGAGGAGCCTAAATTCTAACTTGGATTTAAATGTTGATGTACACCAGCACTATGGCAATGTAGTTTACACCAGCATTTTTCACTTGCTTAGAGGAGAAATGGTTGACAGAATGTGCAATTTGTATCTGAGAAATACATTCACTTAAAAAAGAAAAAAAAAACCCAACCAAACAAAAAAACCCAAAAAACCAGAAAGAACCAACCAAAAAACCCCACAAAAACTCATGAAACTCCCCAAATCTAAAGCAAGCACCTCCAAGCTGTAGAATTCATACAGAACAACCTAAACAATGTTGTCCTTGACTATTCTTAGTAAGAAATGTGGAATTAAGATTTAATACTGAAAAAAATTATGAAGTTTGATTAGGAGAGGCATACTGACCTAACAAACGTGAAAATGAGATTTGGATGGTATGTACCATAGGAAATCGAGAAAGCTCTACAAGAGGATTAATAATTACCTGATTACATCCTTCTGGATTTAATCAAAAAAGCTAAAGTGTGTACGAAACTCTATCACATAGAATAGCTGTGGCAATTGAATTACATATGTTTCTGCTAAAAGGAGAGAAAATCTAACAAACTAGTTTCTGAGGTTCCAAAAAACTGGCAAAACATCACCAAACAGCAGCACCCACCGAAAAAAAGATTGAAATGGGTTTGGAATTTTTGTTGCCATTAAAAGATTCAGTAGTGATAGAACATGGAATACAGATATGACAGAAGCTTTCAATTAACATTTAAAGAGACGTACATGTACCTAGGTGTAGAGTATATGTTCCATTTATGATTTCTCAGACACTGAGTTAGTATTTTTTAATTAATTCAGTATTGTAGTGTGGATTAGTGAATCAAATGAGTACCCCTGCTCATGCCCCTAAAGCATTACAATACCAGCAGAAAACTGGATGCTTAAAGTTACTGACATGCCGACATACCTGATCCATCAGCATAGGAGCTATGCTTGAAAGAGAACCCTCTGTCCAATATCATGGCTTGTTTCTTTGTGCACTCACTACAGGTTGGTTTTCAGTGTGCTGTCTGCTTTGTTTTGCTATTTCAAAGTAGATTATGCTTTTATATCCATTAAGACAACAGCTGGCTCGTAGCTAACTATTTAATTGAAATAGTTATTAGCAATTAATGTGTTCATTTTAATTTTAATATCATCTCATCTCAAATTTAGCTGTAAAGTTTTAACTGAATTTGAAATGACAGAACATTGAGTTTGGTAATTTCAAGATTATAACTCATTCCAGACATTTTTAATGCAGTTGTAATATTAGAAATTCTGATCATAAGTCTATTATGATAAGAAAGCAAAGAGACTTCCTTAAAAATCATAGAGTATATTTGAAGATAAAAAAAATTGGTTAATTTTTTTGTCTACTTTTGGATTTTTTTTCTTGTTCTTACATTAATATGCTCAGAAACAATTCCATGGTTTATTCTATAATCAGATAAGAGTTTATGCTAAAATAATTTATAAAAGGGAATTTGTAAAGTTGTTAAGAAAAATACAGATGGGATGCTGAAAAAAAAAAGACACAGAAGGGATGCAGGATTTCTACTTCCCTGTTTGTTTAATTTTATCCACATATATAGCTCTGCTTGAATTAATTTCTCCAAAGTTAAGAATAATCTTTGAATTGCAGATTTTCAATAGAAATTTTCCTGTGTTTTGGTTAAGGCTCTGAGGCCCCTCATTGACTGAATCAAGAAATGGCTTGGGTTAAAAGGGGCCCTTCAAGGTCATCTAGTCCAAACCCTCCTGCCATGGGTACAGACACCTCCAACTGGACCAGGGGGCTCAGAGCCTGACCCAGACTGGCCTTGAACACCTCCAGGCATCCACAACTTATCTGGGCACACTGTTCCAGCTTTATGAAGATTTTTATTACCTAAAGAGGTAGATGAGTCACTAATACAGGTGTTTTTGAAAAACATAAAACACTGATCAGCTTCAAAAATGTGTCCATATTTACTGTGTGAAAAATTAATGCCACTGAAGGTGTTTTGCATTGAGTTGCCATGCTTATCATTGGTGAAAACTAGCAGGCAGCAACTCAACTATATAGCCCTCCCAAAGAAGCATAATTAAAAATGCAATTTGTCCCTTTGCATGAAATGAGTTTTAACATGAAAGCTTCAGTAAACAAATCTACTTATATAATTAAAGTAACATACAAAATCTATTTTAAGCTCAGAGATGGAGTAATATAATATAAGGTCAGCTCAGTATTTCATCCTACTATCATTTCATTGCCAATTAGACACAGGTGTGTGCTACATAAGTAAGGAAAACTATGAGTGTGATGGATGTGATTATTATTCATCTCAAACAGCCTTTTTCTTTTTTCCTCCCTGTTCTAATTAGGTAGTTTCCAACTGTTCAACATGTGCTGCTGAGATATGCCATTGGAAAATCACATCAAAGCCACAATCATTGGTTGTGCATTTTAAGAGAATGCATCATTCTCTTAAAATAGTGTTGGAGATGTTATGGTAAACATTTAAACAGACTTAGACAAAAAAAAAAATCAATATTTCAATAAAAGCAGTGAAGAGAAAAATGCATTTCAACTTAATAATGTAAAAACAGAATAAAAGTCAGATGTACAGTGAGGGAAGAATGCAAGGTCTCTTGGAAAAAGTAGATACTTTATGGGAATGAAAATTACTCATTTATAATTCTATAATGGTAAAAATTGTTAATGTTCATCAACATGGAAGATCTTAGCTGCATCTTTCCGTTCATTAGCTAGATGAACCTAACAATCCCAGAAATGGGCTACACTCTTGAAGAAGTCAAACTGGAAAAATGGTAGTGAAGTGCAGCTTTGCAAACTTAGGCTTGTCTCGTTCACAGTCTGATGCAATTCTGAGTGACATGATGCACAAACATTGCTACCAACTCTCTAGGGCAGTTCATGAAACCAGAAACCACAGGCAATCAAAGTGGAATACAGAAATGCACCTACCCACAGAGCTGTAGGTTGATTGTTATTCTACTTAATTAAGAAGAGGGAATTGTTGAACAAGGAGTGTATCATTTGGAGGGTTTCTTCCTCCTCATTCTTGGGCGCAGCTGTGTCTTTATGCATCTACTAACACAGTTCATTTACCTGTTTGTTTTTTTTTTTATCAGTCAGCAATTGTGCCTGAGTCTGATAATCTGTGGGATGTTTCATTTTATTCTCTTCACTGGTCAAGCTGTAATGTCCTGATAATGTAAAAAATCATTTTATTAGCCCAGCCTGTTTGCAAATATTTCGTATGTATTTCTGTCCTAGAGTCATTGATTAATTGACCTTACAAAGAGAGCCTAGATGCCATTAGGAGATATACATGTGTGTGTATATATATATGTATTGGTGTATATATATATACACATACATAGACATAATTATGTAATGCT
>JAYDZK010000202.1:32198614-32209700 GCA_034509185.1 Euphonia xanthogaster | reverse complement strand
ATATATATATATATATATATATACATAGACATAATTATGTAATGCTTTCAGGGCTACTTGTTAAAAAATTTGTTTTGCAAGGTGAATAATAAATTGCTTTCATTGTTTCATTTGCCTCAAAATTCTAGGAAATGGATCATACATGGTATTCCAATGTGTGGCAATTTTATTTAGCTGTCCTTGAATTTTTGATTTCATTTCCACGTTTGAACACACAAGGTAGTTTGAAAAATTATTTTTGGAGGCCCATAGGAAGAAACATGAGTAGGTAACAAGATGAACTTCACTGTCAGTCTCAGACTATGTGTCCTGTCAGCCCCCTGTGTGCTGGCACCTGAGGTGTGTGCGCATGGGGTTTTCAGGTAGGGTGGCAGGAGAGCCTGCAGTAGCAGCCAAGGGGCTATAAAAACTCTCAAACTCTCTTCTGAAGGGCATGGATGTGGCTGCAGAGGCTGCCTGGAGCCAGAGAATTAACACTGAGTAGTTAGCTGCTGGAGCAGTCCCTGGTGAGCTCAGAACCTCCTAATTAGAGTTAGAGGCACCTGCTGCTGCCCCTCCCCATTGCCAATCAAGAAAGCAAGTTTCTTCTCCCAGGGCTCAATATGCCCCCCTTTTTATAAATCCCTGATGTTTTTCCAAATGATCAACAGGATTTTAACACTGCGCTCCTTGAGCTTCTTAGAGCTGTACAACTTGTGAGTACCAAGGCAAATACTGCTGTTTTATTGAGCACCAGTAAATACACATAGACTTGCAACTTGGAAAGTCATCTGTAAGTGCTGAGGTTTCATTTATTAAGGAAAAAAATCCTCAGAATTTCAGCTGCACAGTTTGAGAAACTGATATAAGCTTTGCAGTACTTTTTGCTTTCTGTAATTAGACAAAGAGTTTAATGGCTTGAAGGTATGTTGCGAAGGAAGATGTGCAGGAAAATGTAAAGCACAGAGTTTGAGAATTCAAAGCTAGGTAAAGAAAACTTCAAAGATATTGCTGCTGTTGGAAGAAGTTTTCACAATTCTGGAGTAACTTGTGATTAAATATTTTTGTCTTTTTAATACTGTTTTCTTTGCTAATTACTAAAGCTATTTTTGCGATTTGCTAGCAAAGTTCTTTTTTCTTTTCCTGCTAACTGTAGATGAGTGAGAAAACCTTTAAGTTCTGGATTTTAAAATTTTTCTTGCTTCTTGTATTGTTTGGGGTTTTTTTCTGATAATAAGCTGCCTCTTGCTTTAAACACTTGTTATAAACTGTAACTGTTAATTTTGTGTTTTATGTTCTTGAGAGATTATTCACTAGAGGTATAATACGCCAATAAAAATGCTATTACCTTTGACAAAATTAATTACAATCCAAATTCAAGCAGAAAAAAATTCAAGAGAACACTTCATATGACAAAAAAAAAAAAAAGCCTTTTATGATTTCCAAGGTTTCTCAGGTTTCTGCTGTGGTCGGGGTGGGCCATGACTAAAGTTCTTGGGAGGACTTATTCCTCTTTCTACTATGTATCTGAATTTCCAAATGTTTATCAGATGACAGCAAGAACTGGAGATCATTTAGGGTGAGGTTTTCAGCTATTTCTATGACCCAGCCTAATGCATATATGTTCATATTGGACAAAAGTGAATTTGGTATCCTTCTCTATCTTTATGGCTATAGGTTCATGTGTCTTTCAACTTAAGCTTTTCTCAAGGCCTGATCATAATATATTTTTTTCTGTTTTTCATTGTCTATAAGCACATGCTCATCTATCTTCTCAGTTTTTCCTATTTCATACTGTCTTAAGAACTATATTAGATCCTAGAAAAGTTTGAAAATGAAAACAAAAATTCAAATGAATGTTAGCTTAAAAAATGTTTATGTCAGACTCAGTGACTGCAGAGATGAAGCTGCTCTAACATTCTAGGAAATCTCATACCATAGCCACACATTTGGTGAGTTTTTTCAAAATCCCACATTCTTGGTGACAGTATTTTAGTTGTGCACAGCTCATTCCCTCTAATCACAGTTGTTTTGGATTTGAGGCGAAGCAGATTGTGCACGAGCAGTGGCAGAAATTTGGAAGTGTTAGCATTTAGGAAAAATCATGACTGTTGTCTTTTATTTGAATTAATTTTTCATCTAAAGATGGTCCAGGCATCCATACACTGCAGTTTTTAAAATAGCTTTCTATATCTTCAGTGATAGTAAGAATGAACAGCCAGAAAGCAAAAAAACCATGGTGATGGGAGGGGCAAACATGATTAGTTGTGGTGTTTTTAAAGTAGAAAATAAAGGATTTAGTTCTACTGACGTCATTAATGTGGGATAGGCTTAAGACTCTCATGCCATCCTACCACTCCCTCCAAAACAGGGAATATCAAATGAGATTTTGTAGCAGCTCAGATTTGGGTTAATACCTTGTATAAAAACTGTTGCTTCTATTTATTTGTATGTATAGAGCCATAAAGCAGTTTGCTAAGAATTTCAGAAATAGAGTTGAGCATCTCTGCTTGCACAGACTTGAATGCAAGTAATAGGCATTTGTAACTGAGGTGATAAAATGCAGCATACTCTGGTATATTTTATGAATGTTTTAGGATAAATTGTTCAGTTCAGAATTTACGATCCCACTGGCATGTTGGAAGAGAACATTCAGGGCTAGAGGGTGGGTATGTTAAATAGGATTCTAATCTGCCCCATGAAAAAAGTTGTGGCAGTGAACCCCCTTAATTTTATTTATCTATTCTCACAAATAAAATTTATTTTGGTTAACATAATGCATGGAGATGCTGGAAAAAAACGCATGAAGATTTTTTGATCCTGCTTCAGTGGACAGAAAAGATTAGCTTGGGTGTGTAAACCTAAAGCAATCTGTAAGATGTGCTAAGGTGGTGCTTCCCACATGCAAAGGTGCGTTAGTGTTCCATGTTGCAGACTGTGTGTGTGTGTGCCTACTGGCAGCAGGTGCTTGGTCTTGCTGCAGTTTGGAACTGGGGGCATGGACCTTTGCTGCACCAACAGATGTGGCCCTATTCCTCTGAGAAAGAGGTTGTTTCTGGATAGAGAAGATAAACTGTTTTTTCTCAATCTAACACAATATTTGGTAGTCCTTGTCCTGGAAATGAAACATTTCCACCATGACCGCCAGGTTTTGTGTTTAAGGAGGAATCACAGACTATTTTCAAAGAACTCTATGGGCCTGCCCAAAATTTTTGCTGAATCAGGCACCTTGTCTTAGATAGTGGTGGGCAGCTTGTGTCTAGGAAACAGCACCAATTCTGAATGTGATGTGGTGCTTCAATAAAATGCTCCCCACACTACTGCATTTAAGGTTAATGGAAAGCCTAGAGAAAGATCAAGTCTTTGTGAAATTTCACAGCAAGACAAAGTAGGCCTCTTGAAAGAACGTAAGTTGGAGAGTACTTGTATATTAACATTGGTGGTTTTGGTTTAACCATGGCTCAGCACAAGATGTGTGTCTTGCTAAAACGTGGATTGTAAAGTACCAGCTCTCTTCTACAAAGTTAAATTTGTCTGTCTTATGTCTCAGTGATAGTGAGAATCTTGTGGTTTTTTTGGTTTATTTAAACATCTCTAGGCTTCACATTTAGAGAGAAAGAATAGTATGGTTATTCACCATCTCAATGGGTTGCAATCATACCACACAACATATAGGGAAAATATGAGTAAGGTCACCTCTTCGTTCATTAGTTTTCCTTGTGATTTTGTCCATTCATTATTTGCCTTGAATTGTACTGCTGGGAGACTGGAAGTATGTGGTTTTCAGTTAGTGTTCTTTCAAATGCAATTCTGGCCATATAGGAGAGCTTGTTGAGGGGAAGCGCTTGTGCAGGAGTGCAGTACTCCCACAGGGCTTACCGAGGGGATCAGAAGTGCTATCACTCTGTTCCAAAACTGTTTCTTATCTTCTCAGAGCTTATATTTATTGAGGGCCAAGAAGGAATAAATCCTGCTAATGCTTTAATAGGCCTGTCATGGGTTAAGCCCAGCTAGAGATGAAACACCGCACAGCCACTCACTCAGCCCCCATTCCCCCATGCTCCAGTCTGGCAGAATGGGGAGGAGAATCAGAGTAAAACTTGTAGGTTGAGATAAGAACAGTTTAATAACTGAAAGTAAAGTAAAAAAACCAGTAATAATGGTAAATTATAATAATAATTACAATAATAAGAGAAAAAACCCAACAAGTGCTGCACACTGCAATCGCTCACCACCAAACCTAAGTCAGCCCCCCCCATCTGGGTAACTCCCCAAGTTTATCTACCAGGCATGATGTGCTGTGGTATGGAGCATCCCTTTGGTCACTTTGGGTTACCTGTCCCAGCTATTCTCCCTCCCAGCTTTGTTTTGTTTTTTTTTGCGTAGCCCCTTCAATGACAGAGCATGAGACAAGGAAAAATGAAGTATTTGACTTGAATGGACTTCACAAAGCCCCAAAACATCAGTCTATTATCAACATCATTCTCATTGTGAATCCAAAGCACAGCACTGTAACAGCTACTGAGAAAAAAATTAACCCTATCCTGGCTGAAATCAGGACAAGGCCTATCACAGCACCAAATTCTAATCCTATTTGAACTACTACTATGTTTTTCTGATTACTTCCATCACCTTTAGGATGCTGGTCATTGTATGCAATACAAGTTGTTAGAAAGATAAATGTATATTCACTGTTTTCACTCTGCTTAGTTTATTTGCAAAGGTGAAGGCCAAGAGCTTGTATCCTTCCTATTCTGTTCCCAGTACGTGTTTGTTTTTTGTTTTTGTTTTTTTTTTCCTATCAGTTATGGGATAATTTACTTTTCAGTGATTAATATCCATAATTCTAAATGGCTCTCTCTAGTTCATCTATACCACCTGCTGTTAGTATCTTTTTACATACTGGGTTTTTCCTGTGTACTCTTCTAAAAGTACTCATTACTTTTCCACATCTGACCTATTTCCCATTGAAAAGTACAAATCCTGTTCATTGTATTGCTTCCATGAATAAGTTTTTAAAGATTTTTGTTTATTTAAGATGTGGGAACATATTTAGGCGTGTCTTTTCTTATGCATCTGAAGATAGTTCAACCTTTAAGGAGTTCCTATGAATTCTTGCAAGCTTTTATTCATTACCTAGAAAGAAGCTCATTAGAGTAATGATATGATAAATGTTGTTGAAATTCTCTGCAAAATTCCTGGCAGTTTCATTAAAAATGAATTATTTAGTGATCTTTTAATTAAACCTTCATGCACTGTTCATGAGCATGATAATCCTAATATGTAACTCTAATTAACACAAAATAGAGTAATATTTGTTGCAATGAAGAAACTAATTTTTTTTAATACAGACTCTCTTCAGTTTAAATGTCAAAATACTGCAGTGTTGAGACGAGGAAGAAGCAAGCTTGTCATCTGTTAAACTACCTCATTCCTTATTATGAATATCTTTCACAAATATCTTTGAATTTTCTTTTTCTCATTATTTTGGTGAACAACATCTTCTTCACTGTCTTGCAAACAGCTGAATCTAACAAATAATTCCTATCATATTATTATTTTTATGGCATTCTTATAAGGACTTAGAAAAATGGTGTATGCAGTTTTTTTTCCTGCTTTTGTATAACACAGTATTTGTCATTGCTAACACCTAACTCAACCCAGCAGTTATCTGTATCTTGAAGACTAAAATTGGCTGATTTCTCCATGGTCTAATTACATGAACATTTTAAGAGGTTGTTATTTTTGGGCACCCAATATAAGTAAAGGAAGAAGGAGCTGTCATATGTCTAGCTGTGTATTAAATTTTCCAAACGAGTGTTTGAACTTGAAGTTGCTTCCACAAGATTTCTCATTAGCCAAGCTGTCTTATTTATTTACAATTTTTACAAGGGCATATATGTCACAGGAGTTGAACTGTATGCTTCTACATGTCTTGCTTCTAACAGCATAGTTGAGGTGAAGGGCTGTGAACGATCTCCATGCCAGAACTTTAAAACAGATTCATAAGGAGATTAAATTGCAGAATTGTATATAAAATTTTGCACCCTTTATGCGTTCATATTTTATTGAGTCTTGGCAACTGGGTAATGACACATATTTGTTTTGGTTTTGTGTCCGAGTAGATGTGATGCTAGATGAGAATTCTTGTTCCAAATGCAAAGCAATGAAATAGCATTTTTAATTGCTTGCATGTTTTTCATAATTCACTTTTATTATTTTGGTTTTTATTCCTGTCCTTCAAAGACAGTTTGTTCATGATCAAGCACTGAAACCAGCGACCTGTGCCTTACTAAGGCTGCCAGTGAAGTTTGACTGGGGAAAAACAAAGTGAAAAGGACCTGCATTCTAATTTTTTTCTTTTTCTCCTGTGCACATTGCATTATTTCAAGTGTCTGAGTCACGGACTGATTTGCTGAGTAGGCTATTGAATCACTCTTCAGTCATATCCTCATTTTGCCCATAATGTGTTGTAGCCAGAATTGCAGAGGTCTGCTTGGACTCTGTCAGCCTAACAGTCTATGAAACTTGAGTCATTGGTCTGAGCACAGTGGATATACTGGCATGCAACATTCAGAGAACTAGCTACATATGTATTCTTATCAGAACCTCAGTCCGTGATTTTCATGCTATTTTTAACGTGTCTCTTTAGAGATATTTTTTCCTGATTAATACATAAATTGCAGAGAGGGTGTAATTGTGTACTGTCTGAATAAATCATAGAAGTGTTTGGTGAAATAAAATCTAAAGATCTGGCAAATAGCTGTATTGTTTTATGCACTTACTACATAAAACAATATTCACAGACTCATAATAGAGATGAAAAAGAAATTGCTATTTATATTTCAACTTTTCCTTGGTCTAAAGGTTGCCATTGTTGCCTTGGCAATAAAACCTTCATGTAAAGCAACATGTGCTCCATCACCACAGTATCTGGAAGAAGTAAGAACAGACCTTTGCGATTTTGCCTAGAAGGGCATGAAAATTCTGTCCTGTGCTGTTTGCTCGTGAACTTTAGCCTACCCTGCAACACTGCTACGGTGCTGAGGGACATTTCAATGCCCCAAGTATGCATCTGCTGGCATGCTGCTACTATGGGTTTTATACCTCTTTCCCAACCCCAAGAATAGGACTTACTTAATGTTCACTTGAGACGAGGAAAGGGGATGTGTAGTAGTCCAAAGCATTAGGTTAATAACTGCTGTAACAATGTAGAGAAAAAAAATGAGTTTCACTTTTATGAAACCTCGGATCATAGAATCACAGAATGGGTCAGTTTGGAAGAGACCAGTAGGTCATCTGGTGCAACCTTGCTGCTTGAGCAGGCTGTCCTAGAACACATTGCACAAGATTCTGGGTAACATTTTGGGAGACAGGAATGTCACTGCAATTTGAGATTGCAGAGATGAACCCATACTTAATCAGTTATTGTTACTAGTTTAGAAAAATAATTTCCTAGTATTTTGACAAGTCATTCTATTTGCAGCAACCTGAAAAATTGTATTGATAAATGTAAAGCACTACAGGGTTATAGAGGACAATAGTTTTAAGACATCCTGACACGTACTTATTAAATTATAGTGACCATATTTAGATTTTTCCTATTTTGCTTGGTTTGAATCTCTGCTGAAACTGTCGAAGCAGCATAAAAATACTTTTGACCATGGTTAAGTCACCAACCCTTCTGACTCTACCAAAACTAATATTTGAATAATGCAAGTGATTAATATTAATAATTTGTAGTCAGAATGGGCTGAAATGTTGGATTTATTAAATATCGTCTATATTTGATTACTGTGATCTTTTTGCTATCTGAAGTGCAGACGACTGGTCAGATTTCTGCATTCCTTTCAGTGTGTATACCCTCTTGGTACCCCTTCCACTCCTCCTCTTTTGAACAAATTCACATAATTGAGAAAAGGATATCAATGGAGATACTCTGCTTCCGCAACAATATTTTAACCACAGGCTGGCATAACAGCAATTTAAAAAGTTAATCAGCTTACCAGGAACATATATTTAAAAAAAAAAAAAAAACAACCCAGACACAAAACCAAACCACATCTAGCTTGATACCTTTTCTTCTTTTTTAATCTACTTGATAACATTTGTACCATTAGGACATTGTCAGCATATTGTTAATCCTAGATTGTAAAGGAACTGTTGTTTGAAGGTGTGAGTGCATATTGTAAATATTGCTGGGCTAAGAAGCTGTAAAGCTGTAATTGCAAAATTGCTGTGCAGCAGCTCTGTGTTCTATGTTCATCTCTGAGTTATTAGGAAGCTGTGCAAGCCAATGTACAGGCATCATTTCATGTTAAAGAATGGGCAAGTCTGGGTGCCTCATTCAGTGTATTCCCAAGCAGGCAGGGGGAGTCTGAGGGAGGGGTGGATGGAAGAACAGAAAGATTTTCCTGGAGCACTGTGTCAGAGCAGAGCACTGAGCATGTTTGGATGTCCTTGCCACTGGTCTGAGGGAAGCTTAGCCTTTCAAGGCAATACTGGATGAGCCTCATTTCCAGGGGAAGGGCAGCCCCATGGACACAGCAGTGAATGGAAAGTTTGGATGCAGTTACCAGCTATGATCACATGTATTTGCTTCCCAAGTACTAGAAGTGAGCTAGAAGTCTGGTCATAGTTAGTAATTTCTAGCAAAGGTATAATGTGCATAGTGTTGCTATCTTTGAAGGAAACTCTTTATTTCAAAATTCCTATGCTGAAATGTCCTATTTTCTCGTTATCTTTGGAATTATGACTAGCAGCATAATAAGTAGATAAGAGGCTTTTTTTTTCCCTCTCATTGTCTGTAGCAGAAATTGAATCAGTCCTTTAGTTTTCATATTTGGTGGGGGGTTTTTAAATCCATATATATGTGGAACCCATACAAATAACATGGTTTTGCAGATAGTGGGAATAAAAATTGATTTCTGCTGCTTGGCAAGTTTGAAAAGATTGGGATGTATGTTTCAGTATGATTATAAAATTTTGAGGTTTTTGTTTGTCTTGGAAAGTCTAAGATGTTTTTTCCCCCCACAAGGATCATTGGGTGCAAATCTTAAGTGATATGGGAATCAAACCCACAACCATGTTGTTACTAGGTGTCATGATCTAACCAACAGAGTTCATCTCGGAGGAAAGTGAAATTTCAACAGCAATTTAAAGGTAAAACTTTTTTTTCACAAGAAAAAAAGTAGATGTGGTATTGCTAAATAAATTCAATTTTATTTACTGAAAGATTACAGAATTGTTCTTAGTTTAAAAGGATAATGGTAAAACTGAAATATAAATTGTTCTCAAGGATAATTCAAAAGGTTCTTGAGCATTTTGAATAGCATTCCTTTTTATTTTATGCATATTATATTCTTTTAGTGACTGAGTCACACTTCCTGCAGAAAAATATTTCTTCCTATAGAAGAAAGTATAATGAAGACTGATATCTTTGGTACCTTAAAAGGTAGTAAGGCAATGACAAAATTACATATATAGTAGAGAAATAATAGTGAATTATCCTCCTTCTTCTGACATAATTTTTTTTCCATGCCTTCTGAGAGTGGTGGTGCTGATGTTATGCAAAGATCTCATCTTGTGGTGACAGGGCAATGGCTAAGCAATTGTAATTACTGAACCCCAAAAGGAAGTATTGAACAAGTATCACCAAAGAAAAGCAATATGAGTATGGAGGAAAGAGAGGGAATGCTGTCACTGTTGAACTTTTCCATGAACCCAAAATAAAAATCTCAGCAGCAGAGAAAAGAGATATCCAAGATGAAAGTAATGCTCATTTAAAATATTCAAGTACTGCTGACTTCCAGAAGTATTTAATGAGCTTGATACTTGACATAAAAGTTATAGTCTCAGCAATAACAACAAAATAGCCTTTTCCACTTTCTCTAATGTAGTTTTAGGTTTCATTACAGAAAACAGTCTTTGAGAGAGATTTCCTTGAACAACCATTTCATGGAACTTGCATAAAAAATCTGCCTAGATAAAGTATTATAACTAGTAGGGGATTACAGATTGACTGGAAAGCAATTTCCTAATGAGGTGTAGAGGTGTAATGTAAACAGCCTGTAAATTATGGGCTAATGTAGATATTTTTTTACATGCTTGGATTGATGCTTAACTTTTAGTTACTCTGGTCTAAAGCAAGTTTTACATCATC
Organism: Euphonia xanthogaster; assembly: GCA_034509185.1. NCBI lineage: Eukaryota > Metazoa > Chordata > Aves > Passeriformes > Fringillidae > Euphonia > Euphonia xanthogaster. Next base: position 32,199,559 of record JAYDZK010000202.1, on the reverse strand, counting down.
AAGTAAGAGACGCTGTGGAATCTCCATCACAGGATATATTAAAAAAAAAAAAAAAAGGCAAACAGATTAGTGCAGAAGATAGAATCTAGCTGACAGAGGTTGGGGTGGGAAACAAAGGTCCCTAACAAGCACTAGCTCCACATCTAAGGATACTGCTTACCTGGTTTATGGAAGTGTTTTATAAAACAGATGCTATAGCATAGTAGATGGCAAATTCTCACTTGACTCTTTGTCATGTTGTTTTGCATCTAACCTCTTTTTGTCTTGGATGCTGTTTAGCTGGCTGCTGGGTCCTTGAGCTCTCTCCAGGCTGTCCCTGTCCCAGTGCCAGGGTGTGTATTGTCTTTGAGGAGTAGGGATCTTGACAGCAGCAGGGCAAAAGAGTGGGGAGCCATCATTTTTCCCAGTATTTCAGACCTATAGCCTTCTATTCATAAAGACCCCTTCATTTTTTAGCTATTAATACTAGAGTAGTCCATACATCCATGAGAAATATATGAGTTTTTTTTCCCGGTAAGCCTCAACTGAGTAAACCTGATTTTCCTGAGTTCCTTCATTTCTATTAAGTCTAATCTAAATTTCTCCATGTTATACAACTTGGCTTTCATTATTTTTACTAATTCATTTCTATTCCTCATTTTGAAGAGTAGAATCACTTAGCCCTTAGCTGAGACAATTTTCATTAGACAGAGAGAAAACAAGTCAAAAATGTTATGCATTTATGCAAGAATACATTTATTCTTTATTTATTCTTATTTATTGCATTATTTCAGCTAATTCCTGTTGTTACCTTACATCAAGCATTTTAATGGTGCTTGTGCCTTGCTTGGTGGGCCATACATGCCACATTTAATAAAAGGCAATAAATGAAGCCAACATATCAAGGGTTTGAGCGTTACTGATAGATAAGGCTTCGTAAAGCCTTACCTATTGGCAACATTTGGG
>JAYDZK010000202.1:32173093-32198514 GCA_034509185.1 Euphonia xanthogaster | reverse complement strand
AGGCTTCATAAAGCCTTACCTATTGGTAACATTTGGGAATTTTCAGTGGTCACTGATCTTTCAGTGGTATGTAAAAAAAAGCTAACTATTAGTATTTTAAATATTATTTTTGTGGTGTGGTTTCAGATAAACAATATCTCTTTCAGCTTAATATTATTTTCAGTGAATACAGCAGAAATAATCTGATTAAGTTGTGTAGAAAAAGGATTCATAAGCAATGAAGCCTTTTTTAAAGCCCATTTTTTAAATGAAGCCTTATTTAAAGCCCATATTTTTGCATTTAATAATTCCAAATACAAATTAAATATATACTGCAATTTGCTGGAGGATGGTTGTTCTCTTTGGAGATTTTGGTGTGTGTATGTGTTTGATTTTTTTTTTTTTCCCCAGAGAAAATGTCAACAGTGATACCTGACAGTGCCAGGCCAAATTATTATTATTTATATTACAGTAGACAAGTGGTATTAAGTGTTCAGATGCAAGGTAAACCATAATAAAAAGAGTGCTTTCTGTATTTTACTAGTAGATGCCTTGCTTTTAAAACTAAAGATTTCTTGTCTTCTTCTAGTTGCTGTTATATCTAATGCGATCTTACTCAAAGCGCATTAAGGCTAAGAAAAATAATTATTATTATTATTTTTGTACGTGGGGCAATATTTTGCTTGCAGCTGTTTGATTTGACTCTATGCAGTTTTGTGTAGTGAAACCTCTTGGGTCCTCTCTGTATACCAGCTTCATTAAGAATTACTCTGTACAGAGCAATTTATCATCTTGGAAATGATGAGCACAGAGCTGCAGCTGGAATCTTCCCTCTCCCTGGTTTGTCTGCTTGTCTCAGATTGGATCCTAGTGTAGACTCAGCCCAGGTATTAGCAGCTTTCAGTGTACCTGTAAAATCAAACTCACTAACTAGGCCCATGAAACATGTCTGGCTTATTTGTCTGAAACCATCCCTGTGCTGCCTGAGCTTATGCTAAAGTCTTCATTAAATGCTTCTAGGTTGGAGCTTTGCACCTGTCAGAATAGATACACAAAATTGCATTTGAGTCTTTTTGAACTCTCTGGGATTGAAGTCTTCTTTTAAGCGAAAGAGTGCAGAAAATGCTTTGCTATATTTGAACTCATCACACATTTTACAGGAATAGACTCATATTTCTGTATATGAGAATAACTGTGCATAGTCCAAAGTTCAGCAAATGCTGTTCATGCAGTCACTGAATGTCAGAAATTTGTAACTAGGATCATGAAAGTCGCTTTTAAGCTTGATCTGACACTATGAGAAAGACACTATCCATTATGTATACTGATTTCTTAGGATCTTCATATATTTAATACAGAAACAGTAGTGTCATAAACAGGGTATTTTTAGAGTAAGGATTTCCAAGATGTCAAGTTACACCTTAACAAAAAAATCTAATCAAAATAACACAAGATTTTTACCTCAGAGATTCTGAGTACCTGCTGTGACTGCAATATCTCCAAATCTCTCAAACTCCTTCCCAGCCACACAGTCAGCATTCAAGAATAAATCAGTAGTCATGAGACATTTCTAAAAGTTCTGCATAGGGGCAAAATTCTTCCCTCAATTTTAACTCATCTATCCTGAAAACTGGGTTGAAACAGGACTTTAGGGAAGAAACAGTTTAATGAGCTCAATGTACATTAAAATACTCTTTATTCCATCCCCTCTGGAGATGCTGCTAAAGAGTCTTCCAGAAATGTGTAGCATGATAGCATTTTGCAATTTTCTGATAGAAACCATAAGTTTCTGCATATTGAAGACAAAATGAAATCTTCCAAAACTCTGAGTATGCTCACATTGGGCTGTTAAATTTTACAGGCAAAATCTGTAGCACTCCCTGTCGGATGCATATATATTTCATTCTGTGCTAATTAGTGCACAACCAAATTCAGATAAGAAGGAACTCACTAGAGTGAGAGGAATTGAGCTGAGGTATTCGAGACAGGCATCTGACTTATTTTGTGTAATGCAGATTATGTTAAAAAAGGTGCCGTGTGGAGGATCACTAAAATATGTAGTTATTGAAAGCCATAATCAAAGGCAATAAGAATTTTTCTTAGTGCATATAATACAAAGAGAACATATTTCTAAGAGTTTTGTTTGTTTATACTTAGCTAACAATCCTTAGAGGTACTCCTCAATTATTCTCAAGGGATGGGAGTAGGGAGGATTTGGGGTGTGAAGGGAAAGTATCTGATATTTTTACTTTAAAGATAAATTCAGCCATAAAACATATTTCTGATTTCGGACAATTTTATGGATTATAGATGGCTGCAAATATGAGTCTGCTTTCCAGAAGAAGTAATAATTTGGGGATTTTTTATGGGTTTGCACGAAAGGAGAAAATATGGGTTATTTTCATATCATAAAATTGTGCTCTAGAGTATTGTGAAACAAAAGAAAACTAATGAAAACTGGATAGAGGCTGTCAAGATTCACCTAGAAGTGAAGTGCTAAAATATGCATATTGAAATATGCAGGGTCGTTTTTGCTTAAATACAATGTAATTATTGCTTACTAACTCCCATTATTTGTATTACTATCTAGATTAATATTTAAACAGTACTTAAATTTTGTTCTAGGCATCATTTAACTGTTGCCCATGATATTATTATTGTCATGAGTCTTAACAAAGATAAAACAAACGTTATCCTTAGTATCTTGTTACAGACAAAACGGGCAAAGACCTTTTAAGGAAAGTCAGAATTTTTTTTTTCTTAATTGTTATCTTAACAGATTAATCTAAGAATCATCTTTAGCAGTTAATATTCAATTATTACAGGAAGAAAAATAATAAAAATGCAAATACTAATCATACAGTTAAACACTCCTCATAAGAATTCTTAATATTTCACCGTTGCAAGGAGTAGTGAGAAGGAGCAAGGCAGAAAAATACAGCAAGTTGCCTGCATCCTTTTGCTTCAAGAAGTTTGTTCATGATATTTCCTTTTTCCTTGGGCTAGGACATATAAAATTTCAGGTATTCTTATATGTTGCTAGGATATCCTTCCCCCTAGTTTCTTCACTGTTCTGCAAGTGTGCTCCGTGGTGCAATTTACATTTTAGATGCGCACCCCATGGTTTTGTCTGAAACTGGATTATTGTTTCTTCACATGACCATTAGTGAGCAGCCTGTAAATCCAGGAGTTCCCATAGCCAGCCCAGGCCCCTACTCAACAAGTACACTTCTATCCTGCATGTGGCACTGCCCCTTCTGGAAGCCTTTGCTGTCATTCCAGGCCTCTATTTCTCTCATTTTTTTTTAATCTAGTAAAGCCATAAATCCCCACTCTACAAAGAATAACTACTTGTTGCTGCTACACCTATTAAAGCTATGTGGTTACCACACCAAGAAAAGGACATGTAAGCCAAACATGCCCATCTGGTTGTTAACAAATCCCTGTTAGAGCTAAACAAAGTAAAAGGAAGGCTGGAGGCAGGTGAAGGAAAGTTCAAAGCAAAGAAAGCAAACTGATAAGCTTCAGTCCTAAGGCCCTGCAAACCCCACAGGACGTCTGTGACCTCCTGGTATTGATGGCAGGACTGTATTCATAGGAACAGAGATACACATGTATTATGTTAATTTGCTTCTGAAGGGACAAATGAACAATGCTGCCATTGGGCAAGTGTACCTTTTGATAAAGTATTTACTTCTTATTTTGATGGCACAAAGAAAGAGGACATTACTTGTAGTCAGTGCAAATATTGACACCATCTGAACTATACAGGTTTCTAGTAAGAATAAATTGTTAGTCTTTCAGACAGCTATGTCAAGAAGGTCCGTTTATTGCAAAAATATCCTTTCACATCATTTTTCCATTGGAATGCCTAATAGCAATAGCTAAGGTTTGGGAAAAAAAAAATCACATTTCAGTATTTACAAAACACTTTATGTAAATTAAGATAATTATTTTCCTGGGTTTTATTAAATGAAGATAAAAACCCCATTTGATTGACAGATTGTCAAAATTTACAGTTACTTCTTCTAGTATGAAGACATATCACTATCCTGAGGATCCAGCATATTGATTCTTATACCCGCCACACATCAGGATTTCTAAGTCTCTGTAAAATTAGCCCACAGACCTACTTTGGTTTATCTGCTTGTTTGGAGTTTATGGATAAGATTGTCTTACTCATTTTTAATAATACTTTTCACTTAATTAGTAAGCTTTAAATTGCTAATACATTTTTAATGTGATCTTCGAATGTAATCAGAAAGTCATAAGCTCAAAGTATGCATGTCATATTTTATGCATATTGATATTTTTCATGTTTTGATAACTCCAAAGATGAGTGTTCAAAACCTCTGGACAATCTATTCCAATGTTTGTCAGCTCTTAGTTTTCTTGCAAGTAGCTGGAAGTTTATCCTGCAAATTCTATTTGTTGCCTCTCGTTACACTGAGCACTCCCAGAAGAAACCAAGTCTATATTTTCTCTAGATCCTTATTAGGCAGTCAGAGGCAGCAATTAAATATTCCCTGAACTTCTGACTTCAGACCCAGCTCTCTCATCTCCACTCTAAGAGGTCTGACAAGGTACAGCAGTGGTGGCAGTCCCCCACCTGTTCCTTTTTGGAGACCTGCTTGAATACTGTCTTAGTTACTATTCTAATGCTACTTTTCAATGGCAGAAATACGTAAAGACAGAGGAAAATGAAAAAAATATGTGGCTTTAAGTTGGTTATAGAATACAGCATTGCAGAATTTCACTTTCCCATGTGTCTAAAATAAGGGAATTTCTCCTTTCTAAACCAGTGTTTTTCTGCACACATTTTAAAAGCTGAAATACTTACAAATTTAAGGGTTACATCCCATGAAGCAAAAGTAGCAGTAACCATTCTATTTCATTGTTTTCAAAGAAATGTTACAAGGTTCTTAAGAGATATATTTATATGTTTTTTATCGACATTTCCTAAACACTGGCAGTGAACATCAGAAAATAGGAACACAGGAGAAAACTGAGATAGTTTCTTCATAGACTTACTGAAATACATTCTAATTATTCCTTTCAGAGGGCAGCCAAATAACATTTCAAAGTAGGGGTCAGGAGGCCTTTGCCTAAATATACATTCAGTGTTACTCTTGGGATTGTTTCTTTGACCTGAATCTAGAGACAAGTATGTACTATTTATTGTTTATGACAGTATTATCTTTGCTTTTACACAGAAATAAAATTTAGTTAGCCTTGTTTATCACATAAGGCTTTTTTACAAACTTGTGTTGTTACATTCCCAGATATTCTGTCTCTTGGCAATGGTGAATAAACCAAGATCCTCTCCTTTAACCACTGAGCCTCACTATTCCAGCCCAGGGTTTGTTTCAGTTGTACTCTTCAGATGTAGAATTAATCTTCCTTAAAAAAAAAGTGATCATGCAGCCTTCAGGTGAGCCTGGGGTTTAGTGTATAGGATGAAACTTATTTTCACACAGGAGCTACAGTTTCTTTCTTTGTTCCAGAAACTTCTGGTACAAGAATAAGATTTGCTGGTATTTTTTTCAGGCCTTTGCCTTTCTTGTATTTATATTTATGCTCCATATATATAACTCCCCAAGTTCTTCTCACTGGTTCCTTCACAGTATCCTACAAAATCTTCTGCCTGCAGCTTTGTATTTAACACAAAAGCATTTATTTTTCTCCTTGCTCTTAATCTTCTACTAGCATTGGTCTTGAGGTTAGTGCAGAGACAACCTGAGCATTAAAGCAAAGCCTTGCAGCTCTTCTTCCTAATTCTGAAAGAATCTGAAAAAGTTAAGGTTAAATGATTCACTTTATTTACAGAACAGAAAATTTCATTTTTTTTTACATTAAAAATGATGTGATTTGGTAAGAGAAGTATGAACAACTCTTCAGTTCCAGGCTTGGTTTCAGGCAGCTCTACACACCTTTTTGACTATCAGTCTTTTCTGAATAGTTTGGTCTGTAGGACTGTGACCTTTCCGTCCTAGAAGAAGGGCTCTCTATCACCCCTATTCTTTTAGCTATTTCTTGAACTGTGCAGCAGCTCTGTATTCCCAGTTTCTTGCTCCTGCTGAGCCCACTTATTCCTCATGGGAGATGCAGCCCTTCCTAGAGTTATTCATTGTCTAGACAAAGTCCTTGAAACTGCCACAATGAGTATAGTGAGGAGAAACATACAAAAGAGGCACTAAAGCTGTGCTTTAACCCACTCTTTAAACAAAAGTGAACTGAAATGAGGTTGGACAGTTATGGAGCCATGAATGTCTAAGCACAACACCAACTGAATGTGGTAGGTGTAGGGCTGGTTTTAATCAGAGGGCTTAATTTTTTGCTAAAATAGATATTCACACAGGTCAAAAAAAGTTTGGACTGCCAAGAAAAGGAAAGAAGCAGGTTGTAACAATTATTTGCAACATGTATATTCTAGTTAATTCTAAGCAATGAATATCTGTGATTTAGGGAGAGTCATAAATTATAGGGAAACATTTTTATAAGATTTAGATTTGATGATCTTCGTGGATCCCTTCTGACTCAATATTCTGTGGATCTTTGTGAGTCCCTTGCAACTCAGCATATTCTCTGATTTTGTGATATATCTAGTCTTGGAATTGTTTGGATATGAGATATTTTTGGTTACAAGCCTACAAAGCAGTGAGGGTGAACAATGTATGACAATAAGATTTATTGTTCTTTAAGGCATCTAGTATGTTACCTCATGAAACTTTGCAATGTCAGTTTCAGTTGGCTCGTGTATTAATATTTTAATGCTTTTTGCACATATTTGGAAGAAAAAATAGTTCATAAATTTATTAGACAAATATTAATCTTTAATATATTTTATAGGCATATATTTGATCACTTGAAGGGAACAAGAAGTCATTAATGGTTTTGTTTTACTTAAAAACCATAAACACTTTGTTTGTTTATGATGACCTTTTTATTTGTATTTTACTTCCAGTAATGTAGTTCACAGTGTGTCTTTACTAAACTGTCCCTTTACTCATACTAAGTATGAATTTAAGGAAAATATGAACCTTTTCAATGTAATTAAAAAAAAATCATAGGGTAGTCGTTGAATTTTTCAAGTGATAATAAAGGAAATTTAAGAGATCCAAAGTTGGAAACAGCACTCAAGAAATTATGTAGACACTTGCTGGGCAATCACGTCTGTGTGAGAATGAAAAGATGGGAAATTTATCACTGACTAGGGGTTATGTATTACATGAAAAATAAAAGTAATTTGGCCTTGCATCTAAGTTTCTTTCAAGGAAAACTTGTAGATTTTCACATTCTTGAACAGAGGTAAGTCATCCATCACTTTTGAAAACAAAGCAAAATTGATGTGGTTTACTGTATTTGATTAGAAATCAATGGGCATGTGCACAAATGAGTAGTGATCTGAGGAATATCAGATTCACCAAGTGAAAAACAGTAACTTAAAAAAAAAAATTACCCAGCAACATAAATCCCTCTGAAGCACTATTATAACCTTCCGAAACATATTTCAAATGTTCTTTTTTAATACTAATCTTGCTTTTTAAAAAAATATTTTTTATTACTTATAACTATCACTGATTATTTTTCTGAGATAATTTTCTGCCTTTTGAGTATTTTTATTACTTTTAAAGTACAATTGTTTATCTTTTATGAAAGAAATCATATGAAATATTTTGAATAAAATGTAATGTCACATGTCTTTGCAATAGTGAACCTCCATACTTAGGCTGGAGAATAAAAACACATTTATCACTCTGAGGAGTAAGGTACATTTGTATGTACATATATACAAATGTACCTATAGACATGTACACATAAAAATCTAGGCACTTGTATACAAAAGTAGATAGTGGAAATATTCATAGCAAACTACACACTTTTAATTATCACTTTTCTATATTTAAATCTATGAACAAATCACTTCCATTTTTCATTGTGAAGTAGAATTATGCTTTAAGTCCATAAAGATCAGTTTCTCCTTGTTGAACTGACTCAGGTGGAAGTGGAAATATTTCAGGCCAAGTCACCTGAGAGGACAGTATTTGAATTGATCAGTATAGTGTTGACTCATGGCACTGTATTTTGTGGCCTTTTATTTAATCATTTTGCAATGGTAAATACTTTAAATGATAATTTTAAAATATCTTCTCTCACTGAGCGTGGCATTATTTTTGATTGTTTGACTTTTTAATTATATATTCTTAGGGTATAGCGTGACATGAACACATGTAGGTGTTAGAAGGAAGAAGAAAGGCTAGAGACATGAAACGGGAGTATTATTCTGGATTATAGAAAACTAAGCATTTCTCTAATAAAACTGCCTTATCAATTGTTGAACTTCTCAGAAGAAAATTGAGAAATACATTTTGAAAGCAATTATAAAAACATCATATCACTAAAGCAGGTATTGGTTGGATGATCAGGGGATAAGTCTGCTGCTGTGAAACAGGACACACTAGCACCTCTTTTAGTTTTCATTTTCTTCATCTCTCTTCTCTTCTAGAGCTTCCTTTTCATGGCCCAGTGCTCTGACGCTCTCACCCATCTGCAAAAAGTGTAGTAGTAAGCAAATGAGGATCAGTGCTGAGGCAAAACCTTCACTTTTTCTTACAAATAAAAGCATGGTTAATCTTTTAGTTTCTTTAGAGGTACCTAAGAATAAATTAGCAAAGTTTTCCCTTGACTGGCTTTATATATCCTTATTTACACATTGCTTAGCTAAATGTTGTTGTTCAACTCAAAGGAAAACCTCTGGGAAATTTTAATAGGACCAAGAGTAATGTAGTAGGCATTGATTCAAATTATCTTTAGTCTCTTGATAAAAACTGAAAAATATAATATATAGCCTTGTTAAAAAGAATCACAAGCTAAGATGTACTAGTAACCAAGAAAATTAGTTTAAGCGCTCTGAGGCACTTGAGTTTTGTCTTTTGTTAAGGCAGTGCCTATTTGCTGTGACAGGCAGCTCTCCTATCAAGTCCATGCTGGTGTCATTTATTATTATCATGTATGGAGTTATGGAGAAAAATACAATGACAAGGAGTTAGATGAGCATAAGGCAAAGCAGAGTGCTCAGAAATTTGTTATAAATGGTGGAGTGGTAATGGAATGGCAGCCTGAGCTATGGATCTTGATGAGCACATGCGAAAATCCTAATCAAAGCTGGTCTGAACCATGGTAACTTGTGTTTTTTATTTGTGTTTGTCTGTCTAAAATACCAAAATTCTTGCAGAACTCCAAAGGTCAAATAGTGATAAAAAAATTTAAGCATTGCAAAATCCATGATAAAACCAATAGATGTGGTAGGGTGGGCTACCCAGGTGGCTTTTGCTACATCTGTGTTATTTTGTGATAGCCCATATTCAGTGGAATGGGTACTCTCTAGCTGTTGTGTTTCAGTAAAACAATACTAAAGGTGTTAGTATTATAATTAGCATTAATATGAAGGTAATAGCTGTATGACCATGTGGCTGCTGTCACTATGTGCTCCTGAGTGTGTAAGAAGGCAAGCTGAGGGCTGTGGATGTTTCCCTGTCACAGAGAAGACTTGCAGCTGTTATGCCAGGAGTGCCTTTAAAGCTGAGATTGCCAGTAATTAGATGCACTCGTCACATTTACACTGCAGTTTTGGATATGAAAGCAGCATTGGTACAGACATTGATGGTCTAGATGTGTGTGTAAAATTAGCTAACTAATTTAACTAGATTTGACTTAATTTAATCAGTGACTTGGTATTAAAAACAGCTTAAGTATTCACTATCAATCAAGAAGAGATAAGAACTGGTTATGACACTAACTAAACCTTATTTTAACAGTCTGATATTGTCAGAGCTTAGTGTAGTATCTCTGTATTTGTGGAAAAAAACCCAAGCCAAGTGGTTATACCTCACTTCCCCCCAGTTTAAAACTTGTGCTTTAGTCCTCCATCAATTTCATTGTGTCACTTAAGTAGCTACCAGGTATAACTGTGCCTCTTTGCCTGTTTTCTTTGTTGAATGAACTCAGTTTATTCTTATATTTAATAAACATTTGTAAGTATTTTCCACTGAAGCTGTGCTCTTCTGCCAAATTTAATGTTTTATCCTTCTACACTCTAGTATTGATACTGATATTTTCTTTCTTTGTGCCATATAATCAACTACATATTCTTATTTCTTTTTAGGTAAAACTTCAATTTACTGTTTTATGTCTTCAATTGAAATGTGGCTTTCTAATTTTCTCCCAAAGAGAATTTTTAGGGTTTTTTTTTTTTTCTGTCATAACATTATTTTAAGAGTGTCTGCTTCAACAGCAATCCACAGCTCAGGAAAAACCCCAAAGTCAAACATTAGGGGAGAAATAAAATCTGAAATGGTGAAATTTGAAACCAGTATATCTCTACTGACTTATATTTGAGTACTGTTATTTTGAGAGGAGGAGACTGCAGGAGAAGGCTACAGATTGGAGTGTTTGGGGGTGAGCAGAGGGAAGCACAGCTGGGTAAAGGGGTGTTTTCTGTTGGGCCTCATGTCCTAAAGCTGCATCTGCCAATCCCATAGAGAACATCACAGATCATATGGGTGCCTTCAAGTAAAAACCTTGGATAAAGTGTGCTGTAATTTGAGTTTATAGGTTTACTGTGTTGCAGGGGCAGGGGACTTACAGCAGTAAATATATGGGGTTTTTTCCAGTTTCTAGACTCCAGGTAATGTATAAGACCAAATGAAAGAAGCAGTACTCATTTTCAGGGATCCAAATATCACGGTTCTCATATTTGCTCAAAGCTGCCTGGAGGCTGAAGCACACTAGCCTAATTACAGTTCTCACAGCAGAGATCATTTGTGAGCACAAATAATACCACAGGAAGCAAATATAAGGAAAAAACCCTATAGGTCCTTGGAGATCTAGAAGTCGTGATGGAAAGAGAAAACATGATGCTCTGAACTGGTAAATTTTGATCTGATGAATAGGAAAGTGTTGAAAAGTATGAGCATTCTGTAGCAGCCCTGTTGTTTTCTGGTCAACAGTCTTAAAATAAAGCCAACAAAGTAGAGGGAAATGGAGGAGCAATCTCACTCAGAATATCAAAGCATATCAAGTGCATGCTCCAGAAGAATAACAGAAGTAAGAGACAGAAAACTGTCTGAACAAGTCCTTTTGGTACAAATACATAGAATCCAAATTTAATGTACTTCTCTAGAGGTGCAGTTCTAGGAAATGTGGGGGGAAAACAGCATAATTTTCCATTTTAAAAACGCCACTCCAAATTAGCAGAGCTTTTGAATTAGAAGGCCCTTATTTCACAAGAAAGGCAGGGCAAGCCTTGGAATGAGTAAAATCCTACCCTCTTGAATGGTGGTTTATTTTCCCTCTGAATTTGAAAGAATTATGATTTCATAAAAATCTCCCAGATAGACTGCACAATAATGTTGCCCAGATGAGAGGATTTCATATAAAAATCCTCACTGATGCTATCAGAGCTTTTCCTGTACAGATGGGAACCACTGAATCATCTGACCATTATATTCTCTTGCAGAGGATTTAATAAGATTGAAGAGAGTTAAAAATATGGGATAAAAATAAGAGACATAACTATTTTTGCTGAAAAGAGCTTACAGAGAGGGGGAGGTTGACAGAGGCACTCAAAGCAGCTACTGGTAAGCATTCATGTACAACCAGTGTCAAAGAGCAATTCCGGATTCTCCCAAGCTGAAATATGGAAAAGGTATTTTTGAACATTCTTGTTGATTTAATGACTTCACTAGTATGAGACATCAAATACTCAGAAAAGGATCAGGAAAATGAATGGCATTAGTGAAGCTGGGATACTGCAAACTTGGTCTTGTATAACATTTATCTGATGAAATTTTCCATGTAGTAACTCTTAAATTAATTTGCTTGAAAATCTTTTAAACATTAACAAATTCAGTGCAAATTACGTAATCTCCAGATTGAAAGAGTTCTCATATAAAATGAAAGTGCTCCATTTCTTTCTCAAATTAGTTCCCCCGGTAGTTGCACAAAAAAACAGAAGGATACAAAAAGCATCAATCTTAAATAAATTTGACACCAGAGAAAGTTCATATTTCATAAGGGAGAATTGATAACCAAAGACAGGCTGCCTGCTCCTGGAAGCTGGGATTTATGATATCACAGGCAAGTTGGAGGTTGCAAAGGACTGATCTCACAAGAGCAAGGTGGACAAGTTCAATAGATTACAGGTTTGGAAGTATTATTACTTATTCTACTTATTGAACTAGTTGTAGTGACCTCTTCAATGCTCTGATTCTTCTGCTCACTTTCTCAGGCCTTTGTTTTTCTCAGCGTTGCTACAACAGGGACTAATGTAAGAAAGGAAGGACAACTTTTCTTTTAATATGGTCTCCAGGTAATACACCAACACAATAACAAACAGAACTTAGATCATCATAACAATACCTCAGCTGGTTTAACTAGAAAGAAAAAGACTAGAAAATAAAAACAAAAGTGCACAAATCTGAATAGTTGAAACTAGCATTTAGTGAAAACACGTAATTCTTAGTGTTTTTGTAGCAGTATACAGAAGTTAATGACACCATAAAATGTATTTTTTTTTCTCCTAAAGTATGTTTCAAACAGTAACATTCATATTTATATCTTTTGATAACTGCTAGACGTGCTTCACAGTCTTTGTGTTAAGCCAATGGCAGTTCATAAACATCAGCTATTCTTGGAGAATATGAGGGGAGTAGGGTGCAGAACAGTTATTGAACACAATTCTGTAAAACTGTGTTCAAGACTTTCCACAGGTACTTTGCTCTCAATTCAGATTTGAACCTCCATACAATTTTATGTATACCTCTGCATAAGAAATAGAACAACACGCTAAACCATCACTGCCAAAATCAGTGATTTTCATCATGGGCATTTTAACCAAAATCACAGTGACTGTAGGTTAGTTTGAATGCTGCCTTGCATCTCTCTCCTACAATTTTTGACACTGGCTGTGAAGCAAATCTTTATTCTTGAAATTTTTAGTGGTGGCTATACTTTGGCTAAAACTCCACACAAAATCAATGAAATCCAATCAAAACATTATAAAGTATGTAGCACAAACTTTATTTATGGATAATCAGATTATTTGGGTTTAGTAGTCTGGTAATATTTGAGTTGAATTCTTGCAGGAAAAATAAATATCTGTTTGGACACGGTATCTCCAATCTGATTTACTTGAACGTAAGAGAAATCCTCTGATTGTTTTCAAGAAATCAAGCAATCTACTTAAAATACTGGATGTTCTGAAGTTGCACCAAAAATATCCAACATTCTTTGGATTAGGTGCTACAGGAAAATGAATGTAAACTTGTGTCCTAGAAGAAAATGTGGGCAAAACCTCAGTGATATTGATGAAGCCTAAAGGAGTAACACCTGGTGTATTTGTATATTAAAAGGGTCAAGAACTTTGAAATTAACAAGGCAAGTGCCTTCTTAATTGTAGAAGGCAAGAGCCTTCTACATTATACTGTAAGTATAATTTTGAGGTGTATGTTGAATTTAGAAAAAAAATTACATGGCTCAAATGAAGTAAAAATGTAAATAAAGTAAGAGACAATGCAATTAAAGAATATAATTATATCAGTGATTTTTCAGTATTATGAAAATGTGATCCTTTCCTTTTTTTGTAAGTTTATTAAAGCTTTAATAATTTAATTATTATTACCAAAAGTCCATTAATGTCAATAGTGGTTTTTATAGCACAAAACAGCCACAGTCCACAAAATCAGGAGAATTAATAATCCTCTGTAAGGAAAGAATATGTGGTTAAATTTTCATTTCACATTTATGTAAAATTATTAAAAGCAAACAGCTTCCTTTTTTCATCTTAGTTGGGATGAAGTATGACATTTGAAATGCTCATGTCTCAGGAGAGCACTTTCCTAAAAATTCTGATCTGCACTGTGCAGCATAGTCCATAGAGCTCCATAGGATGCTTTTATGTATGCTGTTCACTTCTGAGTCATATAAACTTGTAAGGGAAGGAGGAAAGCAATGTGGAGTGAATGTTTGATGTTCTACAGATCATTCCACTTGTTAATTTTTTCAATAACACAGATTACACTTCTACACTTCTACATTTCCTCTTCAGAACACTGCATGTGACAGATATGATGTAGCACACCAAGGAGTTTCTCCTGTTTCATGTTTGATGAAAAAGGCACAAAAGATAATGGAAACAAAAAGCACAGCTGTTAATGCCAGCATGAAAGTTGGAGCTGTATGCGGGATGACAAAATAGACCATGGGAAGGTGTGCCAAAATCAACCAAACATTCATATTGAGAGTTTCCTAATTATTTTATGTTTATCTAATCAAAACAAACACTGCAGGAAGAGCTCAAGTAGAACAAGGATGATTATTCTTCAAGTCTTGATGCTTAAATTTTGGTATCTAAATCTTCAGTTAGACTCTAAGGGAATGTATCAAAATAATTGTCTCATTGCTTTAGAGTTCATTGAAGGAAACAACATAAGAATAGTCTTAATCATGTATTAAATAAATTTAAAAAAAAGCCCTACATTTAAAATCACAGGAGTTGTCCTTTTTAGGAGATTTTGAAGGCTGGATTATTAAAAAAAAAAAAAATACTACTCATAAAAAGAGAAATGTTTGGATGATGATTTATCTGTAGACTGTACAAAGTCTAATTCTAGAACAGACAGTAGTCCCAAAAGCTACAATATGCAATCAGTTGGAAAAGTCGATTACAGCTTGGATCAGTCCAAATTTTACTTAATTCCTTCAAAGACAACACGTGGAAAGAATCAATTAGTATGTTAAGACCTATTGAATTTGTCTACATACAAAGAATAAGGGCCAGTTGCACAGTGACCTTATTTTGGGTTTAATTACAATCAGTTATATGTCTCAGATGGGTATGAATGAGTGATTTGAAGAAAGATCTGAAAGCTAGGATAGAATTTAAAGCAGGTTGGCCATACATTGAGGTAAGGTTTACTAAGCAGTCATTCCTTATAGACTTGAAATGACACTTCTGCTTCCTAACATGCAGGATTGGTCTGATGAAACTGTAAATAGTCCACAGAATTGGGTAGAAATAAAATCCAAGCACCAGAATATGTCTAAATAATCCATACTATTTTCCTACTTTGTTTACATCCCAGCTATGATTTAATTTTGCAGTCATCACTCTGTTTCATATGTAGTCACACACTGATTCATACATAGTCAAATAGATCCACTGGACCAGCTGCAGTCTTAGTTGAATAGATCCAAGGGCAGAAAATCAAAGCATTTCCTGTAATGGTGCTCTTAATGTTTGAAATTAGATATGTTGTACTAGTTTCATTTTTCTGAACTGTTTTTTAATTCCTTTCTTATAGTGTTGCTGGAATGCTTTAGCATATTCACAGCATGATGAACATGGCTTTGTTTCTGCATATTTAGTTTAATAGTGAGGCTACTCCACCGAATATAAATTAGGAAAGAGTGAGAGCATAATCTCCACAATTATTAAAGTGTATTTTATTTTAAAACTGTATTTCAAAGGATATTTGCACTAAAGCTGCTCTACCAGTAGGTTGTGTAATATCTTAGTCTGCTTTTCTACTACAGCCCTATCTTGGCAGGGGGTTGGACTAGATGATCTCCGGAGGTCCCTTCCAACTCTAAAAATTTTGTGATTCTGCAACACTTGCGCCTGACTTTGTGTTAAACTGCCTACTGAGTTATTTCTATATTGCATGATGGGGTTAGCAGTCACAGCTGAGACAGTTGAAACTTCACTCTTACTACTTCTGTTTTGCATTCACAGACACTCAGAATAAAATATGGTCCTCTGTGAATGGCAGTTTTAAATAAGACAATGTAGTTTTGCTATGATTTTATGGCTGGTCTACACAAATCTCTTAACAGGTCTTTGTACTGAGTGCAACAGGATTTTATTTTGAAGAGCTTTGGGAAATGGCTATCCAGTCATATTGTTGCTAATTCTACCATAAACTGCATTACTAAAGCTTATACATAGTGCATGTGCCTTGTCCTTTTGATTTCTTTTTATCACCTGCATTTTGGGAGTACTATCTAAAAAAAAAAAGAGCAAATATATTCTAAAAAAAAAGGAGCAAATGTATCTCATTAATCTTGCCATTTCTGTATTTGCCAAGTCACTGGCTCTGAAATACATTCATTATTCAAATTTATCTGGGAGTTTTTTAGGTGAATATATTTTCATCCGTAGACAATTTTTAATAGATGATTATCATGATTACCAATTTATATTTGGTTTATCATTTTCTGTAATAGATATAGACATTCTAACATGAAGTGCAAATTTTTATTTTCAAGTAGATACTGAACTGAGGTTTCTTAGTTCTGCAATTGAGAGTGAGTTTTTGTTTATAGTTTGCTATTTTTTGGATGAAACAAGTACTGAGTCATCCCTCTGACTTTCCTCTTTTCTTCTTTCATTTTGAACAAACTCTTGCTCAATTAAAAAAAAAATAGCAGGTGAGACATGAGGTGATCTCATTATATTTATTTTCCCTTTTCTCAGTATCGTAAGTATTGAGTTCTATCCATTCACTGCCTCTAGCTATTTCAGTTATTCCAGGAATTTAATTCTGTTCTCTTTCTCCATCTCACTCGCTTTTTCTTCTATTCTTCAACCCTTTCTTTGGTCTTTCAGTCATTCCTTGTTATCTCTACTTCCTGTACTCAGCTGTCCAGAGAATCTTTTTGTCTGTGATATTGTATTGCCATTCAGTCTCTTCGGGTGTTTCAGTGATGTTTCTCTCAGGAAATACCCTTTCCTGAAATTATAACTGTCTGTCCTTCAAATCCTTGTCTTCTATCCCTGTTGTAATGTTGCCAATTCCATACAAGTTGTAATCCACACCTCTCTGTCTAGACCTCAGTTCCCTGTCACCCCTCAAAACTGTGCAAGACACCAGTAGATGGTAAAATACTTCCCGTATGAAACGTTACTAGTTGCAGAACACTAAGTTGATGTTATGCATGATTGCAGGTAGAGTAAGGAGAGGCTTTCTGGGTTTATTCACCTGGTTGCTGCGTCGAAACTTGACTTCTGCCTCTGGTGCTCAGTAAGCCACTAAGAACAAACACCTCGAGGGCGATTAGCAATTATGTGCCTGAAGAAAGTAACTTTTCCAAGTAAACACTATCTCACCTGTATCTATTCACTGAATGAAGAGCTGCTGGAGAAAACCACTGGTGGTGTGTGTGGACAGAAACTGTGCTAGACTATATATGCTTACAGATAAGTACAAAATGAGCATGCATATTGCACCTGCATTTAAAACCTGATGATTTATTTAGCAACTTTGTAGCCTTTTATTAAAGCTTTCTAATGTAAACTTACATGAATGTCACTTGATGTTTTAAATACCTATACTTGTGAGCAGCACCTAATATACTTTTATAATGTGTGCTATGAACTGTGTAAATCTCTGAATTCTGAAACCTCAGAATGATGTTGGCTTCCTGACTGAAAACAAGTGACTGATTTAGCAGAGAAGCAAATGCAGAACTGTGGTATGTATTCTGATCCTGCTTCAAGGTGTTGCCAGTGTAACTATACTGTCTGCATCTCTGGAGGTTTTTAGTGAAATAAAAAGGTGTGTGTATATTCTGTAGCACATGCTAAGCAAAGTGAGCACATTAGGTATTTTTACAGTGATTATAAGTATTTTTCCTGAATCAACAGTATTGGATTATATCAGGCAAGCAGTGCCATTTATGCTAAAAGGCAGGCTACTGTGATTTTTCTGAACTCTCCTCGAAGTTCAGTTGTGTGTCTTTTTTCGTTGTACTGAAATATTGGATCACCACAATTGATGACTTGTAATCACTGCTTTTAAATTGACATGTGGATTGATAAGGCAGGATTATCATGTGATTAAGAAAGAATAAGAAATAGGAAACTTCTGTTCCCAACATTGCCCTAGATTTCTTTTGTAACTGCTTAAACAGCTTAGCCTCTCAGTACTTTTCCCATTTAAGCAAAAAGAGGGCATCTGTGTTTTCTTTTCTTGTGGAAGTATATGGAAGTAATGTGATCTGTATTTCTGAGTAGTAGTAATCAGATGTATTAAGGATAAACACAAGAATTTCTCTTATAATGAATTTCAGCAACTTCTTTGTAATTGCTTTTAAAACCAAAATAATATGCTTTTTTTCCCTAGTTTTTTCTTCCAAATTTTATTATATTCACGTGTAACTGGGTAATCCTTCTCAAATTTCTATAAATTCACAAAAATGATGAACAAGAACCTACTTGGCCTATTTCTGACTTCAATAGAAATTACATAAAGGGTAGGATAAACTACAAAGAAGGAGGTCTTTTAAGTGAATATATAACAAGCTGTAATGCAATCTTTTTTTTTTTCCTTCTTTAGTAAAGCACTTGGAGAAAATTTGGCATTTTTGGCAAATCAAATCTCAACTTTTCAAATAGTACTGTACTGCTAAAAATAGATTTTTCTACATATAATTGGATAGTATGTCATATGTAATTAAAGGCCTGTCACTTTAAATTAGATAAGTTTTGGAGTAGAGATGGCTGATTCCTTAATTGGGTTCATTGAGAGGTATAGAAACTGAGAGTCTCAAGTAACCATTTCACATCCCTCATATTATTTTAAAAATATGTGCTTATTAATATTTAACAGTATATTAGTGGCAGAAGTAAGTTGGTTTCATGTGAATGTCAGAGTTTATAGAGTGACCTGTGAAAAAGAAAGGAAAATTAAATCAAATGAATAAAATGTGTGCAGAATATAAGACTACAGCTTTAATTTCATCCCAGGAACTACTTTATAAATAAGAAGTATGAAGATATCCTTTTTGTTTTAGGATGTGCCAACATGAAGCTGTCATACTACCCCTTTTACATCACATTGTTCCTCTGTGCAGAAGCAGTGGCAAAATGGTTAGAAATTAGTAGCCAGGGGATGAAATTTCCATTTTTCTTGAACTGCTTAGCTGTATTTTTTTTAAATTCTTATTCAGACTGTTAGAATGTTGTCTGGAAAGACAAAGAAAGGATTCTGGCAGAGTGGTGCTGTGAACTAGCTAATATGTAGAATGATGGCATTGTCTCCCAGCTGAAAAGTTCACTGCATTCTTTACCATAGGTAATTTTTGTAATACAGGTATGAACCTTTGATGAGATTTATCTCTTAAAGAAGTGAGAAATTCTGCTGCATCAAAGTTACATAAGGCAGAATACTCCTTCCATTTAATATTCCTTGTGCTCTTCTGCGGCAAGCTGATTGGTCTCAAGGAGAGACAGGGTAAGATGTGTCTACATATCTTATTACATTCTCCTCTTGTTCTCCAGAACTGTAGGAAAAGTCTCTTACCCTGTACAGATATCAGAGTTCACAGACCTACTTGCTTCAAAGTCAGTAAGTGCATTCTTTGAAGAACTGGTTCCTTTATATTCTTAGTACCACTGGGGATGGGATCAGAAGCATGATGAGATACATGACTAGGAGGGCATTAGGCTACACAACAGTGTATATTAATTTAGACTTTTGTTCCAGACACACAATCGCTATTTTATTGGCCTATTCCCTAGGAAAACCCACTTGAAAATAAGTGATTGTGCTTCATCTCCATCACTGAGATTTAGGACAAATGAAGGAAGAAGTCTGAATGTCTTTTCAAATATTTTTGTGAAGTGTAATTCCTGTAGTAATGCATAAAATGAACACAAGGATGGTACTTATCCCCTGCTCAAGGGGATTTTTATTGGTTTGGAATAGGTTACCTAAGCAGCAGGGATAGTGGGTATTAACAACTTGCCAGTGTGCCTCAGCAGCAGGTCAGGTGTGTTATTGTGCTGGGTTTGGTGCTGGTGTTTTTTAACAAGGTTCTCCATAGAGTTTTTAAGTGACTATTATAAGCCACAGACTACTGGAAAACACACCAAAAAAAAAATGTTTAAGGAGCAGAGAGAGGCCCTTAAAGAAATTTTGCTTAAAAATAAATCCAGTTTTTGAGGCTGATATGAGGTGCTTGCTACTTCATTGACAAAATTTCAAAAGCTATCTTTTCTGTAAAATAAGTTAAAGAATCTTTTTCTGGCCCAGGCTAGCTAAAGTCCTAGCTACATACCATATGTCTCCAGAAATCACCTGTGAGGAACTTTGAGGAAATGAGCTATAAAATAGAGGATATTCTGTATTAGTGGACAGAAATAAATCAAATGGCAAAATAAAATGATATGGCAAATTTTTACAGAGTTCAGGATTACTACCACAGAACTTCATAGGTAAAAAATCAAAAATCAAAATATCTAAATACTTTGAAAAACTGTCTTAAAGAATAAACAAGCTTAATCCAAAGACTTTGGGATTCTTGTCAATACATAATTCCTATGAATTAAAATTGTCATCATGGTTTTAGTAATATTTTTAATGTAAAATATTTTTTATATAAATACGACATGGTATATTTAACTTAATACACATTTAAATAGTCAAGAGCTGCCAGATTCTGAAATGTAGAGTATTAGCTCTTTCCCTTCCATCAGTGAATACCTTCAGCTATGAAGTTTTCTCATTTGGTTATTTGCTTTAAGTACTACAGTCAATAGAAGGAAAACTGCCCAGAGGAGAAAAATAAAAAAAAAAAAGGCTGAATTAATGTTCTGGTTTAAATCTGTTAGAAAGATTTTTACCCTTTTTACGGGCTTTCTTTGGCATGCAATTCTAAGGTTCCCCAGTAGGTGCCCTAAGAGATCTCTTATAAATGTTATACTAGGCACTGAAATTGACTGTCTGCAGCTTTCTCTTTGTGTGGAGTTTTATTTTTTTTTAATTGAATCTGTATTATCTACTATCGAGTGGTAGTATGCTTTCAGATTTCAACGACAATAATGAAATCATTTTATCCCAAATGAAGTTGAGAAAAGCTAGATGATATGAAACTAAATATTTATTCTCATTGCCTAATTCTTTTCTAGTAGTAATTATTAATGTGGGTAGTATATGATCTCCTTCCTATTTAATCAGTTGTTACTTTACTTTCACAAGCTGAGAATGGGGACAATGTCATCTTGTCAGAATCACTATCATTGCAAATCTGCTACACACTGAAATGAATTTATAGCATTTATTTTATTAGACATAATGAAAAAATCTACAGATCTAACCTCGGATCCTACACTTCCCCTCACCCACTCCGAGTCTATATCTCTTATTTTGTGGCATGCATTTGAATTATTTTGATGAATTTCAAAGGTAGGTTCCTTGTGCGTGAACCATAATGCATATTTCCTTTATTTGGGTCCCTTTGGGAGAACTGGCTTTGAGGAGATATGGGGAAAACCTTAATGTGCCTTTATGATTCTTGCTGTCATTTGGGAGATCTCCTGTGACAGATGGTTGGCACAACCTTTCTCCAAGCCACGAGTAAGCTAATTTTCCTCTCTGCCACTTGCCAGTGTCTGTCATTCTGGTGCTCACGATGCCCTGCTGTTATCAAAGCGCCGGCCCAGGTCTCAATGCATTTCTTGTGCTTTTTGCTCAGGACTGAGTTTATAGTGGATGCACTATCACCTTTCATTAAAACATTGAACAGACATTGAGTGAATTAGACCAGTGGAAAATGAGGGAAAGATGTATGTGTCCAAACTTCATGCTGTGTGTGTGTGCAAGAGAGAGAGATTTGGAGGATTATTAATGCTATCTCATATCAGAGCATCCTGAGAGTTCCTTTGCTGTCATTGACTTCAGGCTAATCAATGATCTTCACTAGTAACAGCTGCACTGAAGGGGCAGCTGTTGTCTTCAAAAAAAAGGAGGAATAATTTGTTAAGAGGAAATGGAAATTGAATCCTACAAAGGGCAGTACTTTGGACTGTATATTTTGAAATAAGATTTCATTATTGTTAGAATTTATCATGCCTAAAACTATTTTTCACATTACGCTATAGATATAATTATGTTTAAAGTGTTGCATATTCTTAATTCAAAGACAAAAGCAATTAATTTTATGGTTTTTAGTCTTATTTACCGCATTGTAACTGTTGCATAGTTTGGAACAAAAAAATTAATTAACATTTAGTAGTATCAGATATTAATATCCTAAATTTTTGGTAACTATTAATGGAAATGCTGTTCAATTCATATGTTTGAAGATCACAGAAAAATAAAGGTTTTTTTTGAACTTGCAGGTGGTGAGGGGTACTGAGCCACACAGGAGTCACTGGAATAATCTAAAGAGTAAGTAACAAGGCAAGTTTTTGAAATATCCTATTTTTGTCCCTTACTGATTATTAACACAAAATCCCAAGCAGAAATTAAAAAAAAAAAAAAAAAAGAATTAATTGTGTTAGAAGTGCTAGTGGTAGAAAAGCCAAGAGAATAAAAACTAGCTACTCGTGAAAAACTATGCTAACTCTCTAATTCTGCATTCATTTTGGGTGTAATGCTGTTTAGAATGAATATAACCCCTTTTCCAGAATTTTTTGCAGTAGAAAAGGAGAGACAAATTAGTCAAAGAAAGTGACTATTGTTCTGACTTCAGTGAGTTTTGGAGATGCTGTGAAGTGTAAGAGCAAATGTTATGGACTGTCCTGGTTTTGACTGCTAGCTGGAGTTAAACCACAGCATGGACAATATTGAATAGCTAGTTAAAACTTTTATCATCTATTATTTGCATTAACTTGCCTTTAATATATTGAGACTTTGATCTTCTCTTTGTCTTGAATAAAACTTCCTGCCGTATCAGATATTATATTGAGCAGCATCTCATAAATACAAAATAGAGAATCTTTATTAATAATATCTATAGTCTAAAGAAACATAAACCAGCTTTGAAGTTCTTCTGTGTTCCTTATCTTTACAGGAAAACACCAGAACTTACTGCATGTGCTCTCCTCTGCTCAATGGCAAATGCTTCAAATAGAGAAATTGGGGTAGAATATATAAAAACCAGGCATAGCATAACTGATTGTCAAGCACATGGGGCTCAGGAGTATACCAAACAGAAAACTTTCTGGCATATTTTGTGGGATCATAAAGTATCCAAATTAAGGTTACGGAAATCAGAAATATACTACTAAGCAGCAACAGTCTCTCTGGACTAGCAATTAATTTTTAGGCACAGAATAGTATCTTCATTGCAATACAATATATTGGTCTGCATTACATCCAATAAAGTAATATCCCAGTCACTCTGTAGATGGAAATGTTTGAACTGCAAAGTGATGATGCAATGTACGGGACACAAAACAGTAACAATAAAAAGAAAACATTCACATATTTTGTGCGTGAGTGTAAAAACAGATCCAACAATGTATAAAATGGAGTTCACAAATAATATCGATTAAGCAGAGACAGAAAGATGTCAGGATGTGAATGAACAAAATTTATTTTCTAACTGTGATCTATAGCTGATACAGATCAAAATCAGGGAAAAATTAGAAAATATTTATGTGCTAAAAATACATTAAATTAATTTTAATTAAATGTGAGCTTTTAAATTGAATACCTCAGTGAGTTTACAAAGAATAACGATATGTATGATAGATAAACACACTCAGAAATGCAAGAATGCCAATACACCTTAATGTATTACATGGTTGTATCATTATTTACACTGAAATTGAGGAGTGCAAGTCCTCACAAAATAGAGAGATTTTCAGAAGTTCTGAGGGTCTTCCATACACTAGTTTGGGGATTCATTGTCTATTAATTTGCAAAGCTAACCAGTAAGTTATGATACGTCAGGCCTTGCATAATTTGACTGGCTTCCCAACTACTTCAATAATTGGGTTATATAAAACATCTACGTAATTGCTGTTGTTTGTTTCATGTACTTTCACAATGGCAAAGGAGAATGGATGAACAAGGTCCCTATTCATGCTCACAACATTTCAATTTCCCCCCAGTTTTGAACGTGCCAGTTTGGGGTTTACTCTGTCCCATGAGAGTTTCTGGTGCAGCTGTGCTAGTAGACTCAGTGTCAATTTTGTACTGCTGAAATTGTCCTTAAGTAGCACAATTATATTGTCTGTACTTTGCAAAAAACCTGAGAGGGCTTAAGAGAAAAATGAGAAGTAAAATAATAGGGTTTCATAAATTAAACCCAGATGTCAGAGAAGCTGCCTTCATGATAACTGGCAATTAGAAAGGGTTGGGTCAATGAAAGTCTGCTTTATTTGGCTTTATACTCCACACTTTGTGTGTCAAAGTTAATCATGTTCCTTCTTGCAGTGCTGTGACCTAATTATCAGTCCAGTAAGAACTCCCTCAAAAAATAAGCTAATGCAATCCAACCTGTCCTGTTTTATTATTTCCTATGTTAACTAGTTCTGGTTTTAGGTATTCTATTCACCATACCTAAAACCATTTATTTTTTTTTTTCTTACTGCGTGTTCATTCCACATTTAGACACAAGTGTAATTAACCTAGAAAGCTGATGTACGTCAGAGCAGCTGACCTCTGTCTGGCTTTACCCTAGCCATGGGTGATTTAAAAGACAGTTTAATACTTTAATCTGTAACGTATTTTCCCAAAAGGCACGAAACAGGTAACCTATAATGGCATGAGGAGTAGATACTTAATTTTCATAATGATTTCACATTGAAGATGAAAGAGCTACTCCTTAAAAGTGGTGGAATGGAGAGTAAATTAATTTAAAAGTAATAAATCAGATAACTAAAACTGTTATCTCACAATAAAGCAGATTCAAGTGAGGCTTCAAAATACTGTTTCTCTGCTCAACTTCACATAAATATATCTCTAAGTTTTAAGGTGATTAGTTTCCAGTTGGGTTTTTTGTTTTGATTGTTCCTGTTCATCCAAAGGTACTTCTTCTCGTGCTTATAAATTGAGCATGTAATTAATGGTCTTATCTCAGGGTGATTTTTTTTTTTAACCTTTATGTTTTGCACAGCTAAGTAAGATTCCCAATCACAAGTCCATGTTTCTGGAAAGAGTTACCACGGACCTCTACCTTAGTACTCAAGCACCTCAAACTGGTGTAGACGCTGGGCTTACCGATACAGGTGTGCAAAGCCTCCAGCGTACTTGAGCTTTGATATATTGATATATTAAAGCTTATGAATATTGCATTACAACCCCCTGCTTGGAAGTCGCCGGCACGACACCCCTCTGTGCTCCAGGGCGGAGTTCCTCGCTGTTTCACAGCAGTTGCTCTGCTTGCTGCCGGCGCCAGCGCTGCCATCTGCTCGGGCGCTGGGTGCCGCGGGGGGCGCGGGCAAAGGCAGCGGGGCCATGGCCCTGCGGAGGGGAAGCCGAAGGAGGAATTCCGTGACCTCTGCCGGGTAACAGCCCCCTGCGCGGGCAGGGCACCCTCGGGGCGAGAAGCGCCGGGGCAAACACCAGACGTCCCAGCCGCCGGCCCGCAGAGAGACGGACGCCCCAAACGAGAAGAGGGGGGCGGTCGGTGGCGGAGCGCAAGTTTGGGCG
>JAYDZK010000202.1:32142183-32172988 GCA_034509185.1 Euphonia xanthogaster | reverse complement strand
CGGGTGCTGAAGGGCGCCCGCCCGCCGCCTCCCCGCGGCGCCTCGGCCGCGGAGCTCCCGCGCCTGCTCCCGCCGGGAAGCGCCCTGCCGGGAGCTGCGCCCACTTTGCCCCGGAGTAGTCGCTCGCTCCCTCGCTCGCTCACCGGATCGCGGCGGAGCCGCTTGTGGCTTTGTTAAAGGGAGAAGAAGTGCTGCTCTCTTTGCGATTTGCACGAGGACCCGTCGAGCTGGGGATTTTTGGTTTTTTTTTGTTTTTTTTTTCTCCCCTTGTGGATTTTAGTGACTCTTGGACAAGGTAAGCAGCAATACCAATATAGACATAGACACACACGTACATATTTTTCACGTAAATGGTAGCGGGGCGCTGGGTGGGATGGAGGAGCCGGCAATTAAAGGCAGAGCAAACTTGGAGGCTTGGTAGCCCTTAGGTCGGGGTAGGGGCAAGGCTTGGAAAAAGGGTGCAGTTTTCAGTGAAAAGGGCTCCATAAACAAAAGATGAATCTGAGTGAAAAGTTCAAGGCTTATTTTTAGTGAAAACTGGCTCTCAGAGTAATTTTTAAATGGTTGAAAATGTTTTATATAAGAAATCTTGAATATTATACAAAGATCTCAAAAGACATTACAGAGCCTACTTTGTATGAAAACCGATTTGGGAGGGACTAGAGAAGCTCTGGTTGATTCTGTCTAGGGGAGGACAGGATATGCGAGGTCATTCTGGGAAGTAGAGAGTAAAGACGGAATTAAAGAGGATTTGAAAGCAGCCGCATGTTGCTCTGTGTTCTTGTGCGTGCCCGAGTACGTGTGTAACAGAAGGACGGCGATACCCTGTTACTTGGCAAACAATTCAGCACTGTAACGCTGTCAACTTGGGAAGCTACACCTTTGTGAAAGGGATCATCACCACCTCTGCCTCCAAGGTCAATGTGGGATGTGTGTGTCTGTGAAAGTCGTGAATTTCTGTCCTTTGATGTTGGCTGAACGTCAGGCCTGCTCCCAGGCTGCAACTAGGCGTAAATGAGAATCTTGGATTTAATAATACCGTATTATGTTGCACTTGTAGGACTGCTGTTGTCAGTAGTTGAATAGAACTGAGAAGTGTGGGCAGATGTAATGTCTTTTTTTTCTCAGCAGTGTTTAACATTTCGTGAGCTTGGCACGGAGCTCTGCTTCACAGAGGAGTTTGCTGCTGCTTCAGTGAGTTGTCAGAGTTGTGCACATGCAGAGCTCGGCGCTAGGCAGGGATTTCTGCGCACACGGGGCTGGGTGCCGTGCAGTGACTTGTGCACACGCAGAGCTGAGCACCGCGCAGGGGTGTCTGTCTGAGATTAAGGCAGATTCCAGAGGGAATAAGCTGCTGCTGCTAGCCAGTGCTACTGAGATAACTGAACAGAATAAGCAGGCAAATGAGGTCCCCACCTTGAGTTTTTAGGATTATGTAGCACTTCATACTCTTTTGGTTGTGATGAATTTTCTTAGGAGCTGGGATCTCAACCACAAGTGTTTCTCTACACAGATGCCCTGCACAGGTGCCAGCAGTTGTAGTAGCTGTACATAAAGTAACTTTTGTTGATGAGATGAAGCTGATGAAAGGCAACTGTTTCTTAGTGTTGTAGCATTTTTTAACTCCTGCATCATTTCCTTTATGTGAAGGTGGGTTCTATTTTGCTGAGTGTTTGTATCAGCTGGAGTATAAAGATAACCATCAGGCAGCAGCACAGCGCTACTGATGGGTAAAGTTGAAAGCTAGAAAAATGAGAAAGTAGCTCAGACAGCCAAGACTTTCATTGCATTTGGGTAGAATTAGGAAATATGTTTTTATTGTTCTCTCACCAGTCATAAAGCAGCTCTCTTCTTCCTCTCTCAGCAGTAGGGAATGAAAGTTTATTACATAGCACTTGCAGTAGTTGCAAGCCTTCATTAGCAGTCTATCCATCAGCTAAGATAGCTTTTATCATCTGTCATTGACATGAATATTGATTTGCTTTGAAATATTCTGATATAATTTTAAATGATGTCTTTTAAGATATGGAGATTCAGGATGCTTACTTTTTGAAGTAGACACTACAAAATTATTTTGAAAAAGTTATTGTGAACCATGTGGTGCAGACGTTACAATAATACTGAGGGGGAAAATGACCCACAACATTGGAACCCAAACCCACCAGTTAAATATATAAAATTTTGATGTTTATACAGGGCCTGAATCTGAAAATCATTGTTCACTTGAGTGGCCTCTATCCATACACATAGTCTTTTTCCAGTTAACAGGACTATCTCCATTATTACATGATTAAAAGTCATTGACCTTTCTGAGATCAGTCATTTTACCAGCATAAATCAGATGATAAGCTTTGATACTAAGACATTAATTCTGTGCTTTTAAATTTATATCTGGTTGTTTTTTCTATGTAATATTTTGCCTTCATTTGTATTAGGCTGATTTATTTGAAAAATCATGTTTGAAAAATGGATATTTGAAATTATACTCTGAAGGAGATGAAATGGCACTGCTATTTTTCAACAAAATGGTGTTCTAAATAGATGTATACATTAAGTGTGGTCCATAGCCATTTTGGTCATTGGTTCTAACTAGAAGAAGTCTGTTTGCAGTGTCTGCAGCATGCTTGTTCAAGCATATTTGTAAACTTCTAAGAATATGATTTTGTATAACAGGTAGTTCCAAGTCCTTTATCAACATCACACAAAAGTTGTTAATGACTTGACCAACCACCTGACTGCAGAGCTAATGTGAAATTGGGGAGGAGTTTTGTTACAAAAACAGGATTTAGAGAAAATCTGGAGCTATTTTAGGGACCCTTCATAAGATGACCAACGTGCAAAGGTGTGCATATGAGGGCACAAAACTATTGAAAATATCAACATATGCACAACCCTGTCAGGGGTCCAAAGCTTCCTTTTTCAGTGGATCGATTGGTTATTTCCTGGTTTAAGGCTTTTGACTGCAAATGGTGTTTAGTAAAAGTCCAAATATTCTGGTTGCTCCATTCTAGGTGTGTTCTAGATCTCCCATGTCTAATCATGTCAGTTTTTCATCCTATTTTTATTTGTGTGTGAGTTTATCCAATAATTCTCTGTATTTGCTTAAAAGTAATATTCAATCGTAGAATAAAAAAACTGTTACACAAATTATGTCTTTTAAAATCACCAAACTTTTATTTCTCTTAGAAAAATGTATGCTGTCCCAAACTGTGACTTCATGAAACTTTTTGGAAAATACAAATTTTGTGTCACTCTTCTCTTTTAGAAACTATAAAATAATATTAAAAACAAAGATCAGCTCAGTTTTGTTAGTTTGAAATCTAAAGATGGAGCTCCAATAGAAATAGTTCTGCCATTTAACAGATCTGAACTTAGCTTTGATATCTCAAAGGTAAGAGGTCAAATGAAATTTAGGAAGTAATTTCTGATTATTTTTCTCCAGACTGACAAATATTGTGGGCTAACTGTGGACATTAAATATTGCAGGAGTGAATCACTGGCTCAAGGGGAAGCAATGACTCAAATGCCACTCTTGACTTTGTTCTACAGTTTTTCTAAGCAAAAGCAGGACTGTATTTGTTAACCATTCAGTGTAGCTTGGTCTGTTATGCTACGTAACTTTAAAGTAAATAGATTAGCAAGTTTGTTTGTAAATCTGTTTAATCCTGTTTTTTAGTTCAAGCTTTTTTTTTTTTTTTTTACCTTCTGAAGCACAGGGAATAGCTGTCAGCGAATGAAAAGACTGGAAACTGGTTTGCATATGATATTATACATATTTAATACAGCATGCTTTTCCCTGACTCTTGGTAGGCAGAAAAGACAACAATTTTATATTATTAGAAGAGCAGCAAATCAAATATTTTCTCTGTAGCAAAGAGACATGGAGAAAGCTGTGGGCTGACCAAGAGGAGTAGTAGTCTGGCCCCTTTGAAAATAGTGCTGTGTGAAATTCCCTCAAACACCTCCAATATCAAGGGTTTCTACTGCCCAGGGGAAATATTCAGGAGAAATCGAACCCACAGCTTTATTCTCTTCTCTAGTATTTTACAAATTCTTTCTTTAGGTTTTGGGTTGAGTAACCTCTAGTTACAAAGTTCTGGTAGGTTGTGTTCCTTTGTAGCAGTTGCATTTGTTAACAGGTGTGTCTTCATTTGGATGTGCCAGTGCCGATCAAGGAATTACTGCACAGATATTGTTGCAGAAGAACGTCAAAAGGGCTCTCTAATTGCTGGTATCTTTCTTTTCCTCTATGCCATTGTTACTTCTGTTTGTATTGGCTAACTGTACTGGCCAAGAGAGGTTGCTGTGATTTAGCCAGGCATGATTCCTTACCAAGAGGGAATGAGATTTACTGGAAACCTGTTACTTGTTATCTATTTTTAGCTTTATTTGATAGCAATATTTATGCAGGTATTTACACCTTCTATCCTAGAAATGATCATGGTAAGTCTATTCAATTAATCACTCTTTATACCATACATTTTGTAAAATCAGTGGTGAATTATTTGGCTGCATTGCTGAGTCCTGCAAATCTTAATAAGTTCTAAAGAGTTAAATGAGGGGAGAGTTGGCAATGCTTGCACTGATTGCTTGAAGTAGGTTGAAGTTCACAGTTTATTTGCATTTGAATTAATTGAAGTTGGTGTCCAGCAGTGCTTTTCAGAGCAGACTTCAGAAAGACTTTTTTTTTGTGCAATAAAGTACTTGAAAATGTTAGATGGAAGATGAAGGATATTTAAAATACTTCTTTCTTTTCCTGACAGAGAGAGCTTTCTTCTCATTTTATTCCAAGAGAGGCTTATTGTAATCTGAAATATTTTTACCACTGAATAGGCGGTCTTGTGGTAAAAGCCACTATCATTTTCACATCAGCATATTAAAAACTTTCTCAAAGTATTTTTACTTCCTTCATAAAAAATTTCCTAATATCTGCAAAAAGAAACAAAGTAATTTGAAAGCAGCTCATATTTTTAATCAGATAAAAAACTTACAGACTACTAAAAATGCTGTTTTATTAAGTGATAGGAACTTCTAGATTGTTACTGTACATACTTCTGCTTCCATTAGCAAATAAAATATTTTAGAGGCTTTTTGCATTGTAACTCTGAACTGTACATGTTTTTGTTATTATAACAGGCCTTTGTCTTCCTAAATAATATGTAAATCATTATACACATTTAAACAAATCAACAAGCAACTAAACAAAAACAGGTAGAAAATTGTTACATCATGAGCAGTAGAAATAAATTTTGTTTTCAAAGAGCTTGCAGATTATGATTTGTTTCAAAGTTCAACATTTCAAGTTCTACCTCCTTTATGTCTTTTCTTTTGTTAGCTTTATTTAAAACACCACTATAACTGATAATGTATGTTTATGGGTTTTACCAAATTTTGCTCTAAATGATTGCTGGTGAAGAAAAACCAAAGCAATTTCACATCATTCTGGTAGATCAATGGAAATCTTGATTCATCTGCGAAAGCAGTCAAAAGAATGAATGCTACCTTTGATTCTGTTACAGCGTGAATGTAGCGCACTAATGTTACAATTGCTTATGTAGCTGGGGATTGTATTTGGTGGCAATCATGGCCTCCCAGTGATAACGAGGAACATGCAAGGTTCAAACACATTTAGTGTATGCACAGAAAAGACCAGTATCTGCTTTCTGAGGACAAACTGTAATGCAATGGAAAGCTAAATGCACATGAATGAATTACTAATTCACAAATATCTGTGGTTTAGAGTTTCAGTGGGGCAAATTTTTATTCATAGAGCTGAAAATAACCTATTGTACCTAAGTAAAAGAAGAGATGCACTTTGTTAATTTTGAAAATGCTTTTGCATTTATATTTTAAGAGAAAGATAATTATTTTGTCACATTTTGGAGAGGTTTTTGTTCCTTTTCCATCATCATTTGTAGCAGTGTCTAATTTTTCCCTCCTAAGGGTCTGTTTTGAGTCTTAAATCAACAAAAAGCAGAAGTTTTTGTAAGACGTGATGTTTGTACAACATTTTGGTTAACTATTCACCTTTTATGAAAGATTTGAGACCTAAAAGAAATCTGAGATCAGGTACCTTTCGTTAAAGGCAGATTTTCTCAGTGTTTTACAGATATTCCTCAAGTATGAGAGGTGAATGCTCAGAAAATTCTCTGAAAGACAGTATCATTTCCAAACATTTGCTCAGTTATCTCTGCAGTATTCATAACAGTGCAAAATCTGATATTAGCAAGGAAAGAATGCTTTGGATTGGAAGGACCTTAAAGATCATCTCTTTTCAACCCCCTGCCATGAGAAAGAACACTTTCCACTAGGCCAGGGTGCTCAAAGTCCATCTAGTCTGGCCTTGAACACTTCCAGGGCTTGGAACATCCACAGCTTCTCTGGGCAAGCTGCATGTCAGCACCTCATAGTGAAGAATTTCCGCCTAATATATGATCTAAAACTGCTCTCAGTTTAAAGTTATTCTCCCTTGTCCTATCACTCCAGGCCCTTGTAAAACATACCTCTTCATGTCAACCGACACCCCCAAGTCCCTCTCACCAGAGATGCTCTCAATCTGTTCTCCACCCAACCTTTATTTGTACTTGGGATTGCCACGACCCAGGTTCAGGACCTTGCGCTTGCCCTTGTTGAACTTGAAGAGTTTTGTGCAGTCCCACCTTGCAAGCCTGTCCAGGTCCCTCTGGATGGCATCCTTTCCTTCTAGTGTGTTGGCTAGACAGCACAGCTTGGAGTCATTGGCAAACTTGCTGATGATGCATTCAATCTCACTGTGCATGTCACTGACGAAGATGTTAAGTAGTGCCAGTCCCAATACCAACCCCTGAGGAATGCCACTTGTCACTGGTCTCCACTTGGATATTGAGCCGTTGACCACAGGACTGAGGGTCTGACCATCCAGCCAATTCCTCATCCACTGAGTGCTCAATGCATCAACTCCATGACTCTATAGTATAGATAAAAGAATTAAATTAAATTAAAATTAAATTTAGGGTTTTTTTTTTAACGTAGCATCTTATGACAGTGAGCCCTTCTTTTCTCTCTGCTCTGTTTCAAGATGGAAACATAAGTTCATCTCATAATCAGTTTTTGCAGTGGAAAGGCCACAGAGAAAGAAGAGAAGCCCATTATGACAGTTCTTTGGGTTTGTCCTTGTCAAGTGGAATTAAGTTGCACAGTTCCTCCCTCTCCTTGCAACAGCCAAGGTGAGCCATAACCTCAGCTTCAGTGAGAAATTGATGTTTTTAATCTTGAGGGCTGATTTTTAAGTTGAAATACAGTTCATCACAGAGCTGCTCTTCCATATTATCAACTACTTTGATAGAGAGAAAAATTTTATTTAAAATAAGCTGCAAGACACAGCACCAGGTTGTGATAGTTTGAAGACTAATTATATTAGTCATTTATTTCCTATGCTTTTTAAGGTGAATAAATCTTAGCTAGTATATTGGGGAGTTAAAATACCATTTTTTAAAATTGTTGGTCCTCTAACCTATATGTTATGTTTCTATCTTTCATTTATACTATCTTTATATTCTCATGTAATTCAGAATCCCAGTGATAATTAATGTTATTTAAACACAAAAATATATTTCTCTTTTAGATTTTTTGGTATTTGCTCAAGGCTGATTTTGCTAAACAGAAATAGTCTGTAAATTTTTTTCTAGACCTAGATGCATGGGCTGATTTAGTTGTTTCCTTGGGACACTGAAAGAGAAAACCATAATTAACATCTCTCCTGAGGGTTAACTTTTGTATAATGTTAATTATTTTTTGAACTGAAGACAGTTTTCTAGTGGATTTAAACTGTGCTGCTTAGCTATAGTTGCATTTTAGTCTACTGTCTAATAATAAACTGATTCTCTTATTTTATGCTTGGAGAATTTTTCTCAGAATTATTTGAACAGTCTACATTTGTATGTTCTTGGTGCAGTCAGCAGGCTGGGGGGAGGTTTTCTGCACCTTGGAGGTTGCATTTGAAACATTAGTAGATTGCTTCAAGCATCAGATCTTAAAATTGGTGTCCCCAAAAGACTAAAAATCTAATATTTTAGTATATTTATGTCCTTTATATCTTTTCTATGTGATAGTCACATTCATCTACTGCTTTAGGCTCTCAGTAATCTCTTCCATGCATAAGTAAACTTCTGAAGGGGCTGCTGTGCTTGTCTTTGTAAAAATATACATCATATACACATAAATTATTAATAAATCTATACTGAAAATTTGATTTATGCTTCCAAAGTCTCAGAAATCCATATAAAAAAATAGTCCCCCCTCATTCTCATGGTTTCTCACATAGAACAGCTCTCACATTAATAAAGAGATTGAAATGAAACTTTGTGATATAATTTGCTGACTCTAATGATTTAGAGTGCTTTTATTAATTTATGTGCTACATCAGACTCTTGGATGAACAGTGTGAAGTATTATGGCTAATAATTTCAGTTTTATCATTCTCTGCTTGCCTTTTGAAAGACAAAGATCTAATCTGAGTGAGTTAGACTTGTATTTTTTATAAGCTGAGCATGTTTCTAGAGTTATGAGTAAATGGTGAAAGAAAGCCTAAAGAGCTGATCACAAAGCTCTCAATGGTTAACAAAAAAATAAGCAAAGAGATCCGTGCCTTTGTTATTTTTTCCAGTGAAGAAAGTGAACAGGTGATTGCATGAATGGATGGAAATTCTGAATTTTGAATTTTTTATTGTTTAAGTGTTGAGTGCTAAATCTTTCCCATTTAGAAAAATTTCTGCACTAGAAGGTTGGTCGGGCATTGGAAGAGGCTGCCTGGGGAAGGGGTTTTGCTGCTGTCCCTGGGAATGGTTGGGCAGTGTGTGGATGTGTCACTTGGGGACACTGTTTAGTGGTGAACACCACTGTGCTGGGCTAAGGGTTGGGCTCAGTGATCTCAGAGGTTTTTTCCAATGATTAGAGATTCAGTGATTCTGTTCATTTGGGGCTCAGAGCAATGAAGAGTTTTGATGTTATATATAAGCATTACAAAAATAATTATGATTGTTGGGGGTTTTTTCAATATTCAACGTAAGGACTTATTTTAAACTTCCCATACATCTGAGATCCTTAACCTCTCAGATTGTAATTTTTGATTTTCAACATCAACTTTCTTATCCCAGCATGCAGCAGAAGGTTTCTGTGCCATATTGATTTGCATCCATCAACCATGAGACCCACTTTGGTGTTTTAAAGGAAGGAAAATATTTTGAAATTTGAGGGATTTTAAAGCATCTGTTTACCATTTCTCTCTAAAACTGGATTTCTGAGGTTACCATTGGTAAAGTCAACCAATTTACAAGCCACAGCAAATTTGAGGGGGGTCAAGGAGGAATACCATTTGCTTCAAAGAGTTTACTGCTATCACTCTAATCCGTGAATATTTAAAGAAAAGTGCCTTCCCAGCACTCTTTTATCTGTATTTTAACTAGGTTTGTACAGCAATAATCATTATGAATTTTGGATTGCTTTTGACCAGTGTCTGAGAAATCAGTTCTTTTACAATCCTGTGATAACTGCATTGGAATTATTTGTGAGTGGGACAGAAATGATAAGTAATTTTCTTCTATTTCTGGTATTTAGGTCCATCAGTAATTATGCACCATGTTTTCCCTATGTTATCTTTTACTTTGGGTTTACTTGATCTATTTTTGATAGTAATTTATTTCACGGAAGGCCTTTTTGGCTTCAGAAAACCAGTTTTTTGTGTTAAAGATTGTGCATTTAATTATCTATAAGAAGTTGTAACTGTTCATCATGTAGTCTTTACATGGAATTCAGAATGTCAACTGTAAGACTTCACAAATTAAAACACCTCCATAACGAACTTAAATTGATGCACAGTGAAAGAGAGAAGTGCTACTGAAAAGAGTTAAACTGCTTTAAAATGAGTATGCAGTGTGAGTGGAGATTCAACTAATTTGCAAAGATATGAGGCCTAAAAGTGAAACTTCAGAGTTGAAATTTCCTGATTGAAAAGGGTACATCTGGGCAAAAATATTATTCTGAAGTTTGTTAATAAGTACAAATAGAGGAGAAGCAATCCAGAGAAAGACTTTTCCATAGTAAATATTTTTATAATTTAGTTATACTTCACAGAAAGCTGTGGGGGGTTGGGAGCAGGGGGCAAAGCTGGTATTATCACAATGTGGAAATTTCATCTTTGAGTGTTTGAATATGAAAAAATACTTTTTAAGAGGTGTTGCTCCTGAATGTCTTATTTAGGACATTTCTGAGTTTCCCTGGTCTCTCAAGACTATCAAGAATTAGAGTACAAAATGGGAGGTTATGCTTTCTAGGAGCTGAACAGTATAAACAAGAGTTGAATCCTGCTACTCCTTTTGGCTTGTACTAATATGCATCTATACCCAGAAAAAGAAACATAACTGCTCACAAGTGAAAGGTCAGAATTTGGCAAATCTGGGCTTAAAAAACAGAGTGGAAAGGGAGTGATAAGTGAAATAAAAAACCTAGTAATTGTACATACGAATTACCAAAAACTTTAGCATGTGCTGTTAAGTATCCTTATAGGGAAGGACTTTAGGGACTGAGAAATTTTATTTCTATTAATCCATGTTAAGCGACAGTGTAATTTTTCTCTTCAGCAGGAATTAAATTTTAGTGTAAGATATTTACAGAGGCAGAGAGGAGAAGCCTTGGGCATATTTCACTAGAGAAACTCTTCTTGTTTGGTGGATATCATGGCATCTGTTGAGAATGAAAACATTGATGAATAATCCTAAACCAGAAGAATGTAACTCCTTAACCATCAAAAGAACATTAACTTCTTTGTGTATTAAGGGTAGTAGCTACTTTCCTTAAATACACAAAGGATGAGAAGAAAGGTTTGCAATAGCTAAACCTGTAACTTTGTAGCTATTTTTCTTTCTTTCAGTTTCTAGTGGGGAAAAAAAAGTGCAATTACTACTGGAAAAAGAGAAGAAACAACCAGCTTTTCTGTGTTCCCAGACTGAAAAGTGGTATGGTTACATTTACATTAATATTATCATAGCAAGATTGCATCAGTGAAAATATGAGGATAAATCAGACACCATATGTGCAGCTCCACACTTAATTACTAGACGAACACTTCTATAATGAAGATTATGGCATTGTTTTAAAATTTGCATCCTCCTTTTTATCCTTCCATGCATGTTATTTCTGGCCATCTGCAGGAAATACTATAAAATTAGAGCCAGTGAGCAAATCTCACAACAGAAAACTATTAATGGCCAAAGTCAGTATTACTAAAGAGTAGTCCTAAGTTTCTGGATGTTCATGAAGGGCTCTTATGGCCAGAAAACCACCCTAAAAACTAGAATGCTGCTCTAGGATGATATTTACAATAGATAAAATAATAGATCATTGAGAGTCACAGTAGCCCAAAAGTCTTCCATGTTGCTGTGGGATTCTTGGTCACGTTTATTGTCACAATAAAGTAAGGGAGCTACTGATGTACTAAGCTTGCTTAAACAGCCTGTCAGTTATATTTTAAATAAGTTGATGGTGTGCAATTTTGCTATGTGGCTAAATAGATTCATGGTATTAATTGAAATGTGTTGGGGTCACTGCTATCCCTCATGTCTTCTTACACTATTGATCAGTCTTTCCACTGGCCAGCGGTGTTGATATGGGTGGTGAGCTGGATTACAGAGCTGATCTGGCTAGAAATGAGCCTTTTCCTGCCCTGCTCTCTACCTATCAGTTGGAATATCATGGCCAAAGATCAGTTTAAGCTCTCATGGAGCAAGACAGCTTCCTTCAAAAGTATGTAAAACTGATTTGATTTGAACCAGTGTGTTACTGTAGACATAGACTGTAAAAGTATAGGATAAAACTTGAACAAAGCAGAACAGTCTTATGACTTTAGACACTGAAATGCAGGTAACTCTCTTCCCTCTGCATCCCAAGACATAGCTTTAAGCTTTTCTCTCAGAGCTCCTAGCAGGATACTTTATCCCTATTGTGTTATCTCACATGAGTGAGGATGGCCTTATGGGATGCTAATCTAGAAAGAGATTGATGTAAAGCAAACAGTACCTGCATTTATCCTCCTAGGCATGGTTCTGATATCTCATTATGGTCAAAAAAAACCCCAACAAAACCAACCAAAAAACAAACCCAAAAAGCTGGGAAGGGCTGCCTTTCCCAGTGTTGTAAGTGGTTCTTCAGGAGTAGTTTTTTAATATTTGCTTTTCAGATTTATATCTCCCTTGGGCTTTAAGAGTAGCCTAAACTGGGGCAAAACATAGAGCTGAATCTCGGCAATATTTCATGGGTGATGCTCAAAAAATTCAAGTGACTTTGGAAATAAGGGGTACTTTTTGATACTTTTAATGATACCTACTCTCTTTTTTTTCTTCAGTATGTATTGTGTATTATATGGTTCACTCAGAACTGTAGGAGGCTATGATATTATTTAGGAACATTAATAGGGAGTATATAGCAGGACCTTACAAACTGGATCTTGGGTTGTTGGTGGGGCTGGCTTTAAGCATAGGAGGCTGCCCAAAGCAGTCAACTTAGAGAGAGCAGCAATGGCTCTGCTCTGGTTTTGTTTCCAAGTGTTCAACGGGGTGCAGCGTCAGCAATGAGTGTTGACACTCTTTTATTAAGTGAGGAATTAGGGAATATGAGCAGTATGCATTGCTGCATGGAATATCCCCTCTCCCACCTTAGCAGCATCTGCTTTTCCCTCATCTGCACCATGTCAAGAAGATGAACAGTGACCCTGATGTATCAGTTTGGTCCCCTGCATTTATTGCCTTTATCCTTTTTTGGCACTCTCTTTTTCTTCCTGCTGGAGCTTTCTATTGTTACAGATCATACTCAGTATTTTTGGAGGAGGCAAAGAGAGAAGGTTGGACCTGGGTGTGCTATCAGCTGTGGTATGAGATGATTCGTGTCTTACTCTGGAAGATGGAAGTTATCATCACCTGTCTTTGCTGAATGTCAGATTGCCTCATTATGCATTTTTAAGACATTGAAGATGACACAGAAAGGTGGATTCTTCCCTCTGTCTGTAGGCTGGGTAATCCTGATTTTTCAAAATTAGAGATTTTCAGAATGCAAGAATGATTCTATGAAAGTGATTAATATTAAATTGTTTAAAGTCACTTGGCTATCCTCTACTGGGGCTCTTTCCATTGCTTAATAGTCACATAAGCACTGCAAGAGACTAAACAGTCTTCAGACTCTATTGCATGTTGTTTAATCACATAAAAACCTTCAAAATAGCTTTCAAAACCCTCTTTCTCTGCTTTGATGAATTTCTGTGTTTTGTCGCTTCCAGAAAATCTCATCTGGATAACAAGAAATATTTGAAACTGCTGAGAGGTAGGCATTCCCAGAACTTCAAAATACAGACAGAGGCAAGAGAAGCTTTCAGTTCTAATCACATAGGGATTCTTCCCTTAGTCAGCACTGAGGGTAATTCATGTGACAGTAACTGATTCATCAATAAAGAGCCACTTGGACATTTGCCACATGATCAGCATTTGTGACAGAGCAGTTGGACTGTGATGTTCAGCAATATCTCCTGGCTCCTCTTTGTGAGCATTGCACTTCACAGAGGTGTTCTAGACAATCCCAGAGTCAAGGTGGTTGAATCAAAGAATGAGAATAGTGTCAAGGTTGGATGAAAGAGGGGGCACAGACTTATATTTCAGGGAGGTAGGGTGGTCACTCTTCAGGCTATAGCTTCAGAGTGACACTTTCACTTGAGAACAGATGGGATGCTCTTGCCTATGCACAGAGTTCATACCAGATGTAATATGGAGTGTCTGGTGATGGCATCTGAGCATTAATTTGTTGTTGAAATATAGGGTTTTTTTGGTTCAGAGGCTGTTTCTAGTGTTTCCTGGCACATTAATGGTCAAAACTTATTTCCAGTCAATTCTACATTAATATTTTCTTATATTTCTATTGTATAAATAAAACGGAAGATATTTACCTTTTAGCCTTTCCAAAAATAACCAAACTGTGCAAAAAATTCCCCTCAAAACCAAACAAACCCAAACCAAATAAAATATTGAATTTTTTTTTTGTTTTTTTAAGTCAATGAACAAAAAAAAAAAAAAAGATTTCAATATATTAGACAATGGTGGTTGAGGAGACACAAAATACATTCCTTTCACATACTACCATTTCATCACCACATACTGGCTGCTCCTTGCTTTGTATTCTCTGCATTCCATTCTTCTTAGGAATGCCAATTTTTTAAGCTAAAGAATTTTTGGAAGAAACCCCCTGTTTTTAAAATCCTATTTAGCTGCAACCTAATCAGGAAATCGTAGGTTTTTCTGGTTTACTGTCAGCTTTTCAGCATGCATTTGGAAGGCTTCTTCCTAGCAGTTATATTTGAGTGGTATGAAACCATATGCAATAAAACCCAGTAAAATAGTTTAAGACAGTTAAAACATAACAGGAAATGAAGGTTTAGATCCTATTGGGTGGGGTTATAAGCATGCAATATGAGAAATGCATTGTTTGATTGGAAATATCTCTGCAAGATTTAAAGAAGACTGCATGTATTTTAGGAAAATTACTATGTACTAAAATGATGAACTGCATTTAATATAGATAGTAGAACGCAAATGACCAAATCAGCTGTCAGAATCAATTTTTTTTTTTAACCAGGTATGATAGGATAAGGTTTTTTTGTTCTATCAGATCTCAGAAAGGGTGTGTGTTTACTTCCTATTTTTTCAGTCTGTTAATTTCTTTTTATATAAGGTGAGAAAATCCTTTTATAGACTTGGACTTAAACATCCAAGCACATGGCACTAGGCACCTATGCCAGCTTTATGACTGACAAAACAAGTGCTATTTTCTGTATTTCTTTCTGATTGTTCTGAAGTGAGGCTCATGAAGAAAGTTGACCTTTGTGACAATAAAGAAGAAAGAGAGTTGAGTCACCACAAAGTAGGAAAGGAGAGAGGCAAAAAACTCCACAGCAGTTAAGTTGAAAAAGAGAAAATAACTAAATAGTTTGGTTATTCAAGTACAGAACACTTTACTCTATTTGTATAGTTCTGTGAACTTGTATGAATATACATAGATTTTTTTCTAAAAACAATAACAAGAAACTTTGAATTTTTTTCATTTTAGTTAACAGAGTTATTTTAAAGTTTTGTTTCCATTCTTGTGAATGTTCAGTGCAACTAAGTCCTATAAATAGGGTGAAATTCTGTACCAAACATATTAAATGTAGATTTTAGAGTTGTTTTCGTGTTGTCAGTTGGGCCAGGATTTCATCTATAGTTAACTTAATTATATTAATGTGGGCACTGGTGGAGAGTACTGGAGGGCAAATGTATTTTTGGTTCAATCCTGATAAGGACAAACTGCCCTCAGCTACAGATATTCCTCATTTATTGAAATAGCTGCAACATTCAACGGTCTGTTTGGTTACTGATTGAGCTGTGCTTCAATCCAATTACACCAAAATCCACATGCATCTTTTCTCTGCAGTTTGATAATTTCATATTTCCTGTCAGTGTTTGTACTGCTCTCCATCACACCAGAGTGCATCCTTGTCTTCTGTCTTTCAGGAACTCATGGTTTCTTACATGTCATAGACTTTCCCATGTCACATCTCTTGCTGATATGCACTCTAGTAATCTTCCCATCCTATGAAGACTGCTGAAATGCTACTTCCCCTGTCCCTA
This sequence comes from Euphonia xanthogaster, assembly GCA_034509185.1. NCBI lineage: Eukaryota > Metazoa > Chordata > Aves > Passeriformes > Fringillidae > Euphonia > Euphonia xanthogaster. Next base: position 32,157,308 of record JAYDZK010000202.1, on the reverse strand, counting down.
ACTACCTTCTCTCTTTACATTTTTGTGGTTTAGGACTTGGATTCCTTCTACAGTCCTTAATAATTCTTTCGTTACTTCAAATCCGATTAGAGGCAAAAACCTCCAGCCCGTCTGTTCTGGTCTTGCCATTTTCATGGTGATCCTGAGGAACAGTCTCCAGGGGGTTGGGTTTAAAGCAGCTGAGTTATTGAAGAAATTCATTCTCTGGGTAAAAAAGATGGGATCCCTCTCTGTTGGCTACAGCACTTCAATGCAAAGAGTTTCATAGATGTAAAGGGATAAAATCATAACATTAACCAGAAAACTTAATGGAAAGTGATTATCTAAATTATCATGGCTCTTGGAACTAATGATAGGCGTATCATGGTTTAGCATTCATCCAAGGAGTTCAATAACACAAAGGTTTCAATGGTTTTGTTGGTAACTACTGTTTTACCAAACTTCAATGTTTTCTTGAATAACAAAAGAGAGAAGTAAGGGTGGTAGATGAATATATCACAGCAAATATGGGGAAGTTAAATTTTTAATTTAGCAGCTCACCTGTTTAAAACAAAGTTGTATCTTAAGTGGACATTTTGCTTTTTCTAGGATAATGTCTTTTCTCAAACGTACTCTTAACAATTTACTGTGGAAGTGCCAACAGCTGCTGTTTCTTCTTACATTTAGTTAATGTTAGTAGTGTTTGATTTTAGAAGAAAAACATTAAAAACATGAAAACCAAAAATATTTATCTTTTCTAGCATGTGTGAAGGACACAATGGTATGCTTGGTGTCAATTTACAAATTTTGTAAAATATTAACAGTACTAAGATATTCACCTGAGTTCTAAGCTGGCAGGTTTTCTGTTTCTTGTTTCATAACATAAAGGGGTTGAATTCCCATCAGTTCAGATACTGCCATGACGGTAAACATTAATCCTCTAGGATATTGAGGAGCCAGCTGTGACAAGTTTGCTTAATGAGGGAAGATAGAGACCACCTTGCTGATGATATAACCTCCACAAACCAGCACTTGCATATATCAATGATTCTAAAATCAACCTGAGGTTGATACTGAAGTCTTGGGAGAAAAATAGATCAATACACACAACTTGAATCCTTTAAACAAAGCTCCTCTGAGATATATGAACTATAGTACTCTCATTTTGTTCTTCTTTCTGAAATATTAAAGACATTATGAGATCATGTGAAGAACTTATAAGAAGGTTTTTAAATTGCCATTTCTCATTTTATTATAATTCATTGAATCTGGGGTTGCTAACACTAAGATATCTGGGTGTCATCCTTTATATAAATAAATAAATACACTGAAAATGGTAAGATAAAATTAGAGCATGAATTTAGCAGCAAAGATAAGTGTCCTTGCTGCATCTGCATTTCAGGAACTTTTCAGAAATGGCCCAATTAGGCCACTTGTATACAGGTTCACGTGAGCCACTGTAAATCTTTTGGGCCAATTCCAAAGCAGCCCTTCTAGAAAAGCCCTGGGCAGATGGATGTTGCTTGCATCCCCCCACAGAGAGGGGATGGGCTGCCTGGGCTGCTGCTCTTACCCACCAGCACCTGGCGGTGCAAGTGGTGGAGGGCAGAAAGAGTAACAGTGAAAGGCAGGGAATTCTGGCACTTGTGCTGGCTGCTCACCATGGTGGTGACTGGGCGTACCTGCCTTGGAGCGACCTGACATGTTTGTAAGTCTGCACAAAGACCAAGTGCACTAGGACGTGATTTTAAGGGCCTGCACTCCACCTTCTGCTTATGCAACATGATGGATGCAGTTTAAATCAGGAAAGGAGCGAGGGAGAGATGGATAGGAGTCAGCAGAAGGCAGGGTACATCTGGCGTGATGAGGGCTTTTTGTGAGATTTAAAAATAAATAAAAAAATTCTCATCCTGTGCGTTCCAGCCCATGAGCTGTCAGTAGCATTGCTGGCTGTTCTGAAATGACCTGCCAGCCTGTTTTGGTGGGTGAAGGATGAGGAGCATGTGCCTGCACAGTGAGCGGCTGTAGCCACATCGAGCCGCAGCTGAGAGACAGAACAGATTGGTGCACAGATGTACGAGCTGCTGGCTGCCGTGGCAGCGCTGCACTTCACAGTTGCAAGCCCCCAGCCTGCTGTACATAGTTAAGGTGACCTAACCACTCTGGTTCAGAGTGTAGCTGCCACTTCTGGAGGAGAACTGGAAGATGGCAACATGAAGTGTGCAGTGCTCAAAAGCTGTCAGGAAGTCGTGGGGTTGAGAGCTGCCCCCATGACACGGTGATCTGCTTTCCACGGCACATTTTGACAGGCAGGAACATTGCTGGATATGTATTTCAGCTATATTCATAAGAGAATATGATACTGTGACTACTTTGTAAGAGCCCCGTTTTTGGTGTAAAGATGATTATTGAAAGGTTTTTGAAGGCAGGCTGTGCGTGAAGATGTGGGCACTAGGGTAGAGTAGAGGCAGGCTAATGGGAAAAGACATGCTTTTAGCTAAAACTTCTGCTATTCATTCAGAGCTAATGCAGTATAATTTTCTCTACACAAGAAAATACTTTCTTTGCTGCTTTCTGCCATGAAACCATAAGGGTAGATAAAAGCATCTTAAAAATGGTAACAGTGTATTCTTTCATGCCTGGTTATTTGTGTCCATCATGATATGCAATGAAATCCTCAAAGTCACAGGCAATGAAGCATGGTTTATATTTATTACTGTGGCTGTATTATAAACCTATTAATAACACTGAATATGGTGACATAGCTTATGGTCTTTTTTCTGGTCCCCACAAAACAGACAATTAATTTTATTCTTATTTATTTTCAGATTAATAATATCTAAAAGAGAGAGACTGACATTTCCTGAGAGCATACAGTGCTACTCCTTGATATGTTGAAATTGACCTTTTAAATAATTCCAGGTTGATACCTGATATATCTTTTCTTTTAAAGGCAGGAGGAATGTAGTGACTGGGCCATTATTAAAGATTTCATTTATTATACTTTGTAGGGGCGTTAAGTTGATATATCAGTTTATTGAGGTGGAATATTTACATTTTCAAATAAATTATATCTCTTCTCTTAAAGCCAAATATCTTGGCTAGTCACCATTTATCAACACAGAACAGAGCTTAACAGTTGAGAAATTCTGGAAAGAAAAAAAAGCTTTAAAAATGGCAAAGTTCTTAATTTTGAGTATGTATGCATTTTAAAATAGGGCATTCTTGTCACTGGGTATATGTTTTAACTCTTTATATAAAGTCTGTCCAAGCCAGGTTAGATTAATTATATATATTTTTAGTACACTGTAAATACACATTGTCACATTTGGAACTGGTTGTGTAAAATGTGATATCCTTTCAGTCTTCTCTGTGAAGATTACAGCATGGGGACAGGTAAAGTAGTGCTTATTATGCATTTTCTAAACTCTCAAAGCAACGACCTCTTTCCTAGTCCAACAAGAAAAAGTTAGGTAAAGAACAAAATTTATATTACCAAGGAACTGCTGAGAAGATTTAGAAATCATAATAACTTTGAGAGGAAACACTCACTATGGTATTGTAGAATATATTAATCGTTATTAGATATTCATAAGTAAGGTGTCAGAACTGGGATTTAGTTTGTTTTCCGCAAAGTTTTGGAAAAGTATTGGAAAAGCGCTAGCAGGAGAGAAAAGGGAGATACAGGTTTGCAGTACATTTCCTCAAGAATTATAAGAAATTGTCTCTAACTCAGCAATGACTATGTGATCATCAGGGTGCTGGTGGAAACGCTGTGAACTTTTCATGTAGTTTTCTTTGCTTAAAAAAAAAAATCTCTCTGAAAATTATTTAAGGATCCCATTTCCCTTAGCTAAAAAAAGGCAAGTGAGATATCCTAAGGTATTCCTTTTGTCAGTTCAGAAGCTATAGGTCTCCCAGCAGTGCTTCTCATCCAAGAGTTTTAAGGTATAAATTTGACACAGAATAAAAGAATCCTCTTATAGATTATAATTTATTAAAAAAATTCAGAATTAACTGAAATGGAAAGAAATCGATAGTGACAAAACTGCAGAGTACATCAGATTCATGAATGCTCTGGAAATGGGCTAAAAAGTGAAATGCCAGAGCCTTCTGAGAATCAGAAAGGAAAATCTAAATTTGATACTGATGAAATTACTGTACAGTGAGAAATAAGGAACAACCATTATCTGTTCCACATCCTTCGTTCTATTTCCTCCTCAGCTCATGAGGAAAATCTAAGGATGATAATCAACACATAAGACTTCTACAATGCCAATCAATTTGATGCTAACTAGTGCATTAAGCTCATTGTTAATAAGAAAATTAATGCACATTGAGGAAAGAAACTCAGCACCCTATTTACTTGTGTGCAGTGGGGGGGAAGCCCACCCCCCTAATTATTTACATGCAGTGAGTAGCTGTAAATTAACTGTTTGCATTAATAGGATGGATGATATGGAGCTACTGCTCATAGTTTTTTAAGAATTTCAGTTCAGTGTTTACTGGCAGAAAAATATGTTAAAGTATGTACAGTTAAAATATGTACTGGAATATTTTATAGTTTTTAAAGTTCTCTTTGCATTTTCACCTATAAGCTATGTTATAAGTGAGAAATGTGCAGATAAAGAAACAGGAAAATGCAGAGTATCTGCTTAAAGAGAATAAGCCAAGTAAGCTCATCAGATTTCCAAACATGGTTATATGAGTATAAAGAAGCAACAGTCTTCAGTGAAAATAAGAGTAGACCTATAATAATAACAACCTAGAAGCAATTCTTTCACAAAAATGTAATAATGAAGTTTAAAATACAGAAGAAACACTGAAACATCAAGTTCTGCTATGTTATAATAATGAGTAGAGGGTCTAGATCATTTATGCAAATTTGAGTTCAAAAATATGTCATTTTGCCCCAGAACATGATATAACATTTTTTCAAAAAATATTTGATTTCTTTATAATGCAGTATTAAAATAAAATTTAAAACTCTCTTTTCTTATAACTTGGGCTGTACCTTCAAATAGAAATAAGAAAAAGGCAATTTTAAGTAACATGAATATATAGTCTTGATACCTTATTTCTTTCTCTCCGGCTATATGCAGCAGTTGTAATGAAGCTTTGAAAAGTCATTTTTATTCCTGCTCTTAGTTCAACTCTTTAACAGTATAAGTTCTTAGGACAGATAGAGGCTTCATAATAGTACTGTATTAAAGAGGACTGTGGTTTTGGTAATAATTTTAAAATAAATAATCATTTAAGACATCCAATAAATTCAATAGAAAATGAATGCTACTTAAAAAAGGTGGATATTTTAAATTCTAAAAAGGCAAAAAATAACTGCATAGACTCTGCATACTTTTGGGATTTTAGGTGGCATGAGTCCAAAAAGCTTACTTTTTAAATTTGTGTTGTAAGTGTTCATCCAAGTATCAGGAAATGAAGTCAGAAACTGAGCATGTAATAATTTTCTCTTCTCTACAAGTGCAGAGCATGAGCCTTTCAAGGTCAAACAATTTTCAAAACTATAAGGACTCTATTCTTTTACACCACATGAGACTAAAATCTATTCAGTTTGTGGGAGGGTGGTGGAATGTGGCTGCTCTTACAACCTTCTGTGAAATGACTGTTTTCCAACCAAATTTTCATTGTACACAGAGGTATTCCAGAAGTGCACAAAGGGGACAAAGGTTCAACCATGCAAGTCTTAGCATGCACAAGTGCTAAACAAATCTGATTCTGACCTTGAAAGTCAACAATTAAGAATTTAAAAAAAATTTCAACAAGAGAAAATAGATGTTTTCTTTGAGATTAAAAAATCAAGATTCTGATTTTTCATATTTCTTTTTTTCTGTTTTTTGTTTTTTTTTTTTTTTTTTTATTTTTTATTGGACTTACTTTTCCAGTAACAGTGATACTGAGAACTAACACATAGTCAGTGAAGGAAAATGCCATACCATAATGTACTTGAATTCTCAGAATTCTGAGGCAGTCTTTTTTTTGGTGTTTCCTGTCGGTAAGCTAGATGAGTTCTGATGATACCATAGCAACGATCTGCCAGAACACCTGATTAGCTCTTCTGTTTTGGTGGAAGATTGAGGGAAACTCAAGAAGAAAATTTCACTGTGTCATTTCCTATCCTCACTAATATCCCGTTACTGAGCGGGTGTAGAAGAACAAGCCTCAAGTTATTTATGTAAAATATCCCTTTTGTAATAGAGCTTGTTTTCTGTGTTTCAAATAAAGCTCTGCTAATGTATTCTGTGCAAGCTCTCCTAAGAGAGATACTTCTTCTATGTATATTAGAAAAGCTGGAGTGACAAAGAAAGGTAATTGAAGTGGAAACTGTTGGAAAAAGTAATGATAAATGAGATGAAACGTTAAGTTTGATTAATAGGGAGAGCCAGAATAAGATTGGGTTTGGTGGAACAAAAGGTAAGAGATTTCGAAGTAATATGGTGTATTAATGTTGAGCTTTTGTTTGAATTACAAGTGTGGAGGCAAGGCAGCCTGGTAAAAATCAGCTGGAGTGAGGATGAAACAGACCTGTCAGTGGTTTTACCAAGTTTGGTAGAGTGGTCCCCAGGGAAGGGTAGCAGACTTAAGTAGGATCTGTTACTGAGACTGTGACTAGAGGTAAGAGTAGAGTCCATTTACTACATGTAATATCTCCACAGGAATTAATTCTATTCAGTCTTTCTGCCTTCAGGTGACTGTGAAGACTACTGCTATGTGAGGAATGATAGGAATCAAAACCACAGTTTGTGTAACAGTATTGCCAGGAGCATGACTGTAAATGATACAGGATAATAAGTGATCCCCAATTTGTTCACATTTTATGCTCAGATGATTTCCCATAGAAAAGAAAATGTCAGGCAAGACTTCAAAATTCGGTGCACAGTCTGGGCTGCTAGGGCACTCTTATGATGTTTTGTACTTACTCCTGTATTTCTTGATTCTTATCAGAGCTTTCTACATTGGCAGGCTAAGTGAACTAAAAGCAAAGTAGAAAGGGGGAAAAAAACTCCACTCATGCATGAAAGTGGCTCATCTCTGCCCCATAATGCAGGACTAAATAATATAGACTAGCAGACTGACTTGGGAGTGTCTTGAAGTAATGAGGATCAGTTTGCTGTGTTGTCTGTTAAACATGATGGTTTCAACACGAATGCTGAATACCAATCATAAATATTGCATATCTCTAAAAGGTTCTGAATTATGTAATGTATATATGTACATCCATTAGGAACCATGCAAGGTAACTCTCATGCCATATGTATCTATAAATCTGTGAGTGTGATTATTATAAACTTTTAGGTTGTGAATAGTGCATCACAAGAGACCATGTTTAAAATAAAAAGTTGATGAACATGTGATTGATGATAATTTTTTTTCTTTCGTCTGAGAAAACTTATTGCATTTTTCACCACTGCTTTTCTTTTATGTTCTGTCTTTTCTTTGACTTTTCCTGGTTGTTTCCTCAGTGACTCCCTCATATGAGTATTAAATAATGTTGAGGAAATTTTTGGTTCAGCACAACGGAATTGATACTGCTGTCCCAAATACTACCAGCATTTTTTCTCTTTGCTGTTGTGCCAGATGGGTTGTCCTATATCTACTACATTTATTCAAGTCCACAATTGGATTGTCAGTATTGTAAATGTTTATTATACAGCTTGTGCTAAAGTAATATTGCATCTCTGAACTTGTACATTTTATTTTCACAGAAACAGACCTGTAAAGATGCTTATGTGGTGGTCCACTGTTTTACTTCTTGGATGCATTTTTCTGGGAGCAGAGGGGTGGCCAGTCAAGGAAGGATACAACTTTAGGCCCTATCAGCCCCTAGTAAGATTACGACACAAGGTATGGATTATTCTATAATAGTTTTTCCTTTTCTTCCATGGTCATGGGATAAATTACACTCTAGCCTTGTCTTTTGTGTGTTTATTGGAATAATGTTCAGAAATTAACTTTTTCAAAGGGAATGTGATAGGATCTGTTTTAACTTCAAAAACTAGAAATTAGTTATATTTACAGAAAATATAAATATAACTGTAAATATAACAGAAGCAGGGGACCCAGGAGAGGCTCTCTCTTAAAGCAACTCTCAGCATCTGCTTAAGGCAATGACTTGTCCCAGTCCTCAGTGAATTTCAGTCCAAGCAGCATACAGGGAAACTGCCCATCAGAGAAGAATGGTGTTGAAGTTAACTGATGAATAGAAGCTTGTTTGCAAGAGGTAGATGTTCCCAGGGCTTGCTGAATTTAGCAGTTTTGGACCATGGCAAAGTGCAGATGTTCTTTGAGTTACATGGTTCCCATATTCAACTACTACATGCCATTCAAATTTTGCCCACCTAATGCTCCTTTGTCATGAGTCCAGGACTCCCAAAACAGTTCTCAGCTGCCCGTCTTCTGGTAGCTAAGAGGGAAACTTTCCTTGTAAAACAAGGAAAAGGGCTGTAATATTTCCATGGGCTGTCTAAAGTTAGCATAGTTCTGATCAACTTAATTCTTTCTTGGCATGTTAGTCATGGGAGCAATATCTGAGGTGCCTTAAGACCTACACTCAGGCTAACAGAGATGATAAAAAAGTTTCACCTTTCTGAATTTTTGTTCTACAAGTAAAAGGTCTGAATTATAGCCAGAAATTCTAAATGCTAGTTTCTATTAATGTTTCAAGATACTGCTAGTTTTATTTCTCAGTACTTTTTTGTAAAGTATGAAAAATCTTTCTTTTTGGTCCTCAGTTTAATAAAAAGACCCAATATTGTGTGATTCTATCTCAGCATACAAGGAGGAACTGACAACATGAGTTCTCAAACAAGTAGAATACTTACCTATTAACTAATTAATGTATGCTGTGTAGATTAAATACAAAAAGTTTCTTTACAGATAGAAAGTAAAATCTTAAAATCATACAATTATGCACCCTCTAGGAAATGTTCTCCATCAGAATAAGACTGAATCAGGCCACAGTCAAGGAAATAAATAACTGCATCAGCACACAGGTTTTTATGCTGAGTTTTGAATAATACTCAGCATATGACTTTGTCTCGTCACTTTATTTCCATTTGACAGCTGTAAGCAAACTAAAATAAAATAGCACAAAAATGTACTTTGAAATCTAGAAGGAAGAGAGAGACTGGTAATGAAACCACGGAATAAATCATGTGAGAGAGGACTCACACGTGCAAAAAACCCCAGTACAAAACCATGAAGACTTTGAGAGCGATGAAGGACAAAATACAGGGTATGATTAGCATTATATGTGAGGTTAGATGGTCTCTGGTCTTAATGAACATATGAGGAACTATTCATGTGTTGCTATTACTTAATTATACTTTTAATATGCTGATAACTCTCATATAATTCTTGGAATATGCTGCCATAAACTTTTAAAGTTTAATATTGGGGGAATCATGCTTAGACATATGCAAATAACATGCAAATAATTAAAACTTGATATAAAACTTTGAATTGAAAAATATGGTGGGTTTTTCCTTAGGCAATATGTCTAGATAAAAATTGGTTTAGTATAGTTCAGCTTTTGGTATTAGGGACATATGTTTCTATTAAAAAAATCCTAGGAATATAAAGCTTTTTTAAAGTCAGTTTTTAAAACCAATTTTGGCACAGATAGGCATACTCAAAATGTAAATAATATGGGAAAGAACTTTCGGCTTCAATCAAACACTTAATAAATCAAGTGCTTAGATTAAGTTATGCCGATAGAATTCTTACTGCAAACAGATGATAATGAATATATGCAGTTATATTTGCTTTGATCAGGCAATATGTATGCAAGTTTATGTGTGCAAAGATTAAAAAAAGAAAAAGGAAGATTAATCTCTCTTGCTCTAATAAAGGGGGAATTTATCTGGTTTGAACAATAGTCCAACCAGAGCAACTTTAAATGTCAACCTGCAGGGAAAAGCAATCCTGTTGGTACTTAGGTATTATCTTGAAATAATGATTGTGTTTGTGGTGGAAACAGGCATTCATATCATAAAGGTTGTATTGTTTTAAAAGCGATTATGAACGATTTCAGCTTCTTATGCATAGAAATTACAAGTAGGAATTAAGTCTGTGTATGTGACAATCTGAAAGCATAAGAACAGCATTTCCATGGGAAAAAAACTTTATAAATAGAAAAAAAAATATGCATGAGAAAACATTATTTGACTTTGAGCACTGGAACAGATTGCCTAGAGAGCTTGTTGAGTCTTTATCTTTGCAGATGTTTAAAAACTGTCCAGACATGGTCTGGGACAGCCTGTTGTGGGTGACCATGCTTGAGCAGGGAGATATGACAGGGTGACCTCCAAAGGTCCTGATGTTCTTTGATTATGTGCCTCATTATAATTCACCACTAATTATAGTAATGTTCATTATCGTGGCTGTTATAATGGTAATGAAGATCAAATGTTTGACTGAATTGTTTATATATGAAATATTCAAACCCAGGAAGAGATGAGTTCTCTTGAACCAGAACTGAGAATGATTATTACAAAGCACTCCTCAAAGTTGTTTTCAGTCCCCTTCCCTTGTTTATCTGCCACAACTTACATTTATGTGGTTATGCTGAAAAGTACTAGGCTGTGTCTGAACAGCATGTGAATTTCTTGTTGAGCCAGGTAATCCTTGGTTCTTCATTTGTCAAAACACTGGAAAAGTTTGTAAGGTACTTTCCATTTGGGAGTCTTCTTGCATTGCTGTTGAAGTAATGTGAGCAATTTGTTAATACCTGGGTTCCCACCTGATATTGTTGGGAAGTATTTATAGCATCCTAATGAATTTTCTTCTTGTAATTTGCATGCCTCTCACAGAGACCAATGTTTATGCAATGTCTTCAGTGAAAGAGTGTATGCTCTGAGATTTCCAGGTATAAACAGGCAGGTGGCAGCTAACAGAATGGCAACAGTTGGCTGCATATTCTCTGTCAGACGCTAAGAAATATGGAATATAGCCTGTACATCCATATGCATACTCCAGAGCATGCCAGCTCTGCATATCTAACCAACACGTGCGTGCACAGCCCTCCTTGGCAAGCCAGGTGGTTCACGTGGCTTAGGAGGGAATATTACAGTGACAGTGCCTCCTTGTTAATGATCTCCTCACGGGTGGGGAGCAGTTCAGTTTTGGTCTCAAGGGACAGTCGGTGAAGATGTAACTTAGTCCTTGTCCCCTGGGCTCCTTTTGCTTAGGTCCAGTGCTGAACTTTTGAGGTTAGGACAATCATGTTCCCAGTAGTCAGAGCTAACCCCTCACTGAGAGCAAGCACTGCCCTGACAGCATGGGTGGCAGCAGAGAGAGGGGAGAATCCAGGGAAGTCAGAGTCCAGCCTGAGCCTCAGCCTTAGCCTTGGCCTGTGCAGGATGCTCCATGCGAAAAGAGCTTCTGTTTTCCACCTGAGCAGGAGTGTCTGGAGGATACAGCAAAGGGGATGTGCAGCTTTCGCTGGTTTCTAGTGACCTGTTGATTCCAACTTCTTTCCAGCCCTGTTTTTATCTTGTTTTTACCAAAGGGCTAGGGGGAAGTGACTCAGCTGTGCAATCCTCACTCTTGTCTGTGATATTTCTCCAGACTAAAATACTTCTTTTAACCTCCTGTAAAGAACCTGCCTCTCTTCCTTTCCCCTCTCTCCTTCCCTACTTACTGCTGCTATTTGCTGCTAAATTCATCGGTTCAACCCTGACTCATGTTAAATTAGGGCTCAGGGCTAGGTCGGATTAGAAGGGTTTAGGTTACATTAGAATTAGATCCAGTTTAGAAGTGTTTAAGCAATAAGGACTTTGCATTAAAAAAAGCAAGAGAAGAATATAAGCTTCTGTCCCATGTTATTAAAAGCAAATTTGAATGCATAAGCACAGAAAAAACCCATGTATGACTTTTGTGTTTTTGCCCAAAGCCTATAAAATGTTCTCCTTCTACTAAGAGTACTGAAATGCCTGTAAAAGATAGACAGCCTGAGTGTTCAATGATTTTATTGTCATTTAGGGTGTCATGGCCAAGAAAGAAATGTGCAGAAAGTAGTATTCCGGGATTCAAAAATAGCCTGTGCTTTCCCTGTGTTGTCTGGTCTCCAAACAACCTGAGATTTATAGCTCACAGTGTCTATCTGGAAAATCTGTTTGCTTGCAGGTTCTGAGAAGTCATAAAATTTGATCCTGTAAAATCCTCTGTCCTAGAGAGAGAAGGGAAAAAATCTATTGAAGATGAGCAGTGAATCCTGAGGACTAAGAGCAGAGCTTTTCCTGTCATGTCAGTGCTGTTCTCAGCTCTAAAGTAACATGAGAATTTTCTTCCTTCTGAGGTTCCATGAGACCAGTATCTGTCCTATGTCCTGTGCAAATTCCAGGATTAGAATAAGCAAGACTCAGTTTTGCTTTTTTCCCCTCTTAATCACTTGTAAGTGTAGTCCAGAAGTCTTTTGTTGCTGTTGTTTTGTTTTGGTTTAATTTTTATTTTCTTTTTTTTTTTTTTTTATCAGGGAGGGGAAATAATTCTGCAATCTAATCTGATTTTTCCTTAGGCAATAGCATTAAAAAGGCATGTGTATTTTTTTTTTTAATCTCATACAATCACTGTTCCTTAATAAGCTAATATAAATTAAACATTTTATTTCTGCTGTGTCTCACTTCATGCTCAAATCAAAGCATTTTTAAAGTCTTAGGAAAGTTGCTTCTGTATTCCTTTTTTGGACTAGTCAGTCACGGGGAGTGTGGAGTGTCAAAATCTGCAATTAAGGCAAGGCTGATTCCTCCTTTCAAGATGCCTGCTGATACTTGTTAGGACTGACTATCTATAAACTTGTAGTCAAATCAAGAGGCCCAGTCAGGGAGCAAAGGTGCATCTTAACTACTGGGCTGAAACTTTTGCTGCACCTATCTTTTTTGTTCTTGTTACTGAACATCATCACTGTGGAAAAAATTAATCCCAACCAAATATTTTGAGGCGTGATGATATTCACATATATTATCTACCTTTTGATTGACATTGGTTTTTTTTTTAATTTCACATGCCAGGTTGGCAACAAAGAATGAAATATAACATGGTGGTATATGGAGGCAGTGTAATTATCTTCTCCAGTAGTCAGCTTGGCCTTCTCACATTGAATCCTAGGAGGAGGGTTTCCAGTTACCCTCTGTATAGATGAGAAATGTTTTTTTTTACCTTTCTGGTATTTGGGATTCAATGCAAACACAATCTGTGTCAGGTATCATTTCAGATTCTTGATTAGCATGTTTTTTCATATTCTATTATGATGGCAAATTGTAATCACGAACTGCAATTGCAGTAATAGCAAAACAAAGTCAGGAGATATTTTTTTTAGTATATGTTACTTGAGGTGATTTGTTCCTGTTTAAATTTGTGCAGTTTGGATTTCTGAGATCATGAAAGATGCCAAATACTTGAAGTGTGTGTATATGGAATCTGGCTATTTTCCATAGCTTCCTTGTTGCCCCTTTTTCTTCAGGTCCTCAACACTAATCTATAATTTAATTCCATCTCTTTATTTTTTTTTAATATTGGACAAATGCTTTATTGTATTATTTTTCATTGCTTCTTTTTGTTAATCATTTTCACCATGGATTTAATACTTCTATTTATTGCCTAGAAGATGTAGACTTTTATTGTTTATATTAACCTTTATTATCTTGGTTTGTTAAAATGAAAGTGATATCCTGTAGCATAAACTGTGCCTATGATGTGAGAAATAATATTCAAAAGTTAGTGTAAAATTATATTAAGTAATAAATATGGTGTGTAACAGTTTCGTGATCAACTTAGTCTGTGGTTTATTTTTCACCTCTTATTGTAGTTATCTATTTAAATTCTGTTTTTAAATTAAAATAATTTTGTAGTGTAAGCATTGGCTTTTTTGTTGGGCTAGCATGACCTGTCTTTTGAAGCAGGGGGGCTGCAGGAGTGGCTTCTGTGAGAAGCTGCCAAAGGCTTCCTTCATGTCTGACACAGCCAGTGTCAGCTGGTTCCAGGATGGACTCGCTGCTGACCAAGGCTGAGACAATCAGAAACGGTGCTAACCCTTTTGATAAGATATTTAAGAAGGAAGAAAAGTTATTGTGCAGATATAACTGCAAAATTACTTCCACTAAGCCATGAGTGGAATGAAAATAAGTGAGACGAGCAGACACTGATCTGTCTGTGCAGAAGGAGAGGGAGGAGGTGTTCCAGGTGCCCCAGCAGAGATTTTCCTGCAGCCTGTGGTGAAAACCGCGGTGAAGCGGCTGTGTCCCCCATGGAGGAGCACGGGGATGCAGAGATGCACCTGCAGCCCGTGAAGGAGACCCACACCAAGGCTGATGGATGCCTGAAAGGAGGCTGGCAGGGACCTGCAGACCCATGGAGGGAGGAGAGCCCGTGCTGGAGCTGGTTTCCTGGTGGGACTTGTGACCCTGTGGGGAACCCATGTTGGAGCAGACTATGCCTGAAGGACTGCACCCTGTGGAGGAGTGACCTGTGTTACAACAGCAGCATTATGTGAATAAATGTTGCAAAAGGGATGGATTCAGGTTGGAGAACTTCTTGGAGGACTGTCTCCCAGGGCAGGGACCCCATGCTGGAGCAGGGAAAGGGCTTCTCTGCCTGAGCAATGGCAGGAACAATGTGTGATGAACTGACCAAATCCCTCACTCCCCATCTCCCTGTGCTGCTGGGGTAGAACAGGTAGAACTCAGGAAGGAGGGAGGAGTGGGGGGAAGGTGTTTTTAAGGTCTTATTTTGCTTCTCATTATCCTGCTCTGATTTCTTTAGCAATAAATGTAGTTAATATCTCTAGTTCTAATGTCTAAAACATTTCTCTAATGTTTTGCCTGTGTCAGTATTTGGTGAGTGATCTCTCCCAGTCCTTAACTCATGAACCTTTCATTATATTTTCTCCCTGCTGTTCACTTGTGGAGGGGAGTGATAGAGCAGCTTTTGTGGGTGCTGCCATCCAGCCAGGGTCAACCCCACTCCCGTCTTAAACATTAGTATACAGTGATGTATTCCCAACTGAGGAAGTGTAACACTGGTATACAGCAATAAAAGAAAGAAGGCAAGATCTTTCTTATATTGGGCTTTGGTAAAAAATCAAATCACAATATTTGTGCACTTTTAGAGTCTTCTTATATTGGCTAAAT